>CM053026.1:14660600-15260600 GCA_028564925.1 Lithobates sylvaticus | reverse complement strand
AGTCTGAACTTGTTGGGTTCCTTCTTGGGGACCACCCCCAATGGAGAGACAACCAAATTTGGGAGGGGCGGTTCCTTAAATGGGCCAGCCATGCGCCCCATCGCGATTTCCTTCCCTAATTTTTCGGAAACCACTGCTGGGTGCAGCAGTGCTGACCTTAAGTTCCCAGCTTCCGGCGGGACTGCCGCCAAAGAGCTAGGTATTTGAAAGCCGCTAGTGAAACCCGTTTCCAATAATTTCGCCGCTGCCCGATCGGGGTATCTACTGAGGAAAGGAAGCATCCTTCCCACCCGCACCGGTGTCGTTCCCTTTTCCCGCAGACTCTCCGGCCCGCCCTTTTCCTCTCTTAAAGCACTTGGCCAGCGCGTGAGATCCCCCACAGCCTGAACACAAGTGTTTAAAACGGCAGTTGGTTCCGAATTTGCATGAGCCCTCGTTGTATTGCCAACAGTAGCCCCATCTCTTTTCGGTCGGTTGTCCTGAGGCTGCCGTACCTCCGACCCCTGCCTGAAAAAACTGATTGGGGGCCCGCACTGCCGTCATCAACTTCATCCATAGACTTATGTCTTTATGATCCCAGCGTAGCGTCGGTCTCACCGCCATCCTTTGCCTAAACTGCTCGTCGTACCGGAGCCACGCCACCCCGCCATATGTCCTGTGAGCCTCACTAATGGCCTCCAAATAAACGAACAGCGCCGAACAGTGTTCAGGAGCCTTTTCCCCTACCACGCTGGCCAGTATGGCGAAGGCCTGTAGCCAATTGGCAAAGGTACGCGGAATCAATCGGTATCGCCGCTTCTCCTCGTCTTCCTTTCTACTTTCCTCAGGCTTCAACCTATCCAAATTGAATTTTTCAAGGGGCAATAGCGTGAAAATCTCGACGTATTCCCCTTTCCAAATCTTTTCTTTTACTTGTGCCTTCAAGTGCGTCCCCAAAAGGGCCTTCAAAACAGACGTACACTTCGCTTTTTGCCGCGTCTGCCAACCTCACTGAATCTGCCTTCTTTTCCCCCGATTTCCCTTGTCCCTCCGGCGTTGTCCCACTGGCCTGCGAGCCAGAAGGTTCCGCGGACATCGTCACCGTGGAGGCCACGGGTGTTGCGCCTGTCGCCCCGGAGGTGCCTGACGATTGCAGGGAGGCCTGCCCTGGGGCCCAAGCCTGTGCTGGGCTGACCCCTGGATCTTTTTCAAAGCGCTGTACTAGCTCCCTGAGCCCCGCCAGGAAGTCCCGTAGCCCTCCGTTGCCAGTCTGGGTAGTGGCAGCCCCAGGTGGGGATGTGGCGTTC
The DNA here is from genome assembly GCA_028564925.1 of Lithobates sylvaticus. Classification (NCBI taxonomy): domain Eukaryota; kingdom Metazoa; phylum Chordata; class Amphibia; order Anura; family Ranidae; genus Lithobates; species Lithobates sylvaticus. Next base: position 15,259,314 of record CM053026.1, on the reverse strand, counting down.
CTGTCCCCCGCTGCCCCTGCTTCCACCCTCGGCCCCACCTGCCCTGGCCGCTTGCCCTGACCCAACAGGCTGTGTAAAAGTGCAGAAAAAGAATCAGAAGTATTAGACTCACCGGGCTGCCCAGGACTGGGCCCATCAGCCGCACCTCCTGGAACCACCGCTGCGGGATGTCCTGGGGCCTCGTCCATCTCTGACCCGGACAGCTCACCCTCCGACCTGTCGCTGGAGACCTCGTCCCGACTGCCGACTTGCTGCACTCCGGATGGGCCCGCTCTGGTTGGCGTGTTCCTGCGAAGCCGTTCGCGTCCCTCTCTCCGATCACTCCCGCCAGACGCATTCCTCTCCCCCCGTAATGGGCTTCTGCGTCTAAAACCTGCCCGTGTCTGCCGGCCGCGACCTCCTCTCGTCCCCGCGTCCCTCAATGGCCTGGACCTGGGCCGCCCTGGGCTGCTGGCCGACCCTGCTGCGGAGGCAGCCGCACTGTGTGCTGTCTCTGGGGTGCCCTTGGCCCATCGCTCCTCTCCTGAAGCTCCGTCCGCTCGTCCGGTGCGTCTGCGATGGGCAGGGGGGGCATATCCATGTGCATTGCTAGCCTCCCCCCCTGCCGCGGCCTTGCCTCTCTGCCGTGCTCCCCCGTCTCTCTGCCTCTAGCCCTCTGGCTCTGACTTCCTCCTGGGGGCTGGGGGTCCGTACCTCTGAGCTGTCTCGTCTGCTGGAAACCTCCAGGGCCTGTCTCCGGGCTGTACCTCTCCGGCGGCTGGGAACACCGTGCACGTGGTGTTGCCGGCCCCCCCCGCTTGCCGTGGCTCCTCCGTCTGCCGTCATGCTGGCGATCTGTGATTGTAGCCAGTCTGCCCCCCGGTCGGCGACCGCCGCTCTGAGCTGCCTTAGGAACTCCTCCATCGCCGCCATGTCCCGCAGCGTTATATTGGATGGATGTGCCAATGAGGGGAAGCAGAGCGGCGAGGGTGCTGCAATCTCTTCCTCTGCCGCTCTGCAAACTGACGTCACTTCCCCCTTTCTCCTGGCTAAGCGCGCGCTCCCCGCACTCGGCTCCTCCCCGCTCTCGGCTCCTCCCCTTCTCTTAAAAGGGGAACTACATACTTAAGGCGTCCCTGCTGTGCTGGCCATCCCCTGTCATGTGGCCCCTGCGCCTATTCTATTTGTGCTTTTGCTCCGGGGCTTTCTTTACATGCGTTTGGTTTCCTCTGTTGCTGTCCACGTAGTTCTGGTCACACCTGATTCATGACACTGAAGGACAGTAAACTGGCCCTTCGCTTAGAAAGTTAGGAGACCCCTGCCATACAAACTTGCCCCCCCACAAACCCTCGTCCCATGGTGCATCAGTGCCTAAACTACTGAATAAGCCCCTTGTGGTTCTCATCAGGAATAACATAGCATTATGAAGCCAGGAGCTTATCTTCAAGCTGGAGCACACAACATTGTGACTGGAAATCCCAATGTGTTCCAAGCTGAGAATCACCAATAATGTCAGCTCAGCCCCGGAGCTCTGCAATGATATACTGCATGGGCAAATTCTTGTGGACAAATCTAAATGAGCTTGTTGAACATCCTTTTTTCTAAAATGATGGGTATTGCAGTGAAAGGAGGGTCGGTGGGGTTGTTGTCTAAAAAAAAGTTTCCTGCATCCCTGATGACCCTGATCCAGCAGCTTTAGGCTCAGAAGATAAATTTTCAGAGCTAGTGTTGATATTTTAAATATTTTGAACAGAATATTTGGCAATAACGAGTAAGATGGGGGATTCCCAATTGGGTCTAAAGGCCCGTACACACGATTGGACTTTTTGACAACCAACATGCAAATTAGCTGTTTTGGACCAACATCTGACCGTGTGTACGCTCCATCGCACCAACTTTTTCCAGGTTTCATCTGACTTTTGTTGGCTGTGCGAACGGACCAACTTTCTGCCAACAAAAGTCCGATGGACCAAAGTCCGACCGTGTGTACACAAAACCAACAGACTTTTGTACAAACCAATGCAGAACCAATGCAAAAGATCAGACAACAATACAGAAGTTGACCAAAGGTGACGGTAAAGAGCAGAAAAACCAAGTGATTTGGTGAAAGTTGGCTGAAAAAGTCCTGCCGTGTGTATGCAATACCAACTTGGGGCCAACTCCCTTTGGACAAAAATCCACAGGAAAGTTGGTACACTGTCCGATCGTGTGTATGAGGCTTAAGTCACATGTTCAAATGTAGACTACAGGGGCGGACTGACCATTCGGCCACTTGGGCACTTCCCGAGGGCCCCGGACCACTAGGGGGCCCCATCAGGGTTGCCAGCCTCAGTAAAACCAGGGACAGTATGTGTAAATCTGTGTTTTTTTTTTTTTTTTTTACATCCGTTTCTGAAATGTCCCTTACCGACATCCTTTTGGTCTAAAAATCCTGAGATTATAGCTGCCCCGCCTCTCCAGTACCTTCTCAGCCAATAGAAACATGTCTGTGTATACTGTGTGTACATGTATGTGTATACTGTGTGTACATGTATGTGTATACTGTGTGATTGTATACTGTGTGGCCCCATAATCTCTGATTGCCTGGGGGCCCATAATCTCCTATTGCCCGGGGGCCCCATGAGTTGTCAGTCCGCCCCTGGTAGACTATATTGTTGGGGTAGTCCTCTCAGACTTTCACTAGTTTCAATGTACCAGTGGCTAAATCATACTGAATAAGTCCTTATGGTTTTTACTCGGTACTCCAGCAATAACACAGCTTTAGGAAGCTAGAAGCTCACCTTCAAGCTAAAGCACACAACATTGTGCCTGGAAATCCCAATTACTGTCACTTTAGATAAAACATGAACAAAGGTATTGCATAGAGTACATTATTTAAAGAAAAAAAATATATAGAGCTTGTGGGAACTTATTAGCCTAGCTTGAAATTTCTGTTTATTTTAGGTCATTTCTATAGATACAAGCGACAAACCTGTTTTAAGCTGTTGGTCCGGTCCTTTTTGGTACCGTCTTCTTCCTGGGAGTTGAAATTTAAATTGAGGCTTTCAGAAAAAAAGTGACGGTAATCCTACACAGGGTGGACAGCAGTCCCATGGACTATTCCTGGTCTGTCCAATTTTCCTCTGACATACTGTAATCGTTCAACCTCTCTGAATTATTTACCATCCTGATAAGTTTGCCAGGATCTGGTCTCCCAGTTAATAATTAACAAATAAATCGGGTCCAGTTCAAGAGCTAGACATAAGCACTCTATTCTAAGATGGCCTTAGAAATTCCTCGAAGTACATCTACAGTAGGTTTAGACGCCATAAAAACTGCCATTAAAATTGCATAATGAGTGATTGGCTGCAGTTCATTTTATAAGGATTTAATATGTAAATGTAATACATGTTTGAAGGAGAACACAATGCAGTCTTATAGGTTCTATTATTCCACTGTTGTAACAACATTATCCCAAACCAGTAATACTGAACCCTTCCGAATAGAGTATATGTAAAGTATGTATGCTCCCCCCTCTCTCCCTTCTCCCCTCTCCCTTCTCCCCCTTCCCTTCTCCCCTCTTTCCTCTCCCTCCCTTGTCCCCTCTTCCCCCCTCTCCTCTCCTTCCCTTCTCCCCTCTTTCCCCCCTTCCCCCCCTCTCCCTTCCCTTCTCCCCTCCCTCCCCTTCCCTTCTCCCTCCCCCTTCCCTCCTCCTCCCCCTTCCCCTCCTCCCCCTTTCCCCTCCCCTCTCCCTCCCTTGTCCCCTCTCCTCTACTTCCCTTCTCCCCTCTCCCTTCCCTTCTCCCCTCTCCCTTCCCTTCTCCCCTCTCCCTTCCCTTCCCCCCTCCCCTTCCCCCTTCCCTTCTCCCTCCCCCTTCCCTTCTCCCTCCCCCTTCCCTTCTCCCTCCCCCTTCCCTTCTCCCCTCCCCCTTCCCTTCTCCCCTCCTCCCCTCTCCCTTCCCTTTCCCCTTCCCTCCCTCCCTCTCCCCTCTTCCCTCTCCCTCCCTTGTCCCCTCTCCTCTACTTCCCTTCTCCCCTCTCCCTTCCCTTCCCTTCCCCTCTCCTTCCCTTCTCCCCTCTCCCTCCCCCTTCACTTCTCCCGTCTCCCTCCCCCTTCCCTTCTCCCTCCCCCTTCCCTTCTCCCTCCCCCTACCCTTCACCCCTTCCCTTCTCCCCTCTTCCTCCCCCTTCCCTCCTCCCCCTCACCTTTTCTCCCCTCTTCCCCCTCCCCCTTTCTCCCCTCTTCCCCCTCCCCCTTTCTCCCCTCTTCCCCCTCCCCCTTTCTCCCCTTTTCCCCCTCCCCTTTTCTCCCCTCTTCCCCCTCCCCTTTTCTCCCCTCTTCCCCCTCCTCCCCCTCCCCTTTTCTCCCCTCTTCCCCCTCCCCTTTTCTCCCCTCTTCCCCCTCCCCTTTTCTCCCCTCTCCACTCTCCCTCCCATTCTCTTCTTGCCCCCTCTTCCTCCTCCTCTCTTCTCCCCCCACCCCCTTCTACCCCCATCCTCTCTCCCCCCCAAATGCCATAAAAATATTCCCTATTTTGTAGACGCTATAACTTTTGCGCAAGCCAATCTCAATATACACTTATACATAATTTTGGTAAAAAAAATCTCAATATGTAAATATTTTTTTTTTATTGGATGTGAAGTTTTCAAAATTTCCAGTCTTTTTTTTTTTTTTTTTTTTATAGCGCAAAAAAAAAAAAAAACAGAGGTGATCAAATACCACCAAAATAAAGCTCTATTTGTGGGTAAATAAGGGCATCCATTTTTTTTTTGGGTACAGCATAGGATGACCGCTTAATTGTCAGTTAAATTAACACAGTGCCATATCGCAAAAAATGGCCTGGTCAATGGCCTTCAGCCCCTTCTGGGACTGAAGTGGGTAAATGTACCTTCCAGGGTATATTGGAAATTAATTAAAAAATATTTGTTTAAAAAAAATAAAAAAAAACACTTTATTTGATATTACATATGTTAAAAAGCTTGTTCCAAAAACATAGTCACAAACTACCCAGCCACACACATATATATGCACACACACACACACACATATATATATATATATATATGATAGTATTTTTTTTTCTTGTTTGCCTTGGGATCCAGTTAATTGGCCAACGTGTTTCGCTGGAAACTCTGCTTCATCAGGGCCGCAGATCCTCTCAAAGGTACTGTAAAGAAATATGTGATAGCCTGCCCGGCCTGTGGGGAACAGAAACAAATCCTCCAGTGTTATCCCCCTTCTTGAGAAGGCTGTCCAGAGTGCAAATCGCAACTTATAAATATAAGCGTTAAGTAGATTCTTTTGATGCCCAAAAGGCAGTGAAGTCCAAAGTAGGAACAACTTTTCACCCGGCATAACATATGTTTTTGACATGGCTCACCTCAAAACATATGCTATACCGGGTGAAAAGTTTAGAATATAGAAGCTGGGCCATCTTCAGAATTGAACCCACCATAGCTACTGCCTATCTGCTTGTCACCATGCAGTTTGCTCCTGCTTTGGACTTCACTGCCTTTTCGGGGGTTAATGAGAATCAACTTATATTTATGAGTTGTGATTTTCACCCTGGATAACCTTCTCAAGTAGGGGATGTAAGGGCTTACCTTGGTTGGAGTCCATAGTGCAGCTGGATAACCTTCTCAAGTAGGGTATGTTAGGGCTTACCTTGGTTGGAGTCCATAGTGCAGCTGGATAACCTTCTCAAGTAGGGGATGTAAGGGCTTACCTTGGTTGGAGTCCATAGTGCAGCTGGATAACCTTCTCAAGTAGGGGATGTAAGGGCTTACCTTGGTTGGAGTCCATAGTGCAGCTGGATAACCTTCTCAAGTGGGGTATGTTAGGGCTTACCTTGGTTGGAGTCCATAGTGCAGCTGGATAACCTTCTCAAGTAGGGGATGTAAGGGCTTACCTTGGTTGGAGTCCATAGTGCAGCTGGATAACCTTCTCAAATAGGGGATGTTAGGGCTTACCTTGGTTGGAGTCCATAGTGCAGCTGGATAACCTTCTCAAGTAGGGGATGTTAGGGCTTACCTTGGTTGGAGTCCATAGTGCAGCTGGATAACCTTCTCAAATAGGGGATGTAAGGGCTTACCTTGGTTGGAGTCCATAGTGCAGCTGGATAACTTTCTCAAGTAGGGGATGTTAGGGCTTACCTTGGTTGGAGTCCATAGTGCAGCTGGATAACCTTCTCAAATAGGGGATGTAAGGGCTTACCTTGGTTGGAGTCCATAGTGCAGCTGGATAACCTTCTCAAGTAGGGGATGTAAGGGCTTACCTTGGTTGGAGTCCATAGTGCAGCTGGATAACCTTCTCAAGTAGGGAATGTAAGGGCTTACCTTGGTTGGAGTCCATAGTGCAGCTGGATAACCTTCTCAAGTAGGGGATGTAAGGGCTTACCTTGGTTGGAGTCCATAGTGCAGCTGGATAACCTTCTCAAGTAGGGGATGTAAGGGCTTACCTTGGTTGGAGTCCATAGTGCAGCTGGATAACCTTCTCAAGTAGGGGATGTAAGGGCTTACCTTGGTTGGAGTCCATAGTGCAGCTGGATAACCTTCTCAAGTAGGGGGTGTAAGGGCTTACCTTGGTTGGAGTCCATAGTGCAGAGATGTATGCTCACCCTTGCAAATACACACAGCCCACGGTAACAAGGTAAAAAGCTACCTGGGTTGCGAATCTGTGCACGGGGAGCTTGAGAGGAATTTGCCAAAGGATTGTCGAGGTGAAGCCGTAGTAAGGGATCCCAGAAGTCAGAGTTAACGATGAACAGAGCCAGGGTTAGTCTTGGAACACTGTAACTTGAAAACAGGAACCTTTGGCAATACAAGAGACAATGAACTGACACAGCCCTCAGACTGAGGCAGTGTTTTATACCCAACTGATTAGATGAACTGCGTCAGATGAACCAGGAGGGACAGATACTAATTACAAAGCAAGATCCAGAGTATAGCCCTCAGTGCTGCATGCAGAACGAGGCATAGCTGGAAACCAGGCTGAATAATGTAAAAAGGAAGTGATTACCGCGCTAGAACTAAGATATAGAAATAAGTAGCTGCAGCTCAAATTTGTAGGATATATACAAACACAGAGATTATAGGGGAAAAAAAAAAGAAAAAGCTGTGCAAATACATTGAAATACATGTGAAGTGACAAGATATAGTGTATTACACCAACTTAACAACACATAAATATTAATTGAATAATAATTATTAACTTCTTGCCGACCGCCCACTGTCAAAAGACAGCGGAGCAGTGCGGCTCTTGTGGCGCGTGGCCGTCATATGACGGCGTTACCATTTTGGCCACTAGGGGGCACGCGCGCGCGTGCCCGCCGCGTCGCTGGGGACCCGATGCGCATGCCCGGAGGCCGCGATGACCGCCGGGCAACCGCGATTGCCCAGTAACTGAGCAGGATGTGGATCTGTGTATGTAAACACACAGATCCACGTCCTGTCACTGGAGAGGAGACCGGTGGTGTGTCCCTTGTACATAGGGACACCGATCAGTGCCCTCCCCCAGTCAGTCCCCTCCCCCCACAGTTAGAATCACTAATATAGGGAACATATTAACCCCTGCAGCGCCCCCTAGTGTTAACCCCTTCCCTGCCAGTCACATTTATACAGTAATCAGTGCATTTTTATAGCACGGATAGCTGTATAAATGTGAATGGTCCCAAAAATGTGTCAAAAGTGTCCGATATGTCCGCCGCAATGTCGCAGTCACGATAAAAATCGCAGATTGCCGCCATTACTAGTAAAAAAAAAATAATAAAAATGTCATAAATCTATCCCCTATTTTGTAGACGCTATAACTTTTGCGCAAACCAATCAATATAGGCTTATTGCGATTTTTTTTTTTACCAAAAATATGTAGAAGAATACGTATCGGCCTAAACTGAGGAAAAAATGTGTTTTTTAAAAAGTTAAAAATATTATGTTTTTTTCAAACTTGTCCCTCTTCTTTTGTTTATAGCGCAAGAAATAAAAACCGCAGAGGTGATCAATTACCACCAAAATAACGCTCTATCTGTGGGGAAAAAATGACAAAAAATTTATTTGGGTACATCGTTGCATGACCGCGCAATTGTCATTCAAAATGCGACAGCGCTGAAAGCTGAAAAATGGCTTGGTCAGGAAGGAGGTTAAATGACAAATCCTCCAAAAAATTATGAATCAATATTGAGAAAACAGTCCAGTGAGGTGAATTAAAATTAAATGAATTCTTCTGTGCAGACAAAATCACCAATAATTGTGAACCTCCACCACACAAAGTGCACGCTTACCAGAGGGCAAGCAATATCAAGCCTGTAGTTAAACTTGGCATCCGGACATCAGACCAACAGCAGCAGCAAATCGCTATAGATACACTGAAGGCAAGCCAGGAGATCAAAACTCGGCAGGTAAGCCAACAGTCAACGATCAGGGTCCCAGGAAGATGAAAATAAACTCACCATAGTGTGGATCTGTAAATCATCGGTTTATTAAAGATAAAAAATTGCACTTACATTTGCACAGAAGATAAAAAGCTCATAAAAAATGCCGGCCGGCTTGCACATATATGCTGCACCGCGATGACGTCAGCACGCCTGCTTCCCGCCGTACGTTTCGTCATAAAACGACTTAGTCATTTTATGACGAAACGTACGTCGGGAGGCAAACAGGCTGAATAATGAACTTGTGGTGTGGCTCAGAGGCAATACAACAGGGACAATACATGGAAAGTCATGTGCTCTATTCCTCCTTGAGCCACCTGGGGCATGACCATGCCTGGCCATCTGCATGGAAGTGTAGGAACCGCGACAGGGGATAACGCTGGAGGACCTGGTTTTGTTCCCCACAGGTCTGGCAGGCTATCTACCATTAACACATCACATATTTCTTTACAGTACCTTTTTAGAGGCTCTGCGGCCCTGATGAAGCTGGGTTAACCGTGAAACGTGTTGGAAAAATCAACCGACTCCGAAGGCCAAGATAGATATTTATGCAGCTACGTAATTTGTGAATGTGTTTTTAGAACTACAGTAGCTTTTTAACATACAGTATGTGATATCAAATAATCAATAATACATTCAAAAAGATTTGTTTAGCCAGTTCCCGACCGGCGCACACAGATGTACGTCGGCAGAATGGCACGGGCAGGCAAATGGGCGTACAGGTACGTCCCTTTAAATTTGCTGCCGTGCCATCTCATGCGCGCCGCCGGTCGGGACCTACATGAGTCGGATTGCTGGTCCCGTGGACTCGATCGCCGCAGGGATACCCGCAGTCGTCTCACGGGGTGGAAGAACGGGGAGATGCTAAAGTAAACAAGCATCTCCCCGTGCTGCCTAGCAACAGTGTGACTGATCTCTGCTCCCTGTGATTGGAGCAGAGATCAGTGATGTGTAAAACACAGCCACACCCCCCACAGTTAGCAACACGCCCCTAGGACACACTTAACCCCTACACTGCCACCTAGTGGTTGACCCCTTCACTGCCAGTGTCATTTACACAGGAATCAGTGCATTTGTATAGCACTGATTGCTGTATAAATGCCAATGGTCCCAAAAATGTGTCAAAAATGTCCGATGTGTCCACCATAATGTCGCCGTCACAATAAAAATCGCTGATCGCCGCCATTACTAGTAAAAAAAAAAAAACGTAACTTTTTGTGCAAACCAATCAATAATCGCCTATTGCGATTTTTTATTTTTATTTTTTACCAAAAATATGTAGAAGAATACATATCGGCCTAAACTGAGGAAAAAAAAATTATACATTTTTGGGGGTTATTTATTATAGCAAAAAGTAAAAAAGAATGCATTTTTTTTTTTTTTCAAAATTGTTCTTTTTTTGTTTAGAGCGCAAAAAATAAAAACTGCAGAGGTGATCAAATACCACCAAAAGAAAGCTCTATTTGTGGGAAAAAAAGGACGTCAATTTTGTTTGGGAGCCGCATCACACGACCGCGCAATTGTCTGTTAAAGCGACGCAGTGCCGTGTCGCAAAAAGTGGTCTTGTCTTTGGCCAGCAAAATGGTCCGGTCTGAAAGTGGTTAAAAAAACATGTCTAATATACCCTGGAAGGTACATTCACTTTTTTAGTTCTTTACCGTGATTGCATAAAAGTGTCTTTTTTTTTGGGGGTGATTTTATCATTTCGATGCACCAAAGTGCCTAAGATGAATGCATTGCGCCTCTGAACTTTGGATTAATCGCCCTCTCAAAGGCAAACTTCACACTATTGCTTTTGGGTCCTGGGGTGGCAAACAACATAAAATGCACACACGTGCGGTATCCCTATACACGTTAAGATCGGGAATATTTATTTTGGGTTGTTTTTTGGTGGTGGGTCATGGTAATGGCAAGAAATGTACAGTTAAAAATAAATAAAAATATTATTTTATATTATATTATATTATTATTATATATATATATATATATATATATATATATTTTTTTTTACTATTTTGGACCAGATATCCTTTGATAATAATAATAAAAAAAGAAAAAACTCTCATTTTGCTTTTAACTATTCCGCTTCCTTTACCATACATTTCATTTATCAGCTATGTTAAGCATTTTAATAAACTGATGCAGTGAAGACATTTTTATTTGCTATTGGGGACGTCATATCTAAAATATATCCATTGCAGCTTAACCAGTCTTTCTGTGAATCCGGTCATGTAGCTGGTGTACGTACACCTAAATCCCACCGACCTGTACAAATGTGTGGCAGAGGTTTGTACCGTTGTGGTGGACAGGATCACTGCCTTGCACCCTTTCTTACGAGCAAATTCAATGACTGTCCTGCACAAGACTTTAGCAATCCCTTTGCCCCGGTGGCTGCGGATCCCACACATTCTTTTGAGCTCTGTGTTTTTCTCTCCTCCGGGGAGAAACAAGGGAGTAGCCGCCACCGTCCCCACACACTTCCCATCAGACTCCACCACCCAGAAATTGTACCCTTCCCGCTGGAGATAATATTTTGGGATGTCTTTCATGTCACCTGCCAAAGTGTGTGTGGCATAGCCATAGAAGAACTTCCTTCCACACAGCCAAAGTACAACCAATACAACAACCACATCCAAGATGGCCAGAAGGATGGAGCCAACGGTGACCAGAGGGAGCAGAAATCCAAGAGTCATGAGGAGCCAGTTGTGAGGTAGCCTCAAAGCTTGGTGAAAGGTAGTGGACGGGTGTTCTTGACATCCTTCAATGAAGAGTTTTTTGACTGCTGGAAAATATGAATGCTTGTACTGTCGTACAATAAGTGTTGCCATTGCTTCCCTGAAACAAAATAGATGTGCAATTCAATGCTAATGTTCAACATGTTTTAAATGTGTTGGTTGGGGATATCAGGAATAGGTAGGAAGGACAACTTAGTACTCATTGATTTTGCCACATACATATATATATATATATATATATATATATATATATATATATATATATTATTTTTTTTTTAACAGTACAAGTTAAAGCATTGTAAAGGGGAGTGCTACTGAAGTACCTGAATGCCATACACCAGAGGTTTCCAAACTGCAGCCCATGGGCCAGATGTGGCCCTTTGCTTGCCTTAACTGGCCCTTGGGGCACTATTCTACCAAATGGCAGCAATGTCCATCAAAGGGGCACTATTTTTTCCATTCATACCAACAACAGGGAATTTTTTTCCCATTGATACCAACAATGAGGCACTATTCCTCCCATTGATACCAACAATGGGGAACTATTCCTCCCATTGATACCAACTATGGCACACTATTCCTCCCATTGATCCAAACAATGGGGCACTATTCCTCCCATTGATCCCAACAATGGCGCACTATTCCTCCCATTGATTCCAACAATGGCGCACTATTCCTCCCATCGATGCCAACAATGGCGCACTATTCCTCCAATTGATACCAACAATGGCGCACTATTCCTCCCATTGATCCCAACAATGGTGCACTATTCCTCCCATTGATCCCAACAATGGGGCACTATTCCTCCCATTGATCCCAACTATGGCACACTATTCCTCACATTGATACCAACAATGGAGCACTATTTGTTATATTCTTAATATTCAAAATTTAATTTGGTTTAAAAAATAATCACTGCAGTGAGTTTCTCCTTTAATTAGTGTGAATGGGTTTTTGCTTTTAATAGGCTTCAGATGTGATATTCAGCTGGGTTTGAGTTTTAAAAGCTGTTTTAGATGTGTTATGGACATTGTAATATTATATATGTTTATTAAGAAGTCTTATGTAACTGATATTTAGTTTGAAGGAAAAGGCTAGCAACCCTCCCCCATTTCGGTAGATAGAATTTCAAAGGCAATGCTTTTAGCCCATTTCCTGCACATGAATAGGAATGTGTGTGGCTGATGTATTCCAGATGTTGTGTGATGTGTTCACTCATGACACATTACATTGGGTGGAGATGGGAGGAAGAGAGGTGTGTTTATATTTCAGCGCCAAATTCAAGGGTTGTTTGGTTTATAAAAAGTGCTTGCAGGCTGATACTTTTTCTCTTTGACTTCCTGCTCTACACAGCTTGACCAGCACACACACACACACACACAGCTCCTATCTCTTGGAAGCACACACGGACACATACATTCCTTCTGCACACAAAGGGTTAATCAGCCATTTTCTTTAAGCTGAAGACCACGTGTTCAGCTAACTAAGAAATCCTTTAATCTTATGCTAAGTAACATTCTTTCATATCTTTTACTATTTTTGTATCTTGTACTATTTTTGTAAGTATTTTTCTATTTTGGTGTGGACAATAAAACACACATTTTTGATTTATCGCCGACTCAGAAATATTTTAAGAAATTCGTCTCACAATCTTTTGAAAGCTTACACAGAATAAGCGAATATAAATATCACAGTATATTTATTTTATTTCACTATTCCTCCCATTGATCCCAACAATGGCGCACTATTCCTCCCATTGATCCCAACAATGGTGCACTATTCCTCCCATTGATCCCAACAATGGCGCACTATTCCTCCCATTGATCCCAACAATGGCGCACTATTCCTCCCATTGATCCAAACAATGGCGCACTATTCCTCCCATTGATCCCAACAATGGCGCACTATTCCTCCTATTGATCCCAACAATGGCGCACTATTCCTCCCATTGATCCCAACAATGGCGCACTATTCCTCCCATTGATCCCAACAATGGCGCACTATTCCTCCCATTGATCCCAACAATGGCGCACTATTCCTCCCATTGATACCAACTATGGCGCACTATTCATCCCATTGATGCCAACAATGGCACACTATTCATCCCATTGATGCCAACAATGGCACACTATTCCTCCCATTGATGCCAACAAGGGGGCACATTCCTCCTATTAAAACCAATGATGGAGCATGGTCATGGACATTTTCTACTCCCACTGTCCAGAGTCCGGCCCCCCTAATGCCTGAAGGGCAGTAAACATTAAAATTTGGAGACCCCTGTCATACACACTGCTTTTTTCGGGAGCCAAAATATTTCGAGTGAAGTTTTTGCACAAGTGTGATGAGAACTCCTACCACTGCACTGCATGTGACAAAAATTCAGACCACTTGATGCAGGCATTTGGAATGAATTGTCAAAGAATAGAACCTTTTTATGCCATAGCTTTAAACAAATCCATTGAATAAAATGGCCCCTGTGTCATATGGTGCATCAGTGCATAAACCGTACTGAATAAGCCCCTTGTGGTTCTCATCAGGAATAACATAGCATTATGAAGCCAGGAGCTTATCTTCAAGCTGGAGCACACAACATTGTGACTGGAAATCCCAATGTTTTCCAAGCTGAGGTTCACCAATAATGTCAGCTCAGCCCTGGAGCTCTGCAATGATATACTGCATGGGCAAATTCTTGTGGACACCTGACCATCACATCTAAATGAACTTGTTGAACATCCCGTTAACAAAATGATGGGCATTACAAATGGAGGAAGGTTGGTGGGGTTGTTGTCTAAAAAAAAGTTTCCTGCCTCTCTGAGGACCCTGAGTCAGTTTTAGGCTCAGAAGATACATTTCCAGAGCTAGAGTTGATATTTTGAATATTTGAACAGAATATTTGGCGATAACGACGAAGATGGTGGAGTCCCAGTTGGTTCTAAGTCACACGTCCAAATGTAGCCTATATTGTTGGCGTAGTCCTCTTGGACTTTCACTAGTTTTAGTGTACCAGTGCCTAAATCACACTGAATAAGTTCTTATGCCCCGTACACATGGTCGGAATTTCCGACGGAAAATGTCCTATCGGACCATGTTGTCGGAAAATCCGACCGTGTGTGGGCGTCATCTGACTTTTTCCGTCGGAAAAAATTTGAGATCCTGCTCTCAAATTTTCCGACAACAAAGTCCGATCGCACTTTTTCCGATCGTGTGTAGCGAATTCTGACGGACAAAGTGCCACGCATGCTCAGATCGAATTACAAGACCAAAGCTATTGGCTACTAGCCTCTACGTAGTTCCGTCGTACACAACGAACGTCACCACATTCAGAATGATCGGATTTTCCGACAACTTTGTCCGACCGTGTGTATGCAACACCATTGTTGGACAAAATCCGTCGGAAAAAATCCAACGGATTTTGTGGTTGGAATTTCCGACCGTGTGTACGGGGCATTAGGGTTTTTGCTCTGTGTTCCAGCAATAACTTCTTTAGGAAGCTACCGTAGAATCCCAAATACTTTCACTTTAGATAAAAGTTGAACACAGGTGTTGCACGGAGTACAATTTTTTTGAGGGAAACTTTTTAGCCAGATTGAAATTTCTGTTTATTTTAGGTAATTTCTATAGATACAAGTGACAAACATGTTTACCTGTTGATCCGGTCCTTTGGGTATCTTCTTGTGAGTTGAAATTTAAATTTTAGGCTTTCAGAAAAGTGACGGTAATCCTACACAGGGTGGACAGCAGTCCCATGGACTAGACCTGGTCTGTCCTATTTTCCTCGGACATACTGTAATCGTTCAACCCCTCTGAATTATTTACCATCCTGATAAGTTTGCCAGGATTTGGTTTCACAGTTAATAATTAACTAATAAATCTGATCCAGTTCAAGAGCTAGACGTAAGCACTCTATTTTAACCGCTTCCCGACCGCCTCACGCCGATATACGTCTGCAGAATGGCACGGCTAGGCAAAACCACGTATAGGTACGTGGTCCTTTAAGAGGCCAGCCGTGTGTCGCGCGTGCCCTGCCATCGGCGTGCTCGCGACCCGGTCGGGAGCTCCGTGACCACGGCGGCGGGACCAGCGGACCCGATCGCCACTGGTGTCCCGCGATCGGGTCACAGAGCTGAAGAACGGGGAGAGGTCTGTGTAAATAAACCTCTCCCCGTGCTTCCTACACTGTCTGTCATTGATCGTCTGTCAGACAACAGCCCCGCCCCCTAATGTAAAAAAAAAAAAAAACACACGTCACACACCATAACCCCTCCCCGCCCCCTAGTAGTTAACTCTTTCACTGCCATTTATACAGGAATCAGTGCATTTGAATAGCATTGATTGCTGTATAAATGACAATGGTCCCAAAAATGTGTCAAAAATGTCCGATGTGTCCGCCATAATGTCGCAGTCACAATAAAAATCGCTGATCGCCGCCATTACTAGTAAAAAAAAATATATATTAATAAAAATGCTATAAAAACTATCCCCTATTTTGTAAACGCTATAACTTTTGCGCAAAACCAATCAATAATCGCTAATTGCGATTTTTTTTTACCAAAAATATGTAGAGGAATACGTATCGGCCTAAACTGAGGAAAAAAAATGTTTTTTTTTATATATTTTTTGAGGATATTATAGCAAAAAATATTGCATTTTTTTCAAAATTGTCGCTCTATCTTTGTTTATAGCGCAAAAAATAAAAACCGCAGGGGCGATCAAATACCACCAAAAGAAAGCTCTATTTGTGGGAAAAAAAGGACGCCAATTTTGTTTGGGAGCCACGTCGCACGACCGTGTAATTGTCAGTTAAAGCGACGCAGTGCCGAATCGCAAAAAGGGGCCTGGTCCTTTGGCTGCAAATTGGTCCGGGGCTGAAGTGGTTAAGATGGACTTATAAAATAAACTGCAGCCACTCATCCAGGATGGCATTTATATGGCAGTTTTTATGGTGTCTAAACCTAGATGTACCTCAAGGAATTTATAAGGATTTATAGTAAATTTATAAATGTATGAAGAAAAACACAATGCTGTTATATAGGCTCTATTATTCCACTGTTGTAACAAAACGACCACCAGTAATACTGGACCCTTCCGAATAGAGTATGTAAAGCATGTATGCGCCTTTCCCCTCCACCAATGACTAGGTACCAAGCAATGGCACATAATGATGAAGGTGTGTGCTAAGTGTAATTAAGCATACAGTGGGTATAGAAAAGAACCCCTCCCCTTTAAAATAATCAAATTTTGTTGATTTGCCACCTGAAATGAAGACAGACACTTTTTTTTTTTTTTATCCAGCTGTATTTACATTTTGCAACTTATAACGTGAAAGATCTAACCCCAAAAGGTCAGAAAAAATAAAATGATGGCGACCGTTTGTGGACTGCAGTCTTCAAGTCGTTCCACAGATTTTCAGTGGGGTTTAAAGGGGTTGTAAAGGTTCGTGTTTTTCACCTTAATGCATCCTATGCATTAAGGTGAAAAAACATCTTACAATACCGCCCCCCCCCCCAGCCCAGTTTTACTTACCTGAGCCCGTTTACCGGCTGCGCTCGCCCCCGATGTCCTCTGCTCAGCCTGGCCGTTGATTGGCTAGAGTGGATGGATTGAAAGCAGCGCAGCCATTGGCTCGCGCTGCTGTCAATCACATCCAATGACGCGGCGCGCCGGGGGGGCAGGGCCGAGTGATACATTGAGCGGCTATAGCCGCCGTCTGTATCACGGGAGCGCACCCACAAAAACGAACCATCATGCGAGAGAGCTCGCATGAAGGTGGTTATTTCTTGCGGGAAGGAGCTGAAACAGCCGCCGAGGGACCCCCGAAGACCAGGTTTTGGGCCACTCTGTGCAAAACGAGCTGCACAGTGGAGGTAAGTATAACATGTTTTGTTATTTAAATCAATAAATAAAATTACCTTTACAACCCCTTTAAGTCTGGGCTCTGACTAGGACATGCAAGGACATTCCCCTTTTTCCTCTTCATCCACTGTGTGCTCATTGTTGCTGTATGCTTTGGGTTATTGTCGGAATGTTGGAAGGTAAACTAAGGGAGCTATAGAGGAGGTGGGATTCTTATGGTTAGAGCTCCAAAGGGATAAAGCTAAGGGGAAAATAAAATTGTTCTTGCCAAACTAATCTATTAACCTTCTATGAGGAGGGCAGATAAAGGAAGGCCCGTAGACGTGGTGTATCTAGATAAAGGAAGGCCCGTAGACGTGGTGTATCTGGATTCTACAAAAGCATTTGGCACAGTTCCCCATAAACGTTTACTGTACAAAATAAGGTGCGTTGGCATGGACCATAGGGTGAGTACATGGATTGAAAACTGGCTACAAGGGCGAGTTCAGAGGGTGGTGATAAATGGGGAGTACTCGGAATGGTCAGGGGTGGGTAGTGCGGTCCCCCAGAGTTCTGTGCTGGGACCAATCCTATTTAATTTGTTCATAAATGACCTGGAGGATGGGGATGGGGGAAACAGTTCAATCTCTGTATTTGCGGACGATACTAAGCTAAGC
Organism: Lithobates sylvaticus; assembly: GCA_028564925.1. Taxonomy (NCBI): domain Eukaryota; kingdom Metazoa; phylum Chordata; class Amphibia; order Anura; family Ranidae; genus Lithobates; species Lithobates sylvaticus. The sequence continues at coordinate 15,241,683 of CM053026.1, read as the reverse complement.
AGGGCAATAACTTCTCCGCAGGATGTGGAAACCTTGTAAGAAGATCTGAACAAATTAATGGGGTGGGCAACTACATGGCAAATGAGGTTTAATGTAGAAACATGTAAAATAATGCATTTGGGTGGCAAAAATATGAATGCAATCTATACACTGGGGGGAGAACCTCTGGGGGAATCTAGGATGGAAAAGGACCTGGGGGTCCTAGTAGATGATGGGCTCAGCAATGACATGCAATGCCAAGCCGCTGCTAACAAATCAAACTGAATATTGGCATTAAAAAAGGGATTGACTCAAGGGATTAAGTGATAATTCTCCCACTCTACAAGACTCTGGTCCAGCCGCACCTGGAGTATGCTGTCCAGTTCTGGGCACCAGTCCTCGGGAAGGATGTACTGGAAATGGAGCGAGTACAAAGAAGGGCAACAAAGCTAATAAAGGGTCTGGAGGATATTAGTTATGAGGAAAGGTTGCGAGCACTGAACTTATTCTCTCTGGAGAAGAGACGCTTGAGAGGGGATATGATTTCAATTTACAAATACCATACTGGTGACCCCACAATAGGGATACAACTTTTTTTTTTTGCGGAAGAGAGTTTAACAAGACTCGTGGCCACTCATAAAAATTTGAAGAAAAGATGTTTAACCTTAAACTGGGTAGAGGGTTCTTTACTGTAAGAGCGGCAAGGATGTGGAATTCCCTTCCACAGGCCGTGATCTTAGCGGGGGGCATCAATAGTTTTAAAAAAAAAAAACATTAGATAAGCACCCGAAAGACCGCAACATACAGGGATATACAATGTAATACCGACATATAATCACACACATAGGTTGGACTTGTTTCTTTTTTTTCAACCTCACCTACTATCTAAAGCCCCATACACACGGTCGGACTTTTTGATCGGACAAGGTTGTTGAAAAATCAGACAGCACCATCGGACATATACAATGTAATAGTGCTACGCATGCTCATATTACAAGACCAAAGCTATTGGCTACTAGCCTCTACGTAGTCCCGTCGTAGGCAACAAACGTCACCACGTTCAGAATGATCGGATTTTCCGACAACTTTGTCCGACCGTGTGTACGCAAAACCAACATCGGACAAAGTATGACGGACAGGATCCGACCGACCTGGTCCGCGGATTGTCCGACCGTGTGTATGGGGCTTTACTATGTAAACCATTATGTTCTCTCCATTGACAACTTTCTGGCAGAGGACAGCAGATTTTCCTCAAGAATGTGAGGGTATTTTGCCCCATTAATTTTCCCTTCTATCCCGACAAGTGCTCCAGTCCCTGCTGCAGAGAAACCCCGCCCACAGCAAGATATTTCCACCCCTCATCACAGGATATTACCACCTTCATGCTTTACTGTAGGAATGGTGTTATTTGGATGGTGAGCTGTGTTTGGATTTCCGCCAGACATATGGTTTAGTGTTGAGGCCAAATAATAAAATGTTTGTCTCATCTGACCAGAATACCCTTTTCCATGTGGCCTTAGGCCCCTTTCACACTGGGGCGGGAGCGGCGGCGACGGTAAAGCAGCACTATATTTAGCGCTGCTTCACCGTCGTTTTAGCCGCGGTATTCGGCCGCTAGCGGTGCGGTTTTAACCCCCGCTAGCGGACGAAAAAGGGTTAAAATCCCCCCCCCCCCCCCCGGTATTGCCGCGGTGTCCCATTGTAATCAATGGGTAGGAGCGGTATAGGAGCGGTGAATACACCGCTCCTATACCGCTCCAAAGAAGCTGCTAGCAGGACTTTTTTGACCGTCCTGCTAGCGCACCGCTCCAGTGCCGGCTTTCACACTGGAGTGAATGGGGCCGGATTTTTTCAGGCGCTGTACAGGCGCTATTTTTAGCGCTGTACTGCCTGAAAAAACGCCCCAGTGTGAAAGGGGCCTTAGATTCAGGCATTGCGGTGCGAATTGCAGGCACATAATCTTCAATGCAAACGCATCTGATTCGCATGATGCATTCTGTTCAGAACACAAATTCTCTCCCGCTCTTCACTACACCTCCCCCCCTCTCCCGGGTCAGCTGATCCGCAGGTACAACAGAGAGGAACCGCTGAACAGCTGCTTTTTATCTTCGCAGGGAAACCGGAGCTGGAATTCGCACCGGTCTAGTGTGAGCCTAGCCTTAATGTAGAACTTGGAGACTGTAAAGGGCATTTGTAAGTTCTGTATATAATTGTATTCTATTTTGTATGTATTACACACTGCCCTCACTGTGCACACGGCACTAATAATGTTTTCAGTACGTTTAGATTCTTTCGAGTCCTGATTAGATTTAGCCTGCTTATGTTACGCCCCTTGTTACCATAAAGGTACAATTGTAATATTAATGTGATGCCTAAAATAAAGGTACCGCATATACTCGAGTATAAGCCGAGTTTTTCAGCACATTTTTTTGTGCTGAAAGTGCCCCCCTCGGCTTATACTCGAGTCAAGCAATTTTCTGCAGCAAAAAAAAAATAAATATCTAAACCAAGTGGACCTAGCACTACAACATATTCAAAGATGGGATTCCTAGCACTAAGCGGCCCCGAGATACGGGGCCCCAAAGTCGGTTTGGAAAATGTCATTCTCTGCTGCAGAAAAGTGCTTGACATTTTCCGACCCGACTTTGGGGCCCCGTATCTCAGGGCCACTTGGTGCTAGGAACCCCAAATTTGGTATTCAAACCCAGTGGAACTAGCACTACAACATATCCAGATGGGGTTCCTAGCACCAAGTGGCCCTGAGATACAGGGCCCCAAAGTCGGTCAACTGTGTTCATCTGCAGCAATGTCATTTCGGGACCCTTTGGGTCCAGAGACCCCCCAAATTTTGGCTGCAGCTAGGGGGGCATTTAGGAACCCTTAACTACCAAGTTTGAAGTTTGGGGGACCTGTGGCTGCAAATGGGCACAGCGAGGCTGCAAATGGGCATTGTTGACCCTCTTTTCCACTTACAGTTATGCCGCGTACACACGGTTGGAATTTCCGATGGAAACAGTCCGATGGGAGCTTTTCAACGGATTTTCCGACCGTGTGTATGCCCATCGGTCTTTTTCTGTCGGAATTTCCGACGGACTTTGGATTGAGAACCTGTTCTCAATTTTTCCAACGGAAAACCTTTCTATCGGATTTTCCGATCGTGTGTATGCAATTCCGACACGCAAAATTCCGACGCATGCTCGGAAACAATTCGATGCATGCTCGGAAGCATTAAACTTCCTTTTTATAGTGCAGTCGAACGTGTTTTATGCCGCTGTGTTACTGACCGTCGGAATTTGGTGTGACCGTGTGTAGGCAAGACCGTTTGAGCGAAATTCCATTGGAATTCCGACGGGAAAACCATCAGAGCTTTTTCCGAAGAGAATTCCGACCGTGTGTACGCGGCATAACTGTGCATTTCTCACCCTAGGCTTATACTCGAGTCAATAAGTTTTCCCAGTTGTTTGTGGTAAAATTAGGTGCCTCGGCTTATATTCGGGTCGGCTTATACTCGAGTATATACGGTAATCATGTGTATAAAAACCTTCAATTGCGTCATAAAGCAGAACAGTTATTTGGAAAGATGCGGAGTGTATCTTTTGTGTCTGTTCCCTACTGCAGTAGTTATTATTAATTTGGAACCACTAATCAATAGGAGGATAGGAGTTGCCTATCTATAAATTTCCATGTCAGAGACCACTAATCCTCTCTCATACTACATTCTTCCAATAACAGCAGCAGATCACTTACAGACTCTTTGAATACAGAAAAAGCACAGCTTTACAGTACCGTGAATTTTAAGCCAGCCCAGTAATACTGTAAACCTGTTCCTACATTCAGGTGCAACCTCCAAACGAGTCACTAGGCCCTCCTCAGAGACCAGCCTTCAACCTGCCTCTCTCCAACAAGGGTCCTCCCCTGGTTCTTCAAAATTTGGCTTGGCTTCTACCACGCCGGGCAAGACAGCCTAAGGACCACCTCAGGATTAGTAGGCCCCAGACAGGCTTCTCGGCCTACATGCAGAGCTCACTTCAGCAGCGCCTCCTCAGGCCAAGGGCCTGACCCAAGAGAGAGAGAGTACATGGTTCAGTCCAAATATTTATACTCTCCTAGAATGCACCAGTGGCCATGAACCTCCTACTGGACTGGCTGGAAGAAATATCAATTTTCATAACTCAATCTAGTTGTACTCTCAATCTCATACTATGGCCTGTGGTGCCAGTGACACCTACTGGTAAGACGTGCACCACCTAATTGAGCTTAGGGAAATTCCAGATAAACTGTACAATCATTCTGAGCTGCCTATAAACTACATTTACATTTATAGACCAAGTATTGGACCAGGGGAGCTACATATAATCACAACATCCTTTGTAGTCCTAAAACAAAAGAGACCTGTTGGGGTTCAATTTGCTGCAGCCAGAGAGGCGCTACTCGCTGTCACTGACGGGTGCACTTATGAGTAATGTTCTTATGCTAGTTATATCTGTAGCGCCGGTACTCCTGATGAGTATGCGCTGTGTCTTTAAATTTAGTTTTTGCCCAAAACTGTAGTTGAGTTTTGGGGTTAATTGTTCTAAATTATGCTTTGGCATCAGTTTTGGCTGGGCTGTATTGAGAAATGGGGATGGCAGAACAATTGAGGCAACTATGGACTTTCATGGTACGGGTAAGGACTCACAAAACAGTGTGTATAGAAAAATATATAAAGATTTATTACAACAACAAAATAATGCAAATTTATACAATGAATGAAAAAAAGAAGAAAAAAGAGGGCAATTAAAATCAGGAGACAATATTGCGATACAGAATTTTTCCTTATAATTGCACAGTGCAGCACATAATTATTGATCCCTGTTATTGGAAGCAATGTAGTGAATTTCAAACTGTCGCAAGATGGCACTCAACATGTTTCGCGGACTAGCCGCTTCTTCGGGAGTATACAATAAGGGGAAGTATATCTGTATGATTGTCTCTAAAAAAAGGAAGGGAGAGAAATGGGGTGATTAATAACATATACATTATGGGAGACAAGCAGTGTACCTGGAGACAGCTAAAAAACGCCACCCTGATTCTGCCAGCAGGAGAGGCGGGAATGTATTGAGGTTCTGCCTGGTCATAGGTGGGGTTTGCACCTGATAGAGGCCTTAGAACGCAGTCTGGTTGGACGCATTGGGTACCAATCTCTTCTCGGAGCCAATCAGTGGGCGCGTTTTGTTTTGCTGAGTATTCCAGGAGAGGGCACTTAAGGTGCTGAAGTCACGTGGTTCAGGGTTCCGGTCCAGAAGTGGTTGATGGCTCCGTGGTCCTGGTCCTCCTGACCAGCCCCTCGAGGTCCTCATGGCCTGGGGTGCGGATCCATCCGTTTCCGAGCCTCGGAACTGGCTAGTTCGAGGCCCAGTAACTGGAAGGAGGATTCTAAAGTGTTTTCCGGTGCCGTCTCGGGTTTGGAGAGGCTCAGCAACTCTACATGCAACCAGGCCAAGGGAGGACTCTTCAGTAAGAGAGCCAAGCACGAGGCTGGCTGCTCGGTAAGAGCCTGGAAGCTGAGCTGCCATGGACATTGATTGAATCCACAATTTCTTACGGTATCACCAGACCGGCTGAAAGATTCTGGTACAGTAAGAAAAGATCCTACCTTTACCTTCCGGTTACAACTACGTTTTTCAACCAAGTCTGTGTGAGAGACTTTGCAAAGCTAGAATTACTTGTTGGCTGCTAGATCCAAGCTCAAGGATTTATCCAACCGTTAAAAATCCAGTTGCGAGTGGCTACTCCCTGGATTATGTACAGAGAGAGACTTTTATTGAAGTCAGCAGTTCCAAGCACCTGAGCTAAACTTTACCCTTATACCCTCTATTCCCAACTTAGAGACTGAGTTTGTTCAACTGTTTTAAGCAAAATAAAAATCCTAAAAAGGAACTCAGGCGTCGGTCTCTACAGTTACTTAGTTACTGGGTCATCAATCCTGGGAACCCCTAGACAAGGACAACGAGTTACGAGCTGGTGGAGGTAATCAGTAAGCCCAGAAAAATTCAGCCGCTCCTTCGGGGGTAAGTGCTACATATCCAATATCGAAACAGCGCCCTCCACTGGTTTCTGTGGGGAGATTCCTCCTTATAAAGATGGTAATCAGCAGTACAGTGTAAAATACATGGCTCTAAACCTGAAAGGAAATCACTTTCCATTCATGGCCCTGGGACAAAGCTAGTTAAAGGATATGTGCAGATGAGTTAATGTTTCACTCACCTGTCGCTGTGCCTCATTTATTACTCTAGGAATAGAAGCACACTTCCTGTCCGCATGGCAATACGCACAATGTCCTCGCCTTACTTCTCTCCCTGTCTGACTATGCATATCTAGATGTCCTCATGTTACCTCTCTGTCTCACTGGACATAAAATAGGATAAAAGTTACCTGTAAACTCAATGCCCTTCTATTTATACTCACTGTTTTTGTTTCATTGCAGGAAAGGTCTTAAAGCCCAACTCTAGGCAGGAAGCAAAAGTTACTCCTCGCCATCACTGCAAGGCTTATTTGCTCATTTTATCCAGGGGAGAGGACAAACGGCTTTTCTTTCCTGATCCACCACTCCCCAGCAGATGGTGCTGCCCTACAATCTGGCGGTGGATTGTCCCTCAGCACCCTCATGTACAGGGCAGGGCTATGGTCCCTCTATTTGTGTTGATGATGTCAGGACTCTAGAACACTAGAGTATAGTCTAGTTCCCGGGAGGAGCAAAGGATCCAGTAGGTAAATCTCCTTTTAGTGTTCCGCCAGAGCAGTGATGATGAACCATGACACCCAAGAAGTTTTGGAACTACATTTCCCATGATACTGATGCACTCTGCAGTGTGGTTGAGCATCATGGGAAATGTAGTTCCAAAACATCTGGGGTGCCAAAGTTTGCCATCACTGCTCTAGAGCGAAACAAGTATTTTTGACCCTTGCACAGTCCCACTGCAAGAGATCATTTCTTAAGTGAGTTGGGCCGGGCTCACATATGTGCGGCTGTGGGTTCGTGCCTGGGGTCTGCTGCGTGTCTGTTCGCCGGTTCAGGCCGGGTTCACATATGTATGGCTGTGGGTTCATGCCTGGGGTCTGCTGCGTCTCTGTTCACCGGTTCACGTCGGGTTCACGTATGTATGGCTGTGGGTTCGTACCTGGGGTCCGCTGCATGTCTGTTCACTGGTTCAGGCCGGGTTCACATATGTATGGCTGTGGGTTCGTGCCTGGGGTCTGCTGCGTGTCTGTTCACCGGTTCAGGCCGGGTTCACATATGTGTGGCTGTGTGTTCATGCCTGGGGTCTGCTGCGTGTCTGTTCACTGGTTCACGTCGGGTTCACGTATGTATGGCTGTGGGTTCGTACCTGGGGTCCGCTGCATGTCTGTTCACTGGTTCAGGCCGGGTTCACATATGTGGCTGTGGGTTCGTGCCTGGGGTCTGCTGCGTGTCTGTTCACCGGTTCAGGCCGGGTTCACATATGTGTGGCTGTGTGTTCATGCCTGGGGTCTGCTGTGTGTCTGTTCACCGGTTCAGGCCGTGTTCACATATGTGTGGCTGTGGGTTCGTGCCTGGGGTCCGCTGCGTGTCTGTTCACTGGTTCACGTCGGGTTCACATATGTGTGGCTGTGGGTTTGTGCCTGGGGTCTGCTGTGTGTCTGTTCACCGGTTCAGGCCGTGTTCACATATGTGTGGCTGTGGGTTCGTGCCTGGGGTCCGCTGCGTGTCTGTTCACTGGTTCAGGCCGGGTTCACATATGTGTGGCTGTGGGTTCGTGCCTGGGGTCTGCTGCGTGTCTGTTCACCGGTTCAGGCCGGGTTCACATATGTGTGGCTGTGTGTTCATGCCTGGGGTCTGCTGCGTGTCTGTTCACTGGTTCACGTCGGGTTCACGTATGTATGGCTGTGGGTTCGTACCTGGGGTCCGCTGCATGTCTGTTCACTGGTTCAGGCCGGGTTCACATATGTGGCTGTGGGTTCATGCCTGGGGTCTGCTGCGTGTCTGTTCACTGGTTCAGGCCGGGTTCACATATGTGTGGCTGTGGGTTCGTGCCTGGGGTCTGCTGCGTGTCTGTTCACTGGTTCACGTCGGGTTCACATATGTGTGGCTGTGGGTTCGTGCCTGGGGTCCGCTGCGTGCCTGTTCACTGGTTCAGGTTAAAATTTTTGCCTGAATTTGCACCTGAATCAGACCCAAACACGCACATAACCCTTTTTCAATGCGGACCGCAGCCACCCCAGACCTGTGGGAACCGGCTTTATTGAGAGCTGGTTACACTCGCCTGTCATGCAATTTGGATGTGTTGAAACCCACATCCAATTTGCATACAGTATTTGTAAACCCAGCCTCAGGTGTGATTCAGGTCCGAATTTTTGCCTGAATTTGCACCTAAACCGAAACCCAAACACGCACAGGACCCTTTTGCAATCTGCTCCACAGGGCGCCCTGGACCTGTGGGAACCAACTCCATTGAGAGCTGGTCACACCCGCCTGTATTGCGGATTGGATGCGGGGAAACCCACATACAATTTGCATGTATGTGAACCCAGCCTCAAAGTAGATGTAAACCCTAAGTGAATGGGATTTGGTTTCCCAAAGCACTCTGGATAACAAACAATTATCTCTCCTTTCCTCCATAAAATACTGGTACCGAATATAAGCCGAGGCACCTAATTTTACCACAAAAAACTGGGAAAACTTATTGACTCGAGTATAAGCCTAGGGTGAGAAATGCGCAGCTACTGTAAGTGGAAAAGAGGGTCAACAATGCCCATTTGCAGCCTCACTGTGCCCATTTGCAGCCATAGGTCCCCCAAACTTCAAACTCGGTAGTTTAGGGTTCCTAGATGCCCCTTAGCTGCAGCCACCCAAAGGGTCCCAAAATGACATTGCGGCAGATGGACACAGTTGACCGACTTTGGGGCCCCCGTATCTCAGGGCCACTTGGTGCTAGGAACCCCATATTTAGATATGTTGTAGTGCTAGTTCCACTGGGTTTGTAATTTGGGGTTCCTAGCTCCAAGTGGCCCCTGAGATATGGGGCCCCAAAATTGGTTCGGAAAATGTAATTCTCTGCTGCAGAAAAGTGCTTGACTCGAGTATAAGCCGAGGGGGGCATTTTCAGCACAAAAAAATGTGCTGGAAAAACTCGGCCTATACTCGAGTATATACGGTACCTTTTATTTTAGCTTTTTTGCGTCTCTCACTGCTGCTTATTTTCTACAGCCACTTCCTGTCTATATGGACTCCATGGACACCGCTATGGCTTCACGACATTTCATAGGGAATGGTTACAACAGCCGTGGTATCGGGGCAATTTTCCTTCAATGTAGACACAACTGGAAGTGAAAGGTCTTTGGTGAGGGCAGCACTTATTTAAGACACTGGCTCCCTGTTTTTTTGTCACATTTTGTGAGTGTTGAGCATTGGGACAGGTTCCCCGCCTGTCAGGGAGAGGTTCCAGAGGAGTAGGGAAAGTTTTAGGGACTACACCTATCCTCTGCTTAACCACTTGCCTACTGGGCACTTTTACCCCCTTCCTGCCCAGGCCAATTTTCAGCTTTCAGCGCTGTCATACTTTGAATGACAATTGCGCGGCCATGCAACATTAAATTGTTATCGTTTTTTTGTTTTTTTTTTCACACAGGTAGAACGTTCTGTTGGTGGTATTTAATCACTACTGGGATTTTTATGTTTTGATAAAAAAATAAAAAATAAAGTCCAACCATTTTGAAAAAAAATAAGAGATTTTTCCCCTTCACTGATGTGTGCTGATGAGGCAGAACTGATATCTGGCACTGATGGGCATTGATAGGCTGAACTGATGGGCATTGATAGGCTGCACTGATGGGCACTGATGGGCATTGATAGGCTGCACTGATGGGCTTTGATGAGCAGGCACTGAAAGGCAGCACTGACTGGCATCACTAATGGGCATTGATTTGTGTCACTGATGGGCACTGATTGGTATCATTGATGGACACTGCTGGGGCTGCACTGATAATCAGGACACTGATTACCTGTACAGATCTCCCCTGTGAAGAAATGCAGCTGATAGCCTCTCCTCTCTTCACGCGCTGTCAGTATGAGCCGAGGAGAGCCTATATATGGCACTTCCTTGTTTACATGTGATCAGCTGTGATTGGACACAGCCAATTACATGGCTAAAGAGCTGCATCATCGGCTCTTTACTGAGATCTGGGTCCTAGGACACAGCACAGCCGTGGGCGTGCGAGAATGCCCGTTCTGGGTTGAGTTGTCCCAGAACGAAAGCGCAAACCCCGCCCTTCGTGATTTTACTATATGGTGGGTGTTAACTGGTTAAAGTAGTCTCCCATTTGGGTTTGGACCAGCCAGGCCGCATTCCCGCTCCTCATTTCAGAAGCTGTCGGCATCAGCCGACGTTACATAGTTAATCTGCTTGAAAAAAGACATAAATGCATCCAGTTCAACCAACAGATATCTGCTGCAATTTCCGTAAGTGCCTTTCCTGCCGGGGCCTGGTTGCACCTTGTTGGAACTTTCTGTGAATACACTGTTATCTTCCACGTCTGCCTCGCCGACACACCACACTGCACCCTTGCTCACAAATTGTCCCACTGGAAAAGTTCCAAGAGTTTCCCTCTATTGCTATTCTGGTGACAACTCAAAATGTTGAAGTTGACCTCACTGTTGGTCCTTGTAACAATGGATACAATAATAAACGGGGAAATGGCCCCAACAGTGACCCAGACATCCATTAAAACCTGTCATGTATGTAGTACTCTCTAGGTTACCATATGAGTAAATATATATTTTTTTGTTGTACAGGATAGGTAAATTGTCAGCCAAGCCTGTGTTTTTTTTGGGTCAGGGTTGAGTGACTCAGGCAGAGCTGGGTGACTCACAGGCAGCACCACTGACACATTGCACTCCCACTTCTTTCCAGAATACGGTAGAATCTTCTGGAAAGGAAGGAGGAGATGACAGGTGGGGCTGCCTGGGGTTTTCTAAAGGAGCCCTGACCAATCCCCAACCTGGATTGGCAGGGAACAGGCCTCCTTAAATACTCATGGTCAGTCCAGCTTGGGAGGTGTTGCTCGGTGTGGAAGCTGAAGATGGAGTGCTAGGCTGTCATGGCCTGGAGGGAGCTCCCCAGTTTGGGGGGGGGGGTGATCTTGGGCCTAGGCTTGGGTGCGTACAGGGAATTCTAAGAACACCTGCCAGGCAAGTCTTCAGGGAGGAACAACTGGTCGCAGCCAGGAAGGCTGGTGAGCGACACACAGTTGGGAGGGGACTGGGGAGTCACGCCTGAGAGGACTGGGAGATTGCAGTCTGGGGTGGGTGCAGAGCCAGTGGAGTGGACTGTGGTGGCACGGGCAGTGGAGAGAGGCAACTGCAGCCAGGAGGGCTAGCATGGCCTGAAGAGGTGGTGCAGGGACCAGTAGCCACGGGGACAACTAGCATTAGGACTACCTATATTTTTCTACACCAAAGGGGCCTGCAGTCCATGCCTGCAAAGGGCATCTGCTTTGGGTCTGGCTGAGCCAGTGTCAGGCCTGCAAATCTGTGCTAGCTGGTCCTGAGAAACAGTGTAATCAAGTGATGTGCTGGAGCTGGAAGTTAAGAGGTATATATACTGAGAGTGTATATAGTCCAGGAGTCCCAATTTATCTTTTTCTCCAATCAAGTGAGCATCCCATATCTCCCCAATCCCTATCCAAGTTTATTCCCCTCAATAAAAACACAAACACAAAGTTCAAGGACTGTTTTTCTGCCTGAGGGTGGATGAGAACTGCGTGCCTGACAGCAGGGTGACAGGCGGACCACAAAACTCAGCAGCCCCTACGGGGGGTTTCGCTACATGTAGCTAACCCCTTGCCTTTCTATCCAAAAGTATATTAAAAAATATATATTTTTATATACTTTAGGGGTCAAAGCTGGTAAGAATATATTACAAACAAAAGCAAACAGTGGTGAGCCATATCGCATGACTGTGTGTATGTAACCAGTTGCCAACTGTGCCATAGCCAAAAGATGGCTACAGCTAAGTCATACAGTTCTGTCTATTGACATCCTCACAGAACCTCGCCCCCCCCCCCCCGCGTGCCCTCAGATCGAGGTGAAGGGCTAATCAAAGCGGCCCTTTAGTAGGACAGTTTTTCCTCTTATGGGTTTTTGAAAGGCAGGAGTCTTTAAAAATTATATCAAAAAATATTATTTATTTGAAAAAGTTAAAACTGAGAGGTAATAAAAATATATGGATGCAAGCTTGATAACAGGTGGCATACAAGAACAACAAACAAATTATATAAAAAACACGATACAGAATAATAGCAACACCACACTAATAGGTCCTGAGCAATGAGCTAAGGCTCTAGGAGGTCCGACGCGTTTCGAGTTTATTGGAAAGTAAAACCTCTTCTTCAGGGGCTGTTAGTGTGAAAATTATTATCTGTAGATGGTATAAAGACATACAGTAAGTAAACAAAAAACAATTACAGTTAATAACTGCAGCTACATACACAGAATGTCAAGTAACATCCATTAAGTACATTGCATGTTTGTTCTAACCGTATATAGTTGTAGGTCACCGTCCAAAATCCTCCAACATATACAAATCGGGGGTAGGGAAGAAGGTTTGCCGCCAGGGGTCCGATCCATATGCCAGTGCACAGCGCTGTGGGTTACTGAGACGCCAGAGATGTTGGGCAGACACAAAGGGCGGATCACGGCCACATATATCACACCCACTCAGTTGTATCAATAATGATCCTAACGAGAAGAAACCATTGTTGTAATAAGTGACAGAGTATGGCTTGATAGTATTAATAATTATAAAAGGCAAACGGCCATAGGCTTGGCAGGAGAGAGGAAAGAAGGGGAGGGTTTATATGATTAATGTGATAAGGGACACTGCATATATAATATAATATATAGTACCGTGCTCCCTAATAATAGTAGCCTACCTGCTGGTATATATCATGAGGAGAAGGAATTGGTAAGCACGTATCCAATCTGCTCCAACCAACATGAATGAAGTGGGCGATGAATACCCATGAACAATACTGAGAAAAAACTCGACAGGTAGTTATACCATGACCAAGATTATCTAAAAGGCAAAAGTAGAAAATATGTATATTTTTTATAAGATATATAATATTGGTATATATATTTTGCAGCCAGAGAAAATTAATAGTGATGGGTAAGCCCACACCTAGAGAGCATTCCCACATTTGATGCGGTAGATATGAATATATCTACCATACCATCATTGATTTCAAAGACAGAAGGCAGATCAAAAAACAACTATCCCCAAAAGTATCCTATCCATTTACCTATAATTGACCATGCAGCAGCGCAATCAGTCCGATGCCTGGAGTAGCATAGGGCTGAATGAACTGCCCCCAACATATATAGTAATGCCTAATGAGTGTAAACTGTCACAGCTGATAGCAGGGGGTTGGACAATCTGGGTGAGGTGGGAGGAACCGCCCTCCGAGCCTCTGGCGCGCAGGCCCGCCCTTACCCCATCTGTCAAATGACTTTACCATATGACGAACTGTGTCCAATCACAGGGGGAATAGACATTTAAACAAAAAGTGGTTATTGGCATTTCCTTCCCTCAGCGCTGTCACTGTGTGAGGAAAGTAAAGCTGATAACCAGCTATCCTGTGACAGGGGACAATTACACTGATAACCAGGGGCACTGGTACGGATTATCAGTACAGCCCCATTAGTGGCAATCGGTGCCCATCAGTGCAGCATATCACTGCTCATTAGTGCACATCAGTGAAAAATAAAAATTTAGCAAATACAGTGGAACCCCGGGTAGGGGGGTTGTTGCCAAAGGGACTGGTCAAATCAGATTACTGACCTCTATTTCCTCATTGAGGCCCCCGGATGTGAGGGAGTCCAAAGTATATATCCAATACGTTTCCCTCTGGCATAGGCGCTTGAAGCGCTCAGCCAGCAGGAACGTACCAGGAATGGACTCTATAACCCACACCCGGAGGCCTGCAGAGGACTTGCCATGATGTTTCAGAAAATGTTTAGGCACACCATGCTTGTCATGTCCACCAAACCTCTTCCTAAGCGTCCGCATGGTCCTCCCAATGTAGTGTAGGCCACACGGACAAATAAGACAATAAACAACAAACTCTGTAGAGCAGTTGAAAAAAGTTGGAAATCTGGTATGTTTTGCCTTTGGTCATAAATTCTTTTTGGCCATGGTTCACGTGTTTGGCACTGGTACATGCAAACCAGAGGTTATAAGGCACAGGGTTTGTGTGGAGGCTAAGGGCTGGGATTTGTACTTGCTAGGAGCTATACAATTTTTAATGTTCCTGGCTTTCCTATAAGAAAATTTGGGTTTGAGCTTAATGGTGGGTTGCAACTGAGGATCCTCTAACAAGATGGACCAATGTTTACTCAATATCCGTTCCATTTCGTTATGTTTGGTGTGAAATTTATTGACAAACCTAACTGGTTGGCCCAAGGGCTGATTGGGGTCTTTGGACTGCACAGAATGATCAGACAAGTAGAAATTGTAAGCTTCATCCACAAGTTGGGGTGGGAAGGCTTTCTCTATGAATTTGCGTTTCAGATGGGACCCTTGCTCTATATAGTCAGTTCCTCTGGTACAGTTCCTGCAGAGGCAGCAAAACTGACTCTTGGGAATATTATTAATCCACCTAGGATGGTGGCAACTTTCATGGTGTAAAAAAGAGTTACCGGCTGTGGGCTTGGTGTAGTTTTTGGAAGATATTTTGCCCTCATGTTGGTACAGTGTCAAATCTAAGAATGATAATTGTTGGGAGTCATGTTCTGAGGTGAAAGATAAACTATATATGTTGTTGTTACAATGGTCTTAGAACTCGAGGAACAGGGATTCTGGGCCAGCCCAGATGACAACAATGTCATCAATATACTTCCCCTAGAATATTATATGGGAGATATATGGATTATTGAGCCAGATGTGATCGGCTTCCCAGAGTCCCATGGTAAGGTTGGCATAGCTGGGGGCAAAATTAGCCCCCATAGCTGTGCCCATCACCTGTAGGTAGAACTCTCCCATCAAATTTGAAACAATTATGCGTCAGGCAGAATTCGGTGGCTTCCAGAATGAATTCTGCCTGTCTGGGATTGAGTGGGGGGATCTGTTGAAAGGGAGCTAGCCGTGACTCTGAGGCCTATGGGATGTGGCATGGAGGTGTATAATGAATTTACATCGAGGGATGCCCAAATGTAAGTGGGTTCACAAGTGTAATGGGACAGTTTTTCAAGAAGATGGACCCCATCTCTAATATAAGATGGGAATTTCTGCGCTAGGGGCATTGGGAAATTGGACTGGTTAGGCTGTCCATTCCAGCAACTATGGGCCTGCCGGGTGGGATTGTAGTGCTTGCTTATGAATTTTGGGTATGTGGTAAAAACACAATGTTGAGAAGAAATTCTTATTGAAATTGATTGTTTACCGATGGTTCCATCTTTCTGTGGAATAACTAAAGAGTTCATGTGTGCTTTTCAAAAAGTCGTTATCAGTGAAAGCTCCCATATGTCCTCATACAATTAAAATTAAACAAGCCATCTGCTAGATCTTTCTAGCGCTTGGGCACTTTAGTAGTGAGATCCCGATGCCATAAATGATGACTCTGCCCAGCTTCGATTTTTAGGTGTTCTTGACATGTCCCAGTAGATGTGTAAGGTCTCGCCCCCATTGTCTTCAAAAATTGTATTAAAAAAAAAAGTAATTGATAATAAAAAAACATTTAACTGCTTCCCGACCGGCGCACGCTGATATACGTCGGCAGAATGGTGGAGACAGGCATAAGGGCGTATATATACGTCCCCTTTAAGATGGCGCCATGCCATCGCCCCCCCCCCCCACAGTAAGAAACACACCCCTAGGCATACTTAACCCCTGCACTGCCACCTAGTGGTTAACCCCTTCACTGCCAGTGTCATTTATACAGGAATCAATGCATTTAAATAGCATTGATTGCTGTATAAATGACAATGGTCCCAAAAATGTGTCAAAAATGTCTGATGTGTCCGCCATAATGTCGCAGTCACAATAAAAATCGCTGATCGCCACCATTACTAATAAAAAAAATTATTAATAAAAATGCTATAAAACTATCCCCTATCTTGTAAACGCTATAACTTCTGCGCAAACCAATCAATAATCGCTTATTGTGATTTTTTTTTACCAAAAATATGTAGAAGAATACGGATCGGCCTAAACTGAGGAAAAAAAATGTTTTTATATATTTTTGGGGGATATTTATTATAGCAAAAGATAAAAAAGAATGCGTTTTTTTTTCAAAATCGTTGCTCTTTTTTGTTTATAGCGCAAAAAATAAAAACCGCAGGGGCGATCAAATACCACAAAAAGAAAGTTCTATTTGTGGGAAAAAAAGGACATCAATTTTGTTTGGGAGCCACGTCACACGAGTTAAAGCGACGCAGTGCCGAATCGCAAAAAGGGGCCTGGTCCTTTGGCTGCAAATTGGTCCGGTCTGAAAGTGGTTAAAAAATGTTGTTCTTTTTGTACCGGACACCAACCAGTATCCCTGATTTTTATTTATTTTTTGTTAATTTTTTTTTAATTTTCCCCAAAAATGATGACAAAAAATTACAATGTCAAAAGAAAAAAATGCCATGCCTCTTGCTAAATACCTTGCACTGTCTACTTTCCAAAAAGGGTAATTTGGGGAATATCTGTGCTCTCCTGGCATTTTTGGGCCTCAAGAAATGAGATCATCCGTTAGTACAGTATAGTTTGTGGGCTCTATTAAACAGACTGAATATTATACACTGATTTGGGTTATTTTCACCAAAGAAATGCAGCAGAATACATTTTGCCTTAAATGTATGAAGAACAAATATTTATTTGAGAATTTTATAACAGAGACAAAGAAAAAAATATATATTTTTCAAAATTTTATTTTTTCATTTATTTAGCAAAAAATTAAAAAAAAACAGTGGTGATTAAATACCGCCAAAAGAAAATTCTATTTGTGTGAACAAAATTATAAAAATGTAATTTGGGTACAGTGTTGTATGACTGAGTAATTGTCATTCAAAGTGTGACAGCGCTGAAAGCTGAAAAGGGACACATACTTGGATTTAATTGAGCGTGTTTTGACCTGTATGTTTCATTTGGGTCAGGGTGGAAGGTGAGCGTGCATGCCTAAGGCTGCATTCACACCTGAGCGTAGCGCGAATACGGTCGTTTTTGCACATTTGCATACGGCGTTGTCAGGCGTTTTTCAACTTCGGTGTTTTTCTTGATAGCCAATAGGAAAAATGATCATCACTATCATCATTTGTTGCTATGTTTTTAGATTTTGTTCAACTGCTTCCTGGGAGCAGATGCAGTGACAAAACGCCCGTAGAAACGCTCGTTGTCGCGCTAGTCGCTTGAATCGAGCGTTTCCATTCGTTTCTATGGGGATACAAACGCCCAAATCTGCCCGATTCGCGCAACAAAAAAGGGTCCGGAACTTGTTTGAGCTTCAGGCGACATGGAGTGGAGATGTGAACCATCTCCATAGAGAATAATGTATTTTTTCCCCTCGAGCGTTTTGTAGCTTCAGCTTAGGGCGACAAAACGCTCAGGTGTGAATGCAGCCTAAAGGTGAAAGCTCACTGTGGTGATGACACATTGAAGATTCTTAGCTGACAAGAAACGTATCATTGTGGGCACATTCACAGAGAATTGGGACTATTTCTGACCACTCATTTATCACCTGTGAATTGGACTCACTATTGATTATTGCACACCATTTGTTTATTTGTTATTGTGTTAGGTGGGCAGCACAGTTTTTACTTTTGCAATATGTTTTGTAGTTTGTTCGCTTATTGTCCTATACTTACTTTATTTAATATATTCATACTTTGTACACTTATTTCTTCATGTTCAGGGTTTTTTTTTCTCAGAGGATAGGCGCTAAAACCCCCCACTTCTGAGTCACTTCTGGTCTACCCACCTACGAGCACCGTCCCTTGGTTCCACCCATACCCACCTACGACGACGTCCCCAAGTCCCGGTACAAATCAAGGGGAGAACGAAGATTTGCAGTCCAAGGACCACGGCTATGGAACGCTCTACCTACGAACATCCGCTTAGAAAAAGACCATCGGGCCTTCAGGAAAAAACTCAAGACCCACCTCTTCTAAGAAGGAATCAACCCAGGTCGGATCAAGCGCCTCGAGGCGATTCAGTTCGCAGTTGCATCGCTATACAAATCTTTCATTCATTCATTCATACGAGCACTGTCCCATGGTTCCACCACTACCCACCTACGAGCACTGTCCCTTGGTCCCACCCCCTACCCACCTACGAGCACCGTCCCTTGGTTCCACTTCTACCCATCTACGAGCACTGTCCCTTGGTTCCACCTACGAGCACTGTCCCTTGGTCCCACCTATTAGCACCCTCCCTTGGTTTCACCCCTACCCACCTACGAGCACCGTCCCTTGGTTCCCTCCTTCCCACTTACGAGCATTGTCCCTTGGTTCCACCCCTATCCACCTATGAGCACTGTCCCTTGGTCCCACCCCCTACCCACCTACGAGCACCGTCCCTTGGTTCCACTTCTACCCATCTACGAGCACTGTCCCTTGGTTCCACCTACGAGCACTGTCCCTTGGTCCCACCTATTAGCACCCTCCCTTGGTTTCACCCCTACCCACCTACGAGCACCGTCCCTTGGTTCCCTCCTTCCCACTTACGAGCATTGTCCCTTGGTTTCACCCCTACCCACCTACGAGCACCGTCCCTTGGTTCCCTCCTACCCACTTACGAGCATTGTCCCTTGGTTCCACACCCTACCCACCTACGAGCACCGTCTCGTGGTACCACCCTTACCCACCTACGAACACTGTCCCTTGGTTCCACCCCCTACCCACTTACGAGCACCGTCCCTTGGTTCCACCCCCTACCCACCTCTGAGCATTGCCTCATTTAGAGAATATAGAATAAAGTATTATTTTGTGGTGCTAAGTAATGTGTATGGAATTAGTTAATGATAACAAGAAAAACATCCCCAGAAATAGATCCCCTGTAGCCAGCAGCATTATACCCCCCCCCCCCCAGCAAAAATAGACCACTCCAACAAAACATTACCCCAGCAACAATAGATCCCCCCAGCAACAATAGACCCCTGCAACAAAATATCACCCCAATAACAATAGACCCCCCCTCCCCCAGCAACAATGGATCCCTGCAACAAAATATCACCCCCACCAACAATTGACCTCTGACAGTAGATCTCCCAGTAGCCAGCATCAATAGATTCTCCAGCAGCCAGGAACAATAGACTCCCTCCCTCAACAGTAGATCCCTTCCATCAACAACTGATCCCCCCCAGCAACAATATCCCCCCCAGCAACAATAGATTCCCCAGCAGCCAGCATCAGTAGACCCTCCAGTACACCCCAGCACCCGTTGCCATCAAATACATTTAGTGATGGAGGTGCCAGAACTGTGCCCCCCCCCCCCGCGTTCCTGCTGAAAAAAAGCCCTGCTAAAATATTGCCACATTGCGATTAGTTGTATATACTTTACAGGGGGCGCCTTCCTTTTTTTTACAAGGCTGACAGGAGTAGTAACAATTGCATCGCTACTCCTGTCAGCCCAGCTCTGGGAGCAGCAAGGAGAAGAGGAGAGAGCTGGGAGGCGGTGCAGGCTGTGTTCTCGCTCCCCCTCCTCCTTCCTGCCAGTGCAATGTTTCTGTATTAACAAACAGGTAGAGGTGTTCACAGACACACAGGAGCTGCACTAGCAGGAAGGATGAGTGGGAGAGAGAGCACAGCCCGCACCACCGAGCGCAGAAGTGTCCAGGAGTGAGCTGCGAATGATTTTGACAAGTGATTGACATTTTGCCGTAGGATCCTCTTAGTTTGCACATCATAAATAGGAAGGGGCAGTTTGGCATCTTTGCACTGGGCGCTGGATGACCTTGTCCCACCACTGGTTATTCTTGAATTGTAGTTAACCAAGGTGATGAAATCACAGGCAGCAAGTCATAGCCAAGGAGTATTTCATTGCTGTTTTAAAAGATCATACTGGAAAATAAAGTCAACAAAGTCCAAAAATCTGGTGAAGTAGTAATTTGGATAATAGGTGGCTGTTATCTTAAAGCCCAGCCTCTTGTAGAGGTGCACGGAATCCATCTGATACAGCGAGGTGTCCAGGACGACGGCCTGATATCCAGACTTCTGTGCAAAGTCAATGACTGTCTTGCACAGAGCCTTGCCGATGCCTCTGCCCCGGTGTTTCTTGGGAACCGACAGCCTTTTGAGCTCCACTTGGTTCTGTCCGGCGGGATGGGGAAATGGGGCAGCCGCCACCATGCCCACAATTTCTCCTTCTGATTCCGCCACCCAGAAGCAGCAACCACCCGGCTGGAGATAATGTTTCCCGATATCCAACATGTCGGTAGCCAGGGATTTCCTGGCATAGGAAAAGAAAATGTTTATGTTGATGAGCGATAAGACAAGAATGACGACGGCCACCGCTACAGATGAGACTATAAAGGAGCCTGTGGTCACCAGGGCGAGGAGGAACACGGCAAGAACGAGGATCCAAACTCGTGGAAGGCTGAATGTGTGACGGAGGGCCACGGGGTAATGTTCTGTCATTCCACGGGCAAAGATATCCCGTACCGTGTGGTAATCTGAGTCCTTGTAGAGACGGATGTGATATTCTGCCATGTTGTTACCTCCCCTGTGCATAAAGATAAAAAGTGAAAAGTGAAATGTTAGTGTATTGGGAATATCTCATTCATTTTAGGTGGCCTTGAACAATGACAAGACCTGTCTACTTTAGAGACTAACTCCACTCCACCAAAAAAAAAAAACTCCTCTCTGAGTGAGCTATATACATTGCAGGGATTATAATAAAGTTTGTTGCAGATTCCTACCTCCTTTTGTTATTGTAAAGAAATTTGCTTTTGTGTCCATGTTCTGAGTGAATGTGAAAGGGAGTGACTTAATTATCAATCAGCTGCTACATCTGCAGAGCTATAATGAGGAAAGTGGTGGGGGCCTACATCGCTTTAGTGACTTCCCTTTGAAAGTATTTCACCAAAAATGACATTTGTGTTGCAGGGGATGCCCAAAATCGGACTTCTTAGTGCAGACTTCTGGGAAAATCGATGAGCCAATCACACAAGCAGGAAATTACATTTCTGAGGGGGGAGCATTCTGTATACCATCTGTGCATAGAATGCAGATGGCAGCATAAATGTTGATACAGCCCTGGCCTATCCCAGAGAGGCAGTCTAGCAGACTATATATCAGTGATGGTGAACCTTGGCACCCCAGATGTTTTGGAACTACATTTCCCACGATGCTCCACTACACTGCAGAGTGCAAGAGCATCATGGGAAATGTAGTTCCAAAACATCTGGGGTGCCAAGGTTCGCCATCACTGCTATATATATATATATATATATATATTCAGTTTACACACTGAGCTCAGGGTATTTTCCTGGAGGGCATTAGTCCAGCTTGGAGGGCACGCTGCCCTCCCTTGTGCTGCCTCCATGTCTGCTGCCATGAGGTCTCAGGTGGGCGACCCGAGGGCCTGGATGCTGGAACCCTGGAGCTAAAGATAGCTGACCGAGGGGGGCTTTCCACAGAAAATCTTGTCTGGTATCACCGGAGTAAGGTGTCACTTTGAAGTTGGAAGGAGGCAACCAGCTGTTCCTTGAGTAAATACAGACACTTTGAGAGATCTTGGGGACTTTTGTGCTTTTGCCACGGCTCTGGTGCTTGAGAGTCAGCTGTAGGTCTAGTAAAAGGGGATACTCTCTGGTGTCCTGAAGAACTTTTGTCCAGCTAAATCTTCTACTTAAAGAGTTCTTGTGGCTCTAAGACAGAGATTTACAGTTACTACTACTCAGTCGCGGCTGGTAAAGTTTTAGGATGGAGAGCGCTAGACCCCGCCCTTCCTTTTTGAGCCCGCCCACTTGGTGAAAATGGGTGTGGTTTCAGCAAAATAGTGGGTGTGGCTCTAAGGTGGTGTGGTTAGCATCTGAGATGAACGAGGGATGGAGGGAGGACAGGACAGCAAGCCCAGATCCTACACAACAATAGAAATATGTGTATTCTAGAAAGTTTACAATAAACAGATAAAAATACTCCAAACATCTGTTGTTAGCATTTCAATCATCCTGGCACCATGGTTGTTATGGTGTCGGGTTGAATATCTCTATTATTGCATTGTAATATAAAATTAAATCATTCAACTCGCCATAATGCAGAATCAGTGGGAGCCCTGAGCGTGTCACTTGCCACATTACCTGCCACCAGATTCCATCAGGTGCCCCCAGCGGAGTCCCTGCTTACATCAGGTGCCCCCAGTGGAGTCCCTCCTTACATCAGGTGCCCCCAGCGGAGTCCCTCCTTACATCAGGTGCCCCCAGCGGAGTCCCTGCTTATTTCAGGTGCCCCCAGCGGAGTCCCTGCTTATATCAGGTGCCCCCAGCGGAGTCCCTGCTTATATCAGGTGCCCCCAGCGGAGTCCCTGCTTACATCAGGTGCCCCCAGCGGAGTCCCTGCTTACATCAGGTACCCCCAGCGGAGTCCCTGCTTACATCAGGTGCCCCCAGCGGAGTCCCTCCGTACATCAGGTGCCCCCAGCGGAGTCCCTCCTTACATCAGGTGCCCCCAGCGGAGTCCCTCCTTACATCAGGTGCCCCCAGCGGAGTCCCTCCTTACATCAGGTTTCAGCCGCCGGCCACATATATACTGCGGCAGGGCGGCTCTATTGTCCGAAACAATGTACCTGCATGTTATTTCGTTCAATGGATACTGTAGGCGCGCCCAAGCGCCCGCTGCATGGAGGATGAGCCAGTCCGCGGGTCCGGCAGACCCAAATGTCTCCTGTCCTACCCACGATCACTTCACAGAGAGGCAGAACAGGGGTCTGCCTATGTAAACAAGGCAGATCCCCATTCTGACAGGGAAGTACACAGAGATCTTCTTCTTCACTTGGTGAAAATGGGTGTGGTTTCAGCAAAATAGTGGGTGTGGCGCTAAGGTGGTGTGGTTAGCATCTGAGATGAACGAGGGATGGAGGGAGGACAGGACAGCAGGCCCAGATCCTACACAACAATAGAAATATGTGTATTCTAGAAAGCCGGTCACAGATCGCTGTAAACGGCCAATCACAGCGGCTGTTTACAGCGAGATCGGCGTGTCCAATGAGAGATGATCTCATATGTAAACATATGAGATCATCTGTCAGCGCCGCTCTCCCTCCTCACACAGACAACGTGTGAGGAGAGAGAGATGAACGGCTGCAGCAGCCGTAAGTAAAAAAAAAAACGAAATGTGCAATCTGTCCCCGCTGCCATCTGTCCCCATCTGTGTCCGCTGCCATCTGTGTCCGCTGCCATCTGTCCCCAGTGCCACCTGTCCCCAGTGGCATCTGCCAGTGCCATCTGCCATCTGTCATCAGTGCCATATCAGTGTCATCAGTGCCATATCAGTGTCACGTGTCATTAGTGCCATATCAGTGTCACGTGTCATTAGTGCCACATATTAGTGCCATCTGTCATCAGTGCCACCTGTCAGTGTCACGTGCCATCTGTTATCAGTGTCACGTGTCATCAGTGCCACGTATAAGTGCCACATGATATCAGTGCCACGTATAAGTGCCATCTGTCACCAGTGCCACACATTAGTGCCATCTGTCAGTGTCACGTGTCATCAGTGCCCCATACTAGTGCCATCTGTCATCAGTGCCATCTGTCAGTGTCATCAGTGCCACATATCAGTGCCACCTGTCATCAGTGCCACGTCCGTGTCACGTGTCATTGTCCTGGTGCTCCAGGGCCTTCAAAAGTGTAATAGGTAGTCAACAATTTAGTAAATTATGTGTAATTTATGCTCCTAGAACACGGGATGGCGCTCCCTGCATGTTGGGCCTCTCTAAGTCGCCAGGTTGTGTAAAAGTCCCACATATGTGGTATCGTAATAATCAGGAGGAGTAGCAGAATGTATTTTGGTGTGTCATTTGTGGTATACACATGCCATGTGAGAGAAATAACCTATTACAATGACAATTTTGTGGAATAAAATAAAAAAGTTATTAATTTTGCAAAGAATTGTGGGAAAAAAATGACAACATCAAAAAGCTCACCATGCCTCTTACTAAATACCTTGGAATGTCTACTTTCAAAAAGGGGTCATTTGGGGGTATTTGTACTTTCCTGGCATGTTCGGGTCACAAGAAATGAGAGCGGCCACCGTACTGGTCAGATGTGATCAATTTTGTATAATCCGCACCACAGTTTGTAGAGTCTGTAACTTTCACAAAGACCAAATAATTTCCACTAATTAGGGTTATTTTTACCAAAGATATGCAGCAGTATAAATTGTGGCCAAAATTTATGAAGAAAAATTAATAATTTGCTAAATTGTATCACAGAAACAAAGAAAAATGTGTTTTTTTTTTTTTTTAAATTTTCAGTCTTTTTTCATTTATAGCACAAAAAATAAAAAACCCAGAGGTGATCAAATACCACCAAAAGAAAGCTCTATTTGTGTGGGAAAAAAAGGACAAAAAATTTAATTTGGGTACAGTGTTGCATGACTTAGTAATTGTCATTCAAAGTGTGAGAGCCCCAAAAGCTGAAAATTGGTCTGGGCAGGAAGGGGGTTTAAGTGCCCAGTAAGCAAGTGGTTAATTCTGACTCTTGTCTGCGAGTGTTGTCTTGCAAAACAAGCTAATGGATGGTGCAGTACCGCATTTGGCCAGAGGTGTGGGGGCGCTGGGGACACTCAGAACGGTTCGGAGCCTTTTAGAAATACTCAGAAACACTCGGAAATACTCCCTTTCCCTAGTGTTTCCGAGGCTTTCCGAGTTCAGCCGAGCTGTCCCCGAGTATTTCTGAGGCTCTCCAGTGCCCCCCCCCCCCCTCTGGCCACATGCGGTATTGCATGTAATAGATGTTAATGCTGAACGAATTATCTTTGTTTCCATTGACTTCTATGGGGAAACTCGCTTTGATATGCAAGTGCTTTGGATTACAAGCATTCTCCTGGAACGGATTATGCCTGTAATCCAAGGTTCCACTGTACTCTTAAACCTTTGATCACCCCTGATGTTAACCTCTTCCCTGCCACTGTCATTTATAAAATGACAGTGCATTTTTTTTTTTTTCTATAGCACTGATCACTGTATCGGTGTCACTGGTCCCCGAAAAGTGTCACTTAGTGTCAGATTTGTCCGCCGCAATGTCGCGGTCCTGCTAAAAAGCTCTGATCGCCGCCATTACCAGTAAAAACAAAAAAAACGAATTAAAAGTCCATCAATCTTTCCCATAGTTTTGTAGACACGATAACTTTTGCGCAACGCAATATACGCTTATTGGGAATTTTTTTTTAACCAAAAATATGTAGAAGAATATATATTGGCCTAAAATGATGAAGAAATTTAGATTTTTTTATTTATTTTTTTACTTTTTTTGGATATGTTTTATAGCAAAAAGTTAAAAATATTGTTTTGTTATTTTTTTCTACATTGTTTAGTCTTTTTTTTTTGTTTATAGCGAGAAAAATAAAAAACCACAGGAGGTGATCAAATGCTGCGCAATTGTCAGTTAAAACAACGCAAGACATTTTTGCAAAAACGGCCTGGTCATTAACCACTTCAATACCGCCTTATAGTCATATGACGCCCACAAGGTGGATCTCCCATCCTGGGTGGGCGTCATATGACGTCCTCGCATTCCCGGCCGCCTGGGGGGCGCCCGCGGCATCGCTCGGGACCCGGTGCGAGTGCCCGGCGGCCGCGATGTCCGCCGGGCAACCGCGATTGCCCGTTAAAACAACGGGACCGTGGAGCTGTGTGTGTAAACACACAGCTCCACGTCCTGTCAGCGGAGAGGAGACCGATCATGTGATCCCAGTGCGGAGGAACACCGATCGGTCTCCTCCCCTTGAGTCCCCTCCCCCCACAGTTAGAATCACTCCTATAGGGAACACATTAACCCCTGCAGCGCCCCCTAGTGTTAACCCCTTCCCTGCCAGTCACATTTACACAGTAATCACTGCAATTTTATAGCAACGATCGCTGTGTAAATGTGAATGGTTCCAAAAATGTGTCCGAAGTGTCCGCCGCAATGTCGCAGTCACGAAAAAAAAAAAATCGCAGATCACCGCCATTACTAGTAAAAAAAAAAAAATATTAATAAATCTATCCCCTATTTTGTAAACGCTATAACTTTTGCGCAAACCGATCTATATACGCTTATTGCGATTTTTTTTTTTTTTTACCAAAAATATGTAGAAGAATACGTATCGGCCTAAACTGAGGAAAAAAATTATTTTATTTTTTTTAAAAATGGGATATTTATTATAGCAAAAAGTAAAAAATATTGTGTTTTTTTTTTCAAAATTGTCGCTCTTCTTTTGTTTATAGCGCAAAAAATAAAACCCGCAGAGGTGATCAAGTACCACCAAAAGAAAGCTCTATTTGTGGGGAAAAAAAGGACGTCAATTTTGTTTGGGTGTAACGTCGCACGACCGCACAATTGTTAGTTAAAGCGACGCAGTGCCGAATCGCAAAAAGTGCTCTGGTAAGGAAGGGTGAAAAATGGCCCGGTGCTGAAGCGGTTAAGGCGGTAAAACCTTTCCAGGGCTGAAGTGGTTAAACACCACATGGTAAAATATGGGGATTATAAAACGGTTACCTGCATTGCTCCTGGTAGCCAAAGATCAAATGATTAGGACCGCCTATCCTACAGGTCACTTGCCGAGAGACATTTTTTTTGTCCAAGTCTTGCCAAAAAGGTACATCTTTTAATTAAAATAAGAACGAGAAGCGTGGATTGTCACCTTAACCGCTTCCCGACCGCCTAACGCAGATATACTGCGGCAAAATGGCACGGGCAGGCAAAATCACGTACCTGTACCTGTACGTGATCGTGCATGTGCCTGCCTGTGGGTCGCGCGCGCGCCGCCAGCGGCGTGCTCGCGACCCGGTCGGGAGCTCCGTGACCCCGGCCGCGGGACCAGCGGACCCGATCGCCGCTGGTGTCCCGCGATCGGGTCACGGAGCTGAAGAACGGGGAGAGGTCTGTGTAAACAAACCTCTCCCCGCGCTTCCTACACTGCCTGTCACTGATCGGCTGTTTCCTGTCATCGGGAAAGCCGATCAATGACGTCAGACGTCAGCCCCGCCCCCTAATGTAAAAAAACACACACACGTCACAGCCCATAACCCCTCCCCTCCCCCTAGTGGTTAACCCCTTCACTACAACTGTCATTTATACAGGAATCAATGCATTTAAATAGCACTGATTGCTGTATAAATGACAATGGTCCCAAAAATGTGTCAAAAATGTCCGATGTGTCCGCCATAATGTCGCAGTCACAATAAAAATCGCTGATCGCCGCCATTACTAGTAAAAAAAAAAAAATTAATAAAAATGCTATAAAACGATCCCCTATTTTGTAAACGCTATAACTTTTGCGCAAACCAATCAATAATCGCTAATTGCGATTTTTTTTTTTTTTTTTACCAAAAATATGTAGAAGAATACGTATCGGCCTAAACTGAGGAAAAAAATGTTTTTTTATATATTTTTTGGGGATATTTGTTATAGCAGAAAGCAAAAAATATTGCATTGTTTTCAAAATTGTCGCTATATTTTTGTTTATAGCGCAAAAAATTAAAACCGCAGGGGCGATCAAATACCACCAAAAGAAAGCTCTATTTGTGGGAAAAAAAGGACGCCATTTTTGTTTTGGAGCCACGTCGCACGACCGCGCAATTGTCAGTTAAAGCGACGCAGTGCCGAATCGCAAAAAGGGGCCTGGTCCTTTGGCTGCCAATTGGTCCGGGGCCGAAGTGGTTAACACAGTTTGAAGATGCCGTAACAAAAAAATAAATGAATTTTGCAAATTTACCAATGCTGGTTGGCACGTGGGTGGGTTGACAGACCTGGAAGGGATCTCGAACGCGGTGGATGTGGTTCCTTTTGGATAAATGCCGTTGCAATAATCCGTCTCTCTCTATTTCTCTCAAGCTATGCCGACTCTTCTGATCACTGAAGGTCTAATAAACCTCAGTTACCTTTAATCAGATGTGGTAAATCATTCAGGGATCTTATTCCTCTGGAGTCCGTTCATTGGTCACTGTCAGTGTTGCCAACCTATCAGATTGAAATTTACTGATAGGACACCCAACATTTTACTGGCATTGCCAAAAGTTACAAAATGACAACTGTAAGTGCAATTTTCAGTACCGTATATACTCGAGTATAAGCCGAGTTTTTCAGCACATTTTTTTGTGCTGAAAATGCCCCCCTCGGCTTATGCTGGAGTCGAGCACTTTTCTGCAGCAGAAAATATTAAATTTTCTGAACCGATTTTGGGGCTCCGTATCTCTTGGGGCCACTTGGTGCTAGGAACCCGCAATTTTGTGTACAAACCCAGTGGAACCAGCACTGCAAGATTTCCAAAGCTGGGGTTCCTAGCACTAAGTGAACCCGAGATACGAGGGCCCCAAAGTCGGTTCGGAAAATGTCATTCTCTCTGCTGCAGAAAAGTGCTTGACATTTTCCGAACCGACTTTGGGGCCCTGTATCTCGGGGGGCCACTTGGTGCTAGGAACCCGCAATTTTGTGTACAAACCCAGTGGAACCAGCACTGCAACATATCCAAATCTGGGGTTCCTAGCGCTAAGTGACCCCGAGATACGAGGGCCCCAACGTCGGTTCGGAAAATTTCACCCTCTGCTGCAGAAAAGTGCTTGACATTTTCCGAACCGACTTTGGGGCCCTGTATCTCGGGGTCACTTGGTGCTAGGAACCCCAGCTTTTGATATATTGTAGTGCTGATTCCACTGGGTTTGTTGATTTTGGGTTCCTAGCACCAGGTGGCCCAGAGATACGGGGCCCCAATTCAGTCAACTGTGTCCATCTGCAGCAATGTGATTTTGCGACCCTTTGGGTCCAGAGAGCCCAAATTTTGTCTGCAGCTAGGGGAGCATCTAGGAACCCTTAACCACAGAGTTTGAAGTTGGGGGGACCTATCGGGTTTCACCTGGAGTCGTGAGGAATATTCACCCCATACCGGTTATTGGCACAGTGAGGCTGCAAATGGGCATTGTTGACCCTCTTTTCCACTTGCAGTAGCTGCACATTTCTCACCCTAGGCTTATACTCGAGTCAATATGTTTTCCCAGTTTTTTGTGGTAAAATTAGGTGCCTCTGCTTATATTCGGGTTGGCTTATACTCGAGTATATACGGTATTAAGGCTACAAATAAGTACGATATGCAATTAGCAATGCGATTTAAGGTAGATAGTAAGGCAAAAAGCATATTTCTTATTTTATTCTCAATATAGTAAGTAAGTGGCTCAGGGACAGGAAATTAGAATGGGTGACACATGCACATGAAATTTGACTTTCACGGCGACACCTGACAGCAGCGTGCAGCAGCACAGGACACCGACACGTCCCGTCCTGAGTCACAGTGACAGTCTCTCTCCATGCCAGGTGGTCCTCTCAGTCCCCTCCAGTCCAAACGGCACTGACAGTCCCGCTCCTGGCTTGCCTTACTCCCGTCCCACAGACCCGCACGCGAGGCTTCGGCCGCTCCGAACGGTTCCCTTGCACCATGACATCACACAACATGCTCAGGCATCGTCTCCGCCAGAAAGGAAAGGAAACACAGCGCCTCTAAGTGCAGTATTGGTAAACCATTTAATGATAAGTCAAAAGTGAAACTACTCACAAAAGGAGCATAAAACACACATTGTCTCCTTGTCTCTGAAGTGCAGCTGACAGCTCATGCAGGTGGATTCCAACATTCACAGCCTATGAGAACAGCTGCACTTCAGAGAAACGGACATTTAGGAGAAAAAAACACCTCTGGATTTTGCTGCAGGATTACTATTGTGCTTGTGTTTATGCTCCCTTTGTGAGTAGTTTCACATTTGACTTATCATTAAGTGGTTTACCAATACTGCACTTAGAGGCGCTGCGTTTCTTTTCCTTTGTTGCATTGCAGAGACTGCTTCTGGCTCTTCACACTGGCTACCCTTAGTGCTGGTACATGGATTCCTCTCTCTCTTCATCTTAGAGACTGTTGCTATGGACTTTGTCCCTCCTATTGACAGACTTTATTAACCGCTTCCCAACCGCCTCATGTAGATATACGTCTACAGAATGGCACGGGCAGGCAAAAGCATGTACGGGTACGTCCCCTTTAAGTTGCCTGCCCGTGCGAAGCCAGCGGCGCGCTCGCGACCCGGTCGGGAGCCCTGTGACCACGGCCGCAGGACCAGCGGACCCGATCGCCGCTGGTGTCCCGCGATCGGGTTACGGAGCTGAAGAACGGGGAGATGTCTGTGTAAACAAACCTCTCCCCGCGCTTCCTACTCTGCCTGTCATTGATCGGCTGTTCCCGTCATCGGGAAAGCCGATCAATGACGTCAGACGTACAGCCACGCCCCTCTACTGTAAAAAAAAACACAACACGTCACACTGACTCCTCCCCGCCCCCTAGTGGTTAACTCCTTCACTGCCACTGTCATTTACATAGGAATCAGTGCATTTAAATTGCACTGATTTCTGTATAAATGACAAATGTCCCAAAAATGTGTCAAAAATGTCCGATGTGTCCGCCATAATGTCGCAGTCACAATAAAAATCGCTGATCGTCGCCATTACTAGTAAAAAAAAATATTAATAAAAATGCTATAAAACTATCCCCTATTTTGTAAACGCTATAACTTTTGCGCAAACTAATCAATAATCGCTAATTGCGATTTTTTTACCAAAAATATGTAGAAGAATACGTATCGGCCTAAACTGAGGAAAAAAAATGTTTTTTTTATATATTTTTTGGGGATATTTATTATAGCAAAAAGTAAAAAATATTGAATTTTTTTCAAAATTGTCGCTCTATTTTTGTTTATAGCGCAAAAAATAAAAACCGCAGGGGCGATCAAATACCACCAAAAGAAAGCTCTATTTGTGGGAAAAAAAGGACGCCAATTTTGTTTGGGAGCCACGTCGCACGACCGCGCAAT
This sequence comes from Lithobates sylvaticus, assembly GCA_028564925.1. Classification (NCBI taxonomy): domain Eukaryota; kingdom Metazoa; phylum Chordata; class Amphibia; order Anura; family Ranidae; genus Lithobates; species Lithobates sylvaticus. The sequence goes on along the minus strand of CM053026.1, from coordinate 15,210,664 downwards.
TGTCAGTTAAAGCGACGCAGTGTCGAATCGCAAAAAGGGGCCTGGTCCTTTGGCTGCCAATTGGTCCGGGGCTGAAGTGGTTAATCACATTTATTTGATCTGTGTACACCTCCAGGGTCTCTCCTCAAACGAGCGCTGAGTTTATTTCTTGACCATCTCCGCCAGACCCGCCGGTACCCCCTGAACACACTGTACCAGGCACTTGGATGGTCCTGGCTGGCTCTGAAACCCGAGCTGCGCATGCCCAGTTCCGAGCCAAGCGTCACAGCTATATTTTTTACTGGCAATTTTTTCCTCTAAGGCTACTTTCACACTGGAGCGGTGGGGGGGCTGGCGGTAAAGCGGCGCTATATTTAGCACCGCTTTACTGGCGTTTTAGCAGCGCATTTCGGCCGCTAGCTGGGTGGTTTTACCCCCCGCGAGCGGCCGAAAAAGGGTCAATACTGCCCGCAAACCGCCGCTACAGCGGCGTTTTGCGGGCGCGTTTGGTGCACTGCCCCATTGTTTTCAATGGGAGCGGGCGCTATAGGTAAATATACCGCTCCTATAGCGAGCCAAAGATGCGGCTTGCAGGACATTTTCCAGCGTCCTGCAAGCGCACCGCTTCAGTGTGAAAGCCCTCGGCCTTTCACACTGAAGGAACAGCAACAGCTGTTTCGGGTCGGTTTGCAGGCCCTTTTTTTAGCGCAATAGCGCCTGCAAACCGCCCCAGTGTGAAAGGGGCCTTACTGGCATTTAATGGCAGGAGAAAAGTGCCCATTTTTTACTGGCTGCCAGTAAAAATACTGACGGTTGGCAACACTGGTCACTGTACACATTCCTTTGGCGAAATCACAAAATAAGTTGAGACAATCCAAGGCAGCCTTTTAACCACTTGCCACCCAAGGACGTTCTTGTATGTCCTTGAGTTGCGATGGTTATACCTAGCTCCCAACTGTCCCTGATCTGTCCCTCTCTCCTCCTCATTTGTCCCTCATTTTGGTCTGATCTATATAGCTGTTTTTAAAATGCACGTTGTAGCTATCAAAAAGTGTTTTCCAGCACTACAGCTTTCATCTGATTTCCAAATTGCTGCATTTGTAAATTCCAAAAAAACAATATAAAGGAATAGTAGTCATACAAAAAAAGCACTTGTTGGTTTAACCAATCTTGTTTTTTTGTACAATTTTCCTTTAAGGGGGCGTGACAGGGGGGTGTGTCCTATGCCTGCATGCTTTTGCTGATAGTTGTCCCTCATTCCCATCTCAAAAAGTTGGGAGGTGTGGTTATACCAGGATGATCCCTGCAGCTACAGGCATCATCCTGGTATCTGTTTTTTATTTTTTCTTCTTCTTCTTTTGGCCAGCTATTCTTTTTTTTTTTTTTGTAAACTCAATCATAGCAGGTAATTACCGTATTTATCGGCGTATAACACACACTTTTTCCCCCTTAAAATCGGGGGAAAGTCGTGGGTGCGTGTTATACGCCGATCCCCCCAAAAAAGTGCAAAAAAATAATCAAACGGCGCCGGAAAACAGCGACCCCCGTCAATAAAAAGCGAGTGCCGCCGAAAAAAAACGAGCGCCGCCGAAAAAGACCAATCTGTCTGTTCGGCGCCGCTCGCAGTCCCGCCTCCCTGCGCTCGCTTCCGAAACAGCAGGGAGGGGGGATTGCGAGCCGAGCCGAACAGACGGCTCGGGTTTTGCCGGCGCCGCTCGCAGTCCCGCCTCCCTGCGCTTGCTTCCGAAACAGCAGGGAGGCGGGACTGCAAGCCGAACAGACGGCTCGGGTTTAGGGGGACCGAAGGAGCACGGAGGACACTGAGGAGGACTGAAGGAGCACGGAGGGCATTGATGGGAAGCAGAGGAGCACGGAGGGGGACCAGAGGGGCACGGTGGGGGACTGGAGGAGCACGGAGGACACAGAGGGAAACTGGAGGACATGGAGGGGGAACAGAGGGGGAACAGAGGAGCACTGGGAACACGGAGGGGGACCGGAGGAGAATGGAGGACACAAAGGGGGACTGGAAGAGCAAAGATGACACAGAGGGGAACAGGGGGAGCACAGAGGAGGGCCCGGAGGTGCACAGAGGGCACATAGAGGGACTGGAGGAGCAAGGGCGGGGACCGGAGGAGCATGTAGGGGGACCTGAGGAGCACAGAGGGCACGTAGGGGGACCTGAGGAGCACAGAGGGCACATAGGGGGACTGGAGGAGCATGGACAGGGACCGGAGGAGCACAAAGTACACAGAGGAGGACCGGAGGAGCACGGAGGGTACGGTGAGGGAGCAAGGAAGCACAGAGGACACTGAGGGGGACTGGAGGACACAGAGTGGGACAGGAGGAGCACAGAGAACATTGAGGGAAATTGGAGGACATGGAGGGTGACCAGAGGAGCACAGTGGGGGACCTGAGGGACACAGATGGGGAACGGAGGAGCACTGAGGACATGGAGGGGGGACGAGAGGAGCATGGAGGGCACATAGGGGGACCAGGGGAGCACAGAGGACATGGAGGGGGACTGGAGGACACTAAAAAGGGGTGAAGGGGCACGGTGGGGAAGCGGGAAGCACAGAGGACAACAAGGGGGACTGGAGAAGCACGGGGGACATGGTGGGGAAGCATAGAGGACACTGAGGGGACTGGAGAAGCACGGAGGACACTGATGGGGGACTGGCGAAGCCAAGGAGGACATGGTGGGGAAGCACAGAGGACACTGAGGGGGACCAGAGGAGAGGACACAGAGGGGGACCGGAGGACACAGAGGGCACGTAGGGGGACCAGGGAAGCACAGAGGACATGGAGGGGGACTGGACACTAAGAGGGGCTGAAGGAGCACGGAGGACATGGTGGGGAAGCACGGAGGACAATGAGGGGGACTGGAGAAGCACAGGGGACACAGTGGGGAAGCACGAGGACACTGAGGGGGGCTGGAGAAGCACGGAGGACACTGAGGGGGACTGGAGAAGCACGGAGGACACTGAGGGGGACTGGAGAAGCACGGAGGACACGGTGGGGGGACCGGAGGACACGGAGGGGGACTGAAGGAGCATGGAGGGCACAGAGGGGGACCGGAGGACACGGAAGGGGCCCAGAGGAGCACGGAGGGGGACCGAAGGAGCACAGAGGACACGGAGAAGGACACAGAGGACAGTCAGCGATGATTTGTGCGGTTAGTTACAAGCACTAATCTCCCTGTATAGATTTCAATAAAGTAGCTGAAAGCTGGAGGAGGAGAAGCTGCTGTCAGCTGCTTTTTTTGAAGTCTATACAGGGAGATTGGAGCTGCACTGATCACCCCTGACTGTCCAGGTATCAGATTAGGCATTTGAGCATTTGCACGAGTACATGTACTCGTTCAAATGCTTGGTATCGGCACCAAAGCCGCTATCGGTGCAACCCTATTTATTTTAGCCAAATTTGAAAGGAAGTTCCAATAAAAATGTAAATCTAATCTATCCCAAATTAGCTGCTATAGCAGCTGAATAGAAGAATTACTGACTTCAGCTATTTCGCCTATAATATAATAGTTTATAATAATAAAAACTATAATAATAGTTAATAATTTAATTGTAATAGAATATGTGAAAAACTAAATTATCCAAATGTAATCAATTTGTTAAACTCGTAGGTTTTCGTTCTTTCGGATTATTGTATTTTTCGTTCTTTCAGGTTTTCTGTCTTGCTGACAATTTGTTTTCGTTTGCATTCATCAAAATGGGTCTTTCATTCATTCGGGTGCTTTCGAATGAACAAATATGCTGAATTTTGTCCGAAAACAAATTTGTAAGGAGACAAACTGCACATGTCTACAATGCACCATGTTTTCTGATGCGTCGGGGGGGGGCAATTACGAATAACGGTAACCCTGCACATCTGCTAAAGAGCATCACATCTACCTGTGGGTTAATCTTAACCACTTCAATACTGCTCCATTGTCATATGACGCCCACAAGGTGGATCTACCATCCTGGGTGGGCGTCATATGACGTCCTCGGATTCCCGGCCGCCTGGGGGGCGCGCGCGCGCGGCATCGCTCGGGACCCGGTGCGAGTGCCCGGCGGCCGCGATGTCCGCCGGGCACCCGCGATTGCCCGTTAAAACAACGGGACCGTGGAGCTGTGTGTGTAAACACACAGCTCCACGTCCTGTCAGCGGGGAGGAGACCGATCATGTGATCCCAGTACGGAGGAACACATGATCGGTCTCCTCCCCTTAAGTCCCCTCCCCCTACAGTTAGAATCACTCCTATAGGGACACACATTAGCCCCTCCAGCGCCCCCTAGTGTTAACCCCTTCCCTGCCAGTCACATTTACACAGTAATCATTGCAATTTTATAGCAACGATCGCTGTGTAAATGTGAATGGTCCCAAAAATGTGTCAAAAGTGTCCGCCGCAATGTCGCAGTCACGAAAAAAATCGCAGATCGCCGCCATTACTAGTAAAAAATAAATAAAAATAATTCAATAAATCTATACCCTATTTTGTAGACGCTATAACTTTTGCGCAAACCGATCAATATACGCTTATTGCGATTTTTTTTTACCAAAAATATGTAGAAGAATACGTATCGGCCTAAACTGAGGAAAAAAAATTGTTTTTTTTTAAAAAAATGGGATATTTATTATAGCAAAAAGTAAAAAATATTGTGTTTTTTTTTTCAAAATTGTCGCTCTTCTTTTGTTTATAGCGCAAAAACTAAAAACCGCAGGGGCGATCAAATACCACCAAAAGAAATCTCTATTTGTGGGAAAAAAAGGACGTCAATTTTGTTTGGGTGTAACGTCGCACGACCGCGCAATTGTTAGTTAAAGCGACGCAGTGCCGAATCGCAAAAAGTGCTCTGGTAAGGAAGGGTGTTTAAAAGCCCTGTATTGAAGTGGTTAAAAGAGGTCTGTCAGCATACAGGATACAATGTTGCAAGTCTCCTCTCCCAGCTGCTATATTGTAGCTTTTGATTTGCAACCCTCCTGACCACTCTGAAAAGACTGCTTATTCTTTACCTGCAGGTAAAGCCGATCTCATGCTGCATTCTAAAGACGTAATCATCCCAACCCTCAGGACTCTGAAGACATACAGTACCGGTTGTGTTGGTGATTTTTCTCCAGCTTTCCTGCACGGTGCTCCCAGCCGTGGCTTCTCCTTCCAACCAAGTCCAGTTCTGCAGGTCACTCACTCACCTTCCTCCAGGTGATCAGCTCCTCACCTTGCAGACACGCCTTCCTTTGTCTTCACTCCATACTTCTAAAGGTCCGTACACACGGTCAGAAAATCTGAAGTTAAATTTCGTCCGATGAGCGATCTGCCGATTTTCTGATCGTTAGTATGCTGCTTTTGACAGCCGATTACGAATTTTCGGCAGACAAAAACTGGATGTGCAGGCTCCAAAATGTTTGCCTGATACGACCACAACATCCAATTTTATTTTCATTAATACAGGTTTTCTGCCCAAAAAAAATCTGAAGAGCAAGAGTAGGCATGCTCAGAAATGAAAGAGCACATACAAAACAATTCAACACATTACGTCGCTTCTGACGTTGAATTCTGTCGTCCGAAATTTATTTCTGATGGTGAGTACCCTCTTCACTTTCGATTTGAGACTGGCATCCAACAAAAAACTGACGAAAATGTGTCCTATAATCTGATTGTGTGTACAAGGCTTAAAGTGGTGGGACACCCTGAAAAAGAAAACTAGAAAAAATGTTAGTAACAACTTAAAATAAAAAATATATATTTTTTTTTACTTACCAGAAATGGCTGTTGCTAGGCAGATCGTCCTAATCTGCCTCCTCCAGCGCCGCGGTGATCTTCTCTTCTTCCGTCTTCAGGTGAATGGGGCGCAGTGTGTTATGGGAACTGTGTCCCACAACACACTGCGTTCCCCATTAACAAATAAGACTCGCGCATGCGCAGTAGGCCGCGCGCCGACTCGCGCATGCGCAGTAGGCCGCGCGCCGACTCGCGCATGCGCAGTAGGCCGCGTGAAGCCGTTTCCCTTAATGAGGATGGCGCCGCTGGATCCGGATAGCCGAGGGACATCTCGGCCTCCACGAACGACGTTGCGGGCGCCCTGGGAGGGTAAGTGTACTTATTAAAAGTCAGCAGCGACTTTTTTTTTAGCTGCTGACTTTTAAAAAAAATTTTTTTAAGGTGAAACACCCCTTTAATTCCTCTGTCACTCGCACAGATAGAGCAAGGATTTCAGTCTCCTCTGTCAAGTGCTGCAATAAAATAGAACACAAGAAAAAAATCACCTGTCTTTGTGTAACCAGGGCTTTTTGGCACTTGTTTAGAAGTAAGAATCTGTATTTTTTACTAAAAAAAGAACCCACAAACATTTTTTTTTTTTTTTTTTTTTTTAGCAGAGACCCTACAGAATAAAACAACAGTCGTTGCAATTTTTTATGTCACATGGTTATTGTGCAGCAGTTTTTCAAACACTTTTTTGGGTGGGAAAAATACAATTTAGCCACTTAACCTCCTTGGCGGTAACCCCGAGTCTGGCTCGGGGTCAGCTTTTTGTGCTGGGAGCGGTAACCCCGAGCCAGACTCGGGCTTGCGTTGCGGGATGCAGGGGGGAAGTTACTTACCTTTTCCCCTGGATCCTGCGATGTCTCCCTGCTGTGTGAGTGAGCCGTCCGCTCGCTCGATTCACACAGTGCCGGGTGCCGCCGATCTCCGTTCCCTGTGACGTTACGACGCACGGGAGCGGAGATCGGCGCCAAATTCAAAAAAGTTTAAAAACACAACACATATACAATACTGTAATCTTACAGATTACAGTACTGTATACAAAAAATACACACCCCCTTTGTCCCTAGTGGTCTGCCCAGTGCCCTGCATGTCATTTTATATAATAAAAAGATTTTTTTTTCTGCCTGGAAACTGGAGATTGTCCATAGCAACCAAAAAGTGTCCCTTTATGTCAAAAGTGGTTTTAGACCAGCTAGAAAACACCGATAAAAAAATAAAATCACAATTTATCATCAAACAATAAATTTAATGACAGCGACTATTCTGCAACTGAGCAAATTTCAGTGTTTTTGATTTGATTACATTATTGAATCATTTTTATATATATTTTTATTATATTATAATTTATTATTTTGTGTTTCAAACTTTATCATACCCGGGATGTCTACTAGACTCTGGTTCGGACAGATTTAAGTGAGTTATTCATAAGAATTGCATGCCTACAATATAAAAACGCCAAATTTCCATGCAAAATAATTGTACCGCTTTCAGCACTAAATTCCAGACAGAATCATACCGCCAGGGAGGTTAAAGGGGTTGTAAACCTTCATGTTTTTTCACCTTAATGCATCCTATGCATTAAAGTGAAAAAAACACCTGGCAGTGACCGCCCCCCTCCCGTTTTACTTACCTGAGCCCTGGAATTTCACATGCTGGAGAAGCGCTCTTCCTCTGTCTGGGGTTCTCCGCTCTTGATTGGATAGATTGATGGCAGCGCATCCATTGGCTCATGCTGCTGTCAATCAAATCCAATGACGTGGGGGGCGGGGCCGAGTGTGTCATTCATGTCTATGGACGCAAATGCTAGACTCGGGAACGCGCCCACAAGGTAACCTCCTTGGGAGAGCGTTTCTCCTAGGGGGTTATCTGATGTGGGAGGAGAGACACCAAGGGACCCCAGAAGAGGAGGTTCAGGGCTGCACAGTGGAAGGAAGTATGATATGTTTGTTATTTAAAAAAAAAAAAAAAAAAAAAACGCAAGCCTTTACAATCATTTTAAGGACCAGGCCTATTTTTCAAACTTGTTTACAAGTTAAAATCATTTATTTTATTTTTTTTGCTAGAACACCCACGCACGCAGCACACACCTCCCTTAGTGGTATAGTATCTGAATGGATCAATATCTGATCAGATCTATACTAACGTCCCCAGCACTTTAGGGTTCCCAAAAACGCAGTGTTAGCGGGATCAGCCCAGATACCTGCTAGCACCTGCGTTTTGCCCCTCCGCCCAGCCCAGCTCAGCCCACCCAAGTGCAGTATCGATCGATCACTGTCATTTACAAAACACTTCACACACATAACTGCAGTGTTCGCAGAGTCAAGTCTGATCCCTGTGATCAATTTGGTAGCGTTTGAGTCTCACTTCTGTACCAGTAAATTTAGAGCCCAAAATGGCAAATGGAAGGTACAGTAGTGAAGAGGCCTACACGTTTCTGGGCATGACAGATAGTGAAGAGGAGGTCCCTCATCTGTCAAATTCAGGCTCAGAATACGATCCTGTAGACGACAGCGGCTCCATGACAGATAGCTCTGACGGCGGAGTTGTGGTCCCTGCCAAGGTCAGGCACACCAGACGCCAATCTTCTAATGCTGTTGAGGTGCAAGAACCGCAGGTCCCTCGTATGGAGCAGAGAAGTACTAATGACGCTCATCCTTCTGGTCTTCTGGTGAACTGGCAAGCACCAGCGGCCTAGTACAGCCTTGTCGTAGTCAAACCAGCACTGCAGTAACAAGTGGTGACGTGGCGAATCCCATAAGTGCAGTTCAAGCTGGCAAGCACAAGTAGTGTCCCGCTGCCACCAAGAAGACCTTCCTGCAGAATTTGCCAATCCTAATTGGGAGCCCACCACTTCTGCAACACCCGTACGTACTTCCCCCATGGGATTGCACTCTGCACCCTTCCCCCCCCCCCCTCATCTCCAAACACACCCCATAAATAATAAACACAATACTTTATTAAATGGCAAATATTGGCAGCGGCAACTTTATTGGTTTACACAAAATGATAATTCTCAACATAATATTATAACTCAGACTCAAATCAACAATAACCTTCTCCAACTTGCTTAGACTTGATGACTCAAGCAAATTATATTTAAATAAATTTATAATATCAGTCCCCCTTATAATTAAGGTGACAAACCACATAAAGAGCGCGCGACGGGAGGGGGGGGGTGCTAATATTTCCTTCACCAGATCTTCAGCCTGTCAGCGACATTTTGGAATGGTGGGCTCTTTCTTATATACTGAGCCCCACCACTTCCAGAAAATTCCTCTCCTCACTCTTTGGCCCCTTCTCACCTGCACCTGGTGAGCAGGAGGGCCAAAACTCCCCTAATTAACCTGTCGTAAGCTGCCTCTGCTGATCAGCTAGCACCTGGGGGGGGGGGGGGGGGAGCAGAAGCAAACCCTTGCAGGTTTGCCCAATAATTGTGCCCTCCTGTTACATTCTCTAGCCATTCAGGTGGAAACAGTTGATTTTACACCACTTGATTTTTATTCACAGTTTTTTTTTATTGTGGACCAAAGCAATTTGTATGCTGGTCAATACATTGCTGCTAATCCCCAGTCCTCTCTTGCCATTACAGCCTATCCCTCGACATGGGTGTAGTTAAAATGAGTATGTTGCGGTCATATTGGTCCACTGACCCAATTTACCATATGCCCGTGTTCTCTGCCTCCATGACCAGGGCGCGATATTATATATTCATGTGCAAAGTGAGTACTAAAGCGCTGATAGGAGAATAAAAATATTAAAAATGTTTTAGAAAACCAAATATAAAGTATATAGAGTATAAATAGTGTGCAATATCAACCTTAGTCTATTTAGATCAGCAGGTGAGGTTAAAAGACAAATGTCATGGTATAATAAAATATATAAGTGCTTGCGTGACAATCCCAGGTGCACAAAAATATATATATAAACTTCAAGTTACATTGAGGTTGTAACCGATTTAATAAATAAATACACAATGTGTTAAAAATAAATACAATGTGTTTTAAATAAATAAAGTGCTTCAAAATGTGAGTAAAAACAAGTATGTGTTATAATGTGTCAAAGAAAGGAAATATCCAGTTTATGCCAGTGATGCATATGGGGATATATAAATTCCAAAAGCCAATACAGGCTTGACCTGATGGATTAGCTAATTAATTGATGAATTAATAGGTAAACGGCCGCCAGTTAAATATTATATTAATCCCATAGGTGATAGCAGTCCATTAAATGAGTTAGATAATTAATGAAATAACTCTTCACATCCACTAATGATATCCGGGACACAATTAGAAATGCTAGAGAAAAAAAAAAAGAGAGAAAAAAAGATACTTCCCTTTATGCTGGGAATGTAGGGCTTTTTTCCTTTTGGTTCCTCCTGATATCTTGCTCCGGTATGATATAAAAGAGAAAAAGACACAAACAAAAAAACCATTGCGCAGCGCTCTATTCAACCATCAAACAAAGAAGATCTTTTAGGTGGTTGCCTACAGCTATACAACTCACATGTACCCAGTAGGTGTTTGCGCGTTCAAATCCTGCTAATGGTCAGGCTCAGATAGGGGGCTGTCAGCCCTTTCTTCCTCACTGTGCTGTGCTGTGCTTAGCACTGTCACTTGGGCTCCTCCTCCCGACGCGTGTCATCACAGGTCACGTGACTTTCTCAAGGGAATATATTATATAGTGCGAGATATTGCGCACTATTTATACGCTAGTATTTATTTGATTATATATTCATGCATTTCAACAACAACGTCCTCGTGGAGACCCTGAATACGATCAGCTCTACAAAATTTGGCCCCTTGGAAACCACTTTAACCAACATTTTGCAGACTTGTTTACTCACGATCAAGTTGTCTGTGTTGATGAGTCCCTGATTAAGTTTTCTGGCCGCTTGTCTTTCAAACAGTACCTTCCCAACAAGCGTGCCAGATACGGGGTCAAGATGTATAAGCTCCGTGATAGGGCCACAGGCTATACATGTAGTTTTATGGTTTACGAGGAAAAAGATAGTCACATAGAGCCGCCAAACTGCCCAGATTACATAGGGAGCGCTGGCAAGATTGTGTGGGACTTGGTGTCCCCCTTATTCAGAAAGGGGTACCACTTGTACGTGGACAATTATTACACGAGCGTGCCACTTTTTAGTCACTCATTTGATCATTAGATTGGAGCATGTGGCACTGTGCAACCTAATCGCCTGGGCTTTCCCCAGCGGCTTGTATATTCCTGTCTTAGGCTGGGGGAGAGAGCCTGCTTGAAGTGTAATAACTTGCTCGCTATGAAGTGGAGGGATAATAAGAATGTTTTCGTTCTTACCTCCCTTCATCCAGACACGACGGTCCAAATTACTACCGCGACTACAAATATAACCAAAATATGGGAGGGGTGGACCGCAACAACCAGATGTTGGCGCCGTACCTAGTTGCCCGTAAGGCTTTGCTGAACGCTCATGTGCTATACAGAGCTTCAGGACGGACTGGATCCTTCCTTAAATTCTAGGAAGAGATCATGAGAGCCCTTCTGTTCCCAGACGGTGATCCACCTCACCTTCCCAATCCAAATGCAGTAAACCGGCTGGATGAGAGGCATTTTCCATATGTCCTCCCGAGTACCCCTACCCAACGAGCCCCCAAAGAAGATGTTGTGTCTGCAGCAAGCACGTATATAGGCGTGACACCCACTATTATTGTCCCCGCTGTCCTGACAATCCTGGTCTTTGCATTGGTGAGTGTTTTGAACGCTACCATACACTAGTTGAGTATTAGCATAGGGTACAGCACTGCACAGACTAGGACACGCTTTCACAGGGTCTCCCAAGATGCCATCGCATTTTGAGAGACCCGTACCTTGAACCAAACCATTACAGTTACAAAAAAAAAGTGTAAAAAAAATAAAAAGAAACACAAAACTAAATAAAATAAAAAAAACTAAAATAGTTGTCTTTCTTTTGCTCTCTATTCTCTCTCTATCATTCTGCTCTTTTTAACTGTATTCTATTATGCAATGTTTTATTGTTATTATGTTTTATCATGTTTGCTTTTCAGGTATGTAATTTTTTTATACGCTATTGTTTTTTTTTTTGTTAACCATTTTTTTGTTTTCAGGTACGCCATTCAGCTGCAGCGCAGATTTATCTATCTTGACAGCAACAGCGTTTGCTCTCATGATACATAAAGCCATGACTCCAGCGCTGTGGGAGGTGATTTCACCACCACAGTTTAAAAAAAAATGGTGCACGTATGCCCATCATTAGAAGTGGGTGGATGAAGGGAGGTATTCTAATGGTGGGCATACCCACTGATCAATATCTTTTTTTTTTTTTTTTGTTCAGCCCACAGGCTGCATTAAAAAAAAAAAGATTACAATATATGCCCAACAAGGACCAACAATGTACTGGTATGTTGCTGGAATCTGAGTGGTTATACCAGAATGATGCCTGCGGGTTTAGGTATCATCTTGGTATCATTCTTTTCAGCCAGTGGCCAGCTTTCATGTAAAAGCAATCCTAGCAGCTAATTAGCCTCTAGACTGCTTTTACAAGCAGTGGGGGGAATGCCCCCCCCCCCACCGTTTTCCATGGTTTTCTCTGGCTCTCTTGTCCCAGCAGGGAACCTGAGAATGCAGCCGGTGGTTCCACCAGCTGACTATAGAGCCGATCAGAGACCATAATGGCTCCAATCATCTCTATGACCTAAGAAACCAGAAGCTACGAGCATTTTATGACTTCGATTTCGCCGAATGTAAACAGCGCCATTGGGAAAGCATTTTATCACACCAATCTTGGTGTGGTCAGATGCTTTGAGGGCAGAGGAGAGATCTAGGGTCTAATAGACCCCAATTTTTTAGGTGACTTCTGAAGGCAATTGGTTCCACTAGATTTTAGTTAGGGGTATCAGAGTAAAGGGGGCTGAATACAAATGCACGCCAGAATCAGATATTTTTATGTAAAAAAAATTGAAAACCATTTATTATTTTCCTTCCACTTCACAATTATGTGCCACTTTGTGTTGGTCTATCACATAAAATACCAATAAAATAAATTTATGTGTTTGGTTGTAACATGACAAAATGTGGAAAATTCCAAGGGGTATGAATACTTTTTCAAGGCACTGTACATGCCCTATACCCTATAACTTGTTTTGCCAAGCCATTGTTAGTAACAAAACTGGATTCAAATAGGCCAGATAATCATTCCAGTGACATTCACAAACTTGTCAACAAAGGAATGTAACTGTTTAGCACAACTAAGATAATTATTGAAAAGACAGAAAATATAAAGCAATGTTGTCTAACTAGCCAAGCCAGAATACAGGCAGGCACCAAAGCTATGAACTTCAATCCTGTATTTCATTTGAAAACGGACCTCTACATCGGCTTTACCCCTGCCATACTTCCATGTACACCTTATACGCCAACGAATAAGAAATTGGTTTTGTATTACCTTGTATCACTATGTTGTATCACAAATGTTAACTGAGTCCTTTGTAAGGGTGCTATAATAGCTGTATGGGAGGCCTGATCATTATTATTACCATTTGATTCTATATATTGACCTTGAGCATACGCAAATGTTATTCTATTGCGTTTTTATTATAAATAAAAACTTTTTTGTTCCCTTTTAGATTTTGGTTAGCACAACTAAGATAATTATTGAAAAGACAGTAATTATAAAGCAATGTTGTCTAACCAGCCAAGCCAGAATACAGGCAGGCACCAAAGCTATGAACTTCAATCCTGTAAATATACATTTTACACATTAAATAAAAATTAGACATGTAACAATTGCCTTGTTTAATCCTTTAAGGCTAAATATCAATTTTATGTGTGCATTAAGAAGTATAGTCATAGGGTGATACTATGACCATGCCAAAAGTAATGTGCCAACGTCCCACAGACAGTGTGTAGAGAGAGGCTAACTAAGGGGTAGATGGACTTTAAAGGCGCAAAGGTACAAAATCTAAAAGGTAACAAAAAAGTTTTTATTTATAATAAAAACGCAATAGAATAACAGTTGCGTATGCTCAAGGTCAATATATAGAATCAAATGGTAATAATAATGATCGGGCCTCCCATACAGCTATTATAGCACCCTTACAAAGGACTCCGTTAACATTTGTGATACAACATAGTGATACAAGGTAATACAAAACCATGCAGACACGACGGTCCAAATTAATACCGCGACTACAAATATAACCAAAATATGGGAGGGGTGGACCGCAACAACCAGATGTTGGCGCCGTACCTAGTTGCCCGTAAGGCTTTGCTGAACGCTCATGTGCTATACAGAGCTTCAGGACAGACTGGATCCTTCCTTAAATTCTAGGAAGAGATCATGAGAGCCCTTCTGTTTCCAGACGGTGATCCACCTCACCTTCCCAATCCAAATGCAGTAAACCGGCTGGATGAGAGGCATTTTCCATATGTCCTTCCGAGTACCCCTACCCAACAAGCCCCCAAAGAAGATGTTGTGTCTGCAGCAAGCACGTATATAGGCGTGACACCCGCTATTATTGTCCCCGCTGTCCTGACAATCCTGGTCTTTGCATTGGTGAGTGTTTTGAACGCTACCATACACTAGTTGAGTATTAGCATAGGGTACAGCACTGCACAGACTAGGACACGCTTTCACAGGGTCTCCCAAGATGCCATCGCATTTTGAGAGACCCGTACCTTGAATCAAACCATTACAGTTACAAAAAAAAAGTGTAAAAAAAAATAAAAAGAAACACAAAACAAAATAGAATAAAAAAAACTAAAATAGTTGTCTTTCTTTTGCTCTCTCTCTCTATTCTCTCTCTATCGTTCTGCTCTTTTTAACTGTATTCTATTATGCTCTGTTTTATCATGTTTGCTTTTCAGGTATGTAATTTTTTTTTTATACGCTACTGTTTTATTGTTAACCATTTTTTTGTTTTCAGGTACGCCATTCAGCTGCAGCGCAGATTTATCTATCTTGACAGCAACAGCGTTTGCTCTCATGATACATAAAGCCATGACTCCAGCGCTGTGGGAGGTGATTTCACCATCACAGTTTAAAAAAAAATGGTGCACGTATGCCCATCATTAGAAGTGGGTGGATGAAGGGAGGTATTCCAATAGTTGGCATACCCACCAATCAATATCTTTTTTTTTTTTGTTCAGCCCACAGGCTGCATGAAAAAAAAAGATTACAATATATGCCCAACAAGGACCAACAATGTACTGGTATGTTGCTGGATTTTGAGTGGTTATACTAGAATGATGCCTGCGGGTTTAGGTATCATCTTGGTATCATTCTTTTCAGCCAGTGGTCAGCTTTCATGTAAAAGCAATCCTAGCAGCTAATTAGCCTCTAGACTGCTTTTACAAGCAGTGGGGGGGAATGCCCCACCCCCACCGTTTTCCATGGTTTTCTCTGGCTCTCTTGTCCCAACAGGGAACCTGAGAATGCAGCCGGTGGTTCCACCAGCTGACTATAGAGCCGATCAGAGACCATAATGGCTCCAATCATGTCTATGGCCTAAGAAACCAGAAGCTACGAGCATTTTATGACTTCAATTTCGCCGAATGTAAACAGCGCCATTGGGAAAGCATTTTATCACACCAATCTTGGTGTGGTCAGATGCTTTGAGGGAGAGATCTAGGGTCTAAAAGACCCCAATTTTTTAGGTGACTTCTAAAGGCAATTGGTTCCACTAGATTTTAGTTAGGAGTATCAGAGTAAAGGGGGCTGAATACAAATGCATGCCAGAATCAGATATTTATATGTAAAAAAAATTGAACACCATTTATTATTTTCCTTCCACTTCACAATTATGTGCCACTTTGTGTTGGTCTATCACATAAAATACCAATAAAATAAATTTATGTGTTTGGTTGTAACATGACAAAATGTGGAAAATTCCAAGGGGTATGAATACTTTTTCAAGGCACTGTACATGCCCTATACCCTATAACTTGTTTTGCCAAGCCATTGTTAGTAACAAAACTGGATTCAAATAGGCCAGATAATCATTCCAGTGACATTCGCAAACTTGTCAACAAAGGAATGTAACTGGTTAGCACAACTAAGATAATTATTGAAAAGACAGTAATTATAAAGCAATGTTGTCTAACCAGCCAAGCCAGAATACAGGCAGGCACCAAAGATATGAACTTTTATCCTGTAAATATACATTTTACACATTAAATAAAAATTAGACATGTAACAATTGCCTTGTTTAATCCTTTAAGGTTAAATATCAATTTTATGTGTGCATTAAGAAGTATAGTCATAGGGTGATACTATGGCCATGCCAATAGTAATGTGCCAACGTCCCACAGACAGTGTGTAGAGAGAGGCTAACTAAGGGGTAGATGGACTTTAAAGGCACAAAGGTACAAAATCTAAAAGGTAACAAAAACGTTTTTATTTATAATAAAAATGCAATAGAATAACAGTTGCGTATGCTCAAGGTCAATATATAGAATCAAATGGTAATAATAATGATCGGGCCTCCCATACAGCTATTATAGCACCCTTACAAAGGACTCAGTTAACATTTGTGATACAACATAGTGATACAAGGTAATACAAAACCAATTTATTATTCGTTGGCATATAAGGTGTACATAGAAGTATGACAGGGTCTTGTATGGCAGGGGTAATGCCGATGTAGAGGTCCGTTTTCAAATGAAAACGGACCTCTACATCGGCTTTACCCCTGCCATACAAGACCCTGTCATACTTCTATCTACACCTTATACGCCAACGAATAAGAAATTCTATTGCGTTTTTTATTATAAATACCTTTTAGATTTTTTACCTTTTAGATTTTGTACCTTTGTGCCTTTAAAGTCCATCTACCCCTTAGTTAGCCTCTCTCTACATACTTTAAGGTTAAATGTCTAGAAACAATGTGACCAAAGCAATTTAAAGCGGAGCTCCACCCGATTTTCTACACAATAGCTCCCGAATATTATTTTGATCTTTTAAATAACAAACAGACCTTTTTTTTATATCTACCTTTTGTTTTCATTGATATCTTGGCCATTTACGGGTTCTGGGGATTGCGGATATGGGCGGGGTTTCTGCGGCTATGTCGACACTTCCTTTTGTGCCGCAATGTCTCCTGGGATCAGTGCGGTGGCCTGGCGCGAGTTATCGCGCGATTTAGAGCCCTGAAGTGACGTCATTATCTCAGTTGCCATCACAACGGGGCGGGACTTCCGATGACGCCGCCCCTTGTGATGGCAACCGAAGCTGTTGACGGCGCTTCAATGTTAACTTTACTGCGCATGCGCGAGATTTCTGATAGAACGGGCGTGGCATTCTGGGAGATGCACGTCACAGAATCCAGGAAGAGAATGCCTGTGGGCTTCACATGCCAACAGGCAAGATGACAACTATGGAGATCGTTTTTATAAATCATTATTTGATTGAGAAAAAGCAATGGCAAAAGTAAAAAAAACGGGACATGTAAGTAACAAATTTAAAACCTAATTATTTTATAAACAACGTCGGAGGCAGTGGAGCCCCACTTTAAATCTGATATATAAATACATTGATAAAATCCCTATATGGAAATTGTGTTACCTGCCTAGGGATTATATTTCTGCCCATCCCGTTCTGAGAGTTAAAGTGTTTTTAAAGGAACAAGGTGAATACATTAAGGTAAAAAAAAAATTCTGCATGCAGCCTAGTGCTGTGTCTTGGCCTAGGGCAGCACTTTGCGGGGGGGGGGGGGGGGGGGGGGGGCAGGAAAGCCACCCCCGCCTCCTGTACACAGGGCCGCATCGACTATTAAGGCACTCGGGTTGAATCCCGGTGCCCAGTGCCACAAGTTCTGACACTGAGTTCAGGTAACTAAGCTGACAGGGGGACGTTAGCGGGGGTACCCGGGACATCTGCCACCCGGGGTCCCACACGCCACAATCCAATCGCCTTTCTGTGGCAGCCAACACCTCTCTTTCACACACAGATCACTGAGGATCCTCCTTCTCAGCTCCAAAGTTCTTTTGTACACCGCCAGGAGGAGGAGGAACCACAGAGGTGGGACATGAGTAGCACCACTGTTCTGAGGTCTGTGCATTGTTTACAGTGGAGGGGGACATGGTAACCGGGAAAGAGAGAGGGCAGGTAACACAGATGCAGACAATGTGGTGTGAGGGGAGGGGGGTAGATCCCAAAGCATCCCCATCACAAATCCCCTTACCCCCCAAACCAAAAAATGCAGCATCCTTCTCTGTCCTCACAGGGCATCTCTCTGTCCTCCTCCCACGGCGTCCCTATGTGCTCCTCTTTCCTCCTCCCTCTGCGTCCCTCTGTCCTCCTCTCATGGCATCCCTCTATTCTCCTCCCTCGGCATCCCTCTGTTCTCCTCCCATGGTGTCCCTCTGCACTCCTCTCTCGCCATAACTCTTTCCTCCTACCACCACATCCCTCTGTCCTCCTCCCATGGCGTCCCTCTGTGCTCCTCCCTCAGCGTCCCTCTTTCCTCCTCTCATGGCATCCCTCTATTCTCCTCCCTCGATGTCCCTCTGTTCTCCTACCATGGTGTCCCTCTACACTCCTCTCTCGCCATAACTCTTTCCTCCCACCATGCCCCTCTGTCCTCCTCTCTCGGTGTCCCTCTGTCCTCCTCCCTCAGCATCCCTCTGCTTCCCTCTGTCCTCCCCCCTCGGCGTCGCTCTGTCCTCCTCCCTCGGCGTCCCTCTGTCCTCCTCCTCCCTCGGCGTCGCTCTGTCCTCCTCCTCCCTCGGCGTCGCTCTGTCCTCCTCCTCCCTCGGCGTCGCTCTGTCCTCCTCCCTCGGCGTCGCTCTGTCCTCCTCCCTCGGCGTCGCTCTGTCCTCCTCCCTCGGCGTCGCTCTGTCCTCCTCCCTCGGCGTCCCTCTGTCCTCCTCCCTCGGCTTCCCTCTGTCCTCCTCCCTCGGCGTCCCTCTGTCCTCCTCCCTCGGCGTCCCTCAGTCCTCCTCCCATGGCGTCCATCTGTCCTCCTCCCTTGGTGTCCCTTTTTCCTCCTCCCACGGTGCTGCTGTTCTCCTCCCTCTGTGTCCCTTTTTTCTCCTCCTACAGCGTCCCCCTTTCCTCCTTCCTCAGCCTCCCTCTTCCCTCCTTGTCCCTCTGTCCTCCTCCCTCTGCGTCCCTCTTTCCTCCTCCCTCGGCGTCCCTCTTACCTCCTTCCTCAGCGTCCCTCTTTCCTTCTCCCTTGGCGTCTTTCTTTCCTTCTCCCTCGGCATCCCTCTTTCCTTCTCTCATGGCGTCTCTCTGTCCTCCTTCTATCCTAGCAAATGATTGCGTCATAACTGGTCAGCAATTTCCATTGCAAACAGAACTCTTAAGCAATTGCAGGAAACAGGGTTATTGTTATGTTATCTCTTGTAGTGTGGCTTTTAGTCTTTCTTGGTCTCGTGGAGTCCCTTCTGGCAGAACTCTTTCTGGTCTTGTATATTTTCCCTTTCAGTTAGTGCTACTGGCATTTTATTTAGACAGTTTGGGTAGCCATTCCCACGTGTGTGTTTACCTTTCTACATTAGTTTCTATGAGAGAAGCATTTTCTAACTCCAAACTCTAGATGGCACTGTAATATCATACATGCCATGGGTCAAGTATTTTAAAAGATCAAACTGTTGTTGATTGCTATTGACATAGCTTTGGCTCCATTGTTTGATACAAAATGTAAAAAAAAATATTAATACATGGCTTTTCTGAAATTACTTATTTATATTTGTTTAATAACAAATTTTTGCATTCTATATCATTGCATTTCTTTATCTCCATTTTCCCAACATTTAGCTCCAAACTCTTGATTCCCAACAGTTCTTTATCTCCGCAATCTTTATCTATGTTAACTTAGATATAACTAAATGAGCATTTTCGTTAAAAAGAAACTATTCATTATTGTCAGAAACCATGAATCAGACTGAGACAGAAGTACAGTTAAATCACACTGGTTTAATAATAATAAAAAAAGGTAAACATAGTCAAAACATAGCCATAGTTCAGGGACCGGAAGGGATAGTCAGACAAGCCAAAACGTCAGGGAGCCAGAGAACAGCGTAGTAGAACAGCAAGCAGGATCTGAAGCCAGAAGGAATGTCAGCCAAGCAACTCTTAAACAGGAACACAGGAGAGCGTCTCTAGAGATGTGACCAAGGCGAAGGCAGAGCTCCTCTGGACTGGACGGATTAAGTAGGCAGGACTGACGAGCAGGATATCATCAACAGGTGAGTAACTGTGGAGAGATAGGAGCTGGCAATTAGCCAACAGCTGAGCGGCCAACTCAGAGAAGGAAGGGCTGAGCCCAGCCCTGACAGTTATAAATGGAATAAAAAAATATAAAGAAGTGTTGTGCTGCTACATTCCAATAATATAAAGTGTCAAGGATGCAATCAAATATACAAGGTGTTCTTAGTACTTATCTATGCAAGTTCATCCTGGTCTGTTATTTGGCTTTAAATTAGTGTTTTATCTATGATCACCATTATAATGTTGTAATTGTTCATATCCACTAGATGGCGACAGGTGGTAATAATTTTAATTCATTTTAAACATATAGATTTTTTTTTTTACCATGATTTTGATTCTTTAGGTATATTGTTTATTAGACTTGCCTTCCCGATCTATTTTATATATTGACTTATCAGTAGAACGGTTGTCCAGGTTCATACACGTTGAGATCTATAACTTTTTAGATTGCATAAATAAGTCCCTTCGACTCCTCCTGTATTTAATTGTATTGTAAGTGTACTGTCTACCCTCATGTTGTAAAGCGCTGCGCAAACTGTTGGCGCTATATAAATCCTGTATAATAATAATAATAATAAGAAGAAGAACTAAGAAGAGCACCTTGTTCTATACTGGGGAATGTGCATTGTGATATCGGTTACCAGGGTAACCACAGTTGGTTCCATATAAGCCCAGCAGGGTCCAACCGATCTCTAACCCTTGAGAAAGTTGATTGAGACGCAACGCGTCGGGAGAAGCCAGGTGATGTTACTCCCGGTCGCGGCCGAGACCTATAGTTTGGGTTACTGAGCAGCTGGATGCTGCGTGACTATGCTTCTCGTTGTTATACAAGATTTTTATTGTGAGTGTTCACTTATTTTAATACATTCTTTTAAATACTACACCAGATGAGTTTTCATTATCATTACAGGCATTAATCGGATGGGAGGAATACTGGAGAGCCACACGTGACTGAGTCTGAGAGGATCACTGCATTAATATAACAAAAGCACAGTATATTGTATTTGGAGGTGAGCGGCCACCTTGAACACTGGTGGAGCACTGGAGTTTTTGGAAGGAAGTAATTTATTTATATGGATGAAAATCTCTGCACTTATTAATATTGTTTTACACCTCATGAGACTCTTGTTTCACTGAACTAGATTCACAGCATCGGGATTTGGTTCACAGCCCTGTAGGGCATCTGGACATTCTTTACTATTTTACTTGCTTTATCACCTTCCTGTCCAGCCTATAGCATAATGACGGCTGGGCGGGGATTCCATTGTTGTGACTGGACATCGTATGAGGGGGTGACGATAAGAGAAGATAAGGATAAGAGGGGGTGATGATAAGAGGGGGGTGAAGGTAAGAGGAGATGAAGAGGGGGTTAAGATAAGTGGGGGTGACGATAAGAGGGGGGTGAAGGTAAGAGGAGATGAAGAGGGGGGTGAAGGTAAGAGGAGATGAAGAGGGGGGTGAAGGTAAGAGGAGATGAAGAGGGGGCTAAAGGTAAGAGGAGATGAAGAGGGGGTGAAGATAAGAGAAGATGGGGGCTGGGGTGCGGATCCATCCGTTTCCGAGCCTCGGAACTGGCTAGTTCGAGGCCCAGTAACTGAAGGAGGATTCTGAAGTGTTCCGGTGCCGTCTCAGGATTGGAGAGGCCCAGCAACTCTACATGCAACCAGGGAGGGACTCTTCGCAGGAGGGCCACGCACGAGGCTGGCTGCTCGGTAAGAGCCTGAAAGCTGAGCTGTATGGACACTGATTGAATCCACATTTCTTACGGTATCACCGAATCGGCTGAGAGATACTGGTACTGTAAGAAAAGTTCCTAACCTATCCTTCGGTTGCAACCAAGTTCCTGTGAGAGACTTTTGTGTGTTCATCTAAAGTTCCACAACCAACTCTGTGGC
Organism: Lithobates sylvaticus; assembly: GCA_028564925.1. NCBI lineage: Eukaryota > Metazoa > Chordata > Amphibia > Anura > Ranidae > Lithobates > Lithobates sylvaticus. The sequence continues at coordinate 15,188,826 of CM053026.1, read as the reverse complement.
AGAGACTTTGCTAAGCTGAGATCACTTGTTGGCTGCTAGATCTAGAAACAAGGATTCATCCAACAGTTGAGTTATCCAGTTGCGAGTGGCTACTCCCTGGATCATCGAGTGAGACACTTATTGAGTGTCAGCAGTTCTAAAGTGCCTGAGCTTCTATACCCTTACCCTCTATTCCCAACTGAGAGACTGTGTTTTGTTCAACGTTTTAAGCAAATACAAATTCTAAAAAGGAATTCAAGTTTCAGTCTCCGCAGTTACTGGGTATCAACCCTGGGAACCCCTAGACAAGAACGACGAGCTACAAGGAGGAGGAGGTAATTGGTAAGCTCAGAAAAATCCAGCCACTGCATCTATCTATAAAAAAAAAAAAAAACTAGGTCATCAGTTCTCTATGTGTATACTGCGTTATAAGGATGAGGGAATATAGTATGCTGTTAGAAGTTTTTGAGTTAATTATATTTTAAGCGATAACGGTTTCTGATAAACACACAAAGGTTAGATATAATACTGGTGATAGGTTTTGAAGGTCACAGAATATAAGGACAGAGGGTACAGAGAGATATGGTTTTTACTATAAAGGTTAATTCTATTTTGGCATTACTACTCAGGACACAGGACTATAGGTGGAGTTATGCTACCTATCTTTAGACAAAACCATATTAGGAATATAGGCAAATTATGGGTGTCATCAGGAAATGGTGACATGACAGTATGAGACACTATAAGAATGGAATAGGGTTATGGTAGAATGAGGAAGGGGAGGTGTAGAGTGTGAAGGAACTCGACACTTTGGAGAATGTAACATCAGATGTCTCCTCCTTCTGAGGCCTTAACCATGCATATGTAACCATGATGTCTTGTCTTTGCTTATTTTCGCTGATGAATAAACTACCTTTCAAGTATTTTGGATGGGAAACTGATTCTTAAAGTGGAAGTAAACCCCCCTATCGTTTTCAGCCAAGGAAGCCACCATCTTTGCCTCTGTTTAATCTTCAACTGCCACGGTGCTGTACATGTGATCCTTTATGACACCAGCCATTGGATGGTTTGACTGTTTGGTTGAGAGCATAGCCAATGTGCAGTTGGCATTCCCGGCATGCCTTTTTTTTTTAAAAACTGTTAAATCGATGGGTTTACTTCCGCTTTAATAGTATCAGAATGCTGCCTTGGATGAAGACATACAATTCTCCTCTACACACATCCTATAGGAGAGAGGATATTGACTGACACATTTAAACAGACTTTGCTAATTCATCTTGAAAACGCTCCTGTAAGTAGATTGTCAAGATAGAGATAATTTTCCTATTTCCACACCCTTCTTTCATATGCAGTGTCTTATGTATTCTGTATGTTTAACATGGAATGAAGTAAAGAAGAGGGAAAAGACAATTTCGGGAGGCACTTGGGACAAGAAAAGTCATGGTTGGGCTTCAGAGACATCTTCAGAATGCAGTAGACTTGATCAATTGAAAGTAATGGAGGGGATGAAATCCTAGGCAACATGACCATGGCGAAGCATAGCATTTTATGAAAGATCATACTGGAGTGAAATATCAATATAGTCTATAAATTTCTTGAAATAGTGATTTGGATGGTAGGTGCCAGTTATCCTGAAGCCCAGGCTCCTGTACAGGTGCACAGAATCCATCCGAAACACTGAGGACTCCAGGACGACGGCCTGATATCCAGACCTCTGTGCAAAGTCAATGACTGTCTTACACAAAGCCTTGCCGATGCCTCTGCCCCGGTGTTTCTTGGGAACCGACAGCCTTTTGAGCTCCACTTGGTTCTGTCCGGCGGGATGGGGAAATGGGGCAGCCGCCACCATGCCAACAATTTCACCTCCTGACTCTGCCACCCAAAAGCAGCAACCATCCCGCTGAAGATAATTTTTCCTGATATCCAACATGTCACCAGCCAGGCATTCCCTAGCATAGGAAAAGAATACATCCCGGTTCATGAGCAACAAGGCCAGTGCGACAGTGGTCACCACTATAAATGAGATTATAGAAGAGCCTGTGGTCATCAGGGCGAGGAGGAACACGGCAAGAAGGAGGATCCAGACTCGTGGAAGGCTGAATGTACGACAGAAGGACACAGGGTATGGTTCTGTAATCCCACGAACAAAGAGGTCTCTCACCATATCGTAATCGGAGTCTTTATAGAGACGGATGTGGTAATCTGACATGTTACCTCCCTGTATATGAAGATAGAAAGTGAAGATGTTTTGGTGTGTTATGAAGATTTGTTTGGATCATTTTAACTGGTTGTTAACCGGTTCCCGACCGGCGCACGACGATGTACGTCGGCAGAATGGTACGGACAGGCAGGCGGGCGTATATATAAGTCCCTCCTTAATGCCATCCGTGCCATCGGGAGCGTGCCGGTCGGGACCCCCGTGAGGTCGGTCGCGGGTCCCGCGGACTCGATCGCCGCCGGGACACCCGCGATCGTCTCACGGGACGGCTGAACGGGGAGATGTGGAAATAGACAGCATCTCCTCATTCTGCCTAGCAACTAGTGACGCCGATCTCTGCTCCCTGTGATTGGAGCAGAGATCAGCATTCACTAGCTGACAGCCACGCCCCCCCCCCACAGTAAGAAACACACCCCTAGGCATACTTAACCCCTACACTGCCACCCCCTGGTTAACCCCTTCACTGCCAGTGTCATTTATACAGGAATCAATGCATTTAAATAGCATGATTGCTGTATAAATGACAATGGTCCCAAAAATGTGTCAAAAATGTCCGATGTGTCCGCCATAATGTCGCAGTCACAATAAAAATCGCTGATCGCCGCCATTACTAATAAAAAAAAAATTATTAATAAAAATGCTATAAAACTATCCCCTATATTGTAAACGCTATAACTTCTGCGCAAACCAATCAATAATCGCTTGTTGCGATTTTTTTTTACCAAAAATATGTAGAGGAATACGTATCGACCTAAACTGAGGGAAAAAAAAAAAATTTTTTATATATATTTTTGGGGGATATTTATTATAGCAAAAAATAAAAAATAATCCGTTTTTTTTTTTTTTTTCAAAATTGTCGCTCTTTTTTGTTTATAGCGCAAAAAATAAAAACCGCAGGGGCGATCAAATACCACCAAAAGAAAGCTCTATTTGTGGGAAAAAAAGGACGTCAATTTTGTTTGGGAGTCACGTCGCACGACCGTGCAATTGTCAGTTTAAGCGACGCAGTGCCGAATCGCAAAAAGGGGCCTGATCCTTTGGCTGCAAATTGGTCCGGGGCTGAAAGTGGTTAATGAGGGAACAATTAATTCTAGCATGTCTATGTAGAAAATAATGATTTTTTTATTCTATTTAGACTCTATTTTTTCCCTTCGAGTGAACCTTTGACCTCAGCTTTCCCAGTTATGGAGGCACCATGTGCTGTACAACCAATGACTGTTTCCATCCTTGGATGATCTTGGAAGAGTGACCCAGTGCTTTAAAAAAATAAAATATTTTTTTTTTTAACTGTTGGCCATATCCTCTGCAGTTAAGCTCTGACCCTTCTCTTGTCCCTTCCAATTGTCCAGGGAGGCCAATCCAATTGGTGGCTAATACATTATTACTATTATTATTATTTTTAAATCCGCGGTGGTGTGAAAAAAACGAGAAACATAAAAATGGTTGTAAAGGCACAAGTTGTTTTTTTTTTTTGTGTTTTTTTTTTTACCTTCATGCATTCTATGCATGAAGGTAAAAAAAAAAACTTTTGTTTGACCTTCCCTTGTCCCTTCCAATTATCCAGGGAGGCCAATTGGTGGCTAATAAATTATTTTATTTAATTTTTTTAGCCCACGGGGGTGCGCAAAAAAAACATTAAGTGAAGCCCCCCTAATACTTGAGGTCCATCTAGTTCCTGCGATGTCTATGAATGTCTCAGCTGTCCGAGATTCTCCTTCTTGATTGACAGCATTGGGAGCCAATGGCGCCCCTGCTGTGCCTCAGCCAAAGGCACCGGCCAATCAGGGGAGAGAGGGGGCAGGGCTCCGTGTCTGAATGAACACGGTGAGCTGTGATTTAGCTCGGGTGCCCCATAGCAAGCTGCTTGCTGTAGGAGCACTCAGCAGGAGGGAGGAGCCAGGAGAACAGAAGAGGGACCCAATCTGGGCTGCTCTGTGCAAAACCATTACACAGAGGAGGTAAGTGATGGGGCACTATTCCTCCCACTGATACCAATGATGGGGCACTATTCCTTCCACTGACACCAACCATGGGACACTATTCCTCCCACTGACACAAGCCATGGGGCACCATTCCTCCCACTGATACCAATGATGGGGCACTATTCCTCCCACTGATACCAATGATGGGGCACTATTCCTCCCACTGATACCAATGATGGGGCACTATTCCTTCCACTGACACCAACCATGGGACACTATTCCTCCACTGACACAAGCCATGGGGCACCATTCCTCCCACTGATACCAATGATGGGCACTATTCCTCCCACTGATACCAATGATGGGGCACTATTCCTCCCACTGATACCAATGATGGGGCACTATTCCTCCCACCGATACCAATGATGGGGCACTATTGCCCCCACTGATACCAATGATGGAGCACTATTCCTCCCACTGATACCAATGATGGGGCACTATTCCTCCCACCGATACCAATGATGGGGCACTATTGCCCCCACTGATACCAATGATGGAGCACTATTCCTCCCACTGATACCAATGATGGAGCACTATTCCTCCCACTGATAACAATGATGGGGCACTATTGATCTTTTATTGAAAAGAATCAAGCAACCAATTTTATACAAAAGTAAAAAACAAAACCATAGTACAAAACTTCAACAGAAATCAGAGGAATACACATCCATGTTCAGAATATATACAATATATACATAGTCCACTACCAAAACATTTTTTTAGAAAACTATTTACATAAAGCAGCAGAGAGGGCCTAAGAGGCACAACCCATCACCTATGTACGCAGCCATTTATCAAAAATTAATAAAAATAATAATAATCTAGGGTGATAAGAGACAGACAGTGTTGGTCATCTTAGTTTAAAAAAGTAATTAGTTAAGTTACAAATTACTTCTCCCAAAAAGTAATTGTGTTAGTAACTCAGTTACTACATTGGAAAAGTAATTGGTTACGCAGCAAAGTAACTGACTTTTTTTTTTTTAATATTCTATACGTGTAACTAAGGGGCGGGTCTAGTATTACTGTAACCAAGGGGCGCATTTATTATTATTGTTATATATCGTGTAACCAAGGGGCTACTCTATTATCACTCTAACCAAGGGGCAGATCTGTTATAGCGTGTAAGCAAGTGGCAGGTCTATTATTATTATATCGTGTAAAGGGCGGGTCTATTATTATTATATCGTGTAAGGGGCGGGTCTATTATTATTATATCGTGTAAGGGGCGGATGGCTACAGAAGAGGGCGAATGTTAAATTAATGGGCAGAGCTCGATATATAACAATAATAATAAATGCGCCCCTTGGTTACAGTAATACTAGACCCGCCCCTTAGTTACACGATAGACGCCCCTTGCAGAGTAGGATCAGGATCAGGAGCATCAGGAGCGTGCGGCATTGCCTCGTACAATTACATGTTAACTGCACCTGCGCGGTGTAGAGTTCACTCAGAGCTGTTTAGGTTCGGCAATTTTCGGAAGCTCTGTGGTCCTTCGTACTGCGCCTGCGCAGTACAGGGGGTCCTTATCCGGCGGGGGACTTTTTCGGCAGGACACCGGAATTACACTACTGCCATCTAGTGGCGGTAGATGTAATTGGAGTAACTAAGCCAAAGTAATGGGAACTGAGTTACCATGAGGGGAAAAGTAATCAGTTAGATTACTCGTTACCCTCTAAAGTAACTGCGTTAGGTAACTCAGTTTATTTTAACTCAGTTACTTACATCACTGGAGACAGACGGCCACACCCGGGAAAGAGACTCCTGGCAGTCAGGGAGGCTTGAAACCCCTCCACGCCTTCAACCAAGCCCCCTGACTCCGCTTATCTCTCTCAAGCACCTGAATCTTCCCCACCTCATGCAGAATGTCATACACCACCACCTCAACAGGAAGGATTTTATGCCGAGTGCAGACCTGACACCGTGCGTTCCAGATGAAATAACGGACTACTAGGCTAACTAGAAAAAGTGTATCCAAACAAAAAACCCCACCAGTACTGAGTGCTCCGTACACCCACTCAGCATAACCCAGCCTGGAGAGGAAAGGAACACCGAGGGCCCGCCCCACCTGTTTGTACACCTCTATGTTAAAAGGGCAACGAAGCAGAAAATGGTCCATAGTCTCCTCCTCACCTGCACACTCCTCCCGAGGACAGCTACGATCCATCCCACTGCGGAATTTCAAATTGCCCCGAACATAGAGCCTCCCATGGAAGCACAACCAGGCCAGATCCCTAAATTTAGGGGGTACTCTGTCCAAATTAATCAGTCTTAACCCTGCCCTCAAAACTGGGCCTGGTCAATCCCTTAAAGCGGGATTCCGCCGAAATATATATATATTTTTTTTTCAGTACACTGTGAAATAAAGACATACATAACATCTAACTCACCTGCTGCACTTCTTCTCCCCGCCGATCGCCGATTCCGCCCATTTTGATAACTTATAAAATTCCTTGCTGGTCGATTCCATTTTGCTTGTGGGCATTAGAAACCCACAAGCATTTACTTCCGGGATGCGGTGAATGCTGCGCTCCCAGCATTCACCGCTCGATCCCGTGCATGCTCAGTCCTTGTGCCTCGTGTGCTGGTATCGTAATGGCAAATACAGCAGCTTGCCCATTGTTAAAATGGCGATTTTGGACACACCCTTGTCACGTGACCGGCGTCTTCCGAGATCTTCTGTGCTGACGGCGTCCCCCGTGGCTTCATGGGAGGAATGCAAAACAGCTCCCAGAGGTCATTGCGGAGCCGGGGGACAGCCGAAAACACGCCTACTCCCACGGGAGGACAGACCGGAAGCCAGAGGAAAAATCTGTAAGGTAAGTTAATTTTTTATTTTTTTTTTTAAATGGTCATTGGTGCATCAGCATTTAATAAGCTAAAGCAGTTTTTTTGAGTACCAAACCGCTTTAAGGCCAGTGGGTCATGAAAGACTTTGCTCAAGACTCGACTCATAAGGACTTTCCTTGGAACCGATCTGAGATCTTCAGCCGACAATCGCCACTGCCGCAGTAACTTCAGGCACGGAGCGACATAGGCTGGTAGCTGACCACGATGACCCCTGCGATTCTTCACTTGGCCACCTTCTTCCCAAAGTCGTAGAAAAGGCCTAAACCAAGATCTAAATATACCTACCCATCCAGGAGGTTCCACTGCAAGCATATTACCAATGTTAAATTTGAGAAATAGCAGTGAAAAGAAAAGAACTGGGTTGACCATACCTAAGCCACCCTCCCTCCTGGATAGATAGGTGACATTCCTCTTGATGGGGTTCAGCCTGTTCCCCCACAGCATCTGGAAGAACACACTACTGACCCTAGCATAGAGAGACACTGGCAAGATGCAGACAAAGCTAACATACAAGAAGATCGGAATCAGGTAAGTCTTAATCAGATCAACCCTTTCCCTCATAGATAACTTCCATCTCTTCCAGCTGACCACCTTAGTATTGGCAATTTCCAGTCTGCCTTCCCAGTTTTTGAGGCCATAATCGCCGGGTCCAAATTCAATGCCTAGAATCCTAATTCTTTCCTGGGGCACTGGAAAGGTGTCCGGGAGATCAAACCCCTCACCTTCCTTTCCCATCCAGAAAACTTCACTCTTTTCCTGATTGATCTTGGAGCCTGATGCTTCAGAATACCGTGATGTCAGAGAGACCACCTCCTCTGCTTCATCTGCCCCAGTGACAATCACCGACACATCGTCCGCATAGGCAACAACCCTCAAAGGCGGCTCACCCGGGAGCCCCACTGGCACCCCACACAACATGCCGCTCTCTAGCCTCCTGATGAAGGGGTCGATTGCAAACACATAGAGCAGGGGACTCAGGGGACAACCCTGGCGCACCCCGGAACCATCCTCAAAGGACTGCCCAACCCAACCATTAACAAGAGGAAAGCTTTCTGCCCCCTTACACAAGACTTTTAACCGCCCGGCAGACCGTACTTACTAAGGAGCAACCACAGGTAATCATGGTTAACACAATCAAAAGCCTTTGCCTGATCCAATGTCAGCAAATACTTTCCCCAGCCTGCAGCCCTGCACCGCTCCAAGGCCTCCCGGACAGCTAAAACCGCTGTGAAGGTGCACCTACCCTGGAGCGAACAGTGCTGATGGCGAGAAAGCAAAGACTCTGCTACTGACGATAGGCGCCAGAAAATAACCTTTGCCAGTATCTTTCTATCGACATTAAGAAGGCTGATGGGGCGCCAATTCTCAATCATCGAAGGATCTTTACCCTTTGAAAGAAGAATCACAGCCGAGTGCCTTATGGAAGGGGGAAGCACCCCCTCAGCAAGGCAACTGTTAAAAACCTCTACCAAATGTGGAGCCAGAATAAACTTAAAGGCTTTGTAAAACTCAGCCGTCAAGCCATCCGGTCCAGGTGACTTTTTGATGGCAAGCTGTTCAATTGCCCTCATCACCTCATCAACTGTGATCTCCTCTGTCAAGTTCATCAATGGAACATCTCCACCATTTTTAGACCTGGAGTAGAGTCCAAAAAGCTGTCCATCTTGTCACGGTCAAGCTCTTTCCTCCCAAGAAGGTCAGCATAAAAGGACCTCACGACCTCCAGGATCCCTGACCTGGACTTTGTCAAGGAACCTGTACTGTCCTTAAGGCCAACAACCGTTTTAACAGCTACACCTTGTTTGCAGTTCTGGTAAGGGTCAGGCGAGTGGTACTTCCCATAGTCCCTCTCTAGAACCAAAGAGGCATGCCGGTCATATTGACACTTCCTGAGAAGGAGTTTCACTTCGGAGATTGCCCCAGGATCTTCTCCTCTCGAGACAAGAATATCCAGCTTCCTCTGTAAACGTTGGTAGGTCATGTATTTATTAAACTGTTTTCTATTGGCTAGTCCCCTGAAGAATCCAGCGATCCTCTTTTTGGTCAGCTCCCACCACTCAGCCTTGCTGCTACAAAAGCCCAGGATGGTCACCTGAGCCTGAAAGAATTCCTCAAAGGATTGTCTAACATGTTCTTCCTTGAGTAGAGTCGAATTCAATCTCCAGATGCCCTTGCCCCTCTGAGGGGCGTCTGAAGCATTCAGGACCACAGATAGCATACAGTGATCAGAGAACTCTACTGCCTGCACCACTGGGGGCGAGAAAGCAGAGGTCTCCTTAAAAAAAAAAACCTATCTATCCTACTCTGACTACTACCTCGATGAAAGGTGAACCCCGTGTCATCCGGGATGTGCTTAATGTGCACATCCACAAGACCAGCATCCCTAACCATACTATTTTAAAAAAACGCTATCATAACCCAGCCTGTCCTTGAAGTCCTTCCTGTCCTTGGGCCTAGTTATTGTATTAAAATCACCTCCAAAGACCACTTGCCGGGATGTAAAAAGAAATGGCTTGATCCTTGTAAATAGGCATTTCCTGTCCCACTTTGTGTGCGGCCCATAAACATTAATTAGGCGCAGGTCCTGCCCCCCCACAAGGACGTCTAAGACCATACATCTCCCAATTTCCACCTCAATAACCCGCCGGACAGTTACCATGCCGGTTTTAAACAACACCGCCACACCGCCGTAAGGCTCGGCCGCAAGAGACCAGTAAGATGGACCATACCTCCACTCTCTCTTGGCCAAATGAATATCTGCCAAGGAGGTGAGCCTAGTCTCCTGCAGAAATAAAATTTCAGCATCTAATTGGCTGAACAAAAAGAAGGCCATAGAACGAGCTCTTACTGACTTAATGCTGACATTTATTGTCACCACTTTTAACGGAGGGGGAACCGCCATTTGGGTTATTGGGTGGATTGCTTCTTAGCTCCCCTCTGCTGCTCATCACCAGAAGCCTCTCTCTTTCTTGAAGCTGCCTCAAACTCCATATTAGGATCGGAACTCCGCTCAGAAGAAGCTCCAGATGAGGAAATATCCCAGGACTTATGACGGCGGGAGACAGGCACTGGTGCCCGTTCCGTCCTCACCACCTGCTTCTTTCGCTTCCCAACCTTCCTTCTCTCCTCCAGATACTGCAGGTCAGCTTCTGAGGTGCCAACATCTCTTTTTTTTTCCTTTACAGAGGATGAAGCGACCTTTTTGGTACACGCTACCACTCCTAGTGGGGGGGGGGGGTGTTCCCTTTGAGACAGACTCAGGTGGGGTAGACACCTGGGGGGCAACTGACCCGGGGGGCACAGACTGGGAAGGTTCTGACACAAGAGGAGAGGGTACAGTAGGCTGGGGGGACACAGAGACAGATACAGAAGGAATACTTACAGACACAGGAGGGGTGGTCACAGGATCTGGAGAGGGATCCTGAGCAGGACCAGGGGAGTCGGTCACCGCAGAGGAGGATGGTACACCAGGGGCCTCACCCTCCATCCTGTCCAGCCTTGACAAGTCATCAATAACCTCCTTCTCCATATTGTGCCAGGCTTCAGAAAATCTGCTGTAGGGGTGGCCAAGGCGCAGGCACAGGTTGCACCTGATCATCTGGGTGCCGTCCTTGGCCATATGACCCTGACCCCGACACACTGAACATATCAAGGCTGAACAGGAGGCGCTCAAATGCCCCTTTTCTCCACAGCGGTGACACAGCTTCGGCTGACCAGGGTAGAAAATAGTCATCATATCCCTCCCTATAAAAGCTGAGGAGGGCAGGTGACGGACAACATTCCCATCCCTGGCCAACCTGACTGTTACTGACCATCCCCCAGTCCAGATGTTACGCTCATCAAAGATTTTGCTGGGCTTAATCAAAACCCCCCCATAGTTCCGCAACCAAACCTCTAGATCCCGAGCGGGGACGCTCTCATTAGTCATAATGATTGTTAATTTTTTTACTGTTGACCTCTGAGAGATCGCAACTGGGGCCAGACCTTCCCATTCGGGTCTTGACCTGCACCGAGCCTCATATCGCTCCCAGAACAGGTCAAGACCCTCTGGCCTGGTGAAGCTAACTGTATAATCCCTTGTCCCAGCTACATGTATAAAAGCATACAGGTCATTTGCCCCAAAACCCATTTCCAAAATCAGATCCACCACCACACGACGCGCTGGAGGGACTGCACCACCTTCCCATTTCAGAATTACAACATTACGTCTGGGACCCCCAGCAGAAGGCAGAGACCCAAGACCCGATCCTGGGGTGCCCAAAGTGGTAGCCCGTAGGGGAAAACCCTGCTTGGGAGCAGAGCCACCAGGAGCAGAGCCACCAGGAGCAGAGCGCACCACCTGAGCAAAGGTGGGTTTATCAGGACCAAGGCTCCACACTGAAGTCACATTAGTCTTTATGTTGTTATTATTATCATTAGCATCAACAGTCTGAACTGGATTAACAGAATCTGTAGCAGGACGATTGTCCATCACACTGGTGCTGGGGGGATTGTTATCAGTCACAGGAGTGGTCATAGTTACTGCTGCAGTACCAGCTGTCTCCTGATGCTGCGCTGTAGAGTCTTCAGCAGCAGTGGGGCAAACAGCTTTGGAAGGGTTAATGGGCTCTGCTGACACCTGTGGTTCCCCCACAGAAATGACATTTTTTAACTACTTGCCTACCAGCCACGAACACCTCCTTACTGACCAGGCCATTTTTCAGCTTTCAGCGCTGTCGCATTTTGAATGACAATTCATGACAATTGAATTTTGAATGACAATTTGAATGGTCATGCAACGCTGTACCCAAATAAAATTTTTATCATTTTTTCCCCACAGGATTATTTTGGTGGTATTTGATCACCTCTGCGGTTTTTATTTCTTGCGCTATAAACAAAAGAAGAGGGACAAGTTTGAAAAAACATAATATTTTTTTACTATTTATTATAATAAATATCCAATTTTTTTTTTTTTTTTTTAAACAAATTTTTTCCTCAGTTTAGGCCAATACGTATTCTTCTACATATTTTTGGTAAAAAAAAATCGCAATAAGCGTATAGTGATTGGTTTGCGCAAAAGTTATAGCGTCTACAAAATAGGGGATAGATTTATAGCATTTTTATTATTATTTTTTTTTTACTAGTAATGGCGGCGATTTGCGTTTTTTATCGTGACTGCGACATTGCGGCGGACACTTCGGACACTTTTGACTCATTTTTGGGACCATTCACATGCATTGATTACTGTATAAATGTGACTGGCAGGGAAGGGGTTAACGCTAGGGGGCGCTGCAGGGGTTAATGTGTACCCTATCTTGGTGATTCTTACTGTGGGGGGAGGGGACTGACTGGGGGAGGAGACCGATCGGTGTCCCTATATACAAGGGACACACCATCGGTCTCCTCTCCTCTGACAGGACGTGGATCTGTGTGTTTACACACACCGATCCACGTCCTGCTCGATTACCGGGCAATCGCGGGTGCCTGGCGGTCATCGCGACCACCGGGCACGCGCACCGGGGCCCCAGCTACGCGGCGGGCGCGCGCGCGCGCCTCCCGCGGCGCGCACGCGCCCCCCAGTGGCCAAATTGCAGACGACGTCATATGACGGCGGCCCGCCACAGTAGCTGCACCGTCCCGCCGTCATTTGACAGTGGGCGGTCAGCAAGTGGTTAAAGGTAACTCTTGCTGCATTGCAGCATCAGCAGGCACAACATTGCTGCCCACAGGACTGGCAGCATCAGTGAAGGGGACAAAAACAGTCTTATCCACAACATGGGACTTGGCAGGTTTTACCTTATCAGGTACATCATCCGTAATGTCCTCCTCATTAAACACCAACCGATCCCCCCGCATAGGAGACTCCATTACCTGGATGGCCCTCAGCATCCCTCCTGAGTCATGGGAAGGCATGGGGCTGCTTACCTCTCCCTGGGGGGGGGGGGCAGGGGGCAGAACTGGGGGTCTCCTCCTCCACCTCCATCTTTGTCATCCTTTCAAACCTCCTGTTATTCCCAAACTTCTCCTTGAAGGGCCCATCTTTGCCTTCCATCATGGCCACGATGGTCTCCTGATGGTCCACACGGACTTTGGCCAATTGGATCTCCGGATCCATGGATCCACGTTTCTGGCTGTGTAAGCCCTCACGCTGCCTTCGCAGACGCTTCAGCTCCGCTCGTAGCTTGTAAAGCTTATCCCTCTCCCTATTTAGGACCTTTATCCCGGTCACCACTCACTCCTGAATGGCTTCTGCACCTTCGTCCTCACCAGGGGTAGAGAGATCAGCTTGCCCAGAGTAAGGCATGTCACCCGACGGCCCAGGAGATGGCTGACAGCTTCCAGCAGGAGAGGCCCCGCTGGTCTCCATGGCTTCCCCAGAAAGGGGCCAGGAGAGCTGGGAGAGATTTCACCACCACTCCCCTCTCACACAGATCAGCTGGAGGAGCTCCAGAGAAACCTTCCTCCTGACACACCTGTGCTCCAATGATGGGTGGGGCACTATTCCTCCCACTGACACCAATGATGGGGCACTATTCCTCCCACTGACATTAATGATGGGACACTATTCCTCCCACTGATACCAATGATGGGGCACTGGAAATAAATATATAAATAAATATATAAAATGGGGCGCCAGCATATGTGGAAAGGTTAATAAAATAACAAGAGTAAATTAAAATAGATAATCAGATATAAATGTGGCGCTGATACACGTCTACCACTCAGCGCCACATTTATATCTGATTATCTATTTTAATTTACTCTTGTTATTTTATTAACCTTTCCACATATGCTGGCGCCCCATTTTATATATTTATTTATATATTTATTTCCATGTACTGTCGGTGTGTGAACACCCTGATGGTGGCTGCGGCATTGGTTGTTATTGTTGTGTAGCTGATTCATTTCAGCTCTCTCCCCTCCCCCCACCCCCTTTTTAGGTTTGCGCAGTTGCACCCCTCCTTTTGCAATGGTGGGGCACTATTTCTCTTTCTAATACTAAATATGGGGCATTGTTTAACCCCAATAATGACAGAACATTTTCTACTCCTGCTGGTCACACACTGGCCCCCCTAAAGTCTGAAAAAAACAGTAAACTGGCCCTTTGTTTAGAAAGACACACAACATATCAGACTACTTGCATTCAATTAGGATTTACATGCAGTTAAATTGATCTTTAGATTGGCCAATCGTGTTTAATGGTGGATTTTTGTGTATTGACAGACCTCGGAGGGGTCCTGGAGACAGTCAATGCGATTCCCTTTGGAAGTGCGTCCTTCGAATATCCCGTAATTCTCTCCGGCTCCACTGACTCTTCTTCCTCCTCCTCATTACTGTATGCATCCCATTTACCTTTCATCAAATATAGTAAATCATTAAGGGATCCAGTTACTGGCAGTGCCAGTTCATTGGTCACTATTTGTAGTTTTATGTTAAGAAAAGCATACCTACCGACATAGAGAGGCAATACAAGAGATTTTTGTAAGTAAACCTATCATGAGAAAAAAGATTTTGCTTGCTGATCCCCCTTTCTAAAATTGCAGATTGCCTGGCTGCTATGTGTATCAATGGTATATTAAGCAGTACAAAGTAATATACAGTATATGCCCTGTAACAAGTGCTCAGATCAGGGAGACCTCCTGATCTGTATATGTGCTCTGGGCTAATGACTTATAGTAATGAGCAGGGATGTACTGGCCATCGGGACTACCGGGATTTTCCCGGTGGGCCGATGGCTGAGTGGGCCGGTTTCAGTGTTAATTATTTGAGCACCACTGTAATGCCGGACTCGGCACAGCACTTTGGCTCTTTCCGCCTCTACGCTCAGCTATTTCTTTTTTTTCTTTTCTTTTCCTCTTATCCAGACCAAGTTCTCAAACTAGACCAAGCAGCAGTAGCAGACCTAGCTATGTAGGACAAGTTCCTCACCAGCTGGAACAGCATTTCAATGTTCATCCTATCATTGTCAGCCGAGCCACCACGGGTGGTCACCGATGATGCAGCCTCTACGGGCTTTGCAGCCATTTTCGGACGCCACTGTTTCGCCAAACCTTGGCCCCCAGCAATTCTCTTAAATGTCTGCTTTCAACCCAGTCTTCTTCATTCTTCGAGCTGTATCACATTGTGGCAGTTGCCCAGGTCGCCAGCCACACTTGGACGGGACAGGCAGTGCTCTTCACCACGGACAATCAGGCCACGGCCGACATCATCAATAAAGGCAGATCCAAGTCACTCCCCATCATGTCCTTCCTGTGCAGGCTCGCGCAGCTGTCACTCAATCACCAGTTTAACCACTTCAGCCCCGGACCAATTGGCAGCCAAAGGACCAGGCCCCTTTTTGCGATTCGGCACTGCGTCGCTTTAACTGACAATTGCGCGGTCGTGCGACGTGGCTCCAAAACAAAATTGGCGTCTTTTTTTTCCCACAAATAGAGCTTTCTTTTGGTGGTATTTGATCGCCCCTGCGGTTTTTATTTTTTGCACTATAATAGCGACAATTTTGAAAAAAATGCAATATTTTTTTGCTTTTTGCTATAATAAATATCCCCAAAAAATATATAAAAAAACATTTTTTTTCCCTCAGTTTAGGCCGATACGTATTCTTCTACATATTTTTGGTAAAAAAAAATCGCAATAAGCGTATATTGATTGGTTTGCGCAAAAGTTATAGCGTTTACAAAATAGGGGATAGTTTTATAGCATTTTTAGTAATATTTTTTTTTTTACTAATAATGGCGGCGATCAGCGATTTTTATTGTGACTGCGACATTATGGCAGACACATCGGACATTTTTGACACATTTTTGGGACCATTGTCATTTATACAGAAATCAATGCTATTCAATGACAGTTGTAGTGAAAGAGTTAACCACTAGGGGGAGGGGAGGGGTTATGGGCTGTGACGTGTGTGTTTTTTTTACATTAGGGGGCGGGGCTGACGTCTGATGTCATTGATCAGCTTTCCCGATGACCGGGAACAGCCAATCAATGACAGGCAGTGTAGGAAGCGCGGGGAGAGGTTTGTTTACACAGACCTCTCCCCGTTCTTCAGCTCCGTAACCCAATCGCGGGACACCAGCGGCGATCGGGTCCGCTGGTCCCGCGGCCGGGGTCACGGAGCTCCCGACCGGGTCGCGCGCGCGACCCACAGGCAGGCATTTAAAGGGCCACGTACAGGTACGTGGTTTTGCCTGCCCGTGCCATTCTGCTGACGTATATATGCAGTGGGCGGTCGGGAAGCGGTTAATAGCTTCTGTAGACATATCCCAGGCAAATGCAAAAATCGCAGCTGATGCGCTGTCCCGTTTCGACCTTACTTTGTTTTTCCAGCAGGAGCCTGGAGCCGACCCAACAACTACAACTTCTCCTGTCCCACCCTGGCCGTTGCTGACGATGGACTGAAGTCGCATCTCGCCAATGCAACCCAGTTCATTAGCCACTCCTTGGCACACAACAAACTAAGGGCCTTATCGCACTGCTTGGAACACTTACTGCAAGTTTTTTGGCCTCTTGCCCCGGAGCAGCGATAGGCAACGTTAGACACGTCCTAGCCTTCATATCATATTGCCACGTGCAGCTGGCCCTTTCTCACAATACTATCAGGCTTTACCTAGTCAGGGGCCCAGAATTTCCTGTCCTTACAAGACCCCAGTAAACCATGCAGTATTCTGGGCCCATGCAGTCAAGTCCCTCCTGTGGGGCATACTGAAGCACCAACCCATAGTCGCTGGCAAACGCCTACCTATCATGAGTGCCATCTTCAGGGACATGTCGGAAATCCTTACTCGATCTCCGTTTGGCGCTTTGCCCAGCCTAGTCATCAAAGCGGCCATCTACCAGGCCTTCTACGGTTTCCTACGACCTAGTGAATTTACCCTCAGCGGCTCCGGCAGTCAGACATTGCTCTGACGCCACCTGACTTGCTTTACAAACCATTGCACCCTTCATCTCACAGTCTGCAAAACGCAACAAACTGGCCCCAGGGTTGACATCAGCCTTATATTAGACTAACAACGCCTGGTGCCTAGTGACGGTGCTCGGACGACTACTGTCCCATCTACCCAGCCAATCTGAGGGTAGCTTGTTACTATCCTCTCTAACCAGCCCCTTGAGTGGCAGCCAGTTTATCAATCATGTCAGGATCCTCCTAAGCAACTTAGGCTTCAACCCCAGTCAGTTCTCTGGAGATTCCTCCTGGATTGGAGCAGCCTCAGCTGCCTCCTACCGTGTTTCCCCGAAAATAAGACATCCTCCGAAAATAAGGCATACTTACAGTTTTGCCTCTTGTTGTAATATAAGGCATCCCCCCGATAATAGGACCTCCCCGATAATAGGCCATCCACCGATAATAAGGCATCCACCGAACATACCGTAAGGGACCCCCCGAACATAAGGCATCTGACTCTAGACTCTCGTACGGTAGCGGCAGGCACCGGCCGCACAGCTCACTGATTGGCCGCAGCTGTTCAGGCAGTGCGAGGTCTCTTCAAATCAGTGGGCTGCGGCGGGCTCTCTGGATGACGAGCGACGTCCCTGATGTTGCGCAGGGGAACGTCGCCCGTCAGAGAGCCCGTGCCGCCGCTGCCAGACACAGGAGTCGGGCACATTGTGTGTTATCGCAAAAAGTGTGTACCGTATTCTTCTTCATTGAAAAATAAGACATCCCCTGAAAATAAGACCTAGCGCATCTTTGGGAGCAAAAATTAATATAAGACACTGTCTTATTTTCGGGGAAACAGGGTAGCATGGAGTACCAGACCACGTAATCAAGAGACTAGGCTGACAGATGTCCGCTTTTTTCCACATACATCCCAAATCCTCAGGAAGAAATGGCACAAGCCTTCACCAAGCTGCCTCAATAACCACAAGAATCAATAAAGAGTTATTCCTCTGAGTCTTTTGCCCCCTTTTCTTGGCATACCGACCAGATCACCAAGGCACACTTCAGGTCTATTTATTTTGTTAATCTTGTCACGTGTTTATGTGATCCACATCTCTCTCAGTCATAGGGCCATGACCATAAATAAGAAGGCCCGCATGGTGGCCTGAATTTATGGGAGGAGCCCGGAGGGTATTTAAGCAGCCCACACGACCATGCTCTTTGTTGGTTCCAGCGCGTTATACCCTCCTGCCCTTCCCTTTTTCCAGACACTTCTCAGCACATCCTTCTTCATAAACTACCCATTACTTACTTTGGGTATGCCCATTTTTTCTTGGCATACCAACCAGACCACCAAGTAGAAATTTGTATAGAACGACAATTTTGTGCATTGTTTTGTGCCACATCCAGTAATGGAATTTAAAATGCAAAAACCCCTAATGGTGGACTTTTTAGGTACATATCAAATAAGAAAGTATGATAAAGTACAAAGAACAATGATTTATTAATTATAAAGTATCATAAAAACATAGAAAATACATTAACCAGACCACCAAGGCACACTTCAATCTATTTATGTTGCAAGTCTTGTCGCGTGTTCATGTGATCCACATTTCTCTCGGTCCTAGGGCCACGACTAATATAATATATATATATATATACACACACATACACGCACACACCCTTGTGAGGACAGTTGCTGATGCTGACCAATACACATTTTCACCTTCCATGCTCCCATGAGATGAGGGGTGGTTAATTATATACAGGAGGAGGGGGGTTAACTATATACAGGAGGAGGGGGCGTTGGCTATATACAGGAGGAGGGGGTTAAGCATATACAGGGGGGGTAATTATATACAGGAGGAGGGAGCGTTAGCTATATACAGGAGGAAGGGGCATTAGCTATATACAGGAGGAGGGTGGGTTAACTATATACAGGAGGAGGGGGATTAACTATATACAGGGGGGGGGGGTAATTATATACAGGTGGAGGGGGCATTGGCTATATACAGGAGGAGGGATGTTAGCTTTATACAGGAGGAAGGGGCATTAGCTATATACAGGAGGGGGGGTTAACTATATACAGGAGGAGGGGGGTTAGCTATATACAGGAGGAGGGGGGGTTAACTATGTACAGGAGACACCTGATGCAAGGACGGACTCTGCTGCGGGCACCTGATGCAAGGACAGACTCTGCCGGGGACACCTGATGCAAGGACGGACTCTGCCGGGGACACCTGATGCAAGGACGGACTCTGCCGGGGACACCTGATGCAAGGACGGACTCTGCCGGGGACACCTGATGCAAGGACGGACTCTGCCGGGGACACCTGATGCAAGGACGGACTCTGCTGGGGAAACCTGATGCAAGGACGGACTCTGCTGGTGACAGGCGACGTGGCAGTTGACAAGCTCAGGGATCCCACTGGTTCGGCATTATGGCGAGTTGAATGATTTCACTTTCTATTACAATGTAATAATAGCTTCCGGCTCGACCTTGCTTCCGAGCATGCGTGTTTGTACTTTGGACTTTTGTACACACGCTCGGAAAATCCGACAACAGATATTTGTCCGTGGAAAATTTTAAAGCCTGCCATCCAACATTTGTCCACGGAAAATCCGACAACAATTGTCCGATGGAGCATACAAACGCTCGGATTTTCCGCCAACATTCCCGTCAGAAAATCCGATCGTGTGTACGAGGCTTTAGGGTGGTGTATTCAACAACTTACATTGAATTGCTACTGATTGGGGCCAGGGGACTGAGTTGTGATTAGAAATCTTGTACTGAATGATATGGTTAACAAGGTTAGTTGCAGTTGGCAGTTTCAGGCACCTGCAATCCCGTTAACACACAGCAGTTACTGTATCCAACCACTCCATGACCAGGGCATTTTTTGCTAATTTAAGTGGTAATTGCGTGGTCATGCAAAGTTGTACCCAAATTAAATGTGTATATTTATTTTTTATTATTTTTTTTATCACACAAATAGAGCTTTCTTTTGGTGATATTTGCTCACCACTGGTTTTTTTTTTTTTTTTGCATCAAAAATGCATGTGTAGCGGGGTCGTTCCCCTTTTAGGGGAGAAGACTACAGTCCCCATAATTCCCCAGGCTCCCGGGAGGATGTTTGTTTCCGCCCGAGAGGCTGCTGGGGGAGGAGATAAAAGGGAAGAGGAGAGACCGCCTCTTCCTCTTCTGACTGGGCTGGTGACGCAGACACTTCTGAGTGAGGAGACACCTGTGCGGACCGGGACTGCTGAAGGCCTGAAGCCTGGGCCTTGCAGCAGACAGAGAGAGACTCTCACCCCTCAGTGTCAGCAGCAGCAGAGCGGAGACTTTTCCCTGAGGACGGTCGGTCGGAGAGAGGACCGGAGCGCAGGGGCTGTGACGGAGGAGGCCGGACGCAGCCAGTGGAGGTCCCGGAGCTGAGGACGGTACCCCGGGAGTGGTGAGCGAGCTGAAAGGCTCATCCTACACTGTAACTTTCACTCTATGCCTATTGAACTGCCAAGGCACAATTACCTCAGAGCAGAAGATTGTTCTTTCTTGTGGATTACAAACACACCATTTAAAGCTACATGTGCACCACCTCTACAGTTCTCTTGCCGGTGAAGAATACTGTATTTTCTCAAGGACTGAGCTCTATTGCTAGGGATCAGGCCTGGTCCGTTAGGTAGGCGCAGTTAGATTTGTTGCACCTCAGGGGTGCATAGCAGACGGTCGCTACACTTGGCGTTCCGTCCCCCCATTGCTCTCCAGGCCCACATATGTGTACATGTTCATAGCACATACGGCAGGGACCTGTTCATGTGTATTGTAAGTCAAATGTTCAAATGCATGTTACCATTTCTATTCACTTTACCAAAGTAAAGACAGTTATTACAGCTAGCAGTCTGCCTGTGAGTTTGAGTCCATTACACTTAGAGTATAAGTGATATATATATATATATATATATATATATATGTGCATAGATACATACCCCTTTACTAACTGTGCCAGAGCGGGTAGAGCAGATTGCCGGGGGGTTGGTGGAGCTGTACTCAGGGACCCAAAGCAAACTTGCGGCCCTCTTAACTGGGGGTATCGCTACACATGGAAAGTAGGTTATATGGTTTTTAACTGCTTAGCGACCGCCGGCTTTCAATTAACGGCCAGGCAGCGCAGCTCTTCCCAGCCCTCCAGGGAGCGTGCGCCCGCCGTGTCACTGGTCACCCGATGCGCGTGCCTGGTGGCTGCTTTGTCCGTCGGGCACCCGCGATTGCCCGGTAACACAGCAGGACCATGCACGGTCCTGTCAGAGGAGAGCAGACCGATGGTGTGTTCCCAGTACAGAGAAACACAGATCGGTCTCCTCCCCTTGTCAATCCCCTCACCCTACAGTTAGAATCACTCCCAGGGAACATATTAACCCCTCCAGCGCCCCCCTAGTGTTAACCCCTTCCCTGCCAGTCACATTTATACAGTAATCAATGCATTTTTATAGCACGGATCGCTGTATAAATGTGAATGATCCCAAAAATGTGTCAAAAGTGTCAGCCGCAATATCGCAGTCACGATAAAAATCACAGATCCCTGCCATTACTAGTTAAAAAAAAATATATATATATAATAATAAAAATGCAATAAATCTATCCCCTATTTTGTAGGCGCTATAACTTTTGTGCAAACCAATCAATATACGCTTATTGCGATTTTTTTTTTTTTTTTTTTTTAACAAAAATATGTAGAAGAATACATATCGCCCTGAACTGAGGGGAAAAAAGTTTTTTTATATATTTTTGGGGGATATTTAGTATAGCAAAAAGTAAAAAATATTTTTTTTTTTTCAAACTTGTCCCTCTTCTTTTGATTATAGCACAAAAAATAAAAACCGCAGAGGTGATCAAATACCACCAAAAGAAATCTCTATTTGTGGGGACAAAATTATAACAATTGCATCTGGGCTTGGGCAGGAAGGGGGTGAAAATGCCCTGTATTGAGGTGGTCAATGGCATAGTTCACACCAGTGCTTGCAGCTCCAGTGCGTTCCAGTTCCGGAAAAAAAAAAAAAAGTAGAACATGCTGCATTTTTCCTGCACTGGACTCTACTGGAACGCTGTAAAAAGCAACAAAAATGCACTGGAACACACATGTCCTTATTTAAGAAAAAAAGAGAGGGAAATATTCACTGGACTGCATCAAAAACACACCAAAATTGCACTGCATCAAAAACACGCTAAAAAATGTGCATGCAGAAAAGCTATTGAATACGAGTCTCAACCTCCCCCTATGAATACGAGTCTCAACTTCCCCCTATGAATACGAGTCTCAACCTCCCCCCTATGAATACGAGTCTCAACCTCCCCCCTATGAATACGAGTCTCAACCTCCCCCCTATGAATACGAGTCTCAACCTCCCCCTATGAATACGAGTCTCAACCTCCCTTGTATGAATACGAGTCTCAACCTCCCTTGTATGAATACGAGTCTCAACCTCCCTTGTATGAATACGAGTCTCAACCTCCCTTGTATGAATACGAGTCTCAACCTCCCTTGTATGAATACGAGTCTCAACCTCCCTTGTATGAATACGAGTCTCAACCTCCCCCTTGTATGAATACGAGTCTCAACCTCCCCCTATGAATACGAGTCTCAACCTCCCCCCTATGAATACGAGTCTCAACCTCCCCCCTATGAATACGAGTCTCAACCTCCCCCCTATGAATACGAGTCTCAACCTCCCCCCTATGAATACGAGTCTCAACCTCCCCCCTATGAATACGAGTCTCAACCTCCCCCCTATGAATACGAGTCTCAACCTCCCCCCTATGAATACGAGTCTCAACCTCCCCCCTATGAATACGAGTCTCAACCTCCCCCCTATGAATACGAGTCTCAACCTCCCCCCTATGAATACGAGTCTCAACCTCCCCCCTATGAATACGAGTCTCAACCTCCCCCCGATGAATACGAGTCTCAACCTCCCCCCTATGAATACGAGTCTCAACCTCCCCCCTATGAATACGAGTCTCAACCTCCCCCCTATGAATACGAGTCTCAACCTCCCCCCTATGAATACGAGTCTCCACCTCCCCCCTATGAATACGAGTCTCCACCTCCCCCCTATGAATACGAGTCTCAACCTCCCCCCTATGAATACGAGTCTCAACCTCCCCCCCTATGAATACGAGTCTCAACCTCCCCCCTATGAATACGAGTCTCGACCTCCCCCCTATGAATACGAGTCTCAACCTCCCCCCTATGAATACGAGTCTCAACCTCCCCCCTATGAATACGAGTCTCAACCTTCCCCTACGTATGAATGTATATAAAGCAGTCAGACTGGTTAATGAGTGTCAGATACTTTCAGTTTCATTTCTCTCTTCTGCTCTCGGCGATGGCGTCTGCTGATCCGAAGAAAGAGTTGGAATGTTCCATCTGTCTGGACTTTTATACAGACCCTGTAACACTGAATTGTGGACACAATTTCTGCCGGGAGTGTATTGATCGTGCGCTGGCTACACAGAAGGGGTCTGGACATTATTCCTGCCCTGAATGTCAACAAAGGTTCAGGAAACGTCCTGCACCTCAGAGGAACCAGAAACGGCGTAATATAGTGGAGAATTTCCAGTCTACCCATCCAGATCAGGAGGACACCAGGGTCTTCTGTACTTACTGTATTTACACTCCTTTACTCCGCTGTTATAGGCTGTCTGCATTGTGAAGCTTCTCTGTGTGGAAATCACCTGAGAGTCCACAACACGTCACCAGAACACGTCTTATGTGACCCCACCACTTCCTGGGAGAGCAGGAAATGCCCCATTCATAAGGAACTGCTGAAGTATTACTGCGCTGAGGACTCCACCTGTATCTGTGTGTCCTGCTCTTTGGTTGGAGAACATCGGGGACACCAGGTGGAAACTCTGGATGTGGCCTTTGAGATGAAGAAGAAGACACTGAGAAATGTTCTGCCGAATCTAATGAGAAAGACAAAGGAAACTAGGAACGGAGTCCAGAGGCTGCAGGAACAGAGGAGAAAAATACAAGGAAAAGCAGATGATGAAATAGAGCGAGTCACTAGCCTGTTCAGAGATCTCAGGAGACAGCTGGAAGACCTGGAGAAGAGAGTCCTGAGCGAGGTCTGCGGGCAGACCGAGCGGGTCTGCCTCTCATTGTCTGATGTGATTGGGCAGCTGGAAAAAAAGGATGAACTGTCCAAGAAGATGGCTCACATTAAGAAGCTGTGCAACATGACTGACAAAGTGAGTTTCTTACAAGATTCAGACACGGTTAACCTATGTGATCCTGAGGATGGAGATGAAAGATGTGATAAACTCCAGGATGGAGAGGATCTGGATGTGGCAGGGATCTCACACACATTACAGACGGGTTTATCTGATATAATGTCTGGGGTAAACGTACAAACATGTACAGGCACACATGTCTATCCACATTCTAGTCCAAAGAAAAAGGATTGCAATGCTGCCGAACCATCCAGGCCACATCGCCAATCGGCTGAACCATCCAGACCACCCCACCAAACAGATGGGCCATCCGGACCATACCACCAACAAGATGGACCATCCGGACCATACCACCAACAAGATGGACCATCCAGACCATACCACCAGCCAGGTCAACCATCCAGACCATACCACCAACAGGATGGACCATCCAGACCATACCACCAACAGGATGGACCATCCAGACCATACCACCAACAAGATGGACCATCCAGACCATACCACCAACAAGATGGACCATCCAGACCATACCACCAACAAGATGGACCATCCAGACCTTACCACCAACAAGATGGACCATCCAGACCATACCACCAACCAGGTGAACCATCCAGACCATACCACCAACAAGATGGACCATCCAGACCATACCACCAACCAGGTGAACCATCCAGACCTTACCACCAACAAGATGGACCATCCAGATCATACCACCAACCAGGTCAACGATCCAGACCATACCACCAACAAGATGGACCATCCAGACCATACCACCAACAAGATGGACCATCCAGACCTTACCACCAACAAGATGGACCATCCAGACCTTACCACCAACAAGATGGACCATCCAGACCTTACCACCAACAAGATGGACCATCCACACCATACCACCAACAAGATGGACCATCCACACCATACCACCAACAAGATGGACCATCCAGACCATACCACCAACCAGGTGAACCATCCAGACCATACCACCAACCAGGTGAACCATCCAGGCCACACCACCAACCAGCCTCTACTGTACAAGACTCACACTGGCAGGCTGGAGGACCAAATATCGGGGCTGTACATCACCCATCAGGGCTGCCAGGGTTTACAGTCATATTACTGGATGTGAACACCGCTGGTAATGATCTTCATATATCAGATGATGGGAAAACTGCAACCTGGTCAGAAGACGGAGAAAAACGTCCAGAAACAGCCAACAGATTTCAGTATCCTCAGGTGTTGAGCAGGCAGAGTTTCTCCTTTGGGCAACATCTCTGGGATGTGGATGTCAGGGGGGCAGAGTGCTGGAGAGTTGGGATTTGTTACCCCAGTATGGACAGGAGGGGGTGGCCGCAGTCAGGGATTGGCTATAATATCAAGTCCTGGTGTTTGGAGAGGTTATGGAATAATCAGTACTTGGCAACGCATGATGGGAAGGGGATCCGATTATTCAGCAATGTTTCCAGTAACAGAGTCAGGATAGATCTGGATTATGAGGCCGGGAGGATCTCCTTTTATGATCTGTGTGTCCCGATCCGACACCTCCACACCTTCACCGCCACCTTCACTGAGCCCCTCCATTCCGGGTTATATGTATTGGAAGGTTGTATAATATCTGGGGGGGAATCCAGTGTAGGAGATCTGCCCGGAGATGGCGATATTGGTGGAATACTCAGCTAGCAGCGGACAGGAGCTGCCATTGTTGACCTGTTTGTAAAGCTGATGGATTCAGACCTGTCATCTTCATCCTGATCCTCTCTAGTACATAGTATGCCCACGGGGCATAGAGCAAGGATGCAGGAGTTCTGATTTTTCTGACGTCACTGACTGTATGCTTGTTTGGGGGTCATTGGCAGACTAGGTAACGAAGCCAGGATTTGAAGGACAGCCTTGGATCCTTCAGCTTTAACCACTTTAAGGCTACTTTCACACTGGAGCGGTGGGGGCGCTGGCGGTAAAGCGGCGCTATATTTAGCGCCGCTTTACCGGCGTTTTCGGCCGCTAGCAGGGTGGTTTTACCCCCCGCGAGCTGCCGAAAAAGGGTCAATACCTGCAGCGGCGTTTTGCGGGCGGGTTCGGCGCGCTGCCCCATTGTTTTCAATGGGACCGGGCGCTATAGGAGCGGTAAATATACCGCTCCTATAGCGAGCCAAAGATGCGGCTTGCAGGACATTTTCCAGTGTCCTGCAAGCGCACCGCTTCAGTGTGAAAGCCCTCGGGCTTTCACACTGAAGACACAGCAACAGCTGTTTCGGGTCGGTTTGCAGGCGATATTTTTAGCGCAATAGCGCCTGCAAACCGCCCCAGTGTGAAAGGGGCCTAAGACCAGCCTCGTTTTGGATTTTAGGTGTTTACATGTTTAGAACATTTTTTTTTTGCTAGAAAATTACTTAGAACCCCCAAACATTATATATTGTTTTTTTTTTTTCTAACACCCTAGAGAATAAAAAAATTCACTTTTTTTTGAATAAAAAAATTCACTTTTTTTGAATAAAAAAATAAGACAGCAGTAAAGTGAGTCCATTTTATTATATATCGTGAAAGATAATGTTACGCCGAGTAAATTGATACCCAACATGTCACGCTTCAAAATTTGCGCCTGCCCGTGGAATGGCGTCAAACTTTTACCCTCCAAAAATCTCCACGTTTAAAAAAATTCTACAGGTGGCATGTTTTGCGTTACAGAGGGGGTCTAGGGCTAGAATTATTGCTCTCGCTCTACCGATCGCGGCGACACCTCACACGTGCGGTTTGACCACCGTTTCCATATGCGGGCGCTACTCATGTATGCGTTCGCTTCTGCACGCGAGCTCGTCGGGGCGGGGCGCTTTAAAAAAAAATGTTTGTTTTTTTCTTATTTATTTTACTTGATTTTATTTATTTTTACACCGTTTTAAAAAAATAAATAAAAATTGGGTCACTTTTATTCCTATTACAAGGAATGTAAACATCCCTTGTAATAGAAAAAAGCATGACAGGGCCTCTTAAAGTGGAGTTCCACCCACTTTTACAACTTTTCAGCATTCCTCATCAAAATGTGCACTGTAAACGAATTGGATATTTTTTTTATTTTTTTTCTCAGCACAGACTGTATATCTGCTGTATTCATTTTTCACTTCCTCCTCCCTGGCCGCGGCCCATCGCATCATTTCCTGTTTGCAATGCCTTCTGGGAAAGGGTGGCAACTTCCTCTGACACTGCCGTTGCTATGGAAACCTGACCTAAAACCTATTACACAGTCTGGCTTCAGATGCCCACACTTAAGATGGCCACGGCCTGCTGTAAGTTTATAAAATAACAAACTAAACTACTGCTATAAATTAACAAAACAGACCTTAGTTTACAGACTAACTTTACTAGAATACATTAGGCTTGTGTATTATAGGGGTATTCTTATTTAAAAAGTATCATTTCAGCCGGAACACCGCTTTAAATATGAGATCTGGGGGGTCAAAAAGTCCTCACATCTCATATTTACACTGAAATGCAAAAAAATAAAAATAAAAAAAATGACATTGAAAAAATGTGCCTTTAAGAGGTATGGGCGGAAGTGACGTTTTGACGTCGCTTCCGGTGTAGTGTCATATTTTGCTGCCGATCACACAATGCTACGGAAGTGACGTTGCGGCCCGAAATTTCGTACTGCGCATGCGCGAAGCGTTCCAAACACTCGCGCGGTGCGTTCCAAAGGATTTTCGGCAATACAGTTCAGCAAAACCATCAGATAATGTCACGGAAGTGACGTTAAACTTTTGACGGAGAGCGGCAGAGAGAGAGAGAGCAGGTAACCATGGTTCGGAGAGGACATTACCTCCCCTATGTGGATTACCTCCATGAAATATGATGTACATACACACATACATGATATGTGAATATATATATATGGGTTATGTATATGTGGAGGGTGTATATTGGGGGAGGGATGTGAATATATATGGGGGATGGTGTATAGGGATGAGGACACTGAACATTGAAGCCCAGCGATAGGGATGAGGACACTAAACATAACTTATATACACCCTCCACACACACATATACACATATATATATACACACACCATCCCCCTGTGTGTGTGTGTGTGTGTGTGTATGTATGTATGTATGTATATGTGTGTATATATATATATATATATATATATATATATATATATATATATATACATACAGGGCTCAAAATTTCAAGTCCTGAGCTACTAGCCAGGTCTCAAGGCTGTCTACCAAGAGATCCTGAAGGAGAATGTCCGACCATCTGTTCGTGTACTCAAGCTGAAACGAACTTGGGTTCTGCAGCAGGACAATGATCCTAAACACACCAGCAAGTCCACCACCGAATGGCTGAAGAAAAACAAAATGAAGACTTTGGAGTGGCCTAGCCAAAGTCCTGACCTGAATCCTATTGAGATGTTGTGGTATGACCTTAAAAAGGCCGTTCATGCTCGAAAACCCTCTAATGTAACTGAATTAGGACAATTCTGCAAAGATGAGTGGGCCAAAATTCCTCCAGGACGCTGTAAAAGCCTCATTGCACGTTATCGCAAACGCTTGGTTGCAGTTGTTGCTGCTAAGGGTGGCCCAACCAGTTATTAGGTTTAGGGGGCAATCACTTTTTCACACAGGGCCATGATGGTTTTTTTCACCTTTAATAATAAACACCTTCATTTACAAATTGCATTTTGTGTTTACTTGTGTTGTCCTTGACTATTGTTTAAATTGGTTTGATGTTCCGAAACACTTAAGTGTGACAAACATGCAAAGGAACAGGAAATGAGGAAGGGGGCAAACACTTTTTCACACCACTGTATATATATATAGATAGATATATAGACACACCCTCCACACACGTATGTGTGTGTGTATATATATATATATATATATATAATTCCCCCCCCCCAAAATATATTTATACACCCTTTACATATACATAACCCTTCATATATATATATAGACATAATTATAAAAATATATATTTTGGGACCATTGTCATTTATACAGAGATCAGTGCTATAAAAATGCACTGATTACTGTGTAAATTA
Source organism: Lithobates sylvaticus (assembly GCA_028564925.1). Taxonomy (NCBI): domain Eukaryota; kingdom Metazoa; phylum Chordata; class Amphibia; order Anura; family Ranidae; genus Lithobates; species Lithobates sylvaticus. Next base: position 15,159,680 of record CM053026.1, on the reverse strand, counting down.
CACTGGCAGGGAAGTGGTTAACAGTAGGGGCGAAGAAGGGGTTAAGTGTGTCCTAGGGAGTGATTCTAACTGTGGGGGGGGCTAAAATTGACCAGACAGTGATCTACTGCTCCCTGTCATCAGGCAGAACATATTATATACACAAGCAGCTCTGTGACACGATCGCGGGACACCGGTAGACATCGGGTCCCGCGGACACAGAGCTTGCAGCAGCAGCAGAACATGGGTGCGCGCCAGTGCCCCCAAGGGAGAACGCCCTCCAATGGAGAAAACAGAAGGAGCCAGGAGCGCTGCTGAGGGACCGTAGTACAGGAGGAGCAAATAACAACATCAACGAGGGATCCATGAAGAGGAGGATAGGGGCCACTCTGTGCAAAACAAACTTCACATGACGTGTTTCTTTACAAATAAATATCCAAAGAATGTGTATTTTCTTATAACACTGGCTTATATATAATAGACTACACTGAATAGAACATACTGTACAGTAATTGTTTTTATTAGACATGTGCAATTTGTTTCGTTTTTTTTCGTTTTTCGTTTTTTTTCGTTATTTTCGTTCGTTCGTTTTCGTACGAATGAACGAATCGTTCGAATCGTACGAATCCGAATAACGAATCGTAACGAATCGTTCGAATCGTACGAATCCGATTAACGAATCATTCGGATCGAACGAATCCGAAAGACAACGAAAATCCGAAAAAAAACTAATTAGAAACAACGAATGTACTAATGAAGAAAATCCGAAAAACTAAAACGAACGAAAAAATTCGTACATTTGTAACTTTTTTTTTTGTTGAATTGGTAATTTTCCGTGTCCCTTACAATGGTGCTGCTAAACGTGCTTCGAATGGATTGAACAAAAAAATTCGTACATTCGTAACTTTTTTTTTCGATTCGTAACTTTTTTTATTAATTTTTTTCAATTTGCAATCTCTGTATCTCTATTGAACAAAAAAATTTGTCCATTCGTAACTTTTTTTTCGATTCGTAACTTTTTTTTTTCGATTCGTAACTTTTTTTTTCGATTCGTTATTTATTTATTTTTTTCGATTTGCAATTTCCATATCTCTATTGAACAAAAAAATTCGTACATTCGTAACTTTTTTTTCCGATTCGTAACTTTTATTTTTTTTCGATTCGTAACTTTTTTTTTTCGATTCGTAATTTATTTATTTATTTATTTTCGATTTGCAATCTCCGTATCTCTATTGAACAAAAAAATTCGTACATTCGTAATTTTTTTTTCGATTCGTAACTTTTTTTTTTTCGATTTGCAATTTCCATATCTCTATTGAACAAAAAAATTCGTACATTCGTAACTTTTTTTAGATTCGTAACTTTTTTTTTTTAGATTCGTAACTTTTTTTTTTAGATTCGTAAATTATTAAAATGTAATAATAGCATACACATTACATAAAATTATGATTAATGCTCCGATTACGAATGTTACGAATGTACGAATAAATACGAATGCGTCCGAAAATTAAACTAAACGAATAAACGAATCAACGAAAAAATAACTCTTACGAATGTACAAATCGTTACGAATACGAACACCGACGACTTACGAATGTACAAATCGTTACGAATCAACGGAAACGAAAAAAAACGAAACGAAAAAAAACGATTTTTTTTGTTGTGCACATGATAGTTTTTATGATTTGAGTAACCTAATAACGCTTATATTCCACAGCGTGGCAAAGTCTTTTTTCTTAGCTCAATGTCATAACCTTATATTGTTCCCTCACAGGATTTGCATTTAATAACCTCTATTGCCTAGCAGTTTCCAGTCTTTACAGATACCCAGACTGTGAGTATTTAGCATATCTTGGTGGAGTATATTTTTTTTAACTGAGCTCACAGTCTTAACATTATATTGTTCCCTCACAGGCTGCGCATTGATACCATCTTTTGCCTAGCAGTGCCCGGGTTTATCTGAACTCCCAGACGGTAAGTATTGACCAGTGTTGGTCATCTTACTTTAAAAAAGTAATTAGTTAAGTTACAAATTACTTCTCCCAAAAAGTAATTGCGTTAGTAACTCAGTTACTACATTGGAAAAGTAATTAGTTACACAGCAAAGTAACTGACTTTTTTTTTTAAATATTCTATACGTGTAACTAAGGGGCGGGTCTAGTATTACTGTAACCAAGGGGCGCATTTATTATTATTGTTATATATTGTGTAACCACAAGGGGCTGCTCTATTATTACTCTAACCAAGGGGCAGATCTGTTATAGCGTGTAAGCAAGGGGCGGGTCTATTATTATTATATCGTGTAAGGGGTGGGTCTATTATTATTATATCGTGTAAGGGGCGGGGTCTATTATTATTATATCGTGTAAGGGGTGGGTCTATTATTATTATATTGTGTAAGGGGTGGGTCTATTATTATAGTGTAAGGGGCGGGTCTATTATTATTATTATTATATCGTGTAAGGGGGCGTGTATATTATTATTATATCGTGTAAGGGGCGGTCTATTATTATTATATCGTGTAAGGGGCGGGTCTATTATTATTATATCGTGTAAGGGGCGGGTCTATTATTATTATATCGTGTAAGGGGCGGGTCTATTATTATTATATCGTGTAAGGGGCGGGTCTATTATTATATCGTGTATGGTAATTATTATCTGGGTTTCCCTGAGACCCAAAAGTCATTTTAAGGGTTTCTCCATCTTATAAAAGGCTGAGAAAGGCTGGTATATGCTGTTGTATTTGTACATGTGTTTATACTGTATTGGCCTGGCTACATCATGCCCCTACTTCAACTCAATTTTATCAGTTTTTGTCAGTTCTGTAGAACTGCTATCTTCAATGAAGATAAATCAAAAAGGAAATACAATTGGGACACCCTGTTCTAGAGGCACCACGCCAGTTGCTTAGTAAAATGTAGTTGACTCGGAAACTTGAGCAGATCCGTGCAGATACCACAAAAGAGGAAGAATCGTTGTTTTCGATGCACAGTAAGCAGAGCGCCGGAGAGCCGTGTCCTCTGTGGGTGTCTGATGTAGAGAAGGGACACAAAGTGGTTGTACTGAACACCGCACACGTTTCCTGTAGCTGGGGGGGTCCGGCTGCCATGCTTGGGCGGTGGACTTATCTGCTGATCGCTGTCTGTCAGGTCTATGGACTGGAGGCCAATGACAGCTCTACTGCTGCAACAGGTACGATGAAACACCGATTATTTCAGCCTTTTATACATTGAAAGTGACATAGAAATAGATGCAGGACCTCTAAGAAATACAAAGGGGCATTTTCATGGGGCTCACCTAGGGTGACCACATTTCCAAACTGCCATTCAGGGACACCCCCCCCCCCCCCCCCCCGGCACGCCCTCGCGCCAGCCCAAAAAAATATGATTTTTGCCACATTTTTTTTGCCAATTCTTTAGCCAATTTTTGGGAAAAAACAAACAAACAGTGGTCACCAGTTTAGACAGGGGGTATACATTCTCTACATATATATTTTTTATTGCCCCCACTTATCAGACTCATTTTATTGCCCCCACTTGTCAGTTTGATTTTTTATTGTCCCCACTTGTCAGCCAAATTTTTTTATTGCCCCCCCCCCCCCCCACTCGTCAGCCTCATTTTTTTCATTGCCCCCCACTTGTCAGCCAAATTTTTTTATTGCCCCCCACTTGTCAGCCTCATTTTTTTTATTGCCCCCCCACTTGTCAGCTTCATTTTTCATTACCCCCCACTTGTCAGCCTCATTTTTCATTACCCCCCAGGGCAGGGCTCCACTTTGTCAGCATAATTTATTACTGTACTGTCCCCAGCCCCATTCCCCTGATTTTCTCACCTTTTAATCTGGACTGGTCTGGTGTGGTGAGCGGTTGAGCGCCGGTCTTTGTTCTCTGGTCCAGGCACACGGGCCCCCCTCAGGCAGTCGGGCGAATGTGACATCACTGGTTGCTAGACGCCAGGCGGGTCAGACCTAGCAACCAGTTTGGCAGTCTTCTATTAGGGTGACTATGTGTCCTCATTTCATTCCGGGACACTGTATTGTCCCGGAATGAAGGTGCCCGGGACACGGGACACAAATGGGAATTGCGGGACACTCCCGGGCAATCCGGGACACGTGGGCACCCTAGGCTCACCATAATATGGGGATATGATCTACTTTTTCTCATGTCAGCAGGCAGATGACCAAGGAAGTGAGTAGACATGTGCACAATAGAAAAATTTGTTTGGTTTAGTTTCTGTTCGTTTCCGTTGATTCGTAACGATTCGTAATTTCGTAAGTCGTCGGTGTTCGTATTCGGACTCGTTCGTATTTTCGTAAGAGGTATTTTTTCGTTGATTCATTTTTTCCGTTAGTTTAATTTTCGTTTATTCGAAATTCGGACGCATTCGTATTTTCGTAGATTTAGTTACATTCGTACTTTCGTGAGATTGATTTTTTCGTACTTTCGTAACATTGTTTTCGTAGATTCGTAATCGGAGCATAATTCATAATTTTATGTAATGTGTATGCTATTATTACATTGTAAGAGACACGGAAAATTACGAATCGCAAAAAAAAAAAAAAAAAAAAGTTACGAATGTACGAATTTTTTCGTTCAATCCATTCGAAGCACGTTAAGCAGCGCCATTGTAAGGGACACGGAAAATTACAAATTACAAATTCGATGTTCCTGTTTTCGTTTTTCGGATTTTCTTCTTTCGTGGTTTCGTTGTTTCTAATTTGGTTATTTCGGATTTTAGGTGTTTTTCATATTCGTTCGATTCGATAATTCGTTAAAATTTTTAGCGAATCATTCGTTCATTCGTACGATAACGACTGAACGAATATAACGAATTTGAATGGAAAACGAATTAAAACAAAACGAATTGCACATGTCTAGAAGTGAGTAGCCTGTGCCAGGGTGTTGGGGGGGGGGGGCGTTTGCCAGGCTCTTGCTGCCATATGCTTTCCCTTGGTGTGCTGGGAAATGATGCAGGGCAAGACTGTGTTCCACCGATCACAAACCTTCAAACTACGGCCCTCCAGTTGTTCAGGAACTACAATTCCCATCATGCCTGGTCATGTCTGTGAATGTCAGAGTTTTACAATGCCTCATGGGATGTGTAGTTCTGCAACAGCTGGAGGGCCTTAGTTTGAGGATCCCTGGTGTACAATATGGAACAACGGGCCTCTGCTGTATTCTGGGAGGAGAACTTGGCATTGGATAGACTTGTCCTCTGTAGTGGGCTTCAGGTGACCATCCTGGAGAAACTAGTGCCTAGTATTTTATTACGAGGGGTCTTCAAAAAGTTTCTGCATTTTGTTTATATTTAATAGAGTTAATAAAAGTGCGGAAACTTTTTGAAGAACCCTCGTATATATATAATATTATTCATGTTGGATTTTAACAGAGTTCCGCCAGCTCTTTTTGGACTTGTTTGCAGTTTGAGCGTAACGTACCTAGTCGAGGCCGAGTCGACAAGAGGGCTGCCCTTACACCTCTTGTCCTGTTTCCCCTGGGGATGATGACAGGGTATTACAGGGCATGGAGTGGCACAGGTGCCTTCAGGAGATCTGGTTCGGAATACCTTTGTAACAGATCCGAGGCTGAAGCAGGCCAGCTGGCAGCAGGCAGATACTGGATTTTTAGATGCGTAGTCAGATGGGCTGAGGTAAGCTACAATCGGGCAGAGTCAGGAACCAGGAGCAGAGTTAGAGCCCGGCCAAGGTCAGCGCCAGGCGCAGTGGCGGCTTGTGTTTTTTTTCTTTTTGCTTTTGGGGGGGTGACAAACAGCCCCCCACCCCCCAGTCTGGCGAACATTCCTTTGAACATGAGCACTTCTTTGAGCATTGAACATGAGCACTCCTTTGAGCGCGGGCATTCCTTTGAACATGAGCACTCCTTTGAGCGCGGGCATTCCTTTGAACATGAGCACTCCTTTGAGCGTGGGCATTCCATTGAACATGAGCACTCCTTTGAGCGTGGGCATTCCATTGAACATGAGCACTCCTTTGAGCGTGGGCATTCCATTGAACATGAGCACTCCTTTGAGCACGGGTGTGACAGACCTAGCCGGGACACAGGCTTTTTGAGAGGACGAAATGCAAGCCTCTTGCCAACTGATTACGGGCCCTGGCATTTGGGGGAACGGTGCTCTTTTTGGGCTGCAAGCCTGGGACCCCTGAGCTGGTGTTACTTGGATTCAGGTCCATGCTGGCCCCCCAATACACATAGAATCTGTATGTGTATTTGGCATATTAGCAAGAGATGCTAATGTCATGAACTCCAGACAGCCTGTCTGTTATGTAATTGAGTATAGTCTGGCTTCAAGGAGTGTTTCACCTATTGTTGTGTGTGCTAATTAACCCTGCAATTGAATGAAGGAGCCCAGTGTTGATTAAGATAATTAGCTCATGCTAATTAGGCTAGGTGTGAGTCATCTGGCTGTATATATGTGTGACATGTCAAATAAAGATGCATTCCTGATGTACCTCAAGAAATAGTGCTGTCTAATTCTTGGGGTTCCTATAACCAGATCCATTGGACTCATGTTCCAGGACTTAGGAAGCATTTACGGCGGACACCTTGAATACAGGATCCGTCACAGCAGGCATTCCTTTGAACATGAGCACTCCTTTGAGCGTGGGCATTCCTTTGAACATGAGCATTCCTTTGAGCATGGACATTCCTTTAAACATGAGCATTCCTTTGAGCAGTGCCGATCCTGACCTCCCTGGGGCCCTAAGCAAAATTCTGCTGAGGGGCCCTCTACCTGACCCGTGATGCCGTGAGCTATGTAAACCATTTGCCATTGCCACACAGTCACACCTGACACTTCAGTGCTCCCAATACAATCCTCCCTCCACAAAACAAAACAGTCAAAGAATAAGTACAACAATATAGAACAGACATTATATATTTATCTTTACATATCTGAGTGTGGATCCCCCCCTTACATCAGGGTCCCCAGAGAGCCCCCCTTACATCAGGGTCCCAAGAGAGCCACCCCTTACATCAGGGTCCCCAGAGAGCCTCCCCTTACACCAGGGTCCCCAGAGAGCCTCCCCTTACACCAGGGTCCCCAGAGAGCACCCCCCTTACACCAGGGTCCCCAGAGAGCACCCCCCTTACATTAGGGTCCCCAGAGAGCACCCCCCTTACATTAGGGTCCCCAGAGAGCACACCCCTTACATTAGGGTCCCCAGAGAACACCCCCCTTACATTAGGGTCCCCAGAGAGCACCCCCCTTACATTAGGGTCCCCAGAGAGCACCCCCCCTTACATTAGGGTCCCCAGAGAGCACCCCCTTTACATTAGGGTCCCCAGAGAGCACCCCCCTTACATTAGGGTCCCCAGAGAGCACCCCCCTTACATTAGGGTCCCCAGAGAGCACCCCCCATACATCAGTGTCCTCAGAGAGCCTCCCTACTTACATCAGGGTCTACAGCATTGCCCTTTACATCAGAGTTCCCCCTTGCACTGTAAGGTGGAATCCTGCATACTATGATGTAAAGGGGAACTCTGGGAATGTGGGGAGGACTCTGGTGACCAGAGAAAGAAACCACTAAGATAAGGGGGTTTACTGATATAAGGGGGAAACCTTTATATCAGTGCCCCGTTACAATATTGTATTGACCCCCCCTAGACTGGCCTGGCGGTGCTGTCACTGACCTCCTCTCAGGTGCATCATGCGGGGCTCAGTCAGTCGGCTCCAGCTTGGTGGCTCTGGTTTTATCCCATAGTTTCCTCTCCACAGTCCATACATGTCTGACTTCTCCCATGACCCCCATCCTGGCTGCGCTCCCTCTCTTGACTCAGGGGAGGTCAGAGGCTGCGGATGGGACAGGGGAGGTCAGAGGCTGCGGATGGGACAGGAGGTCAGAGGCTGCAAGGGGGGGGACAGGAGGTCAGAGGCTGCGAGGGGGGGACAGGAGGTCAGAGGCTGCGAGGGGGGGGGACAGGAGGTCTGAGGCTGCGAGGGGGGGACAGGAGGTCAGAGGCTGCGAGGGGGGGACAGGAGGTCTGAGGCTGCGAGGGGGGGGACAGGAGGTCTGAGGCTGCGAGGGGGGGGGGGACAGGAGGTCTGAGGCTGCAGGGGGGGGGGCAGGAGGTCAGAGGCTGCGAGGGGGGGGCCGGAGGTCCGAGGCTGCGAAGGGGGGGGGGCAGGAGGTCAGAGGCTGCAGGGGGGGACAGGAGGTCAGAGGCTGCAGGGGGGGGACAGGAGGTCAGAGGCTTTGAGGGGGGGGGGCCCAGGAGGTCAGAGGCTGCGAAGGGGGGGGCAGGAGGTCAGAGGCTTTGAGGGGGGAGGGGGCCCAGGAAGTCAGAGGCTGCGGAGGGGACGTTTTATTTTTAAAAATGGCGCCACTCGGCGCCATTGTGTCACTGGTGCCGCTGCCGCCGCCGCTGTGAGGGCAGCGGCGCCTGAAAAAAAGATGGCCGCGGGCCGACATGCAACTGCGCATGCGCCAGCGCTGTTGCCGCTGCTCGGCAATTTTCGGAAAGGCGGGCGCATGCGCAGTTGCATGTCGGCCCCGCGGCCATCTTTTTTTCAGGCGCCGCTGCCCTCACAGCGGCGGCGGCAGCGGCACCAGTGACACGATGGCGCCGAGGGGCCCCAGAGCAGAGCCGATCCGCTGCGGGGCCGTACGCAGCTTGCGTAGTCCGCGTATAGGGCGGATCGGCTCTGCCTTTGAGCATGGACATTCTTTTGAGCACAGGCATTTCTTTGAACACGGGCATTCCTTAGAACACAGGCATTCCTTAGAACATGAGCATTCCTTAGAACATGAGCATTCCTTAGAACATGGGCATTCCTTTGAACATGAGCATTCATTTGAGCACAGTCTTGAGCATGGTTTTTCTGACATTAGGGCATGGAATGAGCCCTTGATCAGCTATGGCACCCAGCTTTGGTGGCCAACTCATAAGGACGTATGAGAGGTGTACATTTGTTTGTTATCGGTTTTAATTAATCCCCTCTAGGGAGATCATTGTCTCTGATACAGGTAGTTAAAGTGGTTGTAAACCCACAAAAAAAAAAAAAAAACTGCAAGAAAAAGGCACAATGAGCTAGTATGCATAGCATACCAGCTCATTATGAAATACTCACCTTAGAACGAAGCCCCCGCAGCGGTCCCCGTACACAGCTCCAGCCGGCAACATTGCTCCCTGTGTTACTTCCGGGTATCGCAGGCTCCGGCGCTGTGATTGGCCGGGGCCGCAATGACGTCACTCCAGCGCAGACGCTGCAGGTGACGGCGCATGTGCCAATGAAGTCGGCACATGCTGATACAGGGCATATCTTCTAATCCATGCAGGTTTAGGGGATATCCGGGGTAGCTGCAGGTAAGCCTTATTATAGGCGTAGCAGGCACACTTTAATGAGTGTGCGCTATACATGGAAATTTAGTTTTTTCCCTCAGAACAGTAATGGGGTTCTGAGGGTTAATTGTGCAGGTTAAATTTGGCATCAGTTTGGCTGGGCTGTACCGGGGTTCTGTCTGGTCATGGGTGCAGTAAGGTACCTATGACAGGCCCAGAACCAGGCCTGGTTGGACGTTTTGAGTATCAGTCTTCCCCGGAGCCAATCAGTGGGTGCGTCTGGCCCCGCTGTGTAGTCTGGGGAAGGGTACTTAAGGTGCTGAAGTCACGTGTTCGGCCGCAGTCCTGTTTCCTGGTTCTGGACCGGGGTAGCCCCGCGAGGGGTCCCGGGCCTGGGAGCGCTTGCCGTCCCCCAAACATGGTCAGTTTGACCAGCCCCACAGACCTGCTTGGTCTGGGGCAAAGGATCCATCTGTTCCCGAGTCTCGGAGCCGGTTACCCCGAGGCCCAGTAACTGAAGGAGGATTCAAGGCGTCCCGGTGTGCTCTCAGTATTGGAGGGGCACCACAGCTCATACAAGTGACCGGGGGAGGACTCTTCGGACGAGGGCCAACAAGCTGGCATCTCAGTAAGAGCCTGGGAGCTGAGTTGTATGGACATTAAAGAATCCACACTTCACACAGTACTGCCAAGGAGACAGAGAAGGTTCCAGGTACTGTGAGAAAGGTTCCTATTCACCTTCGGTTGCAAGTTTATTCTGGGTCAGAGACTTTTTGCAAGTTTCCGGATCACATTGTTGGCTGCCATACCTCTGGCTAGAGGTTTGTCCGGCATTGAAGTACCCAGCTGTGAGTGGCTACTCTCTGGGTTTGATTAGAGACATTCTGTGGATGTCAGCAGTTCAAAGTGCCTGAGTTTCTTCACCCGTACCCTCTATTCCCACCAGAGACTGTGTTATGTTGGATGTTACCACTGCAGAAATAAAAACCTTCAAAGGGACTTTTATTGTGTCAGCATCCAAAGTTGTTGGGTACAAACCCTGGGAACCCCTGGACATTCACCGACAAGCCAAGAGGAGGTAACCGGTAAGCCCAAAAGTCAAGGCCTCCCCTCTGTGGGTTATGGCCGCTACATAGGCTTACCTGTAGTAAAAAGTGGTCTGTAAGGATTTACAACCACTTTAAGAGAAACTAAAAATGTTGGAGTTTGTGCAGGAATAGGTGGGAGGAAACCTTCTAATGGGGGCCACTATTCCAGTGACAACCATCTAATAGGGGACACAATCATTAATACCATAATTCAGTCAATCATTTGATGCAAATAATCTGATCAGATTGAACAAAAATCACAAACCAAAAATTCAACTGGTTTAACCACATGCCGACTGGGCCATAGCCGAAAGATGGCTACAGCGCGGTCGGCTTATTCCGGGTGGACGTCCGTGGGACGTCCTCCCAGAATAGCGCTCCCGAAAGCCCCCTGGGGCGCGCACCCGGGAACATCTGTGACCGCCGGATCTCACGGTAATTGGCTGCTGATAGCGGTCGTTTACCACGTGATCGATCCGTCAAATGACGGAGCATCACTTGTAAACAAACCGGCGTCATTTCCATGACGCCGGTTCCTCCCTCCCCTCCCTGTACCGCTCGGAGGAGAGAGGGGAGAGATCATTTGCAGTGGGCACTACAGATCCAGGCCACCACAGTGCTGCTCAGTGCCAATACTATGCCAGTACTCTGCCATAGTATGCAATACTCTGCCAATACTATGTAATACCCGCCAATACTATGTAATACCCGCCAATACTCTGCCAATACTCCCCAATACTCTGCCAATACTATGTAATACTCTGCCAATACTATTTAATACCCGCCAATACTATTTAATACCCGCCAATACTATTTAATACCCGCCAATACTCTGCCAATACTCGCCAATACTCTGCCAATACTATGTAATACTCGCCAATACTATGTAATACCCGCCAATACTCTGCCAATACTCCCCAATACTATGTAATACCCGCCAATACTCTGCCAATACTATGTAATACTCTGCCAATACTATGTAATACTCTGCCAATACTATTTAATACCTGCCAATACTATTTAATACCCGCCAATACTCTGCCAATACTCGCCAATGCTCTGCCAATACTCGCCAATACTCTGCCAATACTCCCCAATACTCTGCCAATACTCCCCAATACTCTGCCAATACTCGCCAATACTCTGCAATAAACTTTAACAGAAACAAATAATTTTTTTATTTTTTACCGAATTTTCTGTCTTTTTTGATTTATAGTGCAAAAAATAAAAAACCCAGCAGTGATTAAATACCACCCAAAGAAAGCTCTATTTGTATGAAAAAAAGGACAAACATTTCATTTGGGTACAGTGTTACATGACTGAGTAATTGTCATTCAAAGTGTGAGAGCACCGAAAGCTGAAAATTGGTCTGGTTAGGAAGGGGGTTTAAGTTCCCAGTGGTCAAGTGGTTAATGAGCTCTTAATTATTCTTTTTTTTCTTGCCAGTCGTTTCTGCTCAATCGGACAATTTATGTGTGTAAGTCAGAGAATTGATTGCATAAATAATCTTTTTGAAATACATCGTTTCTAAAAGATCTAATTTCCCATCAGTATTTTTAGTCGATCGCAAAATGCGGAACACCACCATGTTTGTTGCGTTCTTGGATAAATTATTTGATAAGGAATCACTGGTTTGGAATTACTTTTTTATCACTCTATGGAGAGAAATCTACCTGCTTTGGAGAGATTTCCTCTTACTTCTTGTTGTGTCTTTAACCTCCCTGGCGGGAATGATTCTGGCTGGAATTTTGTGCTGAAAGCGGTACAATTATTTTGCATGGAAATTTGGCGTTTTTATATTGTAGGCATGCAATTCTTATGAATAACTCACTTAAATCTGTCCGAACCAGAGTCTAGTAGACATCCCGGGTATGATAAAGTTTGAAACACAAAATCATAAATTATAATATAATAAAAATATATATAAAAATGATTCAATAATGTAATCAAATCAAAACACTGAAATTTGCTCAGTTGCAGAATAGTCGCTGTCATTAAATTTATTGTTTGATGATAAATTGTGATTCTAATTTTTTATCGGTGTTTTCTAGCTGGTCTAAAACCACTTTTGACATAAAGGGACACTTTTTGGTTGCTATGGACAATCTCCAGTTTCCAGGCAGAATTTTTTTTTTTTTATATAAAATGACATGCAGGGCACTGGGCAGACCACTAGGGACAAAGGGGATGTGTATTTTTTGTATACAGTACTGTAATCTGTAAGATTACAGTACTGTATGTGTTGTGTGTTTTTAAACTTTTTTAAATTTGGCGCCGATCTCCGCTCCCGTGCGTCGTGACGTCGCAGGGAACGGAGATCGGCGGCACCCGGCACTGTGTGAATCGAGCGAGCGGACGGCTCGCTCACACAGCGGGGAGACATCGCAGGATCCAGGGAAAAGGTAAGTAACTTCCCCCTGCATCCTGCACGCAAGCCCGAGTCTGGCTCGGGGTTACCGCTCCCAGCAGAAAAAGCTGGACCCGAGCCAGACTCGGGGTTACCGCTAGGGAGGTTAAGGGAAATCTCCTTGATTGGACGTAGACAGTAAAACATAAAGAAAAAAGCACAAAGAGGTCTTAAGGTGATTCTAAAGCCTCACACACACGATCGGACCGTGGACCAACTTTTCCGTGGATTTTTGTCCAAAGGGCGTTGGCCCCAAGTTGGTATTGCATACACACGGACTTTTTCAGCCAACTTTCACCAAATCACTTGTTTTTTCTGCTCTTTACCGCCACCTTTGGTCAACTTCTGTATTGTTGTCTGATCTTTTGCATTGGTTCTGCATTGGTTTGTACAAAAGTCCGTTGGTTTTGTGTACACATGGTCGGACTTTGGTCCATCGGACTTTTGTTGGCAGAAAGTTGGTCCATTCGCACAGCCAACAAAAGTCCGATGAAACCTGGAAAAAGTTGGTCCGATGGAGCGCACACACGGTCGGATGTTGGTCCAAAACAGCCAATTTGCATGTTGGTTGTCAAAAAGTCTGATCGTGTGTACGGGCCTTTATACTTACCTGTTCTGTGCAATGGTTTTGCACACAGCAGGCCTGATCCTCTTCTTTTTTTGGGTCCCCCCGCCTGTGGTCCTGGCTCCTTCCCCCTGCCAAGTGTCCCCCATAGAAAGCCTTTTGCTATGGGGGCACTCGAGCGTGCCCGCTCCTGAGCCACGCTCTGTGTGTCCATTCACACACAGAGTGCGGCTCACCCTCGCACCTGCTCCCCTTCTCATTGGCTCACTGTCTGTGATTGACAGCAGCAGGAGCTAATGGCTCCTACTGCTGTGTGAGCCAATGAGGAGAGAGAGAGACCGAGGAGAGAGAAAGACCCAGGAAAGCTGCTGATATCATTCACATCACGGGATGGAGATGAAGCTCATGTAAGTATAAGGGGTGGTGGGGGGGGGGAGCTGCACCCAGGTTTTTTACCTTAAAGTGGAAGTAAACCCTTCCATATGACTTTGGCCTACAGGTAAGCCTAGATTAAGGCTTACCTGTAGGTCCAATAAATATCTCCTAAACCTACATGGTTTAGGAGATATTTAGCGATGAAAAGGCGCACTGAGGGCGCACTGAAGATGCCGAGATGCCGAGATCACGGCGATATGCCGATCTCGTGCACATGCGCGGGAGTGACGTCTCGCCGCTCCAGCGAATGATAGCGCTGGAGCGGCGAGACCCAGGAGTCACTCCGGCCCTGGATGGCGGCGAAGAAGATCGAGGATAAGGACGGCTTCGGGGGCTTCGTTTTCAGGTAAGTTTTTCATAATGAGCGAGTATGCTATGCATACTCGCTCATTATGCCTTTGCCTTGCAGGGTGTCTTTACTTCCTCTTTAACCACTTTCAGACCGGACCAATTTGCAGCCAAAGGACCAGGCCCCTTTTTGCGATTCGGCACTGCGTCGCTTTAACTGACAATTGCGCGGTCGTGCGACGTGGCTCCCAAACAAAATTGACGTCCTTTTTTTCCCACAAATAGAGCTTTCTTTTGGTGGTATTTGATCGCCCCTGCGGTTTTTATTTTTTGCGCTATAAACAAAAATAGAGCGACAATTTTGAAAAAAATGCATTATTTTTTATTTTTTGCTATAATAAATATCCCCCAAAAATATATAAAAAAACATTTTTTTTCCTCAGTTTAGGCCGATACGTATTCTTCTACATATTTTTGGTAAAAAAAAACGCAATAAGCGATTATTGATCGGTTTGCGCAGAAGTTATAGCGTTTACAAGATAGGGGATAGTTTTATAGCATTTTTATTAATTTTTTTTTTTTTTATTATTAATGGCGGAGATCTGCGATTTTTTTTTGTGACTGCGACATTATGGCGGACACATCGGACATTTTTGACACATTTTTGGGACCATTGTCATTTTTACAGCAATTAATGCATTTAAATGCATTGATTTCTGTATAAATGACACTGGCAGTTTAGGAGTTAACCACAAGGGGGCAGTGTAGGGGTTAAGTAGGCCTAGGGGTGTTTTTTTTACTGTGGGGGGCGTGGCTGTCAGCTAGTGAATGCTGATCTCTGCTCCAATCACAGGGAGCAGAGATCGGCGTCACTAGTTGCTAGGCAGAACGGGGAGATGCTGTTTATCTCGGCATCTCCCCGTTTAGCCGCTCCGTGAGACGATCGCGGGAGTCCCCGCGGCGATCGAGTCCGCGGGGACCGCGGCCGGACTCACGGGGGTCCCGACCGGCGCGGGAGCGCGCCGCTCCCGGCGCGCTCCCGATGGCACGGACAGGCTAAAGGAGGGACGTATATATACGCCCTCCTGCCTGTACGTGCCATTCTGTCGACGTATATCGTCGTGCGCCGGTCGGCAAGTGGTTAAGGACTGAGCCTCTTTCTGAGATTTGTTGTTTACAAGTTAAAAACGTTTTTTTTTTTTTTGCTAGAAAATTACTTGGAATCCCCAAACATTATACATTTTTCCCTAACACCCTAGAGAATAAAATGGCGGTCATTGCAATACTTTCTGTCACACCGTATTTGTGCAGCGGTCTTACAAGTGCACTTTTTTTGTTGGAAAAAAATCGTTTTTTTAAACGTAAAGTTAGCACAATTTTTTTTTTTTTATATTGTGAAAGATAATGTTACACCGATTAAATTGATACCCAACATGTCACGCTTCAAAATTGCGCCCGCTCGTGGAATGGCGACAAACTTTTACCCTTACAAAATCTCCATAGGCGATGTTTAAAAAATTCTGCAGGTTGCATGTTTTGAGTTACAGAGGAGGTCTAGGGCGAGAATTATTGCTCTCGCTCTACCGATCGCGGCGATACCTCACATGTGCGGTTTGAACACCGTTTTCATATGCGGGCGCTTCTCACGTATGCATTTCGCTTCTGCACGCGAGCTCGGTGGGACGGGGCACATTTAAAAAATTTATTTTTTTCTTATTTATTTTATCTTTTATTTTTTATTTTTACACTGTTCTTTTTAAAAAAATTGTGTCCCTTTTATTCCTATTAGAAGGAATGTAAACATCCCTTGTAATAGAAAAAAAGCATGACAGGTCCTCTTAAATATGAGATCTGGGGGGTCAAAAAGTCCTCAGATCTCATATTTACACAAAAATGCAATAAAAAAATGCAATAAAAAAATAAAATCATTTTATTTTTTGTCATTTGAAAAAAAAAAAAATGGCCCTTTAAGAGCTATGGGCTTAAGTGGCGTTTTGACGGTGGTATGGAGACGGGTGGGGGCCATCTTCCCCAGATTCGTTTCCATATCTAGCAAGGACAAGGATCCTCTCCCGCCGCTGATAAAAGTGATCTTGCGGCGAATCCGCCGCAGAGACCACCATTATCGAAAACCAGAGCGCCACAAAGAAGAGGATATCGGCGTGCGGTTATCTTGCAAACCTGGCCTGTTAGTGGGTCCTGAGGACAGGAGTTGAGAACCACTGCATTAACCAGTAGAGATCCGCGCTGTAGCCGTTCGGACCTGCTTTTCCGGGACTACGTCTATTGACGTAGTCCCGTGCACAAGCAGCCTGCGCGCCCCCTGTGATCAGCGAGTCTGTGAGATCCCGACCCCTTATCAGGGGATCAGCTGTCAGCCAATGACAGCTGATCATGTGATATCAACAGAGCCGGCAATCGGCTATTTTTCCTCCTCGAAGAGAAAAAGAGCGCGAAGAGAAAAAAAAAAAGCCGATCACTGGCGGCCGTGAGAGGGACATCCGTCCCGCTCACGGCGAGCTGCCCCCAGATCGCCAGTGCCTACCTGTGCCCCCTGACAGTGCCACCTAAGAATAGGCAACAGTGCCGCCCATCAGTGCCCACAGTGCCACCTATCAGTGCCCACCATCTGCTTCAACAACAGTGCTGCACCTCAGTGCCACATATCAGTGCCCATCAGTGTCACCTACCAGTGCCCATCAGTACCGCTCATCAGTGCCATCTATCAGTAGTACCTATCAGTACCCATTAGTGCCACCCATCCGTGCCATCTTATCCGTGCCCATCAGTGCTGCCTTATCTGTCCCCATCAGTGCCAACTTATCTGTGCCCATCAGTGTCCATCAGAGCAGCCTATCAGTGCCCACCAGTGCAGCCTATCAGTGCCCACCAGTACCGCCTCATCAGCGCATATCAATGAAGGAGAAAAATTTAAATTTTATAACAAACTATTAAACATGATTTTTTTTTTTTTTTTTTAATTTTGCATCTTTTTTTGTTTGTTTAGCAAAAAAATAAAATCCCAGCTGTGATTAAATACCACCAAAATAAAGCTCTATTTATTGGGAAAAATTTTAATATTGGTACATTTGTATGACCGCGCAATTGTCATTCAAAGTGCGACAGCTCTGAAAGCTGAAAATTGGTCTGGGCAGGAGGGGGGTTAAGATTAAAAAAAAAAAAAAACATGAGCCTTTAGAACCTTTGAGATATGCAACACCCATGTCTAAGGATGCAGCTCCCAATTCAGTAAATCTAGGAACATTGCAGGGCTGCCTGACATTGGCGCTCAATTTATTTTGAAATTCAACGACATTGGAGTGCAGACTTCAAGAAAAGGCAGCTAGTCATTTACAGCAGCAGTCCTCAACCTCAATCCTCATGTACCCCCAATGGGCCATGTTTTCGGGTTTTCCTTTACTGTGCACAGATGCTTTAAATCAATATCAATGACATGGTATTGATAAGAGCTATTTTATCTTAGGGAAGTTCCCAAAACATGGTGCATTGAGGGTACTTGAGGACTGAGGTTGAGAACCACTGGTTTACAGGATGAGGTGGTCTTACCCTTCAAGCTCCTTGTGTCTCGTGTTGACCATTAAAACCACCCTTTACACGTGTGGGCTAGGTGCAGCGTTGTGTGGCGGGCGGTGAACACACAGAGTCCATGGTTGGCAGTAACAATATATTGTAGAGAAGTTCAGCAAGTACAACAGGCTCAGTGGGGAGTACACCCGACTGGAGCCACTTACTACAGATACAGCGGTGGACCAGCGATATGCGGAGTGGAAGATGTCGACAGCACGTGCCATAAGAAGCGGCGTGTGGCCTGGCTGGACCACACCCAAAAAAGAAGGATTCCTGGGAGTTAGACGTAGTCCCTGCACTGTCCCTACTCATCCAAAACCTTACCCTATCTCTAAGTATTGTCCCTGTCAGACGGGGAACCTTTCCCTACGCTAGCCACTCGCACAAAGCACGCCAAACCTGGGAGCTGGAGTCTTAAATAGATTCTACCTGACCCAAGATGGATGCCAGAGTCACATAGGGCGCCAACATCCAATCGCATAGCCCTCTCCCTGTGACAAAGGAAATCATAGTTCCTGTCAACTTCCTCCCCCATCTTAACCCCTTGATGCTAACCTCACACAAATATGTGGCCCCACTAGACGGAGCTTTTTTTCCATGGGGCCGCATATATGCATATCTCGCACTCCAAGCACAGAGACCAGGGACTCACTAAGAGCCCCAGGCCCCGTAATAACAATCGGGACCCAAAACGTCCGATTCCGGGTAACCCGATCACTGTGATAGCCTCCTGTTGGCTACCACAGTGAGCCGTCAATGTGACGTTCGCCCCCATTTTGGAGAGAGATACATGGTATCTCTCTCTTTCCTTACAGAGAGAAAAAAAAAGTGTGTCTAAAAATAATAATAATTAAAAAATAAAATACAAAAATACAAAAAAAAAAAAACCTAGATCAAGGTTTGACCTAGGTCAGGACCAGGGTTAGTGTTTGGGTGAAAGGTTTTAGTTAGGATAATAAAAAAAAAAAAAGCAAAATGCGCACTATTTATTTTGGGCTGTACTACAGGTACAAACAACATCTAACATACACATATGTGGTATCACTGCGGTCGTCAGGAGCAGGAGAATTTATTTTGGGTTGTTCTTTGGTGGAAGGTTATGGTAGTAGCAAGTGGGTCTCTGGTGGCTATGTGGTGTCTCTGGCAGCACACAGGTCTCTTGAGAGAGAGGGTTGAGAGAGAGAGAGTGGCGGGTGAGTGAAAGAAGGGATGAGAGAGAGAGAGAGAGAGAGGGGAGGGAGGAAAGAGGTGGGGGGACCTTGCTATGTGGGGTCTCTGGTGGCTATGCAGGGTCTCTGGCAGTTGTGTGGGTTTCTTGAGAGAGAGAGGGTTAAGAGAGAGAGTGGCGGGGTGAGTGAGAGAGAGAGAGAGAAAGGGGAGGGGTGAGAGTGGGGAGGTCAGGGGGTGAGAGAGAGGGGAGTGGTTATGAGAGATGGGGGCTCCCCTATCCCCCCATACTAGACCAGGAGACTCTCCCATCCCCCCCCCCCCCCCCAAAAAAATACACTGGCTTGGAGACTTCTTTCCACTTTCCACTCCAGCAGTTTGAAATCTCTGGGCTCCAGCCCTTGACCTGGGAATTATAAACCCTGCAGAAAGATTTAAAACCACCTCTCTCAAAACTGACATTCTGGAGACACTCAAACTGTGTTCTTGAGAATCCTGTAGGCAGGGGCAGTCCACTTTCTCCACTGCAGGTAGCGCTCTCTGCAGCGGCACGGCAGTTGGAGAGGGAGTCAAAAGGAACATAGTCCTGAGTCACTTGGGAAAAATCCAATTAGATGCTGCTGCCCCATGTGACTGGCAGCCATCTTGGGTCAGGCAGAGCCTATTTAAGGCCCTGGCTCCCAGGTTTGGCTCCCATTTGCAAGTTGGTATAGTAGAGACAGGTATCCTGCTTGTTACGGACAGCATTAGCAACAGGGAAAGGATCCTGACGAGGCCAACACTGAAGAAATGACACTTGTCTACAATGTAAAGTAGTGAGTGTACAGCTTGTATAACAGTGTAAATTTGCCGTCCCCTCAAAATAACTCAACACACAGTCATTAATGTCTAAACCACTGGCAACAAAAGTGAGTACACCCCTAAGTGAAAATGTCCAAATTGGGACCAAAATATCACTATTTAAAGTGTGGCCGTCATTTTTTCCAGCACTGCCTTAACCCTCTTGGGCATGGAGTTCACCAGAGCTTCACAGGTTGTCACTGGAGTCCTCTTCCCCTCCTACATGATGACATCACGGAGCTGGTGGATGTTGGAGACCTTGCGCTCCTCCACCTTCCGTTTGAGGATGTCCCACAGATGATCAATAGGGTTTAGGTCTGGAGACATGCTTGGCCAGTCCATCACCTTCACCCTCAGCTTCTTTAGCAAGGCAGTGGTGATCTTGGAGGTGTTTGGGGTGGTTATCATGTTGGAATACTGCCCTGCGGCCCAGTCTCTGAAGGGAGGGGATCATGTTCTGCTCCAGTATCAGGGCTCAAGTCCTTTCAGTTCCCGGTAGCAGCCGTGTCCTGAAAGACTTTGAAGTATGCGAGCTGTGTGGCAGGTGCTACACTAGCAGCCGCTGACACAGCTCGCAATAGTAAGTGACGCACACCAGGGGTGGACTGACCATTCAGGCATTGCCAGTAGGGGGCCCCATGACAGCTTCCACTTCGATCTACCTGTCAATCACAGCTAGCTGACAGGTAGATCAGGTCCCTGCTGCTAAGAGATTGTGTTTAGTCAGACCTCTCGTTAAACGCTCCTCCCCACCGACCCCTCCTGATTTTCTGTCTCCTCGCTGAATCCCCCCTCCTCTATCTTCAGTGCCATATGATGAGAGAACCCAGAGGAGGAGCACAGCTATTCTGCTCACAGGACATGCAGGGAGAGAGGTGAGCTGAGGGAGGAACATCAGTTTGGGGTGGTAAGCTGAGCACAATATCTGGCAAAGTTTAATGCCAGGAGGGAAGTTTATGTGGAAATATGTGAAGGGTTGGAATAGCAGCGAGTGTGTGTTGGAGCCCTGCAGAGTTTGCAGCCCCCCCAAGCTAACATATATCTCCTAAGCAGGAACACATCACTATCTCCCCAAGCATTCTGTCCAGATAATGTGCAGTTCATTTATGACCTTTCCGTTTAACCCTGTGTTATCCAAACTCTGTTCAATGAAAAGTGTAAACTCACCACATAAACACTCTATATACAAAATAAAATTCCCCAATAAAGATCAGAACATGATGATCACATTTGCATGGAAGCACAATTGAATGAATGCTGATTATTCTGAGAATTACCGGATTTATGTTTATTGTTTTTTTTATGTACTAACAGTTAAGCTTCATACACATAATACGAAAATTGGATGAAAAATACCACTTTTGAAGCGTTCGTGCATATGACCGTATCATTTTTTATTTTTTGGTGGGGGAGTGGATATTGGGTGGGAGTTCCCACACTTTTTTCCCCAGGACTTGACCCCTGTCCAGTATGTCACAGTACATGTTGGCATTCATGGTTCCCTCAATGATCTATAGCTCCCCAGTGACGGCAGCACTCATGCAGCCCCAGACCATGACACTCCCACCACCATGCCTGACTGTAGACAAGACACACTTGTCTTTGTACTCCTCACCTGGTTGCCCCCACACACGCTTGTCACCATCTGACACCAAATAAGTTTATCTCATCAGACCACAGGACGTGGTTCCAGTAATCCATGTCCTTAGTCTGCTTGTCTTCAGCAAACTGTTTGCGGTCTTTCTTGTGCATCACCTTTAGAAGAGGCTTCCTTCTGGGACGACAGCCATGCAGACCAATTTGATGCAGCGTGCAGCGACCCCCCACCCCTACAACCTCTGCAGCAATGCTGGCAGCACTCATATGTCTATTTCCCAAAGACAACCTCTGGATATGACGCTGAGCATGTGACCTCAACTTCTTTGGTGGACCATGGCGAGGCCTGTTCTGAGGGGAACCTGTCCTGTTATACCGCTGTATGGTCTTGGCCACCGCGCTGCAGATCAGTTTCAGGGTCTTGGCAATCTTCTTATAGCCTAGGCCATCTTTATGTAGAGCAGCAATTCTTTTTTTTTCAGATCCTCAGAGAGTTCTTTGCCATGAGGTGCCATGCTGTACTTCCAGTGACCAGTATGAGAGAGTGAGCGCGATAACACCAAATTTAACACACCTGCTCCTCATTCACACCTGAGACCTTGTAACACTAACGGGTCACATGACACCGGGGAGGGAAAATTGCTAATTGGGCCAATTTGGATATTTTCACTTAGGGGTGTACTGACTTTTGTTGCCAGCGGTTTAGACATTAATGGCTGTGTGTTGAGTTATTTTGAGGGGACGGCAAATTTACACTGTTATACAAGCTGTACACTCACTACTTTACATTGTAGACAAGTGTCATTTCTTCAGTGTTGTCACATGAAAAGATATAACAACATATTTACAAAAATGTGAGGGGCGTACTCACTTTTGTGAGATACTGTATATATATATATATGATATATATATAGGATCATTCCAGTGGTGACTCAGTATAAGGAACTTCTTTACTGGTTTATGTTGCTGGACAGCATGGTTTCTTTAGGCACAGGGGTGCCCAACCTTTTGAAGAGAAAGGGCCACTTAAGCGACTTGGAAACTGGTCAAGGGCCACGATGAGCGGAGCGGGTGGATAGCACAGCCCGCTCTACTTTATGGGCCATCCAATCTGCCCAGATGGAAGGAGACAGATCCCCTTCTGTTTTTTTTTAGCGGATCAGATTGGAGGTAGGTGGATGTACACTGGCACAAGTCTGTTTATATCTGCCGCTCCATAGAGGTGAATGGAGGGCCTGATTGGTTCCGCCTGAACTGACGGAAAGGTGGACCAGATCAGACCGATTGTATGAAAGGGGCCTAATGCCACGTACACACGAGCGGAATGTCCGACAGAAAAAGTCAGACAGAAGCTTTTCATCGTATATTCCGATCATGTGTATGCCTCATCTGACTTTTTTTTTTTTTTTTTTTTTTTCGAAAATTCTGACTGACCTAGAAATAGAACATGTTCTAAATATTTCCGACGGAACCAATTCCTATCGGGAAAACGGAACAAAAACGAACGCTCTGAAGCAAGTACGAGACGGAAGCTATCGGCTGCTGGCTATTGAACTTCCTTTTTCTAGTCCCGTCGTACGTGCTGTACGTCACCATGTTCTTGACGGTCGGACTTTGGTGTGATCGTGTGTACGCCAGACAGTTTCAGCGGAACTGTCGGAAAAACCTTCAGAGTTTATTCCGACGAGAAACCCGGTCGAGTGTACTGGGCATTAGGCTGCTTTCACAATGATGCGCTGCGGTTTATCGGCACTGCGGGTGCAGTGCAGTGCATTTGTGGCTTTCCTGCGGGTTACCTGCACTTTGCCATAGTCTTTTATTATATCCTGCAGGTGTGGTACACTTTCAGAAAGCGCACCAAACCCACAGATAATAACAGAAGTCTATGGCTCAGTGCAGGTAACCTTCAGGGGCACTGCGCTGCACCTGCGGATCAGTTTAAAAACAGCCCAGAAACCACCGCAGAAGAGATATGCCCATATATACTGTGTGATTTTAGAATAAAAACTGACCTTTTGTAATAATCGTTTATTAAGGAATCTTCCTTGCTGTCCCGGGCAATTGGTATCCCTCCATCTGTGACAGGAGTCGGCGCTATACAGGAAGCATCGACTTATGGGGCTCTGCTCCCTCTGCAGCTGTGCTTCCTCTAGCTAGGGTTGCCACCTGTCCGGGATTCACCCGGGCAGTTTGGGTTTGGAAACATGTGCCCGGGTGTCACTGCTGCCTTTGGCATTAGAATGACAAGACCACAGTCAATCAGCCAATCATATTTGTGGCTAAGCATGCTGAGATAGTCTATTTAAAGGGGGAGTAAACCCGCTTTTTTTTGTATACACTGTGACAGACCTAGCCGGGACACAGGCTTTTTGAGAGGACTAAATGCGAGCCTCCTGCCAACTGATTACGGGCCCTGGCATTTGGGGGAATGGTGCTCTTTGTGAGCTGCATGCCTGGGGACCACTGAGCTGGTTTTACTTGGATTCAGGTCCATGCTGGCCCCCCAAGACAAGACACAGACTCTGTATATATATTTGGCATATTAGCAATAGACTGAATGGGACACAAGCTGTCAGATGCTAATGTCATGAACTCAAGCCACCTGTCTGTTGTGTAAATGAGTATAGTCTGGTTTGTAGGAGTGTTTCACCTATTGTTGTATGTGCTAATTAACCCTGCAATTGAATGAAGGAGTCCAGTGTTGATTAGATAATTAGCTCATGCTAATTAAGTTAGGTACTAGTCACATCGGCTGCTTAAAGGGATTAGTTAATTAGTTTATGTTAAGTTGTTACAAGTGTATTGTTAGAGTAATATGAGCAGGAGGGGGGGGATCTCCTCTTCTACTGTATATAAATGTCATCTTTGTAATAAATCATCAGTCCATGTTGAGCAACTAAAGCAAGTGTCGTCTCGTTTAGTGCTTGGGAGCGGTTGGAATATCTGATATCTATATCCAGACTTGAAGGAAGTTATATATGACGAACGCACTCAAGAGGAGTGTAGGGACGTTCCGTCACATACACCTGTAAGGGAAAAGGCATAATGAGCTAGTATGCACCGCATACTAGCTCATTATGAAATACTTACCTTAGAACGAGGCGTCGGTAACTCACCTGGTCCACGCCGAGGTAGCTGACATATTGCCTCGGCGTGTTTTCTGGGTATCGCGACTCCAGCACTGTGAGTGGCTGGAGCCGCGATTTCATCACTCCCGCGCATGCGCACGGGAGACTTCTTCCCAGCAAGGTTCGGATTCTGCCGGCCTTTCAGCCGAGAATCCCCCGTGCGCATGCGCTGCTGCAGTCAGCGGCTCATTGCACAGTGATTTTTTTTTACCTACGGGTAAGCCTTATTATAGGCTTACCTGTAGGTAAAAGTACATTTTTTGACTATACAACCGCTGTGGCCTGGGGGCTGTATGTAAAGGAGCAGCTGAAGGTTAGGCCTAAGCCTGAAGCCTAGCCATGTGTGTAGAGGCTCAGCCCGAGGGGAGCCTGATCGTTGCAGAGGTTCAGCCGGACGACCACTCCTGTTACCAGAGGCAAGTGAGAACCAGAGGTCAGAGATAAAGGGGACACTGTCACCAGTAAGGGACAACTACTCCTGTTATCAGAGGCCAGGTTTTTGAAGCCTGAAGAAGTACCAGAGCGGCCTTTTTCACTAGCCGGGGATGGTGAACAAGTCGGGAAAGCTTCAGCATTCAAGTCAGGGACCCAGCAGGTAGCATGGGTGACACTTGGAGTGTACAGCGGGTTAGCTGTGGAAGAGCTCAGGGGATCCAGCGGGCGACTGGGATCTGAAGGTCTGGGGAGAAGACTGGGAGCTCAATGAGAAAAGCTACAGCGGGAGGCTGTGAGATGGAGGCCAGGTCTTACACAACGGGGACACCAAGTCTGGTATGTGCTGAAGTCAACCTACAAGTTCAGTTGCAATAGGAGACAGCGGTTCTACAAATACAGTGCTGCAAACAGCTTAAAGGCCCTCAACCGGCATATCTGTCTGCCTATTTTGTCTGCGAATTGTTATTGCATCTGCCTAAGGGTGTGCAGGCCCTAACCAGCTCTCCCCAGAGGCCTTGTTAAGAGACAATAAATCTCTTTTGTTCGCATTCAAAAAGTGACTGGCGCCCAATAATTCTATCTTGCATTACACCCACTATGCCTAGTAACCCACTCTACAAAGAAGTCAGCTCTCCCTGACTCTGGATGTCACCATTAGGCCTCTAGGGGTTGGGGCCCTTGCTACAATAAGAACCCCTCATAATGGGCACAGCAGGTGTACAGACCCGGGAAGTCAGCGCATGGATGGTGGGAGCCCCTCATAATGGGCACAGCAGGTGTACAGACCTGGGAACTCAGCACAGGGATGGTGGGAGCCCCTCATAATGGGCACAGCAGGTGTACAGACCTGGGAACTCAGCACAGGGATTGTGGGAACCCCTTATAATGGGCACAGCAGGTGTACAGACCCGGGAAGTCAGCACAGGGATGGTGGGAACCCCTCGTAATGGGCACACCATGTTTACAGACCCGGAAACTCAGCACAGGGATGGTGGGAGACATTTATTATAGGCACAGCAGGTGTACAGACCTGGGAACTCAGCACAGGGATGGTGGGGACCCCTCATAATGGGGCACATCAAGTGTACAGTCCCAGGAAATCAGCACAGGGATGATGGGAACCCCTCATAATGAGCACAGCAGGTGTACAGACCTAGGAACTCAGCACAGGGATGGTGGGAACCCCTCATAATGGGTACAGCAGGTGCACACACCCAGTAACCCAGAACATCGATGGTGGGAACCCCAAATAATGGGCACAGCAGTTGTGCAGACCCTGGAATTCAGCACAGGGATGGTGGGAACCCCTCATAATGGGCATATTGGGTGTACAGACCCGAGAACTCAGCACAGGGATGTGGAACCCCCTCGTAGTGGGCACAGCAGATGTACAGACCTGGGAACGCAGCACTGGGATAGTGGGAACCCCTCATAATGGGCACAGCAGGTGTACAGACCCAGAAACTTAGCACAAGGATAGTGGGAACCCCTCAGATTGGGCACAGCAGGTGTACAGACCCGGAAACTCAGAACATGGATGGTGGGAACCCCTCATAATGGGCACAGCAGATGTGCAGAGAAGGGAAGTCAAAGCAGGGATGGTGGGGATCATTCATAATGGGCACAGCAGGTGTACAGACTCGGAAACTCAGAACATGGATGGTGGGTGATAGGATACTTCTGGATCCTATAAACTCTAGTCCCAGTTATAACCTTATTAGTGTTAATCTTACCTTATTATTATTGCTGACACTTCTCCGTTCGCCACACCCAGGTTCTGTGCTGGGAACAATGTATATAAAAGCGACCCAACACAGATGATCAGATCTACACACTGTTCAATTTATTGGTCCTGGTCCGGCATATTTATAATATACATTCAAGATATAGCCCACCAATGTGATATTACCAATCTAAGCCATGCCAAACACTTCCCCATGAACATATAGTTATTTATAGCATTTCTCGCCTGTCAATGTTCAGTTTTTATAACAGCTTTTATAACAATACACAGGCTATCACTTTGATCAAGGCGTTAGTTTTGTGGTTAACACAAACCTAGACAAGATCATCTTCTCAGTAGAAACATCTCTCTTACTTCCTAATTCAGAGTAACAATATGTTTAAAGGAGTAATAACCCAAAACAATAAATATATATTAAGGGGTCTCTCACACACCTCTTTCAGTGGGACATCACAGCAGACCTACAGACCCGTAAAATCAGGACATGGATAGTGAGAACCCCTAATAATGGGCACAGCAGGTGTACAGACCCGGGAACTCAGCACAGGGATGGTGGGAACTCCTCATTATGGGCACAGCGGGTGTACACAGGATGGGATGGTTGAATGGTTCGGGCCGATCATGAGTTTGGGCCGAACATTGGTTGTTCGCACGTTCACTGAACACCCGAATTATCGAGGCATTTGTTCGGCCCACCGAACTACCATAATGCACTGCGCCGCCGCACAGTGCATTAAAAGCCCTGATTGGCTGAAGCAATGAAAGGTTTGCCCAATCAGGGCACAGAGCACTTTTAGAGCCATGATTGGACGCCGTCATGATGACTCTATCCAATCATGGCTCATTGCTCTTAGTCCCGCCCCACACTATAACAGTATTCTTTCAATAGTGACCATTTCTAGTGTGATATCGGCGTGGAGAGAGATAGAACAGATCTCTGTTCAGTGCTACTACACAGTTAGTGTGCTATATAGTGTGCTATTGTGATTCTATTGTGAGCGTAGAATAGTATAGACAGTGCAGCGTGAGTGTAGTGACCGCCATTCATCTTTACATTAGTTTGAATGTAGGGATAGTTCAGTCAGTGTGAGTGTAGTGACCGTTTAACCATTTTATTGTGTTACTGTAAGTTTAACGTCTTATATTTCTGTGTGTTAGTGCACATTTAACGCAGTATATTTTAGTGCATTACTGCAAGTTTAACGCTGTATATTTCAGTGCATTACCTTCCTTTTAACGCCATATATTTCAGTGTGTTACGTGCTGTTTAATGGAGTACATTTCTGTGCATTAGTGCACGCTTAATGCAGTATATTTCTGTGCATTACTGCAAGTTTAATGTCGTATATTTCAGTGCGTTACCTTCCATTTAATATTGTATATTTCAGTACATTAGTTCAAGTTTAACGCCATATATTTCAGTGCGTTACTGCAAGTTTAACGATGTATATTTCATTGCGTTATGTGCCGTTTAAAGCAGGACATTCCTGTGCGTTACTGCAAGTTTAACACCGTATATTTCAGTGCGTCACCTTCTGTTTAATACCATATATTACGTTATGTTCTGTTTAATGCAGTATAGTTCAGTGCGTTACTGCAAGTTTAATGCTGTTAATTTCAGTGCGTTACTGCAAGTTTAATGCCATTTATTTCAGTGCGTTACGTGTCGTTTAACGCAGTACATTTCTGTGCGTTGGTGCACACTTAACGCAGTATATTTCAGTGGGTGAGTGCACATTTAACGCAGTATATTTCAGTACGTTACCTTTCTTTTTAACGCAGTATAGTTCAGTGCGTTACTGCAAGTTTAACGCAGTATATTTCTGTGCATTATTGTACATTTGACGCAGAATATTGCAGTGCATCAGTGCAGTTTTACAGCAGTATATTATAGTGCATCAGTGGAGTGTGTCTGTGTAGTGAGTACTTAAGTTAAAGTGCACCAAACACCACTTTCCATTGATTAAAGTGCATCCACGTACACATTTCAACCATTTTTATTACATATTGTTAATAAGCATGCAGAGGCAGATGTTTCCATGGTACTGTGAGGGGGCCAGCAGCGTATCTGTCCACAGGCAAAGGTGGATGTGGTCAGCCCTCAGGCAGGGCAACATTTCCTCTGTTTAGTGATATTGCCCGTGCTATCCAGCCACAGCATACAGAGGAGGTGGTGGACTGGCTAACCATCCTCATCCTCCTCATCCTCCGTCACCCAAGCAGAGACTAGTGCTCAGACCACTGCAGATGCCATAGTGGCTAAACCTGCCTCCTTGTCCACAGCTATCCCTGCCATAACCCCAGCATCAGGCATGGAGGAGTCAGCTGAGTTATTTCAACACAGCATCAGCCACTTGCTCTTTGATGATGCACAGCCATTACTTGATTCAGATGTTGGTTCTGAGGTTGAGGAAGGAAGGACACTGGTTTGCAAATTGGCAGTCATGTTCCCCCAGCCACAGTGTATTGTCAAGTTGTCTCCAGTGGTAATGAGAATGGAGGAGATGATGATGATGACTTGGGTGCCAGATAGAGCAGAGGAGGGAAGTAAGGGTGAGGTACCACCCCAACGAGACAGCCATCATGGAAGAGTAGAGAGCAGCCACCCTATTCCATCACATTGGGGAGCTGTTTTCTTCTGGCCCACTTCCCACAGCTCAGCTGCCTGGGCCTTTTTTAGCACATGTGCAGCTTTGTCTCAAGCACATCCAGCATGGCAAAAACACCAGCCATATGGGTACCACATGCTTGACAAGGCATTTAACCTCCCACCACTCAGCCCATTGGCAAGAGCACCTGAAAGCCAAACAAAAGAGGCGCAAATCTGTTCCTCCTCCTTACTCACCTCAGTCTACCCCACTATACCTCTCAGCAGCCTTCACTGACAGGGATTATGGTATAGCGCAGGGTGTCCCAGGTCCTTGCAGCACATCTGCCAGTAGCACACCACCAGCTGTAGACTATAGCCAGAAAATTTCTTTACCCCATCTGCTGCAGCGGGAAAAAAAATACAGTCACTGCCACCCACATGCCAAGCTTGTCAAAGCTGCTGGCTTTACAACTTCTGCCTTTCCATCTGGTGGATTCTGCCCCCTTTTGTGAATTTGCAGAATGTGCTGTACCATAATGGCAGGTTCCCAGTCTCTATTTCTTTTTACGTAAGGCCATTCTCAGCTCTGTACCATCATGTGGAAGGCAATGTTGTGACATTGTTGGGCTAGGCAGTCAGCCGCAAAGTCCATGTTACTGCTGACACATGGTCCAGCAAGCATGGTCAGGAACTCCCATGTCTCCATACAGCTTGTGATGATGCCAGATTCGTCAGCTCTTCCCCCTCCTCTTCTTCCTCCATGCCCTCTTCTGCTGAATTGTCCTATGAACCACAAATATTCAATGAGTCAGGCTAAAAGTTTCCATGCAGTGCTTCAGCTGGTGTGTCTAGGGGACAGGAACCACACTGGAGCAGAGATTCTTGCAGCTCTGCAGTGGCAGGCCCAGAGGTGGTTCGCATCACGCCAGCTGGAGCCAGGAATGGTGGTGTGAGATAATGGCACAAACCTCCTGTCCACCCTTAGACAGGGAAAATTGACACATGTGCCATGCCTGTTTCCTAAATAGGTACCCAGGGTTAGAAGATCTGCTAAAGCAGGCCAGCTCAGTTTGCTGAAATTCAGCAGGAATTCCACCTGCCTGATTTGTGACATGCCCACCAGGTGGAACTCAACTTTGGCAATGCTGCAGCGGTTGCACATGCAGCAGAGGGTCGCCAACGAGTACCTGTGTGAGTATGGCACAACAACGGGCTCAGGCCGGCTCGGCTTTCTTTTCCCCATGCCAATGGCTGCTCATAAAGGATGCATGCACTGTACTGTCACCATTTGAGGCGGCCATAACGATGGTGAGCTGTGACAATGCATGCATCAGTTACACAAACCCTGGAGCAGACTCTGCATGGCAGTATGGACAAGGCACTCGAGGCAGAGCAGTGGGAGGAAGAGGAGGACTTTCTTTCCTCTCAAGACCCACTTTATTCCTACACCACATAACACACAAGAGGAGAGGGAGGAGAAGAATTCTGGCAGTTTTGGAGGCATTGAAGCAGAGGAAGACATACGTCAAACAGAAAGAGATGGTTTTCCTTTCCCAGAACCCTTGGAAGTAGTACATGGCTGGGAGGAGGCAGCTCCAGATACTATAATCCTTAGTGACCCTGAGAAGTCTGCTTCTCATGCCTCTGCAAATTTGCGGTGCATGGGCTCCCTCATGCTTCAAAGTCTGCAAAAGGACCTAAGAATATGTGGTGTAAAGGAGAAGGATCACTATTGGTTGGCAACCCTCCTTAACCACTGTTACAAGGGGAACGTCTCAGAACTCATCCTGTCCCCACTGTCAGAAACCAAATCAGACCGAGACAGAAGTACAGTTAAAACACACTTGTTTAATAAAAGTAAAAAGAACAAACATAGTCAAAAGTTCAAAGTTCAGTAACTGGAATGGTAGTCAGCCAAGCCAGAAGTCAGGGATCAAAGTAGTAGAACAGCAAGCAGGATCTGGAGCCAGAAGGGATGTCAGCAAAGCCAGTCTTTAAACAGGAATGCAGGCAATAGTTTCTTGTGATGTGACCAATGCGAATGCAGAGCTCCTCTGGACTGGATGGCTTAAGTAGGCAGGACTGATGAGCAGGATCATCAACAGCTGAGTAACCATGGAGAGAGATGGGAGCTGGCAATTAGCCGACAGCTGAGCGGCCAGCTCAGAGAAGGAAGGGCTGAGCCCAGCCCTGACACCCACAGAGAGTGCAGAAGATGAAAGCTCTTGAGGACACCTTAAAGAGGAGTTTATCTAACACTTTCCCTGACTCTGGTAGGTTATAGTGTTGTGGAATACTTAGTTTTGAGGCTTCTGTTGGTCAAGAGAGGAGCGGTGGAGAAACCGGCCGCCAATTTTTTTAGGCCCAGGGCTGTCAGCTCCCACATCCCATTGGCAGCATCTGCATCACATGATGGACGATTATCTAGGGGCGAAAACAGAGATGGAGAGCTTTCCTATCGACGATCCACTGGCATACTGGGACATGAGAAGAGACCACTGGCCATAACTTGCCTATTATGCAATTGAGCTGCTGAGCTGTGCTGCATCCAGCGTGCTTTCCGAATGGGCATTCAGTGCTGCTGGAGGTTTTGTTACTAATAGAACGCGTCTGTCCACAGACTCCGTGGACAGTCTGACATTTATCAAAATTAAATAGAAAATAGAAGATTGTAGGGTATCACCACAGTGCCATAAATTTAATATAGTAGTAAATAAAGTCCAGTACCAATCCTTTCACTACTATATTTATCAAAATGAATCAGTCATGCATTAGCAGCAGCTATGAAGCCCCTGATGCCGATGTCGCTGATTAAGTGTTTTTGGATGTGGAATCTTTGCAGGACTTCTAGGCTGCCTAGTGTTGTGGGTGTTGATTTCATCTGGAAGAATGTTTTTGGTGTAGGTTTCATGGGCACAATTAACACCCAAGGATCAAATTTCCTGCATCTATTTGACAGGTGCATAGCATTGCAATTTTTGACAGCAGGGCCAATTCTTTCATCAAGAGTGCCTCCATAGGGGAACGGTGTGAAGTCGCCATCGACACCAAAGACCAATTTTTCAGCACCTGTTACTTCTATCCAAAGTCTGTGGTAGAGACACCAGAATTTATCCAAAAAGTCACATTTTTCCCAGTGCACTACATGGTGGCCTCATCATACAGACTGTCTCCGCAAGCCGTTGCTTGCAGGGAAAATGCATATTTTTTTGGCTTTATAAATGCAATTATTGCTGCAGCAGCTTCTTTACACAGTACAGATGTGCCACGTTAAAGGTAGACTAATGCCGCGTACACACGAAGGGACAATCCCGCGGGATTATCCTCTGGACTCAAGTCCAGCGGACAATCCCCTCGTGTGTGGGCGTCGGCGGACTTTTTGGCGCCAAAGTCCGGCGGACCAAAGTTGGTTTTAAAATTATCCGCTGGACTTGGCAGTCCGGCGGACAATTCCGCCGTTAGTAGGCTAGTCCGCGGGACTTTTGAAAATGAACGGACTTGCCGCTCATCGGCAAGTCCGTTCATTTAGCATGTGACTTCAAGTTACGTAGCTAGCATAGGCAGTAAATGCCGCCGCGCTAGCTCCGTAAGCTGGCATGGATTTAAAGGGACTCCCCACGCCGAAAAACGGCGTGGGGGTTCCCCCCAAATCCATGTCAGACCCTTATCCGAGCACGCAGCCTGGCAGGCCAGGAAAGGGGTGGGGACGAACGAGCGCCCCCCCCTCCTGAGCCGTACCAGGCCGCGTGCCCTCAACATGGGGGGTGCCCTGGGGAAAGGGGGGCCGTGCGGCCCCCCCCCACCCCAAAGGACCTTGTCCCCATGTTGATGAGGACAAGGGCCTCTTCCCAACAACCCTGGCCGTTGGTTGTCGGGGTCTGCGGGCGGGGGCTTATCGGAATCTGGGAGCCCCCTTTAATAAGGGGGCCCCCAGATACCGGCCCCCCACCCTATGTGAATGAGTATGGGGTACGATGTACCCCTACCCATTCACCTAAGGTGTAAAATGTAAAGTACAAAAACACACACACTTTTGAAAAAATAATTTATTGCACTGCTCCGGGGGTCTTCTTCCGTCTTGGGGGTCTTCTCGCCGGACTCCTCCGCTCTCTTCTGCTCTTTTACCTAGCTCTTTCACGAGCGGAGGAGGCCGGCTACCGTCTTCGTCGTCGCCGCCGACGTCTGGGGGTCTCGATCCGCCTTCGGGGGTCTTCCGGGGTCTCTTCTGTTCTTGCTGCGGTCGTCGTCTTCCGCGCCGCCGGCGCCCTTGTTCTTCTTGTTCTTCTGCTTGTTCTTCTTCTTCTTCCGATGTTGACCCGTCGCTGTCTCTGCCTGGAATGCCAGAGCCACGCTGCGCTGGGACTTATATAGGGACATGGGGACAGGGTCACATGCTCATGTCACATGGTGACCCCGCCCCCTTGTGATATCACAGTCCCGGAGGATGCTGGACTGTGACATCGCAAGGGGGCGGGGTCACCATGTGACATGACGTTTTTCGGCGTAGGGAGTCCCTTTAAATCCATGCCAGGTTACGGAGCTAGCGCGGCGGCATTTACTGCCTACGCTAGCTACGTAACCTGAAGTTACGTTCTAAATGAACGGACTGCTCCGTGTGTGGGCAAGTCCGTTCATTTTCAAAAGTCCCGCGGACTTTGGCCGGCGGATTATTCGCCGGAGAAGTCCGTGCGTGTGTGGGCAAGTCCGCGCGTGTGTGGGCAAGTCCACACGCTCGGAAAGTCCGGCGGACCCAGCTGGAAAGTCCGGCGGATTGTCCGCTGGACTAGGTCCGCCGGCAAAAGTCCGCACGTGTGTACGCGGCATCAGGGGACCTCCAGGCACTATATTGAATGTCATTTTTCATGTTTATGCTTTAACTTTTAGGATCAATAAATCACTGCTCATTTAAAAATTATGTTTTTTACAAACTTTTTTTTTCGTTGATACAGTACCCGGACCCCATAACCATTGTATGCCCAATTACTGGCATATAAGCCTTCAAAATGGACACTATTGATTTTTACAGTCCGGGCCCCATAGAATTCAATGGGGTTCATTATTCGGTTCCAAACTTTTACGATGTTCATTATTCGGTTCCAAACTAAGATGTTCGAAAGTTCTGGTGTGAATTGAACAGGGGGTCGTTAGGCCCATCCCTACTGGTGAGACTAGTTGTCAGAGACAGCAGTGCCTTATATGATCTCACACTGCAGATATACAGCTATAAGCCTATAGAACATCAGTGCCTAGGTACAGGAAGTGCACCGATATTTTTTTTAGGAAATTCCAGAAAAAAATGTAATGTTCTCTATAAGACAGCAGGACCTTTTTTTTTTCTTTAACTCAGATCCACTTTCAGTGAAAGATAAGAATTTTGCTGATCATTTGCACACTGTTACAACTCAATTTCTGTTGTTTGACTGTAGATTACTAAATATAATTTTGTATTACTTTAATTTCATGTAAGTGTTCGCACTCACTTTCCCCATACATTTAGCAGCAAGTAAAACAATGCCATATACAGTAAATCAACAGCTACTGTGCCTTGAAAAAGTATGCATACCCCTTGAAATTTTCCACATTTTGTCATGTTACAACTAAAAACGTAAATGTATTTTATTAGAAATTTATGTGATAGACCAACACAAAGTGGCTCATAATTGTGAAGTGGAAGGAAAATTATAAATGGTTTTCAAAATGTTTTACAAATAAATATGTGAAAAGTGTGGGGGGTACATTTGTATAGCGCCCCCCGGAGTCAATACTTTGTAGAACCTCCTTTCACTGCAATTACAGCTGCAAGTATTTTTGGGGATGTCTCTACCAGCTTTGAACATCTAGAGAGGGACATTTCTGCCCATTCTTCTTTTTTGCAAAATAGCTCAAGCTCTGTCAGATTGGATGGCGAGCATCTGTGAACAGCAATTTTCAAGTCTCGCCACAGAATCTCAATTGGATTTAGGTCTGGACTGTGACTGGGCCATTCTAACACATGAATATGTATATGCTGATCTAAACCATTCCATTGTAGCTCTGGCTGTATGTTTCGGGTCGTTGTCCTCCTGGAAGGTGAAACTCCCCCCCAGTCTCAAGTCTTTTGCAGACTCTAACAGGTTTTCTTCTAAGATTGTCCTGTATTTGGCTCCATCCATCTTCCCATCAACTCTGACCAGCTTCCCTGTCCCTGCTGAAGAAAAGCATCCCCACAACATGATGCTGCCACCACCATGTTTCACGGTGGGGATGGTGTGTTCAGGGTGATGTGTAGTGTTAGTTTTCCCCACACATAGCATTTTGCTTTTAGGCCACAAAGTTCCATTTTGGTCTCATCTGACCAGATCACCTTCCACGTGTTTGCTGTGTCCCCCACATGGCTTCTCACAAACTGCAAGCAGGACTTCTTATGGCTTTCTTTCACCAATGTCTTTCTTCTTGCCAATCCATAAAGGCCAGATTTTTGGATAATAGTTAATTAATTAATAAATAATAGTTCTCTTAATAGACTCTTTAAACCTGAGCTGTGGATCTCTGCAGCTCCTTCAGAGTTCCCATGGACCTCTTGGCTCTCCTCTGATGAATGCTCTCCTTGCCCGGCCGGTCAGTTTAGGTGGACGGCCATTTCTTGGTAGGTTTGCAGTTGTGCCATACGCTTTCCATTTTCCGATAATGGATTAAACAGAGCTCTGTGAGATGTTCAAAGCTTGGGATATTATTTTATAACCTAACCCTGCTTTAAATTTCTCCACAACTTTATCCCTGACCTGTCTGGTGTGTTCCTTGGCCTTCATGATGCCATTTGTTTACTAAGGTTCTCTAACAAACCTCTGAGGGCTTCACAGAACAGCTGTATTTATACTGAGATTGAATTACACACAGGTGGACTAATTAGGGGACTTCTGAAGGCAATTGGTTCCACTAGATTTTAGTTAGGGGTATCAGAGTAAAGGGGGCTGAATACAAAAATGCCCCCCCCCCCCACACTTTTCACATATTTATTTGTAAAAAATTTTGAAAATCATTTTCCTTACACTTCACAATTATGTGTCACTTTGTGTTGGTCTATTACCTAAAATCCCAATAAAATATATTTACGTTTTTGGTTGTAACATGACAAAATGTGGAAAATTTCAAGGGGTGTGAATACTTTTTCAAGGCACTGTAGATGCTGTATGAACAGAAGCTAAACCAGTTGGTCATTTGTCTACTTGAGGAGAGGTCTAATGCCCCGTACACACGGTCGGAAAATCCGACCACAAAATCCATCGGATTTTTTCCGACGGATTTTGTCCGACACTGGTGTTGCATACACACGGTCGGACAAAGTTGTCGTAAAATCCGATCATTCTGAACGCGGTGACATTTGTTGCCTACGACGGGACTACGAAGAGGCTAGTAGCCAATAGCTTTGGTCTTGTAATGTGATCTGAGCATGCGTGGCACTTTGTCCGTCGGAATTCGCTACACACGATCGGAAAAAGTCCGATAGGACTTTGTTGTCGGAAAATTTGAGAGCAGGAGATAAAACTTTTGTCCGTCGGAAAATCCGATGGAAAATGTCCGATGGAGCCTACACATGGTCGGAATTTCCAACAACATTGTCCGATAGGACATTTTCCGTCGGAAAATCCGACCGTGTGTACGGGGCTTAAGTCATAGTGAACCTTGGTGAGGACAGTGAGGAGGAGGAAGTTACAGCAACCAAGGTGGGGAAGCAGAGGGGTCTGAATTAACTTTGGCATTGTAAACAATCCGATCTTTCGCAATGCAATATTGTAGAGATGACGTAATACAGGATGTACTTGTTGCGTGTCTTTGCAATCATGACAGATTTGAGTCACAAACAATAAATATTTAGTCTAGGCTCACATTTTTAACAGCCCCCGTGCCTCCAGTAACACGCATGCTTTTTGTCGGGTCAAAACTCATGGCGACAAAGTGCCATGCATTTTAGTGTGGCACCATTTTTCAAAATGGTCATGGACTTGGTGGGTGGGTACAGCAGCAATAACACACACTCCGTCCAAGTTCAATGAATGGAACTTGTACTGAAGTAAATAGAAAACGGTTCACAACAAGCCCGATGGAAGGAGACCTAAATCGGGAACACTCACGAATACCAACAGCGTGTAGTGCTGCCAGTTTCAGCCAAACAGACAGCATCAGTCTGGAGGGGCAGAATGTGGCCTTTCTTGTCCAAGCCCAAATGGGAAGGTGTCCAAGGAGAGTGGAGGTACCCTAAGCTCGCCTGGAACCTTTCCCTTCCACTAAGGCTTCTTGTACACATAGCCTACTTTGACCGTCAGCTGTGGGAAAAACGCAAAACACGGCACGTGCCACGGTTTTCCTGAGGTTTGAGTTTTGCCGGCGGTCAAAACCTTCCTACCCGGAACGTGATTCTTCCGCATTCAGGAGAGGGGCGGTTGAGGGAGGTTGAAGCTCCCCTAACCGCAGCAACTCCTCAACTCTGATAAAAGCCTATGTGTACATGGAGTTTAGGGGCTTTGGGGAAAAAAACGCCAAAAGCTCCTAAACTCAAGTTTAGCAGCTGTAGTGTAGATGAAGCCCAATACTGTCTGGGTGACTTGCTGTCGCTACTCCATCCACTCCCTGGATGTGCACCAAACCCGGAAGCCAGGGTCTTAACCACTTCATTACCCGCCTATAGTCATATGACGCCCACAAGGTGGATCTCCCATCCTGGGTGGGCGTCATATGATGTCCTACCATTCCTGGCGGCGCGCGGCGTCGCTTGGGACCCGGTGCGCGTGCCTGGCGGCCGCGATGTCCGCCGGGCACCCGCGATTGCCCGTGAAAACAGCGGGACCGTGCGGGACCGTGGAGCTGTGTGTGTAAACGCACAGCTCCACGTCCTGTCAGTGGAGAGGAGACCGATCATGTGATCCCAGTACGGAGGAACACCGACATGCAGCTTAACCGGGGCCGATCGATCTGCCTCCCGCCGATCTGCCACCTGTGTCCACCAGTCTTAGTCTTAGAAGCGATCGTTAATGCCTCCTGTGCCGATCGCTGGATGTCCTGTGTCCCCCATTGCTGATCCTGGCGATCAGCGTGTAAGGCGCCATTACACATTTAAAAGCCGCGCCGCCTCCTCCTCCTCCTCGTCCGTGATAGGAGGAACACTCGGTTTTCCCAGCAGTCAGTGTGCAGTGTTCCGCCTATCACGGACATCCTCTCATCCTCGTCCATGAGATGAGAATGACAGGGCGTCCGTGATAGGCGGAACACTACACACTGACTTACTGCTGGGAAAATTAGTGTCCGCCTATCACGGACGAGGAGGAGGAGGCGGCGCGGCTTTTGAACACTGCTGTCTGTCTGCATGACACGCTGTTCATGTAGGCAGACGGCACTGACTCGAGTATAAGTCGAGGGGGGGACTTTCAGCCCTAAAAAAAAGGGCTGAAAATCTCGGCTTATACTCGAGTATATACGGTATATAAATATAAATGTCCGGTAATAGCACCCACATTCCAAATCAACGTAAATCCAATGCTCCAATATAATTCAACCACGATTCAATAGTTATCTTCCATACAGTCATCACACTTTCAATCCCAAGCTCAACTCCATCGTAAACTGAAGGTTCACCAATGTGCTCCACCATGATTTAGGGCTCGTGTGCCCTTAATGGACGGACCGCCCCTGATGCAGGGTGAGAGGAGGTGGCTTCACGTTCGGAGCATGCTTGTTCCTTCCTCAGGCCTCCGGTCTCGGGGGAACCCCTGCTAAAAATTAGAAGTCTACAACTCGTGATACATTAGTGGGATGGTCAGTGGGAAGAATGGTCCTTACACTTGTGGTCATTGGGAAGAATTACCTCCTTACAGATAGCTAAAAAGATCAATGGTGTCAGTGGGAATTTATCTGAGAGGCAGAGATTGCCCAATGCTGAAGGAAACCCCCGAGCAACTTTTGGAGGAACCCCTAGTGTTCCAGGGAACCCTGGTTGAGAATCACTGAGTTAAAGTGATGCAGTGCCAAATTTTAAAAAGTGCTCTGGTCAGGAAGGGGGGGGGGGGGGTAAACCTTCCGGGCTGAAGTGGTTAATATACTTTGAAATCAGTTTAGATATATGGATAAAATACAATTTAAGCCCTCACTACTAACTCATATTTTAAAATATGTTTAATATAACATCAATATATTGAAGAAAAAAAAATAAAAAAAATAATATATATATATATATATATATATATATATATATATATATATATATTTTTATAAAAAAATTATTATATATATATATATATATATATATATATATATATATATATATATATATATATTTTTTTTTTCTTCAATGTATTGATGTTATATTAAACATATTTTAAAATATGAGTTAGTAGTGAGGGCTTAAATTGTATTTTAACTATTATATATATATATAGGAACTAGAGGAACTATTAATACAGCAGAGGAAACAGAGAACCCAGAACTGCCTGCTTCCCTATACTGTGTGCTGTAACTAAGATAGATTTACAAATCCATATATAGAGCAGAAGACATGTATGTCTGCAGAATGATGGTCTGTGGGTGTTACTACATTATTTCTCATTGGTCCTTTAACCACTTCAGCCCCGGACCAATTTGCAGCCAAAGGACCAGGCCCCTTTTTGCGATTCGGCACTGCATTGCTTTAACTGACAATTGCGCGGTCGTGCGACGTGGCTCCCAAACAAAATTGACGTCCTTTTTTTCCCACAAATAGAGCTTTCTTTTGGTGGTATTTGATCGCCCCTGCGGTTTTTATTTTTTGCGCTATAAACAAAAAAGAGCGACAATTTTGAAAAAAAAATGCATTATTTTTCATTTTTTGCTATAATAAATATCCCCCAAAAATACATAAAAAAACATATTTTTTCCTCAGTTTAGGCCGATACGTATTCTTCTACATATTTTTGGTAAAAAAAATCGCAATAAGCGATTATTGATCGGTTTGCGCAGAAGTTATAGCGTTTACAAGATAGGGGATAATTTTATAGCATTTTTATTAATAATTTTTTTAGTAATGGCGGCAATCAGCGATTTTTTTTTTTTTGTGACTGCGACATTATGGCGGACACATCGGACATTTTTGACACATTTTTGGGACCATTGTCATCTATACAGCAATCAATGCTATTTAAATGCATTGTTTCCTGTATAAATGACACTGGCAGTGAAGGGGTTAACCACAAGGGGGCAGTGTAAGGGTTAAGTGTGCCTAGGGGTGTGTTTCTTACTGTGGGGGGGCGTGGCTGTCAGCTAGTGAATGCTAATCTCTGCTCCAATCACAGGGAGCAGAGATCGGCGTCACTAGTTGCTAGGCAGAACGGGGAGATGCTGTTTATCTCGGCATCTCCCCGTTCAGCCGTCCCGTGAGACGATCGCGGGTTTCCCCGCGGCGATCGAGTCCGCGGGGACCGCGGCCGGACTCACGGGGGTCCCGACCAGCACGGGAGCGCGCCGCTCCCGGCGTGCTCCCGATGGCACGGACAGGCAGAAAGGAGGGACTTATATATACGCCCTCCTGCCTGTACGTGCCATTCTGCCGACGTATATCGTCGTGCGCTAGTCGGCAAGTGGTTAAATTAGAGACTACTCTATCTATAAACTCAGAATTCTGACTTTTGAATCTCAGAATTCTGACTTTGAAACTCAGTATTCTAACTTTTAATTTCAGAATTATGACTTTCAAACTCAGAATTTAGTAAAAAAACATATATATATTTTTAAACTCAGAATTCTGAAAGAAAAAAAAATGTACATTTTTTTTCAACTGATTTATTTTTTATTTTTTTAGGACGGCCCCAGGGCTCTTCCATACTTTTCAGATGTTCTTGGTGTTAGCTGACCTGTATTTGTATCTGCGTTTTTCTTAGAAGCTCTCAACTACCCATTTCCTTCTTTTAAATACTCACTTCTGTATTTCATGAACACGACTGCAAAACACATCTGCCTTTAACAGTTTCTGAGCAGTGTTGCCAACTTGCCAGATTGAATTTTACTGATACGACACCCAAATCTTACTGGCACAGCAAACTTTTTTACTGGCATTTACAAAATGACAGTTTTAAGTACATATTTCAGTATTTAGGCTACAAACAAGTACAGTATGCAATTAGAAATGTGATTTAAAGTAGATAATAAAGTAGGGTGCCCCTTAAAAGAAATAAAATAAAAGTCAGCAGCTACAAATACTGCAGCTGCTGACTTTTAATAATCGGACACTTACCTGTTCCAGGGTCCAGCGATGCGGGGGGGTCGAAGCTCCGCTCAGCGGCGCCGGCATTCTTACTGTGGGCACCCGGCTGTGGCTTCACAGCCGGGCACCCACTGCGCATGCGCGAGCGGCGCCGCTCGCCGTGATTGGCCACGCAGTCATCTGGGACTTGTCACGTGTCCCAGATGACTGACAGGAGGGAGGGAGCCCTTCCTGCGCCGAGGGGAAGTGATGTCACCAGCCCGGGCACTGAAGGAGGCAGACTATGAGGGGACCCCCTAGCAACAGGCATTTAGAGGTGAGTTAAATTTTTTTTAATTCCAAATGTTTTTATTTTTTTTATTTTTTTATGAATTTTAATCATCTTTTTTTTTTGAGGGGGGGGGGGGGGAACGCCACTTTAAGGCAAAAAACATTTCATATTTTATTTTCAAAAAAGTAAGTAAGTAGCTCAGGGACAGGACAGGAAATTAGAATGGGCGGCACCAGAGGCGTCACTAGGGGGTGGCTATTGAGGCTGTAGCCCCGAATCTGGGGCCCATAGCCCCGAGTCTCTAGGGCAGGGGTCGGCACCCGGCCTGCCACCGCTGAATGTGGGCACCCGGCCCGTGGACATTTTCGCCACTGTCCTCTCCATTGAACAGCGGTGAGTGGCCAGTATCACAGGCCTGCATTCTTTATGTAGCCAACTCCAGAGCCCTTGGGCTCTTTGGGGACCTTGATGTAAGAGGGGCTCTGGGGACCCTGATGAAAGGGGGGGCTCTCTGGGGATCCTGATGTAAGGGGGGGCTCTCTGGGGACCCTGATGTAAGGGGGGCTCTCTGGGGACCCTGATGTAAGGGGGGGCTCTCTGGGGACCCTGATGTAAGGGGGGCTCTGTGGACCCTGATGTAAGGGGGAGGCTCTCTAGGGACCCTGATGTAAGGGGGGCTCTGTGGACCCTGATGTAAGGAGGAGGCTTTCTAGGGACCCCGATGTAAGAGGGGGCTCTCTGGGGACCCCGATGTAAGGGGGGGCTCTGGTGATGGTGGTGTATATTATGTATATGTGTATGCCCGCCCAAGTGTATTACTTTCCTTACTTCGCTGCTATGGGCTCTAGCCCCGGATCTTTTGTAGACCTAGCAACGCCCCTGGGCGGCACACACACATGAAATTGACTCTGACAGTGACACTGACAGCAGCACAGATGACAGGACACGCCCCCTCCTGAGTCACAGTGACAGTCCCGCTCCCAGCTTACCTTGCTCCCCTACCGCAGACCCGTACACGAGGCTCTGGCCACTCCCTTTGGCCTCCTTGCATCACACAGCATGCTCAGGCACTGCCTCCACCAAACCCGCTGGCACCACCCAAACATAGCATGCATTCAGATGGTCTCAGCTGGCTCCAAACCAGAACTGTGCATGCGCAGTGCTGAGAATCATAACCATATTTTTAACTGGCAATCCTTTCCTTTTACTGGACTTTACTGGTAGGAGAAAAATGCCTGTTTTTTTACTGGAAGCCAGTAAAAATACTGGCGGTTGGCAACACTGATTCTGAGAAAGGAAAAAAAAAGTATCAAAAGTCTCCCTGAGTCTGCATTGAGTCTCTTTTTGCTTTCAATGGTTTCAATGCTTTCAATGCTTTCAATGGTTGGAGAACATCCCTTTTTTTAAAAAAAATTTGAGATAGACCTGACCTGTATCAGTTGAAAACGATGTCACTACCCCTACCTTTCCATATTTACTGCTTTGTCAAATGTAATAACTTGATAAAAATTAGTTTGGGGCAAAATGTTGAGCAAAATATAGGGCAGGGTTTCTCAACTCCAGTCCTCAAGGCGCCCCAACAGGTCATGTTTTCAGGCTTTCCATTGTTTTGCACAGGTGATTTGATCAGTTTCACTGCCTTAGTAATTACCACAGCTGTTTCATCTGAGGGAAATCCTGAAAACATGACCTGTTGGGGCGCCTTGAGGGCTGGAGTTGAGAAACACTGATATAGGGTACAGAACCCTAGTGATGAGTGATGGCAGAAAAAAGTCCAAGAGATCCACCATTTTTTTTCTCTGCGCTCTCCTACTGGCCCAACAGCAGGGGAAGGAGGAGGGAGAGGGAGGGGCCCGGACTTCTGACGTACCTCGTTACCTGTCAAAAAACAGGTACC
Source organism: Lithobates sylvaticus (assembly GCA_028564925.1). NCBI lineage: Eukaryota > Metazoa > Chordata > Amphibia > Anura > Ranidae > Lithobates > Lithobates sylvaticus. Next base: position 15,116,158 of record CM053026.1, on the reverse strand, counting down.
CACTCCCCCCCCCCCCCAGAAAAGTGCCACAGAGGGGGGGGGGGGGACAGATAAGCTGAAGTTCCACTTTTGGATGGCGCTTTAAGTTCCTGAAGTTTCTCCTGATATGTTTTATCTCAGACCTTTCACCATTTTTGTTACCCAGACTGGTTTTATCTTCTCAATATTGTTTTGTAAGGGAGTTCTCCAGAACTGGACATAGTATTCTAAATGAGGTCTCACTAAAGATCTATACAGGTATAGGGCGACTCAGGACCTCCTTCCTCCTGTTGGTGATCCCTCTAGTGATATAACGATCTGTATAGAGGAACCAGGGCCTCCTTCCTCCTGCTGGTGACCCCTCTAGTGATATAAAGATCTATATAGAGGAATCAGGACCTCCTTCCTCCTGCTGGTGATCCCTCTAGTGATATAACGATCTGTATAGAGGAACCAGGGCCTCCTTCCTCCTGCTGGTGATCCCTCTGGTGATATAAAGATCTATATAGAGGACCGGGACCTCCTTCCTCTTGCTGGTGATCCCTTTAGTGATATAAAGATCTATATAGAGGACCGGGACCTCCTTCCTCTTGCTGGTGATCCCTCTGGTGATATAACGATCTGTATAGAGGAACCAGGACCCCACTCCTCCTGCTGGTGATCCCTCTAGTGATATAACGATCTGTATAGAGGAACCAGGACCTCCTTCCTCCTGCTGGTGATCCCTCTGGTGATACAACAATCTGTATAGAGGAACCAGGACCCCATTCCTCTTGCTGGTGATCCCTCTAGTGATATAACAATCTGTATAGAGGAACCAGGACCTCCTTCCTCCTGCTGGTGATCCCTCTAGTGATATAAAGATCTATATAGAGGAATCAGGACCTCCTTCCTCCTGCTGGTGATCCCTCTGGTGATATAACGATCTGTATAGAGGAACCAGGACCTGCTTCCTCCTGCTGGTGATCCCTCTGGTGATATAACGATCTATATAGAGGACCGGGACCTCCTTCCTCTTGCTGGTGATCCCTCTGGTGATATAACGATCTATATAGAGGACCGGGAACTGCTTCCTCCTGCTGGTGATCCCTCTGGTGATATAACGATCTGTATAGAGGAACCAGGACCCCACTCCTCCTGCTGGTGATCCCTCTAGTGATATAACGATCTGTATAGAGGAATCAGGACCTCCTTCCTCCGGCTGGCGATCCCTCTGGTGATATAAAGATCTATATAGAGGAATCAGGACCTCCTTTCTCCTGCTGGTGATCCCTCTAGTGATATAAAGATCTATATAGAAGAATAAGGTCATTCTTCCTCCTGCTGGTGATCCCTCTAGTGACATAACAATCTGTATAGAGAAACCAGGACCTCCTTCCTCCTACTGGTGATCCCTTTAGTAACTAAAGATCTACATAGTGGAATCACAACCCCATTATTCCATCTGAGGATCTCTCTAGTGATAACTAAAGATCCATATAGAGGAAGCAGGACCTCCTTCCTCCTGCTTCCCATATATACATATCTTTAGTTAGACCTTATTTAGAATACTCTCTCTCTCTCTCTGATATACAGTGTGTGTATATATATATATATATATATATATATATATATATATATATATAATATATATATATATATATATATATATATATATATATATATATATATGTATGTATACATTCTTAATGTTATCAGTTTAAAACTGCACAAAAAAGTTTTGGTGGAAAAAAAATAGTAATTTAGCAATACCCCTGCAATATTTATATGTGTACACTTTTGTACATGTGTGATTTTTATAAAAAAGAAAAAAGGGTGCTCTATGTAAGAGCTCAATATAACGCATTTTTCAGCTTTTTTTTTTTTTCATCGCAGCCATTTTCCCGCCCACGATTGCAGGCACATTATTAATAGCTATACGGCAATTCACTAATGCTGATCTAATATAAATATGTACGCCACTCGATCTCACATGGGGCATAGATATAATAAATATAAATTGTACAAGCCAGCACTATATCAATATAAAACGGAGCATCACGATCCCATACATAAACATATACACTCATAGTAAAAAGGACACCCGGTGGTGAATGCTAAAATGGCATTGGGCGGATACCTTTTTATAGGAAATTGCTCTATGGTTAATTGTGATCATGGAGCCGTAACGATCACATATATTACATGGTGGTGTTATGGTCACCACATCTATCAGAAAGGACCCCATTAACTTTATGTATCACCATGCTATGCATACTGAATATACATGCTGGGGTTACACAATGAGTAGTTGACCCTCCTTGCTCTATATAGAGATGGGAACATGGTTTGTAATTACTACAACAGGGCTGCTAAAAATTTTTTTTTAAAAATAATAAAAAAGTGAAAAAACTACTGACACTGCCCTCTGCCATACTGACCCCTCCACTGCCCTACTGACTGACCCCTCCACTGCCCTACTGACTGACACCATCCTCTGCCCTACTGACCCCTCCACTGCTTTACTGACACCATCCTCTGCCATACTGACACCATCCTCTGCCATACTGACACCATCCTATGCCCTACTGACCCCTCCACTGCCCTACTGACCGACCCCTCCACTGCCCTACTGATACCACCCTCTGCCATACTGACACCATCCTCTGCCATACTGACACCATCCTCTGCCATACTGACACCATCCTATGCCCTACTGACCCCTCCACTGCCCTACTGACTGACCCCTCCACTGCCCTACTCACTGACCCCATCCTCTGCCCTACTGACACATCCACTGCCCTACTGACTGACCCCTCCACTGCCCTACTGACTGACCCCTCCACTGCCCTACTGACACCATCCTCTGCCCTACTGACACCATCCTCTGCCCTACTGACATGTCCACTGCCCTGCTCACTGACCCCTCCACTGCTCTACTGACACCATCCTCTGCCATACTGACTGACCCCTCCACTGACTTACTGACCCCTCCACTGCCCTATTGACACCACCCTCTGCCATACTGACACCATCCTCTGCCATACTGACACCATCCTCTGCCCTACTGACACCATCCTCTGCCCTACTGACCCCTCCACTGCCATACTCACTGACCCCTCCACTGCCCTACTGACACCATCCTCTGCCCTACTGACTGACCCCTCCTCTGCCCTACTCACTGACCCCTCAACTGCCCTACTGACACCATCCACTGCCCTACTGACTGACCCCCCCACTGCCCTACTGACTGAGCCCTCCACTACCCTACTGACTGACCCCTCCACTGCCCTACTGACTGACCCCTCCACTACCCTACTGACTGACCCCTCCATTGCCCTACTGACACCATCCTCTGCCCTACTGACATGTCCACTGCCCTACTCACTGACCCCTCCACTGCCCTACTGACACCATCCTCTGCCCTACTGACATGTCAACTGCCCTACTCACTGACCCCTCCACTGCCCTACTGACACCATCCTCTGCCCTACTGACAATGTCCACTTTTAAGGTAGGCTAGGCTTATATTTTTACTGTGACATTTTTTTATTAGATTTTTCTTTAGGTTTTCCTTACTAATTAGTTAGGCCTTGCTAGTTAATTTATTTTTAAAAAGGTGCTGATCGCTTTCATGTTGTTCTGGTAGATCTCCACCTCTCAAAGTTTGCCTACACCAGTTTACAGTGTTTACTCATGCCTGAAAATAGACTGAAGATACAAATTAAATAATATGTCATTGAAGTTATATTTAGACATCTTCCCACCTCTATGCTAGTTTACACTTCCTGCAGGTGATAGTGAGCACATACTCTGCTTTGCTGATGTGGTGTACTGATTTACACCACTGATACTTAATTAAACCAAGCGGTTAGTAAGTATATCCTGATAAAAGCTGCAGTTATTTCAAGTAAGGTTATTTAGGTTTCTTCTCTGTGAGCTTGGTGTTCTCCAAGACCCGTATACTTTAATAGCCACCAACAGCTATCAAAACTTAGACACCCTCTTGATAAAACCTACCTTTCCCATACAACCCTAATTCATTCACCACTGGAGCCTCATGACACAGACAGGATTTACAGGTATGGGAAGGCATGTGATGCCCTCCACCTTAGGGGTAGGAAAATTATGAAAGTGAAACTCAAAATAAATAGTATGGAATTGGGAAGAAGAAATTCATGTGGTGGGTGTTTTTTCAATTAGTTGCGCCAGTCCAAAACTGTTATTTTAGGGCATGGCAGCCCACATTTATTAAGTAAAATAGAAAGTATACATGCATATCAGTTGCCCATGCAGGGGTTCTTCCACATCAATATGAACAAACAAAAATACAGAGCCACCTGGCTCCCTTGTTGGCAGCACCGCTGCTCTTCTTACCAGTCCCTTTGACTGTGTTGCCCAGCTCTGCTGTTCCACATGGCTCTCTTAGCCTTTAGTTGCAGTGCCCTGCTGCATAGCCCAATCCTGGCTTCTGGAAAGGGATTATCCTCCCACCTCAATAGGAGCCCACCTGACTTCTGGAATGAGACCTCCTGTCTCCTGGCTGGGCCACCTCTGACCCCTGGTTGAGACCTCTTGTCTCCAGGCTGCTGGCTGGGCAACCTCTGACCCCTGGATAAGACCTATCTCCTGGCTGGGCCACCTCTTACCCTTGGTTGAGACCTCCTTTCTCCTGGCTGCTGGATGAGCCACCTCTGACCCCTGGTTGAAACCTCCTGTCTCCTGGCTGCTGGCTGGGCCAACTCTGACCCCTGGTTGAGACCTTCTGTCTCCTGGCTGCTGGCTGGGCCACCTCTGACCCCTGGTTGAGACATCCTGTCTCCTAGCTGGGCCACCTCTAATCCCTGATTGAGACCTCCTGTCTCCTGGCTGGGACACCTCTGACCCCTAGTTGAGACCTTCTGTCCCCTGACTGGGGCTCCTCTGACCCCTGGGTGAAACTTTCCTGTCTCCAGGCTGGGGCACCTCTGACCCTTTGGTGAGACCTCCTGTCTCCTGGCTAGGGCACCTCTGAGTCCTGGTTGAGACCTCCTGTCTCCTGGCTGGGCCACCTCTGACCCCTGGTTGAGACCTCCTGTCTCCTGGCTGGGGCACCTCTTACCCCTATATGAGACATTCTGGCGCTTGGCTGCTGGCTGGAGCTCCTCTAACCCCTGGGTGAGAATTTTTCTGTCTCCTGATTGGGGCACATCCGACTCCAGGGTGAGACCTCCTGCCTCTTAACTCCTGGCTGGGGCTCATCTGACCCCTTGGAGAGACCTTCTGTCTCCCACACTGGGAGCCGACTCCAAACTAGGAGCTCTGAGCTATCCTCAGGTTTGAGTATATAACGACCCTGCACATCTTTGTACCTTTCTATCTAGACTACTCTCTGCTCAGAAGTGATAGTCTGGAACCTCACATTAACCCTCAATGCAAATCCTGTGTCATATTCTCTTCCATCACAGTGATGGGGTCTCGTTCTGCCACAATAGTAAAAAAAATGTTAGCAAGTAGAGTTTTATCTCAGAAGAGTGCAGGCTCACCTCTCAAAGAATACTTGTTTTTTCATTATTTCATTATTTGTATTCTCTCCTAGTCAGAACAAGAATGTCGGGCTGAGTGTCAGGCATGTCTTTTCTTTCTGCCTGATCTTTAATATTTACAGTATTAAAGAGGAAGTAAACCCTGATGGGTTTTACTTCTGCTTGTAACCCTGCAAAGTAAAATGATAATGGGCTAGTATGCATACTAGCATACTAGCCCATTATGTGGCACTTACCTGCAAACGAAGCCTGCGCTGTCCCCACTGGTGGCCGCATCCATCTTCACCCCTCTTCCTTCCTGGGTCACGGACTCTAGCTCTGTGACTGGCCAGAGCCGCGTGACGTCACTCCCGCGCATGCACACCAGAGCCGCCAGCCATGGCACTCGCTCGAGATGAATCGGTCCTCCGTGACGTTTCTTCACAGCGCATGTGCAGATTACATCATCGGCGCACTACATGGTAAATATCTCCTAACCGGCGCACGTTTAGGAGATATTTACAGTATCTATAGGTAAGCCTTATTCTAAAGGGGTTCTAAGTTCTAAAAAGGGGTTTACAACCACTTTAACTTTCATAAAACAAAGCTGCTGTTAGGATTTCATGAAAGCCCTGAGTTGACATGTCTGCTCTGACGGGGAGAGAATACAAGTGATTAAAAGCACACACAACCAACCCTGAGCGGTACGGCTGCTTGTTATAACAATTTAAGTGCATGACTGCACAAGCCTAAGACAAGGTTTGCCAGGTAAAAATGTTTAGCTCCTATTTTTTTTTTCTGCTCCTATAGTTTGATCCAAGCTTTCACTGCTCTGCTTCTGCATTAGCTCTTCTTTCAGCCCTAGTGTTGTATCACAAAGAGGTTTAGCATTCTGTCAGACCTCTGTGACCAAGCTTCGGTGGGCAGGACGAAACATGTGAGGAGGAGGTTGTGGCTGGAGCAGCACATACTAATGTGCTGGGTTGGGGAGTGGGCACCCTTTCTTCTCTTTCATAATGGTCAGGGCTGGGCTCAGCCCTTCCTTCTCTGAGCTGGCCGCTCAGCTGTTGGCTAATTCCCAGCTCCCATCTCTCTCCACAGTTACTAAGCTGTTGTTTCATATCCTGCTCGTCAGTCCTGCCTACTTAAGCCATCCAGTCCAGAGGGTCTCTGCCTTCGCCTTGGTCAATATCACAAGAAACATCTCCTGCATTCCTGTTTAAAGACTGGCTTTGCTGACATCCCCTCTGGCTCCAGATCCTGCTTGCTGTTCCACTACATTGATCTCTGACTTCTGGCTTGGCTGACTATCCGTTCCAGTTCCTGAACTTTGGCTATGTTTTGACTACGTTTGTTCTTTTTACTTATATTATTAAACAAGTGTGATTTAACTGTACTTCTGTCTCGGTCTGATTTCATGGTTTCTGACAATAATGCTCTTACACCTCTGAATGTTGCACTTACGCCAGCTCTCTTCATTGCAACCAGCGGGGAGATCTCTGTCTCAGCTTAGAGCAGCACAAATTTCATTTGGATCACAGTTTTACTTAAAATGCAGTTCAGGGGCTGCGGTTTTTACCGATCATTTGAATTATAAAGAGACAATAATCTTCCAAGCCTTGTGCCCACTATGAAGGCTGGTAACTAACTAAAGCAAAGTAGGGTCTATCTGAGAATTAAAACAACTAACCCCAACATGCAGGTAAACTGGAATATACCATTTTACAGACATTGAATTACAAGTTGTAGTTACACTGGCTTGCCAGAAAATGTCACCACCAAAATATTTTTACAAACATAGTAAAATCCATACCAACAGAGATGGATACAAGACAAGTGCTCCAGAACATTTAGCGTTGAAGTCATTAAGGGGTCGGGTACTGTGCTCCCAAATAAGTAAAAGGAAAAAAATTTATTGGAAATCAGCTGTATTTATTTATTTTAGCAAATCTTAGTTTTAAAAATACATCTCGCCTTCTTGTTCTTTAGACCAAAAGCCTTCTTTAACTATCATGATTGTTTTATTTCAGCAGTAAGTAACTTATCCATCACAACGACTAAAAATGACACTGACAATAGAACAGTGGATCCCACAGATCGCCCATCATCCACCAATATCACATGTGTGGCGTGCCATGACACTTCCCAATGGAATGAGACTGTATGCTGTAAAAGTGAGTGCAGGAGCCATTTTTCTACAGATGAATTAATGAATTAACTGTATCAAGCCACAGAGTGATCCAGTGGATACAGTAACCGTGTGAAGTGCCACATCCCGTAAATTCCGAATTAGCAAAACAAGAGAAATGGGGCTTGGACTCGACAGTAGTTGATAAAAACATACATTTTTATTACAATTTATCACATAAAATGAGAGCTCACTACATATTCTAAAACATCCACAATATCGTAAAAAATATGCAAAATACCTCTACTGCATGGAACAAGATGAATAAACACAAAGGTAATTTCTTAGGGTATAAATGTCCGCAGGTATGGTTCAACAGCAGATAAGATAATGATGTAGAGAATATTATGCTTTGCTCTACATGTTTCACGCTATATAGCGCTTCTTCAGGAGCATAAATAATAACTATCAAATAGATAGGAGAGAGAAGAATATGTGTAAGTATAACATTACAAAATATACTAAAATCGCAATCACATAACACAAACATAAACCTGAGCTGTAGTATCTGCGTCCATGTTGGTCACTAATCAATCACCTCCAGACCAAGAAGCAGCAAATCAAAATGCTATGGGGGCGTGCATAATATGGTAATAGGTACGGTAAAGAGACTAAATTACTTAATAAATCGGACAAACAGTGCCCATAAATTGGTATGATACGAAAGTATACATGTGGGGGCCTAAACCAAAATCAATCTCACAAAATTTATTTGGAGACATTGCAGAAGACATGTTAACATACATAAACTTACTTGATAATGTGGAATGGTTAGACGCATAGCATTTGTTTAAAAACACAACATGGTATAGCAATCATGGAGATGCAGCAGAGCATATGGTGGACGATTGGCCAAGCTTGGAAAGCTTGTTCTGTTTTTTTTATAAACAATGTCCTTAGTTATTCTTGTAACATAATCTTTAATTTCCTGCCACCGCTTGGAATATTGAGTATGGTTCTTTCATTTTTTAGATTGCAGCATAAGAATGTCTTGATCTAAGGTACTTACCGTATATACTCGAGTATAGGCCGTCCCGAGTATAAGCCGAGGCCCCTAAATCACCACAAAAAATGGGGAAAACGTATTGACCCGTGTATAAGCCGAGGGTGAAAAATGCAGCAGCTACTGTAAGTGGAAAAGAGGGTCAGCAATGCCCATCTGCAGCTGCATGCCCCCTGTACAGACCCCCGTGTCCCCATTGCACCCCGTGTCCCCATTGCAGCCTACCTGTGCCGATCTGCGCCGATCCGCCGATCTGTGGGTCCTGTGTCCGGTGTCCGGGGTCCTGTGTCCGGTGTCCTGTGTTGATTCCGTGCAGCCGATGCAGTCCCGCTCTGTCCCCCCACAGCGTGTACGGCGCCATTCCACTATTACAAAAACCACGCCTCCTCGTCCGTGATAGGAGGAACACTTTTTTCCCAGCAGTCAGTGTGCAGTGTTCCGCCTATCACAGACATTCTCTCGTCCTCGTCCATGAGATGAGAATGACAGGACATCCATGATAGGCGGAACACTCTACTGCTGGGAAAATTAGTGTCCGCCTATCACGGACGGGGGGAGGAGGAGGCGCGGCTTTTGAAAACTGCCATCTGTCTGCATGACACGCTGTTCATGTAGGCAGACGGCGGTGACTCGAATATAAGCCGAGGGGGGGACTTTCAGCCCTAAAAAAAGGGTCTGAAAATCTCGGCTTATATTCGAGTATATACGGTAATTCAGATTGAGACTGAATAATTAACACTTTCATTTCATTTTCTACAGATATTACGAGGGTTCTTCAAAAAGTTTCCACACTTTTATAACTCTATAAAATATTAAAAAAAAAAAAGCGCAGCAACCCTCGTCTATGTGAGCTTTATAACACAAGTCACATCTATGACTACATGCATTATCTAGTACAATGTTCTCCAAACTGTGGCCCTTTGCCTGCCTTTATCCAGCCCGTGAGGTTCTAGTCCTTTAACTGACACCAAAAATGGGGCACCAATACAACCAATGATGGGGCATTGTTTACCCCCATTGAGGAACTTTGAGAAATGTTCCCACTGGCCACAGTCTGGCCCCCCTAATGCCTGAAAGACAGTAAACTGGCCCTTTGTTTGGAACGTTTGGAGACCCCTATCAAGGGGCACAGATAAAGGATTCAGGTGATATGTCTGGTGTTAACATTAAACTTTGGTACAACAAATTAAAGCTTTAGCAGAGAAACAATGTGATAAATGGGTAACTCAATTGGGCTAGTTATCTTATTTTAAAAAATGTGCTGATCGCTTTCATGTTGTTCTGGTAGATCTTCACCTCTCAAAGTTTGCCTACACCAGTTTACAGTGTTTAATCATGCCTTAAAATAAACTGAAGATACAAATTAAATAATATGTCATTGAAGTTATATTTAGACATTTTCTCACCTCTATGCTAGGCATGGCAGCCCACATTTATTAAGTAAAATAGGAAGTTCACATGCATATCAGTTGCCCATGCAGGGGTTCTTCCACATGGATATGAACAAACAAAAATACAGAGCCACCTGGCAGCATCGCTGCTCTTCTTACCAGTCCATTTGACTGTGTTGCCCAGCTCTGCTGGTCCACATGGCTCTCTTAGCCTTTACTGCATAGCCCAGTCCTGGCTTCTGGAAAGGGGTTCTCCTCCCACCCCAATAGGAACCCACCTGACTCCTGGAATGAGACCTCCTGTCTCCTGGCTGCTGGCTGGGCCACCTCTGACCCCTGGTTGAGATCTCTTGTCTCCTGGCTGCTGGCTGGGCAACCTCTGACCCCTGGATAAGACCTCCTATATCCTGGTTGGCTCATCTCTGACCCCTGGTTGCGACATCCTGTTTTCTGGCTGGGCCACCTCTGACCCCTGATTGAGACCTCCTGTCTCCTGGCTGGGACACGTCTGACCCCTAGTTGAGACCTTCAGTCCCCTGGCTGTGGCTCTTCTGACACCTGGGTGAGACTTTCCTGTCTCCTGGATAGGGTACCTTTGACCCCTTGGTGAGACCTCCTGTCTCCTGGCTGGGACACGTCTGACCCCTAGTTGAGACCTTCAGTCCCCTGGCTGGGGCTCTTCTGACACCTGGGTGAGACTTTCCTGTCTCCTGGATAGGGTACCTTTGACCCCTTGGTGAGACCTCCTGTCTCCTGGCTGGGGCACCTCTGACTCCTGGTTGAGATCTCCTGTCTCCTGGTTGGGCCACCTCTGACCCCTGGTTGAGACCTTCTGTCTCCTGGTTGGGCCACCTCTGACCCCTGGTTGAGACCTCCTGTCTCCTGGCTGGGGCACCTCTGACTCCTGGTTGATATCTCCTGAATCCTGTCTCCTGGCTGGGCCACTTCTGATCCCTGGTTGAGACCTCCTGTCTCCTGGCTGGGGCACCTCTTAGCCCTATATGAGACATTCTGGCTCCTGGCTGCTGGATGGAGCTCCTCTGACCCCTGGGTGAGAATGTTTCCGTCTCCTGACTGGGGGACCATCCTACTCCAGGGTGAGACCTCCTGTCTCTTGACTCCTGGCTGGGGCTCCTCTGAACCCTCGGAGAGATCTTCTGTCTCCCACATTGAGAGCTGACCCCAAACTAGGAGCTCTGAGTTATCCTCAGGTTTGAGTATATAACGACCCTGCACATCTTTGTACCTTTCTATCTATACTACTCTCTGCTCAGAAGTGATAGTCTTGAACCTCACATTAACCCTCAATGCAAATCCTGTGTCATATTCTCCTCCATCACAGTGATGGGGTCTCGCTCTGCCACAATAGCAAAAATGCATGTTAGCAAGTAGAGTTTTATCTCAGAAGAGTGCAGGCTCACCTCTCAAAGATTACTTGTTGTTTCATTATTTCATTATTTTATTTGTATTCTCTCCTAGTCAGAACAAGAATGTCAGGCTGAGTGTCAGGCATGTCTTTTCTTTCTTCCTGATCTTTAATACTTACAGTAATACTTACATTATTAAAGAGGAAGTAAACCCTGATGAGTTTTACTTCCTCTTTTGTTCCCTGCAAACCCTGCAAAGTAAAAGAATAAAGGGCTTGTTTTTATTGCTTGTTTATGTGGCACTTACCTGCAAACGAAGCCCGCGCTGTCCCCGCTGGTGGCCGCATCCATCTTCACCCCTCTTTTTCCGGGGCCACGGACTCCGGCTCTGTGACTGGCCAGAGCCGTGTGATGTCACTCCCACGCATGCACATCGGAGCCGCCAGTCACGACACTCGCTCGGGAAGAAACGGCCCTACGTGACGTTTCTTCACAGCGCATGCGCCGATGACATCATCGGCGCACTACATGGTAAATTCAAAATCCAATTCAACAGAGATGGATACAAGATAAGTGCTCCAGAACATTTAGCATTGACGTCATTAAGGGGTCAGGTACTGTTCTCCCAAATAAGTAAAAGGAAAAAACTAAACTGGAAATCAGCTGTATTTATTCATTTTAGCAAAACTTAGTCTTCTCGCCTTCTTGTTCTTTAGACCAGAAGCCTTCTTTAACTATCATGTTTGTTTTATTTCAGCAGTAAGCAACTTATCCATCACAAGGACTGAAAATGACACTGACAATAGAACAGTGGATCCCACAGATCGCCCATCGTCCGCCAATATCACATGTGTGGCGTGCAATGACCCTTCCCAATGGAATGAGACTGTATGCTGTAAAAGTGAGTGCAGGAGTCATTTTCTACAGATATTACGAGGGTTCTTCAAAAAGTTTCCACAGTTTAACTCTATAAAATATAAAAAAAAGCGCAGAAACTTTTTGAAGAATCCTCGTCTATGTGAGCTTTATAACACAAGTCACATCTATGACTACATGCATTATCTAGTACAATGGTCTCCAAACTGTGGCCCTTTGCCTGTCTTTATCCAGCCCTTTAGGTACTAGTCCTTCAACTGACACCAAAAATGGGGCACTAATACAACCAATGATGGGGCATTGTTTACCCCCATTAAGGAACATTGAGCAATTTTCCCACTAGCCACAGTCTGGCCCCCCTAATGCCTGAAAGACAGTAAAGCGGCCCTTTGTTTGGAACGTTTGGAGACCCCCGATCTAGGGGCACAGATGAAGGATTCAGGTGATATTTCTGGTGCCAAAATTCAAGCCATAGGTGGCCTTGTCGCCGGTTAGACAAACTCTGAGAAATCGAAAGAACCGGGTGGAAAATTGTCAGCCAAACAATGACTTCATCCTATCAGATACAGTCACTGTTTGGGTATTCAAGCAGCCACAGGTGTTACAGCTGCTTGAATACAATAGCTGGGAGCAGAGAATCTACCATCCACTGTTTGGATGGAAGAATCTATTCCTGTAGCCTGAACAAGAGAAATCTATGTGTGTATAGCTAGCCATAGAATGGCCCTACCCTTGAGACTCTTTTGCCGTGTACACACGACCGGTTTTCCCGGAATTCCGCTGAAACTGTCTTGCGTACACACGATCACACCAAAGTCCGGCTGTCAAGAACGCGGTGACGTACAACACGTACGACGGGACTAGAAAAAGGAAATTCAATAGCCAGTAGCCAATATCTTCCGTCTAGTACTTGCCATCGTACTTGCCCCGGGCGGCAACGTCATAAGGGGCGGGGTCACCGGATGATATCACCTGGTGACCACGCCCCATGCCTATATAAGTCGTTGCGCACCGCGCACACGGCATTACAGCGGGAGAGACCGTCGTGTCAACATCAGAAGAAGAGAAGAGGGAAGAAGACGACGGAGAAGACTGAGCCACCGCTAGCAAAAGAGCAGAAGATACTGGAGAGCGGGAGAAGAGGACAGAGAGAGTAGAGAAGTCGGGAGAGACCCCCGAAGTCGGAAGAGACTCCTGGGGCTGCCTAATAAATTACTTTAAAAACCTGTCTAGTGTGTTTTTTTTTATTGACACCTTTCCCCCCCCAGGTGAATGGGTAGGGGTACGATGTACCCCATACTCATTCACATAGGGTGGGGGAACGGGATCTGGGGACCCCCGGATTCCGTTAAGCCCCCCGCCCGCAGACCCCGACAACCAACAGCCAGGGTTGTTGGGGGGAGGCCCTTGTTTTCATCAACATGGGAACAGGGTGCTTTAAGGTGGGGGGGCCGCAGGGGCCCCCCCCTGCCCAGAAGCACCCACTCCCCATGTTGAGGGCATGCAGCCTGGTACGGTTCAGGAGGGTTCGCTCGCTCGTCCCCACCCCTTGGTGGGCTGCGTGACCGGCCGGGCTGCGCGCTCGAATAAGGGTCTGGTATGGATTTTGGGGGGACCCCCACGCCGTTTTTTTAAATCCGTACCAAACCCAAGGGCCTGGTATGCTCTTGAAGGGGGAACCCATGCCAGTTTTTTATTTAAAATTTGGCGTGGAGTTCCCCCTCAAGATCATCAGAGCACAAGTCACATGCCAAAGTCAGATCATGCAAGACAACGATCCGACTTCAATGATAGTCAATGGGCTGAAGTAGGATCAAAGTCGGACCAAAGTAGTACAGGGAGCATTTTCAAAGTCGGACCGACTTGTGTTGAACCAGTTAAGATGGCTCCCATAGGGAAACATTGATTTTCACACGTCATGCGACATGAGCTCCCAATGTCGGAGCGTTGGTGGATGTAGAGAATGCATTAAGGTACAAAAAACCTTCTGCCTTTAGAAGCACTCTATGGGCTGGAATTTCTATGGCCGGAGGACAAGGAAGTGTTTGACCCCCCACCAAACGGTACTCAAATTCCCTTAATGATAACTGAGTTAACTTTATTTGCAAGAAGGAGTTCATCACTATGTGGTCTATGATGAAAGGTGTCAGTCACTAATCTCCCTTTACAAGGAAAGGAAATGAATAATATGTTATACAAAAGTGCAGCGCTAAGGTAGATAATCAAGTGTCCCTGATTTTCACATGAGGTCCCACTGGAGTAAGACAGCCTGTGGGAACTGCTGTGAGCCAGGAGTATAATAGTTAACCTTACGGGTGAATAGTGCCAGCAAGATTACTCCGCTGGTATATACAAAAATCAAGTGATTGAAAAATTTCATTAAATGATAGAAGTCTAAATAAAACCACAGTAATAAGGGTGAGAAGGGTATTAAAATCCCGATCTAGTATGAACAGGGTGCAAATCACCCACCGGTCAGGGGAGGGACCCCTATTCGAATCTCCGTCAGGGGTCACGGTCTTATATCACATCAGCTAATGGTGTGTAAACAGCAAGATTTTTCTAGGGGATGCGATAGAGTTGTAACAGGTAGAAAATAGTGTGGTGCTGACACTTTAAGCAAACATCACATGTACTTCCATACTTAAGGGCATATACTGCTGATCTATAACCAACTTGGTTGAACCAAATGTGTAATGTGTATCTGGTCTAACCGTACATCCAGGTCAATAAATCAGAAAAAAGCAAGAACACAAAACATGGGGAATAGCCCCTTCAGCTGACATGGGTGGTGACCCCCTTCAGTCCATGTCTACATCAGCCAAGCAAAAGGCAATATGCAAGAAGTCCTGATTGGTGGGGGCACAATAACGCAAAGGTTCAGTCTGCAGTGTCTTCGCTAGATATGGTATATCACTGGAGATATTCAAGGTGTGCTGTTGGTTTGACAGGCTTTAAATATAAACGGTAAACGATAAAGATGGGTACTCTTACCAGAGTTGGTGGACTCACCCCTCTCGGAGTGAGTCAGCAGAGCTTGTATCGGGTACACCGGACGAATAACGGATATGTTGCGGTATACTGTGTCCCACTGGGCTGTTCCTCCAGGTATCAATGCAGTCGCTTACCTGCGATTTGATGGAAGTGCCTGGTTTACAGGGTAGGCAGTGGTAAAACTTCCAAGGGGGATCCTTATCCACAGCAACTCAGGTAGAGAGAAGAACAGAGAGAAAGAGGCAACTCCTCATAGTGTAAAACCAATTTCCCAATTGGCATTTATTGGATAAAAAGTTTAAAAAACATTTGCGCAAAAAGATTAAAATGTGGCTTCGGTAGACATTCAACCCTACATGTTTCGCCTGCTGAAGGCTTCAACTGGGGTATATGTCTACCAGCCACCATGTCTACTATATATATACCTTAGTATTAGAGTTACAAATGACACACAGCTGGTTCATGGCTCCCGGGTCCTCACTTCCGGCATCGCTAGCGTGCGTTCCACGCTCAGGCTAGGTCTAAAGCCGGGGTGATGTCATCAAAAGGCATCGAGGAGCCAAGCCTCGTTTTCAGATTACTGTATGGCCTATCAGCAGCAGCTTACGTTATTCTGCCAATGGTCTATGGTGAATGTAAAGAGGAGTGGCTAACAGTACTGTGCCAATCCATGGGTCAAACGTCATAAAGGAAAGAGGATTACTAACCTATGGGCGTTGCTGGGATTAGGGCACCAATCCGATCGCATATTAGAGTGCGCGTGCGCACTAGCACGCAAATCAAGAGAGGCCGGGAAGTCTATACAAATAGACTCGATCATATGTTCGGTCGCGCATGCGCGAGTAAACGAACATGATGTTCATAGGAAATCGTAAGTAACCTAGGGGAGGGATAGACACGCCCCATATGGGAAGTATCTGTCAGTTGGAATGGCCTATTGCGCTTGCGCGCTGCCACCACCAGAGGAGTCCGCAGTTTTAAAATGGACTATAGGGAAGAGAGGGTGTCCTGTCATAGCCTGACACATCGGCCAGGTTCACCATCTCTTTGTCATAGTAATCGCATATCAATAGGGGCATGTATAATAGCATCTATAGCTAAAAAGGTTTGCGATTTGAACCAACATGATTCTCATAGGAGAATGAACAGGATGCAATTACACCCTCACTACTGCTGCTTATAATTCCAGTCGGCAAAATGATATATGTCGACTCGTACAAATAAGGGAGGGGTTATGGATATATACAAGTTCAACGTCAGGTCAAGATAAAGGCTGGGGAAGAAAAGAGATACAGTATATGCAGGCTAAAGTTTAAGGAAACAGAACCATGCGGGACATAACCGGCTATGGGGAAATGGTATATGGGGGCCACCAGACTCCAAAATTCTTGAGAGGTTCTAATCTCCATTTACAGAAAATGAGGATCCAGGGGCCAGTACAATTTATGACATATTTTCATATTTCTCTTGAAGGCATGTTAAATAACCACAGTCATACTAAATTCCTTCTGGTATGATAGACAATATAAGTGGAACATTTTCAACATGTTAATGAGTTAAAACTCTTATCATAACGTCATATGGTTATTTTAGAACATAATTATCTGTAAAGTATTCAAATCAGGATTTGTTTATAAAAGCGTTGATGTCCCATTCTATGTTCAGGCCATACGGCGAATAGCTCTTCAGGGAGTATATCCAAAAGGTCTCTAATTTGGACACACCCCTAATGTTTGACTCGCCCCTCCAGTTGGGGACAAATCTATCAATAACCTGAAACTTTGTCCCTGTCGGATTCCTGTTGTGATATATCCGATAATGTTTGGGGACACTGTGGTCAGTACGGCCTTTTCTGATGCCTGCGATATGTTCATTGCACCTTACAGCAAACGTGCGGATAGTTCTACCCACATATTGTTTGCCGCAAGGGCACGTGATGAGATATACCACATATCGAGTTTGACATGTCAGGAAATGTTTCATTTTAAATTCTTGTCCAGTGGCACTCGATGTAAACGTTTCGGTTTTTTTCCTTCCATAGACATTGTGTAAACACACATTACATCTACGGCAGGGAAAGAAACCCTTCATGTCCTGAAAAAAAGTGGGGATCATGGGGGGGTCGGATACACTGGGGGCTATCCGGCCTCCCAAAGAGGGAGCCCCTCTATAGATCACCCCTGCTTTCTCTGGGAGGAGGGGGCCTAGGATCCTATCATTTTTAAGGACTCTCCAATGTTTGGAGATAATCTCCTTAATCTGTCTGTGTTGGATAGAGAATGAGGTCAGAAGTGACCAATTATGCTGTGATTCTTGTGTTTTTTTAGGGCCGTCTTTGATAAGTTCTTCTCTATTGAGTGAAGCCACCATCTCAATATCTCTATCTATACCCTGTAAATCATATCCTTTATCCAGGAATCTATTTTTTATGGTCTCAGCTTGTGAGAAGAAGTCTGGTAAATTAGAACAGTTCCTCCTAATTCTGGTGAGTTGGCTCCGAGGTATGGATTTAAGCCAAGACGAGTGGTGGCAACTATCTATTGGGATATACCCATTGCGATCTGTCGCTTTAAAAAATGTTTTTGTAATCAAATGGCCATTCTGAACCGATATTTCCAGGTCTAGGAAGTGAATTGTTGAAGTGCTAACTTCGTGGGTGAGTTTGATACCTCGCTGGTTGTCGTTCAGGTTGAGCATGAACTTATCCAAAGATTCCCTATCGCCCTTCCATAGGAGGAGGATGTCGTCTATATATCTTGCCCAAAGGGCTATCTGGGGGAGTCCCTGGGCATAGACGACATCCTCCTCCCATATGGCCATAAAAATATTTGCCAAGCTGGGGGCAAATTTTGCCCCCATGGCTACACCTTTTTCTTGGAGATAAAAATCTCCATTGAACCAAAAGTAGTTGGACCTGGTGGCAAAACATAATAGGTCCATAATGAACCTCTTTTGTGTCCATGGGATGGCCCCATTTCTAGCTAGGAAGAGATCAACTGCAGCCAGACCCAGCGAATGGGGTATACTGGTGTATAGTGCTGTGACATCAGCCGTTACAAGTAGAAGGTCTTCACTATACTGTATCTGTTGGAGTCTAGCAATAGTGTCTTTTGTATCTCTCAGGTACGACGGGATAGTTTTCACCATCGGCTGAAGATGGTAATCTATGTATTTGCCGATGCGGGCAGTGATAGAATCTATCCCGCTAATGATCGGGCGACCGGGGGGATTTGTGATGCTTTTATGGACTTTCGGGAGATAATATATCACAGGTATCCTCGGGACCGTGGGAATTAGGAAATGTTTCTCTTTTCTATCCAAAATGCCCATATTATACCCTGTATCTATCAAATCCGTAAGTGTTTTTTTAAAAGTGGTAGTGGGATTTTTAGACAAACGAGAGTAGGTCTCTCTATCACTTAAGATCCTCATCATCTCCGAGTTGTAGTCTACCTTGTCCAGGACGACTATCCCTCCACCCTTGTCCGCAGGGCGGATGATGAGGTCTTTCCTTTCACAAAGTGATTTGAGACCCATTTTCAAATTTGGGTCAGTAAACACTTTTTTGGGGGGTAATTTATCTAGATCGTTCAAGACTAGATCTCTAAAAACTTTTATGGATGGGGCGACTGGAACGGGGGGGTTGAACAATGAGGGGTTAGAGAGACCTGTATGGACGGTGTGACTCCGGGTCTCACCCCTGTTAACCCCACAGGGGTTTGACGCAAAGTATCTTTTAATGTTCATCTTCCTTATAAACTTTTGTACGTCTATAAAGGTGGCAAATTTATTTAATTTCTTTGGGGGTGCATATTTCAAACCTTTATTAAGCACGAGTTGTTCTGAGGGAGATAATGCAGTTTTACTTAAATTGAATATACCCGTATTGTTCAGACTCGTTTTCTTTTTCCTGGCATGCCGCCCCCCTCTGGTGCCCCGTTTGTTTCGTGGTTTGGTTTGCGTGTTTCCTGTGTTCTGGGAAAACCCCCCGTGTAGGGTGGTCTTGGTTGGTTATAGTTAAAAGGTGATCTATTGTAATAATGTTCATCCCTTTCAGGGTGGGCATATTGTGAAAAGTGGTTATCACCATGTCTATTTTCTTTAAGTGGCGAGAATCTGTTCTGGGTATAGACGGGAGTTCTTGGTGTATAATGATCGTAATATTCATTTTGGCTGTATCTAGTTCTCTGGGGTGACCAATCTTGTTTGTATTGTTGTTGATAATAGGTATTGTCTCTATTATCTCTGTTTCCCCTGCCTCTCCCCCTGTTACCTTTGCCCCTGCCTCCATTATTAGTGGCTTCCCTTCTGGGTTCAGTTGGGTAAGGGCTCTTGAACCTGGTGTTAGGTGTATGGGGGTTGGGGGGGTGGTAAGGTTGTTGTACGGTACTAGAGTATTGTGCATTTCTCGGATTCTGATATTGAGGTCCAGGTATTCGCTGGGTAGTCTGCCCTGAGCTTTCCATAGGGGTTTCTACTGTTTCTAAAGGGACGGGAAGAATTTCCTTGTTTTGCCAGCTAAATACATTGCCATTTTTATAATCGTTTACATCTCTGGTGTATTTCTTTTGTTTCTTAATTTTCTGTTCTCTTTCTTCCTTTTCTAAATGTTTTTTTAGATTTGATGATAGTGTGGCATATTCCGAAGTGGATTTGTGAGGTGCAAGTTTGTCCTTAATCTCTCTGATTTCTTTATCTATAGTGATTTTTCTGTTCTTTTTCTTTTCGGTAAGGAACCTCAAAAAAGCAATCCCTGCTTCATTGAAATAGTGAAACCATATTTCAGGTTCTGAGTCTCCTTGTTGTGGATATATATTCCACCTTAACCCTCTAGGTACCATGTTATCTTTGGCATATTGCTCTAAGAAGGCTATGTCCCATTCAAGGTGTAGCTCTGATACCATAAGGTTTTTTAAACGCATGAATAAGCCACCTATTTCAGTGTCTGTATTTAGCGTGGTGAACACACCCTCTATATTAAAGGAACGACTAGAACGGTATTCAAAAACGTCCATCCTGGGGTGGGGTTTGAAATTCAATTCAAGAGATCTCAACCACAAGGTGTACAAAACGTGAGTAGCAAACCCACTATATGTTGATACTAGAGTGCTACAGAAACAAGCAATATTATCAAAATATAATAAGAACAAGAGTGATGAAGCTCGTTTGCTCCAGTGTTTGTATCTAATGTTTCATAGAAACTTATGTGAGGAGGGGAAGAGCCCAAATAAAAAAGGGGGGTTTATAGAACTGTAATGTTCTAGTGGTGAGGCTGCAAATATTTGTGTCTATAGTGAGTCAAAACAATGGTGGGGGAATATTGCGCCAAACTTACAGAAGGGAAAAAAAGCTGCTAGCACAACAATTAGACATAAATTGTAAAGAACACGATATACAAAAGTGCAGCGCTAAGGTAGATAATCAAGTGTCCCTGATTTTCACATGAGGTCCCACTGGAGTAAGACAGCCTGTGGGAACTGCTGTGAGCCAGGAGTATAATAGTTAACCTTACGGGTGAATAGTGCCAGCAAGATTACTCCGCTGGTATATACAAAAATCAAGTGATTGAAAAATTTCATTAAATGATAGAAGTGTAAATAAAACCACAGTAATAAGGGTGAGAAGGGTATTAAAATCCCGATCTAGCGCAATAGGCCATTCCAACTGACAGATACTTCCCATATGGGGCGTGTCTATCCCTCCCCTAGGTTACTTACGATTTCCTATGAACATCATGTTCGTTTACTCGCGCATGCGCGACCGAACATATGATCGAGTCTATTTGTATAGACTTCCCGGCCTCTCTTGATTTGCGTGCTAGTGCGCACGCGCACTCTAATATGCGATCGGATTGGTGCCCTAATCCCAGCAACGCCCATAGGTTAGTAATCCTCTTTCCTTTATGACGTTTGACCCATGGATTGGCACAGTACTGTTAGCCACTCCTCTTTACATTCACCATAGACCATTGGCAGAATAACGTAAGCTGCTGCTGATAGGCCATACAGTAATCTGAAAACGAGGCTTGGCTCCTCGATGCCTTTTGATGACATCACCCCGGCTTTAGACCTAGCCTGAGCGTGGAACGCACGCTAGCGATGCCGGAAGTGAGGACCCGGGAGCCATGAACCAGCTGTGTGTCATTTGTAACTCTAATACTAAGGTATATATATAGTAGACATGGTGGCTGGTAGACATATACCCCAGTTGAAGCCTTCAGCAGGCGAAACATGTAGGGTTGAATGTCTACCGAAGCCACATTTTAATCTTTTTGCGCAAATGTTTTTTAAACTTTTTATCCAATAAATGCCAATTGGGAAATTGGTTTTACACTATGAGGAGTTGCCTCTTTCTCTCTGTTCTTCTCTCTACCTGAGTTGCTGTGGATAAGGATCCCCCTTGGAAGTTTTACCACTGCCTACCCTGTAAACCAGGCACTTCCATCAAATCGCAGGTAAGCGACTGCATTGATACCTGGAGGAACAGCCCAGTGGGACACAGTATACCGCAACATATCCGTTATTCGTCCGGTGTACCCGATACAAGCTCTGCTGACTCACTCCGAGAGGGGTGAGTCCACCAACTCTGGTAAGAGTACCCATCTTTATCGTTTACCGTTTATATTTAAAGCCTGTCAAACCAACAGCACACCTTGAATATCTCCAGTGATATACCATATCTAGCGAAGACACTGCAGACTGAACCTTTGCGTTATTGTGCCCCCACCAATCAGGACTTCTTGCATATTGCCTTTTGCTTGGCTGATGTAGACATGGACTGAAGGGGGTCACCACCCATGTCAGCTGAAGGGGCTATTCCCCATGTTTTGTGTTCTTGCTTTTTTCTGATTTATTGACCTGGATGTACGGTTAGACCAGATACACATTACACATTTGGTTCAACCAAGTTGGTTATAGATCAGCAGTATATGCCCTTAAGTATGGAAGTACATGTGATGTTTGCTTAAAGTGTCAGCACCACACTATTTTCTACCTGTTACAACTCTATCGCATCCCCTAGAAAAATCTTGCTGTTTACACACCATTAGCTGATGTGATATAAGACCGTGACCCCTGACGGAGATTCGAATAGGGGTCCCTCCCCTGACCGGTGGGTGATTTGCACCCTGTTCATACTAGATCGGGATTTTAATACCCTTCTCACCCTTATTACTGTGGTTTTATTTACACTTCTATCATTTAATGAAATTTTTCAATCACTTGATTTTTGTATATACCAGCGGAGTAATCTTGCTGGCACTATTCACCCGTAAGGTTAACTATTATACTCCTGGCTCACAGCAGTTCCCACAGGCTGTCTTACTCCAGTGGGACCTCATGTGAAAATCAGGGACACTTGATTATCTACCTTAGCGCTGCACTTTTGTATATCGTGTTCTTTACAATTTATGTCTAATTGTTGTGCTAGCAGCTTTTTTTCCCTTCTGTAAGTTTGGCGCAATATTCCCCCACCAATGAATAATATGTATTTACAAATTTTTGTGGATTATTCTTGTAAATTTTTTTTTTTGCTATTTAGACCAGAAGTATATTGGAAATATACACCATCTGCTCATTCTTCAGAACAGAAGCCCGCAACGATCGTGTTTTGTTGTATTTCAGGTCAGTGTGGGAAACCGTCAACGAACAACTCGTCCATCATAAGTCATGGAAAAGAAACCTATGACATTGACGACGTGGTAACTGTGAGATGTGATCCCGGATATCACCCGTCATCCACCAATATCACATGTGTGGATCGCAATGGTTTTCCACAGTGGAATGAGACTGTTCGGTGTATAGGTGAGTGAACCAGCCAATAAGGAGTAGAGAAGGGGGCTGTGGAATGGGAGTGAGTGAAATGCCGCGTACACACGTTCGGACTTTGTCCGCTGGACTAGGTCTGAGGGGGGACTTGCCCACACACGCCCGGACTTCCGAGCGTTTGAGGGCACACGGCCTGGTATGGCTCAGGAGGGGGGGGGGGGGGCGCTCGCTCGTCCCCACCCCTTTCCTGGCCTGCCGGGCTGCGTGCTCGGATAGGGGTCTGAAATGGATTTAGGGGGGACCCCCACGCCATTTTTCCGGCGTGGGGATTCCCTTTAAATCCATGCCAGGTGACGGGGCTAGCGCGGCGGCATTCACTGCCTTTGCTAGCTCCGTATACCTGAAGTCACGTGCTAAATTAATGGACTTTCCGATGAGCGGCAAGTCCGTTCATTTCAAAAGTCCGGCGGACTAGGCTACTAACCGCGTGATTGTCCGCCGGACTGCCAAGTCCAGCGGATAATTTTAAAACAAAACTTAAAACCTAGTCCGCCGGACTTTTGGTGCCAAAAAGTCCGCCGGCGCCCACACACGAGGGGATTGTCCGGTGGACTCGAGTCCAGCAGACAATCCCGCGGGATAGTCCCTTCGTGTGTAAGCGGCAAAAGAGTCATAGAGGAGAGAATGGTTATAAAATGATTGAATTGTGATTTAGAGGTCCACATTCAGCCTGTTATCTGTTGTTTCGAATGGTATTATCATTCGTAGATCCAAGGTTTTCCTTTTCTGAGTATTTCCTTAAGCTTACCCTTTTACAATGAAAAATACATAAAACAGCACTAGCAGCCTATATCAAGCAATATACATCCTAATAAACAGTGCCTAATGTATCAATGTAAAGAAAAAACAAAAAACACAAAATCTAAAAGAGCTCAGGTGCTTCAGTGAAAAGTGCAACGGTGCTCCAAAACGTTTGGATCGGTGAAGCGGCTCCCCCTTTGGTGTCCCCACTCACCAAAATGATTGGATCCTCAGCTTCGCAGTCTGGGATCAAAAAGGCATTGATCAAATGATCTGGGGATATGCCGGATGGTTCCTCAGTAAAATATTGCAGGGAGACGTTTTAAGACAGGAAGGATATACCACACTCCACAGATGGGGAGACAGAGAGAGAACTCATAGGAAAATAACGTTTGGCATCAATTATCAAGCACATTCAATGCGCAACTTACAGGATCGGTAAGAAAATCATCGCCACTGAATGCCGCGCATTCCACGGAGACGGAAATTTGTGTCAATGGTTTAACATGAACCCAGAAGTAGGTTGACGTGTTTCGTCCCTCCTCCAGGGCTTCATCAAGGACAACAAAGCTACCTTTTTAACTAAAGGATTTCCAAAAAAATTGAGAAAGTCCAGCATAGCTTTGTTTCCACGTCGAACACCATTGCGCAATTGCTCCCAGAAATGCAAACTAATGTGACTATTTATCCTGTGACACTAAGGCCGGGTTCACACTGCTCCGACATGGAAGTCCCTACGCCCTACGACTTCATGTCCGACTTATGGCCCGTACACACGATCGGACTTTTTGACAACCAACATGCAAATTAGCTGTTTTGGACCAACATCCGACCGTGTGTACGCTCCATCGGACCAACTTTTTCCAGGTTTCATCGGACTTTTGTTGGCTGTGCGAACGGACCAACTTTCTGCCAACAAAAGTCCGATGGACCAAAGTCCAACCGTGTGTACACAAAACCAACGGACTTTTGTACAAACCAATGCAAAAGATCAGACAACAATACAGAAGTTGACCAAAGGTGGCGGTAAAGAGCAGAAAAACCATGTGATTTGGTGAAAGTTGGCTGAAAAAGTCCTGCCGTGTGTATGCAATACCAACTTGGGGCCAACGCCCTTTGGATAAAAATCCACGGGAAAGTTGGTCCACGGTCCGATCGTGTGTATGAGGCTTTAGATACGACTTCAATGAACGGGATCAGACTTTGATCTGACAATGCCAGGCCCTTTGAGTCTGGTATGAATCTTGAGGAGGTAAACCCCACCCCCAAAATGTAAAATAAAAATCCGTGTGGGGTCTCCCCCAAGACTATACCAAACCCTTAGTCTGGTATGGATTTTAAGGGGAATCCCCACGCCAAAAAAAAAAATTAAGTGGGGTCCCCCCCAAAATTCATACCAGACCCTTATCTGAGCACGCAGCCCGGCAAGTCAGGAAAGGGTGACGAGTGATCGCCCCCCCCCCCTCTCCTGGACCATACCAAGACACATGCCCTTACCATGGGGGGGTGGGTGCTTTGGGGCAGGCGGGCTCTGTGCCCCCCACCCCAAAACACCTTGTCACCATGTTGATGTCACCATGTTGAAGCGTTGATTATGCAAGAATGGGCGGCCATCAGTCAGGATGTGGCCCAGAAGTTGATTGACAGCATGCCAGGGCGAATGGCAGAGGTCTTGAAAAAGAAGAGTCAACACTGCAAATATTGACTCTTTGCATATACTTAATGTAATTATAAAATAAAAAAGCTTTGACACTTATGAAATGCTTGTAATTATACTTCAGTAGACCATAGTAACATCTGAAAAAAAGATCTAAAACACTGACAGAGCAGACTTTGTGAAAATGTACAGTGCCTTGCAAGTAGTATTTACCCCCCTTGGCATTTTTCGTGTTTTGTTGCCTCACAACCTGGAATCAACATGGATTGTTTGAGGATTTGCATCATTTAATTTATAGAACACGCCCACAACTTTGAAGATTTTTCTTTTTTTTTTTTTTTTATTTGTGAAGCAAACAACAAATAGGACAAAATAACAGAAAAAGTCAATGTGCATAACTATTCACCCCCCCTAAAGTCAATACTTTGTAGAGCCACCTTTTGCGGCTATCACAGCTCCAAGTCGCTTTGGATAAGTCTCTATGAGTCTTGCCACATCTTACCACTGGGATTTTTGCCCATTCCTCCTCCTTGCAAAACTGCTCCAGCTCCTTCAATTTGGATGGTTTTGCGCTTGTGAACAGCAATCTTTAAGTCTGACCACAGATTTTCTATTGGATTGAGGTCTGGGCTTTGACTAGGCCATTCCAACACATTTACACGTTTCCCCTTAAACCACTCAAGTGTTGCTTTAGCAGTGTGTTTGGGGTCATTGTCCTGCTGGAAGGTGAACCTCCGTCCTAGCCTCAAATCACACACAGAGTGCTACAGGTTTTGCTCCAAGAATATCCCTGTATTTAGCACCATCCATCTTTCCCTCAACTCTGACCAGTTTCCCAGTCCTGACTGCTGAAAAACATCCCCACAGCATGATGCTGCCACCACCATGCTTCACAGTGGGGATGGTGTTCTTTGTGTGATGGGATGTGTTGGGTTTGCGCCAGACATAGCGTTTTCTTTGATGGCCAAAAAGTAAAATTTTTGTCTCATCAGAGCAGAGCACCTTCCTCCATCCATCAGAGCAGAGAACCTTCCTCCATCCATCAGACCAGAGCACCTTCCTCCATACATCAGAGCAGAGCACCTTCCTCCATACATCAGAGCAGAGCACCTTCCTCCATACATCAGAGCAGAGTACCTTCCTCCATACATCAGAGCAGAGCACCTTCCTCCATACATCAGAGCAGAGCACCTTCCTCCATACATCAGAGCAGAGTACCTTCCTCCATCCATCAGAGCAGAGCACCTTCCTCCATCCATCAGAGCAGAGCACCTTCCTCCATACATCAGAGCAGAGCACCTTCCTCCATCCATCAGAGCAGAGCACCTTCCTCCATACATCAGAGCAGAGCACCTTCCTCCATACATCAGAGCAGAGCACCTTCCTCCATACATCAGAGCAGAGCACCTTCCTCCATCCATCAGAGCAGAGCACCTTCCTCCATACATCAGAGCAGAGCACCTTCCTCCATACATGAGACCAGAGCACCTTCCTCCATACATCAGAGCAGAGCACCTTCCTCCATACATCAGAGCAGAGCACCTTCCTCCATACATCAGAGCAGAGCACCTTCCTCCATACATCAGACCAGAGCACCTTCCTCCATACATCAGAGCAGAGCACCTTCCTCCATACATCAGAGCAGAGCACCTTCCTCCATACATCAGAGCAGAGCACCTTCCTCCATACATCAGACCAGAGCACCTTCCTCCATACATCAGAGCAGAGCACCTTCCTCCATCCATCAGAGCAGAGCACCTTCCTCCATACATCAGAGCAGAGCACCTTCCTCCATACATCAGAGCAGAGCACCTTCCTCCATCCATCAGAGCAGAGCACCTTCCTCCATACATCAGAGCAGAGCACCTTCCTCCATACATCAGAGCAGAGCACCTTCCTCCATACATCAGAGCAGAGCACCTTCCTCCATACATCAGAGCAGAGCACCTTCCTCCATCCATCAGACCAGAGCAACTTCCTCCATCCATCAGAGCAGAGCACCTTCCTCCATCCATCAGACCAGAGCAACTTCCTCCATACATCAGAGCAGAGCACCTTCCTCCATACATTTTGGGAGTCTCCCACATGCCTTTTCACAAACTCAAAACGTGCCATTTTGTTTTTTGCTGAAAGTAATGTCTTTCTTCTGGCCACTCTGCCATAAAGCCCAACTCTATGGAGCGTACGGCTTATTGTGGTCCTATGTACAGATACTCTAGTCTCTGCTGTGGAACTCTGCAGCTCCTCCAGGTTTACCTCAGGTCTCTGTGCCGCCTCTCTGATTAATGCCCTCCTCGCCCGCTCTGTGAGCTTTGGTGTGCGCCTGTCTTTTGGCAGGTTTGCTGTTGTGCCATGTTCTTTCCATTTGGTTATGCTAGATCTGATGGTGCTCCTAGGGATCATCAAAGATTTGGATATTTTTTTATAACCTAACCCTGACTTGTACTTCTCAACAACATTGTCCCTCACTTGTTTGGAGAGTTCCTTGGTCTTCATGGCAGTGTTTGGTTAGTGGTGCCTCTTGCTTAGGTGTTGCCGCCTCTGGGGCCTTTCAAAAAGGTGTGTCTATGTAATGACAGATCATGTGACACTCAGATTGCACACAGGTGGACATCATTTCACTAATTATGTAACTTCTGAAGGGAATTGGTTGCACCAGAGCTTTGTATGGGCTTCATAACAAAGGGGGTGAATACATACGCACATGCCAATTATCAGTTTATTTCTGAAAAATAGTTTCATGTATATATTTTTCTAATTTTACTTCACCAACTTAGACTATTATGTTCTGATCCATCACATATAATTCAGATAAAAAAAACATTCAACTAAAGTCTGTATGTAACAAAATAGGTAAAAACCCAAGGGGGGTGAATACTTTTGCAAACAAAGCAATGTATATTTGTGTCATTCTCAAAACTTTTGGCCAGGGCTGTAGGGTCGTTTATACGGAGCTTCTGTATTTATTTGTTTATCTTTTTCTATTGATTTAACTGAATGACGCGTCTTTAAATACTGCCAATGCCATAATCCAAGGAAAATGCTTCCATAAAACAGAAATGTACAGAGTACACCATGAACCGGAAGGTTTTTCCTGTATATTCGTGTCATTTGCCACCTAGCATTAACACTTTGTTTTCCACGCAGAGCAATGTAAAAGGCCAGAAATCAGCAATGTGGCCACACTGACTATAGACAAGCCCTACTATAAAGTGGATGAATTTGTAAAAATGAATTGTACGAGGGGATATTGGCCAACATATAAGAAGATGACTTGTGTGCGAAGTGGAGGTGGATCTAAGTGGGATCAAACTTCACAGTGTATAGGTGAGCCATATGTCCAACTTTCTTCTGCTGCCTCCAAATTTTACACACAAAATTCCAAGTACAAATTTACTGTACAGTGCAAGCAGAGGCGGCTCTCTAATTAGGCAAATTAGGCGGTCGCCTAAGGCCTTGCACCCACAGGGGCCTCGCGGCCTCCTAATTTGCCTGTGCTCAATCAATTTCCAAGTACAAATTTACTGTACAGTGCAAGATACATACAATTTCTGACAAACCCCAAGCATTGATTGTTAAAGAATGGGCTGCCATCAGTCAGGATGTGGCCCAGAAGTTGATTGACAGCGTGCCGGGGCGAATGGCAGAGGTCTTGAAAAAGAAGGGTCAACACTGCAAATATTGACTCTTTGCATATACACCCCTCACGTTTTTGTAAATATTGTATAAAAGTGTAAATTTGCTGTCCCCTCAAAATAACTCAACACACAGCCATTAATGTCGAAAACCACTGGAAACGAAAGTGAGTACACCCCTAAGTGAAAATTTCCAAATTGGGCACAGTTAGCCATTTTTCCACCCCGGTGTCATGTGACTCATTAGTGTTACAAGGTCTCAGGTGTGAATGGGGAGCAGGTGTGTTAAATTTGGTGTTATCGCTCTCACTCTCTCATACTGGTCACTGGAAGTTCAACATGGCACCTCATGGCAAAGAACTCTCTAAGGATCTGAAAAAAAGAATTGTTGTTCTACCTAAAGATGGCCTAGGATATAAGAAGATTGCCAAGACCCTGAAACTGAGCTGCAGCACGGTGGCCAAGACCATACAGCGGTATAACAGGGCAGGTTCCACTCAGAACAGGCCTCGCCATGGGCCACCAAAGAAGTTGAGGTCACGTGCTCAGCGTCATATCCAGAGGTTGTCATTGAGAAATAGATGTATGAGTGCTGCCAGCATTGCTGCAGAGGTTGTAGGGGTGGGGGGGTCAGCCTGTCAGTGCTCAGACCATACGCCACACACTGCATCAAATTGGTCTGCATGGCTGTCGTCCCAGAAGGAAGCCTCTTCTAAAGATGATGCACAAGAAAGACCGCAAACAGTTTGCTGAAGACAAGCAGACTAAGGACATGGATTACTGGAACCACGTCCTGTGGTCTGATGAGACCAAGATAAACGTATTTGGTGTCAGATGGTGTCAGGCGTGTGTGGGGGCAACCAGGTGAGGAGGACAAAGACAAGTGTGTCTTGCCTACAATCAAGCATGGTGGTGGGACTGTCATGGTCTGGGGCTGCATGAGTGCTGCCGGCACTGGGGGGCTACAGATCATTGAGGGAACCATGAATGCCAACATGTACTGTGACATACTGATGCAGAGCATGATCCCCTCCCTTCAGAGACTGGTCCGCAGGGTAGTATTCCAACATGATAACAACCCCAAACACACCTCCAAGACGACCACTGCCTTGCTAAAGAAGCTGAGGATAAAGGTGATGGACTGGCCAAGCATGTCTCCAGACCTAAACCCTATTGAACATCTGTGGGACATCCTCAAACGGAAGGTGGAGGAGCGCAAGGTCTCCAACATCCACCAGCTCCGTGATGTCATCATGGAGGAGGGGAAGAGGACTCCAGTGCCAACCTGTGAAGCTCTGGTGACCTCCATGCCCAAGAGGGTTAAGGCAGTGCTGGAAAATAATGGTGGCCACTCAAAATATTGACACTTTGGGCCCAATTTGGAAATTTTCACTTAGGGGTGTACTGACTTTTGTTGCCAGCGGTTTAGACATTAATGGCTGTGTGTTGAGTTATTTTGAGGGGACGGCAAATTTACACTGTTATACAAGCTGTACACTCACTACTTTACATTGTAGACAAGTGTCATTTCTTCAGTGTTGTCACATGAAAAGATTCACAAAAATGTGAGGGGTGTACTTACTTTTGGTAGATACTGTAATGTAATTGTCAATAAAAACCTTTGACACTTATGAAATGCTTGTAATTATACTTCAGTATCCCATAGTAACCAGGGCAGCCATCAGCAATTCTGGGGCCCCTTACACCGCTTTAGGCCTGAGCCCCCCCTGGGCCTGACTGCCAACATTCCCCAGGGCCTGCCCACTGGCCATCCCACAGAGTGCTTCGGTGCACCCACTTTTATTTTAATGCTCTTATCTCAATTTATCCCCATACCAGTGGCGGTGCGTGCATAGAGGGCGCAGGAGCGCCGCCCCCTCTCTCCTGCACCGCTCTATCACCAATAGATGGATTCATGCATTGCATGAATCTATCTATTGTCACCGCTGCCGCCCCCTATTCAGGTGTCCGGCCC
The DNA here is from genome assembly GCA_028564925.1 of Lithobates sylvaticus. Lineage (NCBI taxonomy): Eukaryota > Metazoa > Chordata > Amphibia > Anura > Ranidae > Lithobates > Lithobates sylvaticus. Next base: position 15,085,043 of record CM053026.1, on the reverse strand, counting down.
CTTGTCGGGCGCCGGGCATCTGAATTACAGCGGGGGGGGGGGGGGGGTGTTTCTGGAAGCGCCCTATTAGAGCTGTAAGCTCTAATAGGGGACCTGATTAGAGCGGTGTGCTCTAATAGGCTTCCATAAGTGTAAACAGCGGGCTCAATGCTGTGCGTTCGCTGATTACACAGTATTGTGTTAGAGAAGCGAATACATCGCTTCCCTAACAAAGACCCGTCTCTCAGCCAATCAGGTTGCCGGGTCTGTTACCTGTCACCTGATTGGCTGAAGTCACAGGCGCTGTGATTGGACGCTAGGCGTCCAATCATAGCAGAAGACAGGAGTGCGGGAGAAGACATCGGAAGATGAGGGGAAGATGAGGGGACACCGCGCGCTGCACACCGAGACAAGGTAAGTGCAGAGGGCAGGCAGGGGGCACAGTGGCAGCACCTGAGGGGCACAGTGGCAGCACCTGAGGGGCACAGTGGCAGAACTTGGGGCAGAACACCGTGCACAGTGGCAGAACTTGGGGCACAGTGGCAGAACTTGGGGCACAGTGGCAGCACTTGGGGCACAGTGGCAGCGTTTGATGGGCACAGTGGCAGCGTTTGATGGCACAGTGAGGCTGTTTGTTTGCCCCCCCCCAAAAATTTTGAGCACCAGCTGCCACTGCCCCATACCCACCCTGAATTATCCACATCCCTCTCCAGGAGACTGATGGATGATTCAGGGTGGGGATGGGGATACATTGTGGAGAGGGATGGATGAATTTGGGTGAGAATAATAGAGTTCAGTGGCAACTGGTGCTCGATCGGTAGGCGGGGGCGGAGATCGACCTGATCCCCCCCACCCCCATTGCTCCAGCACGCCACCACCTGCCAGTCACCACCCCCCTACCCAGCTCTCCTACCCTGTGTTGGGTTGGAGACAATAGGGGGCTCTGTGTAAGCTCCATGCCCAGGGATGCCAGATGAGGTCGGCGGCAGGTGGGGATTGATGTCAGTGTGGATCGATGAGGTGTCCAAGGTGTCACAGGGGCGTTCAGCGTGTTCTCCTCTCTTCCGCAGCCACAGAAGGAGCTGACAGCACTCTGCATGGAGGGGCCCGAGGATCGGACTTGGCGTCTGGTGGGTCAGTCTCTCGGTCCTACGCGTGCGTCTCCTCCCTCCCCAGCCAATGGGATCGCTTCTCCTTTTGGCCATTCTTGAAATGGGTCTCACGACTCACTTCCTGATTGGCTGGGAGGAGGATCAGTGTCACAATAGCGACTATTCATTTGCTATTGTCCCACACCTGGGTGGGCTTCGGACGCAGTGCTCCGAGCCCAGAGCCCGCCCTATTTTGAAGCCTATTAGAGCCTCTGGCTCTAATCACATGTTTCAAAATCCCCCATTGGAATCCATGCGTCTGGCACCCTAGGGGGCCGGACGCATGGACAGGGGGGTCGGGGCCCCTAATGGACGGGCCGCCCCTGAGAGTTACAAAAATGGATGAGGATGATTTTGGGTGGGGATGAGAGTTACATTGTGAAGAGCCTCTCCACAATGTAACTCTCATCCCCATCCAAAATCATCCTCATCCATTTTCACTGGTCCACTCCAATCTACAGCACAGCAGAACGCCACTGGACACTGGTGACTTACCCTCCATTACCTTACCCTGCTCTCTGTCTCCCATCTGTAATGCACGCACCTGAGAGGGCTGTGTCCACTCCCACCACTGACGAGACCACACCCCCTCCCCGAGTCACACCCCGCCTAACTACAATACTAGTAACCTAGCAGCAGGCTCCGCCTCAACAGTGAAGTAAGCAGAGCGAGTGCAGGATCTACTCCGCAGAGGGAGGGAGGAACACGGAGAGGAGGAGACAGGCGGCGGCTGTCTTGTGTATGTGTTATTCTCTATTGCGGGCGCTGCGCGGCCAGCGGCTGCCTGCTGTAAAAAGTCTAATGCCCCGTACACACGGACGGAAAAATTTAGAGATCCTGCTCTCAAATTTTCCGACAACAAAGTCCTATCGGACTTTTTCCAATCGTGTGTAGCGAATTCCGACGGAATTGGCTACTAGCCTCTACGTAGTTCCGTCGTAGGCAACGAACGTCACCACGTTCGGAGCGATCGGATTTTCCGACAACTTTGTCCGACCGTGTGTACGCAACACCAGTGTCGGACAAAATCCGGTCAGACCGACCGATTTTGTGGTCGGAATTTCCGACCGCGTGTACGGGGGCATAACAGTTTCATTCATTAAGCTGCATGTACGGCGGGGCCCCTTGGGACGCTCGGGCCCCTTACAAGTGTGTTGCCTGTATCCCCCCTGAGTAACATCTGAAAAAAAAAGATCTAAAACACTGAAGCAGCAGACTTTGTGAAAATGTACATTTGTGTCATTCTCGAAACTTTTGGCCAGGGCTGTGGGGTCGTTTATACGGAGGTTCTGTATTTATTTGTTTATCTTTTTCTATTGATTTAACTGAATGACGCGTCTTTTTTTCAACCCGACTGATGTAAATACCGCCAATGCCATAATCCAAGGAAAATGCTTCAACAGAAATATACAGAGTACACCATGAACCGGAAGGTTTTTCCTGTATATTTGTGTCATTTTCTACCTAGCATTAACACTTTGTTTTCCACGCAGAGCAATGTAAAAAGCCAGCAATCAGGAATGTGGCCACACTGACTACAGACAAACGCTTCTATAAAGTGAATGACTCTGTAGAAGTGAACTGTACGAAGGGATATTGGCCAACATATGAGAAGATGACTTGTGTGCGAAGTGGAAATGGATCTAAGTGGGATCAAACTTCCCAGTGTATAGGTGAGCCAATGTCCAACTTTCTTCTGTTGCCTCCAAATTTTACACACAAAATTCCGAGTACAAATTTACTGTACAGTGCAAGCAGAGGCGGCTCTCTAATTAGGCTAATTAGGCGGTCGCCTAAGGCCTCGCAACCACAGGGGCCTCGCGGCCTCCTAATTTGCCTGTGCTCAATCACTGATTCTCTCTCTCCACCCTCTTTATCTCACCCTCTTTTCTCTCACCCCTTGTCTCTTTCTCTCTCTCTCACACCCCTCTCTTTGTCACCTTCCTCCTCTGTGTCACCACTGGTATCTCTCTTTCACCACCCCTCTCTATCTCCCTCACACCCCTCACTTTCTCACCCCCCTCCTCTGTGTCACCCTGGTCTCTCTCTCTCACCACCCCTCTCTCTCCCTCATCCCCCTCTCTTTCTCACCTCCCCCTCTGTGCCACCCCTGGTCTCTCTCTCTCTCTCTCACCACCACTCTCTCTCTCACCTCACTCCTCTCTCTCACCCCTACTCACCCCTCCTTCCCACCGTTCTTTCCCTCTCCTCCCTCTCTCCCTCTCCCTCTATCTCTCTCTCTCTCCCCCTCTCACTATCTTCCTCCCTCTCTCTATCTCTTTCCCTCTCTCTATCTCCTTCCCTCTCTCCCCCTCTCTCTCTCTCCCTCTCTCTCTCTCTCTCTCCCCTCTCTCTCTCCCTCTCTCTCTCTCTCTCTCTCTCTCTCTTTCCCTCCCTCCGTCTCTCTCTCTCTCCCCCCCTCTCTACCCTCTTTCACTGCGCTTTGCTGGGATCCTCCACTCTTCGCATGGGAAATTCTTAGAGGGGTGGGTTGCCACCTTGCTGGGTCCCAGATGTTGTATTGGCTGCATATGTCTGATGGGTGAGGAGGGTGCCCTGGAAGTGGTGCTGATGAACTGTGTGCTTGTATTTTTTTTCCTATTACGGGCGTGGGTGGGGCCTCATGTGTAAGTTTCGCCTAAGGCCTCACAAAGCCTAGAGCCACCTCTGAGTGCAAGATACATACAAGACGCCACTCACCCCCTGATTCACAGACAATTAAGTCTTAATTATATGTCTAATTAGAAGTGGATGGTATTTGGCCCTGCAACAGAAATCAGAGGGAGTCGTGTGGATAATAGTAGCAGACATTACGCTGATCCCCTCAAGGAACGCTCTCCTAGCCCTGCGACTAGGAAAGACCATAGGAGACACTTACCTACAATTTGGTGAGCACTACACTGATAGGCTGATATGAGATGGACAGCCAATGATGTATTCCAGAATGGAATTTCAAGCCAGTCCAAAATGGTCTGATTTCCCTATGGATGAGTTTGAAGGGAACACACTTTAAGTCAAATGGAAGTTTACCATCAAACCTTCAAAGCATGAATGTCCATAACGTCCAGAAAGTTTCATACTTACCGTATATACTCGAGTATAAGCCGAGTTTTTCAGCACATTTTTTTGTGCTGAAAGTGCCCCCCCCCGGCTTATACTGGAGTCAAGCAGTGCTTGACATTTTCTGAACCGATTTTGGGGCCCCGTATCTCAGGGCCACTTGGTAATAGGAACCCCATCCTTGGATATGTTGTAGTGCTAGTTCGACTGAGTTTGCATACCAAATGTGGGGTTCCTAGCACCAAGTGGCCCCAAGATACAGGGCCCCAAAGTCAGTTCGGAAAATTTAATTCTCTGCTGCAGAAAAGTGCTTGACATTTTCTGAACCGACTTTGGGGCCCCGTATCTTAGGGCCACTTGGTAATAGGAACCCCAACCTTGGATATGTTGTAGTGCTAGTTCGACTGAGTTTGCATACCAAATGTGGGGTTCCTAGCACCAAGTGGCCCTAAGATACAGGGCCCCAAAATCGGTCAACTGTGTCCATCTGTAGCAATGTTATTCCAGAGACCCCAAGTTCGGGGGACCTATGGCTGCAAATGGGCACAGTGAGGCTGCAGATGGGCATTGTTGACCCTCTTTTCCACTTACAGTAGCTGCGCATTTCTCACCCTAGGCTTATACTTATAAGTTTTTCCATTTTTTTGTGGTAAAATTAGGTGCCTCGGCTTATATTCGGGTTGGCCTATACTCCAGTATATACGGTAACCACTTCCCTACCCGCCCATTGTCATATGACGTCCGCAGGAACACTCTGTCCCTCCGGGCGGGGCGTCATATGACGTCCTTGGCTTTACCGGCGGTATTGGGGGGGGCGCACGGTCGGGAGCCGATGCGCCGGGCACCCGCAGTTGCTGGTGACAGAAAAGGAACGTGGAACTGTGTGTGTGCAAACACACAGATCCACGTCCTGTCAGGGGAGAGGAGACAGATTGCGTGTTCCTAGTATATAGGAACACCGATCGGTCTCCTCCCCTAGTCAGTGCCTTCCACCCACAGTTAGAATCACTCCCTAGGTAACACAGTTAATCCCTTGATCACCCCCTAGTGTTAACTCCTTCCCCGCCAGTGACATTTACACAGTAATCAGTTCATATTTATAGCACTGATCGCTGTATAAATGTCAATGGTCCCAAAATAGTGTGAAAAGTGTCCGTCTGCCGCAATGTCGCAGTCACGATAAAAAATGCAGATCGCCACCATTACTAGTAAAAAAAAAAAAAAAATGAATAATAAAAATGCCACAAACTTTTGCGCAAACCAATCAATATACGCTTATTGCAATTTTTTTTTTTTTTTACACAAAACTATGTAGAAGAATACGTATCGGCCTAAAATTTTTTCAAAATTGTCGCACTTTTTTTGTTTATAGCGCAAAAACTAAAAAACGCAGAGGCGATCAAATACCACCAAAAGAAAGCTCTATTTGTGGGGAAAAAATTATAAAAAAATCATTAATTTGGGTACATTGTTACATGACCGCGTAATTGTCATTCAAAATGTTACAGTGCTGAAAATTGGCCTGGGCAGGAAGGGGGGTGTAAATGGCCTGTATTGTAGTGGTTAAAGTGTTTGTTACCCCAACACTTCAAATTCCTGATATGTGGCTGCTGTACCGTGTACAGTGGTACCTTGGATTACGAGCATAATTTGTTCCAGAAGAGTGCTTGTAATACAAAGCACTCGTATATCAAAGCGAGTTTCCCCATAGGAAATCATGGAAACTCAGACAAACCGTTCCAATGTCACTGCTAGTGTATGCAGTACCGCATGTGGCCAGAGATGCTAGGCATGCGAGCACACAACTCCCCAATGTGGTCAGTTTTCTGTCTGTGCTCAGCCTGCCTGTCCTCCAATAATCAGACTTGTGCTGACACGCCCCCCCCCCATGCATAGCCATTCACTGGGAAGATCAGTGTACTGCTGCTTCTCATCTTTCTGCTGACACCCCCTCCCTCTGCAGTTCCCACCCCCAAAACTCTTAGCCCCTTATGCAGCTGAGAAAAGAAGTCATGTGATCAAAAAAAGAAAACATTTATTTATAATAGTTTTTAAATATGTATTTACACAAATGTTTTGCATTTCATTTCTATTTTAACCCCTTCAGCCCCGGACCAATTTGGCAGCCAAAGGACCAGGCCCCTTTTTGCGATTTGGCACTGCGTCGCTTTAACTGACAATTGCGCGGTCGTGCGGCGTGGCTCCCAAACAAAATTGACGTTCCTTTTTTTCCCACAAATAGAGCTTTCTTTTGGTGGTATTTGATCACCTCTGCGGTTTTTATTTGTTGCGCTATAAACAAAAATAGAGCGACAATTTTGAAAAAAATGCAATATTTTTTACTTTTTGCTATAATAAATATCCCCCAAAAAAATATAAAAAAAAGATTTTTTTTCCTCAGTTTAGACCGATACGTATTCTTCTACATATTTTTGGTAAAAAAAAATCACAATTAGCGATTATTGATTGGTTTGTGCAAAAGTTTTAGCGTTTACAAAATTGGGGATAGTTTTATAGCATTTTTATTAAGATTTTTTTTTTTTACTAGTAATGGCGGCGATCAGCGATTTTTATTGTGACTGCGACATTATGGCGGACACATCGGTCATTTTTGACATATTTTTGGGACTATTGTCATTTATACAGCAATCAATGCTATTTAAATGCATTGATTCCTGTGTAAATGACACTGGCAGTGAAGGAGTTAACCACTAGGGGGCGGGGAGAGGTTAAGTGTGCCTAGAGGTGTGTTTCTTACTGTGGGGGGGGGGCGTGGCTGTCAGCTAGTGAATGCTGATCTCTGCTCCAATCACAGGGAGCAGAGATCGGCATCACTAGTTGCTAGGCAGAACGGGGAGATGCTGTTTATTTCCGCATCTCCCCGCTCAGCCATCCCGTGAGACGATCGCGGGTGTCCCCACGGCGATCGAGTCCGCGGGACCCGCGACCGGCCTCACGGGGGTCCTGACCGCGGCATCTTAAAGGGGACGTATATATACGCCCTTATGCCTGTCCGTGCCATTCTGTCGACATATATCGTCGTGCGCCGGTCGGGAAGCGGTTAAGCGGTTAAAGAGGAGTGCCCACTTAAAAAAAAATGTAAAAGTCAGCAGCTACAAATACTGCAGCTGCTGACTTTTAATAATCGGACACTTACCTGTCCCAGGGTCCAGCGATGCGGGGGATGCGTTCCCCGCTCCGCTCGCGGCGCCGGATTCTTACTGTCGTCACTCGGTTGTGGCTTCACAGCCAGGCACCCACTGCGCAATGCCGAGCGGCGCCACGCAGTCATCTGGGACCTGTCACGTGTCCCAGATGACTGATTGCGCCAAGGGGAAGTGATGTCAGTGCCCGGCACTGAAGGAGGCAGACTACGAGGGACCCCCTAGCAACAGGCATTAAGAGGTGTGTTACATTTTTTTCATGAATTTTAAGCTATTTTTATTTTTTTTGGTGGAAACACCACTTTAAACTCAATAGTTTCTTTTACAAGGTGAGGGGTCACATATACTTTAACCACTTGCTTACCTGGCACTTAAACCCCCCTCCTATCCAGACCAATTTTCAGCTTTCGGTGCTCTCACACTTTGAATGACAATTACTCAGTCATGCAAGACTGTACTCAAATGAATTTTTTGTCCTTTTTTTTACCACAAATAGGGCTTTCTTTTGGTGGTATTCGATCACCTCTGGGTTTTTTTTTTTTTTGCGCTATAAATGAAAAAAGACAGAAAATTTTGAAAAAAAACGAATTTTTTCTTTGTTTCTGTGATAAAATTTAGAAAATTATTAATTTTTCTTCATAATTTTTGGCCACAATTTATACTGCCACATATCTTTAGTAAAAATAACCCAAATTAGTGGATATTATTTGGTCTTTGTGAAAGTTAGAGAGTCCACAAACCGTGGTGCGAATCATACAAAATTTATCACACCTGATGTACTGGTGACCTATCTCATTTCTTGTGACACTGATGACAGATGGCACCGATACGTGGCATTGATGACAGGTGACACTGACAACAGATGGCACGTGACACTGACAGGTGGCACTGGTGACAGATGGCACTAATACGTGGCACTGATGACAGATGGCACTAATATGTGGCACTGATGACACGTGACACTGATATGGCACTGATGACAGATGGCACTATGTGGCACTGATGACACGTGGCACTTATGTGGCACTGATGACAGATGGCACTTATACATGGCACTGGGGACAGGTGGCACTGGGGACAGATGGCACTGACAGATGGCACTGGGGACAGATGGCACTGGCAGATGGCACTGGGGACAGATGGCACTGGCAGATGGCACTGGGGACAGATGGCACTGGGGACAGATGGCACTGGCAGATGGCACTGGGGACAGATGGCACTGGCAGATGGCACTGGGGACAGATGGCAGTGGTGGCAGTGGGGACAGATGGCAGTGGTGGCAGTGGGGACAGATGGCAGTGGGGACAGATGGCAGTGGTGGCAGTGGGGACAGATGGCAGTGGAGACAGATGGCAGTGGTGGCAGTGGGGACAGATGGCAGTGGGGACAGATGGCAGTGGTGGCAGTGGGGGCAGATGGCACTTTATTTATTTTATTATTATTTTTTTTTTTCTACTTACGGCCGCTGCAGCCGTTCATCTCGCCCTCCTCACATGCTGTCTCTGTGTGAGGAGGGAGAGCGGCACTGAGAGATGATCTCATATGTTTACATATGAGATCATCTCCCATTGGACACGCCGATCGCGCTGTAAACGGCCGCTGTGATTGGCCGTTTACAGCGATCTGTGATTGGCTGTGTCCAAGGGACACGGCCAACACAGAATTTCCCCGCTGTGCGCTCGTGAGCGCGCACAGGGAGCGAGGCTGGATGTCTAGTGGCCTGATGTCTAGTGGCCGGATGTCTAGTGGTTAACCGCTTCCCGACCGCCCACTGCATATATACGTCAGCAGAATGGCACGGGCAGGCAGAATCACATACCTGTACGTGATCGTGCATGTGCCTGCCCGTGGGTCGCGCGCGCGCCGCTAGCGGCGCGCTCGCGACCCGGTCGGGAGCTCCGTGACCCCGGCCGCGGGACCAGCGGACCCGATCGCCGCTGGTATCCCGCGATCGGGTTACGAAGCGGAAGAACGGGGAGAGGTCTATGTAAACAAACCTCTCCCTGCGCTTCCTACACTGACTGTCAGTGATCGGCGGTTCCCTGTCATCGGGAACGCCGATCAATGACGTCACACGTACAGCCACGCCCCCCTACAGTAAACACAACACATCACGTCACACTGACTCCTCCCCGCCCCCTTGTGGTTAACCCCCTAACTACAACTGTCATTTACATAGGAATCAGTGCTATTTAAATAGCACTGATTTCTGTATAAATGACAAATGTCCCAAAAATGTGTCAAAAATGTCCGATGTGTCCGCCAAAATGTCGCAGTCACAATAAAAATCGCTGATCGCCGCCATTACTAATAAAAAAAAAAATATTAATAAAAATGCTATAAAACTATCCCCTATTTTGTAAACGCTATAACTTTTGCGCAAACTAATCAATAATCGCTAATTGCGATTTTTTTTACCAAAAATATGTAGAAGAATACGTATCGGCCTAAACTGAGGAAAAAAAAAGTTTTTTTATATATTTTTTGGGGATATTTATTATAGCAAAAAGTAAAAAATATTGCATTTTTTTCAAAATTGTCGCTCTATTTTTGTTTATAGCGCAAAAAATAAAAACCGCAGGGGCGATCAAATACCACCAAAAGAAAGCTCTATTTGTGGGAAAAAAAGGACGCCAATTTTGTTTTGGAGCCACGTCGCATGACCGCGCAATTGTTAGTTAAAGCGACGCAGTGCCGAATTGCAAAAAGGGGCCTGGTCCTTTGGCTGCCAATTGGTCCGGGGCTGAAGTGGTTAAGCAGCAATCAGGACAGATCTGAAGCTTACAAGTTTTGAACATCTAAATTAGGGTTGCGCCGATATCGGTGCTGATACTAAGCTTTTGCATGAGTATTTGTCCCTTTTTTCACCCTGACTAACTATGTAACTACTGCAAATGCCACAATCCCAGGAAAATGCTTCAATAAAACAAGAATACACATGGGCCACAAGTGTTCCTTTATGAGATTTTTCCTGAATACATATTCATGTAACTCCTTACCTACTTTTAATATTTTTTTTCCATACAGCACAATGTAAAAAGCCAGAAATAACTAATGTGGCCGAATCGACTAAATACGAGGACTACTACAATGTGAGTGACTCTGTAGAGGTGAAGTGCAAGGAGGGATATCGGGCATCACATGAGAAGATGACATGTAGAGAAGGTTCCGAGTGGGATCAAACTTCACAGTGTATAGGTGAGCAAATGTCCGACTTTCCTCTCCTTCCTCCAAGTTTTACACCAAAAATTTCAAACACAGATACATACAGGACATCCCTTACCCCATGGACCACTTACAAAGAGGCAGTGCAAATCTGTCTTGAATGTCTTCTTAACCACTTCAATATCGGGGGGGGCACTTATACACCTTCCTGCCCAGGACAATTTTCAGCTTTCAGCACTTTGAATGACAATTGCGCGGTCATACTACACGGTACCCAAACTAAATTTTTATCATTTTGTTCCCACAAATAGAGATTTCTTTTGGTGGTATTTGATCCCCCCCTGCGGTTTTTATTTTTTGCTAAACAAATAAAAAAAGACCGAAAATTTTGAAAATAAGTAAGTTTTCTCTTTCACTGATGGGCACTGATAAGGCGGCACCGAGGAGGTTGCGCCAATGAGCAGGCACTGACGGGCACCGACGATGGGCACTGATATGTGGCACTGACGGTGGCACCGAGGAGGTTGCACCAATGAGCAGGCACTGACGGGCACCGACGATGGGCACTGATATGCGGCACTGATTGGCATTGGTAGGCGGCACTGATGGGTGGCACTGATATGCAGCACTGATGGGCATTGATAGGTGGCACTGGTGGGCACTCATGGGTGGCACTGGTGGGCACTGATGGGCACTGATGGGCGACACTGATGGGCACTGCAAGGCTGAAAAGATGGGTACTCATGGGTGGCACTGATAGGCGGCACTGCTGGGCACTGATGGGCATTGATACGTGGCACTGATGGGTACTGATACACGGCACTGATACACGGCACTGATGGGCATCCCTGGTGGCACTGGCAGTGGTAGGCATTGTTAGTGGGCACTGATTGGCAGCTGCCTGGGCATTGATTGGCAGCTGCCTGGGCACAGATGTTCATTTCCCTGGGGGTCTAGGGGGGGCATACCTAGTGGTCCAGTGTGGATGGCCATCCTGGTGGTCCTTGGCGGGATCCGAGGGGGGGCTGCTCTGATAAACAATCAGCACGGACCCCCCCCCCCCCCTGCACGGAGAGCCGCCGATCGGCTCTCCTCTATTCGCGTCTGTCAGACGTGAGTGAGGAAAAGCCGATCACCGTCTCTTACTATTTACATTGTGATCAGCCGTGATTGGACACGGCTGATCACGTGGTAAAGAGTCTCCATCGGAGACTGACACACCGCAATAGCGATCGCCACGATCACAATATCCATATCACGTCATATGACGTCCGGTCAGGATATTGAAACCACTTTGCCGCCGTCATTCTGCTATATGGCGGGCGGCAAGTGGTTCAATTAGAAATGGATATTATTTGGTCCTGTGACAGAAATCAGAGGGAGTCATGATTGATAGTATGGATGATGTGGTGTGGATGATAGCAGCACATATTATGCTGATTTCCTCAAGGATTGTTCTTAAAGTGGTTGTAAACCCCTTACAGACCACTTTAGCCTACAGGTAAGCTTAGATTAAGGCTCACCTGTAGGTGTAAGAAATATCTCCCAAACCTAAAAGGTTTAGGAGATATTTGCAGAAATAGCGGCGCCGATGTCTACGGCGCATGCAGGCGCACTGAGCGTTTCTGACGGAGATCATGCCGTTAGTGGCGGCACCTGCGCGCATGCGCGGGAGTGACGTCATCGCGGCTCCGGCCAGTCACAGCCCTGGAGCCGCGATAGATGGCAGGATAGATGGTGGGATAGATGGCGGGATAGATGGCGGCGTCGGAGGAAGGGAACGAGGACCGATTCGGAGACTTCGATCTCAGGTAAGTAATTCATAATGAGCTAGTATGCTATGCCATAGCCATAGAAGGCACTTACCTACAATTTGGTGAGCACTAACACCGATAGGCTGAAATTAGATGGAAATTGATGTATTCCAGGATGGAATTTAAGCCGTTGAAAGGTGGACTGTATTCCCCCATGGATGAGTTTAAAGGGAACCTGTTTTAAGTCTAATGGAAGTTTGCCTTCAATAGATAATTGTGCCTAATGCTTTGCAATGCTAATGGGGGAATGCTAAGCTTAAAACTCTTCCCACCAACACCTATGCTGACTTACCAGGGTAAAAAAGATGTGCACTATATTGCCTAAAGTATTGGGACACCTGGCTTTACACACATATGAACTTTATTGGCCTCCCAGTCTTAGTCTGTAGGGTTCAATATTGAGTTGGCCCCACCCTTTACAGCTATAACAGCTTCAACTCTTCTAGGGAAGGCCGTCCACAAGGTTTAGGAGTGTGTCTATGGGAATGTTTGACCATTCTTCCAGAAGAGCATTTGTGAGGTCAGGCACTGATGTTGGACGAGAAGGCCTGGCTCACAGTCTGGGCTCTAATTCATCCCAAAGGTGTTCTATCAGGTTGAGGTCAGGACTCTGTGCCGGCCAGTCAAGTTCCTCCACCCCAAACTCACTCATCCATGTCTTATGCCGCGTACACACATTCGGAATTCTCGTCGGAAAAAGCTCTGATGGTTTTCCCGTCGGAATTCCGCTCAAGCTGTCTTGCCTACACACGGTCACACCAAATTCCGACGGTCTGTAACACAGCGGCATCAAACACGTTCGTCAGCACTATAAAAGGGAAGTTTAATGCTTCCGAGCATGCGTTGAATTGTTTCCGAGCATGCGTCAGAATTTTGCGTGTCGGAATTGCATACACACGATCGGAAAATCCGATAGAAAGGTTTTCCGTCGGAAAAATTAAGAACAGGTTCTCAATTCAAAGTCCGTCGGAAATTCCGACAGAAAAAGACAGATGGGCGTACACACGGTCGGAAAATCCGTTGAAAAGCTCCCATCTGTTTCCATCGGAAATTCCGACCGTGTGTACGGGGCATTAGAAGACCTTTAGGATGAATTAGAGTGGAGACTGCGAGCCAGGTCTTCTCATCCAACATCAGTACCTGACCTCACAAATGCACTGCTGGAAGAATGGTCAAACATTCGCATAGACACACTCCTAAACCTTGTGGACGGCCTTCCCAGAAGAGTTGAAGCTGTTATAGCTGCAAAGGGCGGAGCCAACTCAATATTGAACACCACTGTGCAATGCTCTACCAATACTGTGCAACACTGCAATACTCTGCCACTACTGTGCAATACTCTGCCACTACTGTGCAATGCTCTGCCACTACTGTGCAATACTCTGCCACTACTGTGCAATGCTCTGCCACTACTGTGCAATGCTCTGCCACCACTGTGCAATGCTCTGCCACTACTGTGCAATGCTCTGCCACCACTGTGCAATGCTCTGCCACCACTGTGCAATACTCTGCCACCACTGTGCAATACTCTGCCACTCCTCCAATTTACAAGCTGACCTCAATGCTCTGTCAAATTGGGCGACTATGTGGCAGATGAGGTTTAATGTTGATAAATGTAAAGTTATGCACTTGGGGGCTAAGAATATGCATCATACATGCTAGGGGGAGTACAACTGGGGGAATCCGTAGTGGAGAAGGATCTGGGGGTTTTGGTAGATCATAAACTCAATAATAGCATGCAATGCCAAGCTGCGGTTTCCAAAGCGAGCAAAGTCCTTTCTTGTATTAAGAGAGGTATGGACTCCAGAGAGAGAGATATCATTTTGCCCCTGTTCAAATCATTAGTAAGACCTCATCTGGAATATGCAGTTCAGTTTTGGGCACCAGTTCTCAAAAAGGATATTGGGGAACTGGAGAAAGTGCAGAGAAGGGCAACCAAACTGATAAGAGGCATGGAGGAGCTCAGCTATGAGGAAAGATTAGAGGAACTGAATTTATTCACCCTTGATAAGAGGAGATTAAGGGGGGATATGATCAACATGTATAAATATATAAGGGGTCCATATAGTGAACTTGGTGTTGAGTTATTCACTTTACGGTCAACAAAGAGGACAAGGGGGCACTCTTTACGTCTAGAGGAGAAGAGATTTCATCTCCAAATAAGGAAAGGTTTCTTCACAGTAAGAGCTGTGAAAATGTGGAATAGACTCCCTGCAGATGTGGTTCTAGCCAGCTCAGTAGATTGCTTTAAGAAAGGCCTGGATACCTTCCTAAATGTACATAATATAACTGGGTACTGACATTTATAGGTAAAGTTGATCCAGGGAAAATCCGATTGCCTCTCGGGGGATCAGGAAGGAATTTTTTTCCCCTGCTTTAGCAAATTGGAGAATGCTCTGCTGGGGTTTTTTTTGCCTTCCTCTGGATCAACTGTGGGTATAGAATGGGGTATATGGGATTGTATGATATATATATATATATATATATATATATATATATATATATTTTTTTTTGTTTAATTTGTGGTTGAACTGGATGGACTTGTGTCTTTTTTCAACCTAACTAACTATGTAACTATGTAACTATGTAACTATGTACTGTGCAATGCTCTGCCACCACTGTGCAATACTCTGCCACCACTGTGCAATGCTCTGCCACCACTGTGCAATGCTCTGCCACCACTGTGCAATGCTCTGCCACCACTGTGCAATGCTCTGCCACCACTGTGCAATACTCTGCCACTACTGTGCAATGCTCTGCCACCACTGTGCAATACTCTGCCACCACTGTGCAATACTCTGCCACCACTGTGCAATGCTCTGCCACCACTGTGCAATACTCTGCCACCACTGTGCAATGCTCTGCCACCACTGTGCAATACTCTGCCACCACTGTGCAATACTTTACCAACACTGTGCAATGCTCTGCCACCACTGTGCAATACTCTGCCACCACTGTGCAATGCTCTGCCACCACTGTGCAATACTCTGCCACCACTGTGCAATGCTCTGCCACCACTGTGCAATACTCTGCCACCACTGTGCAATACTTTACCAACACTGTGCAATGCTCTGCCACCACTGTGCAATACTCTGCCACCACTGTGCAATACTTTACCAACACTGTGCAATACTTTACCAACACTGTGCAATACTCTGCCAACACTGTGCAATACTCTGCCAACACTGTGCAATACTCTGCCACCACTGTGCAATGCTCTACCAATACTGTGCAACACTGCAATATTCCGCCAATACTCTGCAATAATTTTTAATAGAAACAAAGAATTTTTTTTTTACCAAATTTTCTGTATTTTTTGATTTATAGCGCAAAAAATAAAAACCCAGCGGTGATTAAATACCACCAAAAGAAAGCTCTATTTGTGTGAAAAAAAGGACACGAAATTCATTTGGGTACAGGGTTGCATGACTGAGTAATTGTCATTCAAAGTGTGAGAGCGCCGAAAGCTGAAAATTGGTCTGGTTAGGAAGGGGGTTTAACTGCCCAGTGGGTAAGTGGTTAATTGGAGCAAGTCAGCTCTACTACCCCTGGCATGGCCTCATGATCAACCATTGCCAACAATCCCCTCCCTGGATGTAGTGACCAAGTTAAAATATCTAGGGGTTTGGATCTCAAGCGATATAGGGCAATATACCAGTGATAACTTAGCCTCCCTGTTGCTGAAATTTAAGCAAAAGGTAGATATTTGGTGCCGTCTCCCCCTCTCCGTGGCAGGGTGCTGCGGTTTGATCAAGATGATCGGGCTCCCGCAAGTACTGTACGTGCTTCATAATTCCCCAATCTGGATTACCCAAAAATGGTTTAAAGCGGAAGTAAACCCATCAATTTACCGTATATACTCGAGTATAAGCCGAGTTTTTCAGCACATTTTTTTGTGCTGAAAGTGCCCCCCTCGGCTTATACTTGAGTCAAGCACTTTTCTGCAGCAAAAAAAAAAATTTCCGACCCGAATTTGGGGCCCCGTATCTCGGGGCCACTTGGGTCTAGGAATCCCAAATTTGGTGTGCCAACCCAGTGGACCTAGCACTATAACATATCCAAAGATGGGGTTCCTAGCACTAAGTGGCCCCAAGATACGGGGCCCCAAATTTGGTTCGGAAAATGTCATTCTCTGCTGCAGAAAAGTGCTTGACATTTTCTGACCCGAATTTGGGGCCCCATATCTCGGGGACACTTGGTGCTAGGAACTCCAAATGTTGTATTCCAACCCAGTGGAATTAGCACTACAACATATCCAAAGATGGGGTTCCTAGCACTAAGTGACCCCGAGATACAGGGCCCCAAATCGGTCAACTGTGTCCATCTGCATGGGCACAGTGAGGCTGCAAATGGGCATCGTTGACCCTCTTTTCCACTTACAGTAGCTGCGCATTTCTCACCCTAGGCTTATACTCGAGTCAATAAGTTTTCCCAGTTGTTTGTGGTAAAATTAGGTGCCTCGGCTTATATTCGGGTCGGCCTATACTCGAGTATATACGGTAACAGTCTAAAAAAAAAAAGGCATGCCGGGAATGCTAACTGCACATTGGTTGTGCTCTCAACCAAACAGTCAAACCATCCAATGGCTGGTGTCATAACGGATCACATGTGCAGCACTGTGGCAGTTGAAGATTAAACAGAGGCAAAGATGGCAGCTTCCTTGGCTGAAAACGATAGGGGGGTTTACTTCCACTTTAAAAAGATTGAATCCCTATTTCGGGATCTAGTCTGGAAGAAGGGTAAAGCCCGGATCGGCTTGGGGACAATGCAGCTTCCTGTTAGGGGGGAGGGATGGCGATCCCGCACCCTAGATTATATTTTTTGGCAGCACAACTACAGCACCTGGTGAGTGGCGGAATTTTGGAAGGGGGAAGCCCTAGCAACCAATTGGCTATAATGGGAGCCCCCCAATGACTCACTAATAGAGGTGCTGGAAGCAGACTCATTCATTCAGAGAGGTCCAACGATTGATTTGATGAATAAAGTGTGGCAGGCAATAAAGTTGATGCTGGGATATAGTGGGGTGAGTTCACCCCCCTATGGATCAACAAGAACTTAGCCGAAATAGCGGGTATAGAGAGACCCCGAGAATGGGGAAGACAGGGTATTGGTCGTTTAATCCAGTTGTACGAGGGGAATGGAATGAAGTTATTTGAAGAACTAAGACGAGAATTTGATATACCAAATAGTACGTTCTATAACCACTTCCCACCCGGCCAATGTACATATACGGCCGGGTGGGAGCCGTCTACTTCTGATAGGACGTTCAGGAACGTCCTTCAGAAGTAGAGGGATCGCGCGCGCGCGTGCCCGCGCAGCGGCGCGATCCCGATGCGGCCGTGTCACCCGGACACGGCGCATCTCGAATCGGCAGGAGGGCACGGTGATTGGCCCTCCTGATCACATGACGGCCGTGACGAATCACGGCTGTCATGTGATGTAAACAAACAGCCGGTTGCTAGGCAATCGGCCCTCCTCTCCTCACACGGAAGTCGTCGGTGAGGAGAGGAGAGCGGATCGCTGCAGCCGGCTGGTGATCAGTGAGTATGAGATGTTTTTTTACTCACTGATCACCAGTCTAGGGTCCCCCATAGTAAAACACACGTCCCCACAGTAAAACACACATGTCCCCACAGTAAAACACACATGTCCCCACAGTAAAACACACATGTCCCCAAAACACACATGTCCCCAAAACACACATGTCCCTAAATAATAAAAACACCTGTCCCTCACATATGTCCCACTAAAATAACATGTGCCAATGATTATCTGCACACATATGTCCGTGATCACCTGCACACCCCTTTTACATGATCATTTGCGTACATATGTCCGTGATCACGCGAACCAATTATTATACACTTAACGGAATTTTTTTTACAAAAAACATGTAGCAGAATACATTTTGGCTTAAATTTATGACAAAATTTGATTTTATTGGATTTCTTTTAAAAAAGAAAGGAGAAAATATTGTTTTTTTTCAAAATTTCCGCTATGTTTTCGCTTATATCGCAAAAAATAAAAAACGGAGTCGCGAATAAATACCACCAAACTAAAGCTCTATTTGTGCGAACAAAATGATAAAAAATTCATTTGGTTACAGCATTGCATGACCGCGCAATTGTCACTGAAAGTGCGCGAGCGCTGAAAGCTGAAAATTGGTCTGGGCAGGAAGGGTGTTTAAGTGCACAGTAGGCAAGTGGTTAAGTATCTACAGATTAGGCATGGAGTGCAGGCTCAATTTCGGTCTCTAACCATTGAATGGGTGAGGACTCCCTTGTTCAACAAAATGATTGAAACGGGACCAACGAGAGGCCTGATTTCTAAGCTGTATGCCGATCTGGGCGACAGAACCATGAGCAGGAAGGGGCCTGACAGGAGTAGATTGGGGTGGGAGCAAGACCTAGGGCCGATAACCCCAGAACGATGGGCAAAACTCTTAGAAAAGGGATGCTTGGTTTCAATATCCCCTTCACAAAGGATCTCCCATCTATTTCTTATCCATAGAGCAGTGGCGGTGCGTGCATAGAGGGCGCAGGAGCGCCGCCCCCCCTCTCCTGCACCGCTCTATCACCAATAGATAGATTCATGCATTGCATGAATCTATCTATTGTCACCGCTGCCGCCCCCTATTCAGGTGTCCGGCCCCTTGTCGGGCGCCGGGCATCTGAATTACAGCAGCGGGGGGGGGGGGGGGGGGTGTTTCTGGAAGCGCCCTATTAGAGCTGTAAAGCTCTAATAGGGGACCTGATTAGAGCGGTGGGCTCTAATAGGCTTCCATAAGTGTAAACAGCGGGCGCACTGCTGTGCGTTCGCTTATTACACAGTATTGTGTTAGAGAAGCGAATACATCGCTTCCCTAACACAGACCCGCCTCTCAGCCAATCAGGTTGCCGGGTTTGTTACCTGTCACCTGATTGGCTGAAGTCACAGGCGCTGTGATTGGACGCTAGGCGTCCAATCATAGCAGAAGACAGGAGCGCGGGAGAAGATATCGGAAGATGAGGGGAAGATGAGGGGACACCGCGCGCTGCACACCGAGACAAGGTAAGTGCAGAGGGCAGGCAGGGGGCACAGTGGCAGAACTTGAGGGGCACAGTGGCAGCACTTGAGGGGCACAATGGCAGAACTTGGGGCACAGTGGCAGCACTTGGGGCACAGTGGCAGAACTTGGGGCACACTGGCAGCACTTGGGGCACAGTGGCAGCACTTGGGGCACAGTGGCAGCACTTGGGGCACAATGGCAGCACTTGGGGCACAATGGCAGCACTCGGGGCACAGTGGCAGCACTTGGGGCACAGTGGCAGAACTTGGGGCACAGTGGCAGAACTTGGGGCACAATGGCAGCACTTGGGGCACAGTGGCAGCGTTTGATGGGCACAGTGGCAGCGTTTGATGGGCACAGTGGCAGCGTTTGATGGCACAGTGAGGATGTTTGTTTGCGCCCCCCCAAAAATTTTGAGCACCAGCCGCCACTGCCATAGAGCCTATTATACACCCCAAAAAATGTTCAAATTTGGTAGGAAGCCTAAAGAGGAATGTCCTAGATGTAAGGCCCGGGGGACTTGATCCATATGGTGTGGAAATGCCCCAAACTATACAGGTATTGGATTGAAATTGTTGAAAGGATAAACAGAGTTTTCAGGACCGCACTGGAACCAGAGGCTGGGACTTGCTTACCGGGAAGTTTTGAGGAGGGTGGAGTCTCCCCCGCTTGTGAAGATAGCCGTTCTCAGATGTTTGTATCAAGCACGGCGCCTAATAGCGCAAAAACTGGCAGACTAAAACTCCTCCCTCATCGGGGGTATGGGCCGAATATATTAACTCTATGATATGGTGTGAGAGGGCGATGTTTGTCAGGCAGAACAATTTAAAGAAGTTTATAGGGCTATGGAGCCCCTGGCAGAGCGAGATGGGATGCTCTTGGCGGAGGGGCGACTGTGGGGTAGAAGGGGCTTCCCCTCCGACCCCGCCTCACCTGTAGACTCCCCCGGTGGGAGTCCCCTCTTCAGCTACCCAGCAGAACACAGGCTGGTCTACGATCCCGATGCTGATCCACTTACTGTCTCTGACTGTCTGGGTACCAGCGGTGTGCGTTTGGGGGGGGAGGGATAGGGGAGGGATAGGGGGGCGGGAGCAAGATATGGAAAACAACAATTAATTTTCCCCTTTAATTTCTTGGAAATTATATCAGACATTGTATATTTTCTTTCTTTTTTTATTTTTTTTATTTACTGTATGTTGTCAATTTTGTAATGCGAAAAACTAAATAAAGACTATGAAGTTAAAAAAAAGAAATAGCCAGCGTGATGTACTAGATCCTCTGATGCAGTCACAGTACAGCCAAAAAAGAAAAAAACTCAACACAGTGTGAACCAGTAAAAAATGTAATACGTTTAATAAAATAGGGAACACTCACATTTAGTAGGTGTATAAAGCGCTTATAATATACAGTATAACCAACACAATGACATCCGCAGGGCTCCATCCGACACATTTTGTCTAAGGAGACATCATCTCCTGATGTCTCCTTAGACGAAACGCGTCTGTCTGTGGTCATTACCATTCTACTTCATTGTTTTTGCATATTCCCTTTTGAGCGCTGCACATAATTTCTATATATGTACTTGTGGACAGTCTTCCCAGAATAGTTGAAGCTGTTATGGCTGCAAAGGGTGGGGCCAACTCAATATTGAACCCTACGGACTAAGACTGGGATGCCATTAACCACTTGTCGACCGGGCCATACCCAAATGACGGCTACATCGCTGTCGGATAACTCTGGAAGGTTGTACAATGACATCCTCCCAGAATCGTGCTTCCGTCTGTGACCGTCTTCCAGACCCTTCGCATTATGGGTAGGGGTAAAGGACCAATGACAGCAGCCCTTTACCACGCGATCACTCCGTCAACAAACCGGAGACTCTGAGCAGGTGCAGCAGCGCTGTGGGCTGGATCTGAAGTTCCCCCAGCCGTGGCTCATTCATGCTCATCCATCCCCATCCATGGCTCATCCATGCCTATCCATGGCTCATTCATGCCTATCCATGGCTCATCCATGCCTATCCATGGTTCATTCATGCCTATCCATGGCTCATCCATGCCTATCCATGGCTCATTCATGCCTATCCATGGCTCATCCATGCCTATCCATGGCTCATTCATGCCTATCCATGGCTCATCCATGCCTATCCATGGCTCATTCATGCCTATCCATGGCTCATCCATGCCTATCCATGGCTCATTCATGTCTATCCATGGCTCATCCATGCCTATCCATGGCTCATTCATGCCTATACATGGCTCATCCATGCCTATCCATGGCTCATTCATGCCTATCCATGGCTCATTCATGCCTATCCATGGCTCATCCATGCCTATCCATGGCTCATTCATGCCTATCTATGGCTCATCCATGCCTATCCATGGCTCATTCATGCCTATCCATGGCTCATCCACCCCCATTCATGGCTCATTCATGCCTATCCATGGCTCATTCATGCCTATCCATGGCTCATTCATGCTCAAAACCAAATAATATACACTGATTTGGGTTATTTTTACCAAAGATATGTAGCAATATACATTTTGACCCAAATTTATGACCCAATATAGCTGTACACTCACTACTTTACATTGTAGCAAAGTGTCATTATATATATATATATATATATATAATCACTTGATACTGCACAGAAGAGCTGCCCTATAGCAGTAAAAAATAAAATAAAAGTGGTTAAACAGATATATATATATATATATATATATATATATATATATATATATATATATATATATATATATATATATATATAGTGGTGTGACAAAGTGTTTGCCCCCTCCCTCATTTCCTGATAAAAGGAACTATGAATTCTGCTGTCTACCAAGAGATCCTGAAGGAGAATGTCCGACCATCTGTTCGTGTACTCAAGCTGAAACGAACTTGGGTTCTGCAGCAGGACAATGATCCTAAACACACCAGCAAGTCCACCACCGAATGGCTGAAGAAAAACAAAATGAAGACTTTGGAGTGGCCTAGCCAAAGTCCTGACCTGAATCCTATTGAGATGTTGTGGTATGACCTTAAAAAGGCCGTTGATGCTCGAAAACCCTCTAATGTAACTGAATTAGGACAATTCTGCAAAGATGAGTGGGCCAAAATTCCTCCAGGACGCTGTAAAAGCCTCATTGCACGTTATCGCAAACGCTTGGTTGCAGTTGTTGCTGCTAAGGGTGGCCCAACCAGTTATTAGGTTTAGGGGGCAATCACTTTTTCACACAGGGCCATGATGGTTTGGATTTTTTTTCACCTTTAATAATAAACACCTTCATTTACAAATTGCATTTTGTGTTTACTTGTGTTGTCCTTGACTATTGTTTAAATTGGTTTGATGTTCCGAAACACTTAAGTGTGACAAACATGCAAAGGAACAGGAAATGAGGAAGGGGGCAAACACTTTTTCACACCACTGTATATATATATATTTTTTTTTTTTTCCATGAATAATTGTTCATATTAACTAGTAATAAATAAAAAATGTTCTTCTTTTCTTTTTTTTAAGCAGCACAATGTAAAAGGGCAAAAATCAAACATATGGAATCACTGATTGAAGACAAGGACTACTACAATGTGGATGACTCTGTAGAGGTGAAGTGTAATGAGGGATATTGGCCAACATATAAGAAGATGACATGTGTGCGAAGTGGAAATGGATCTAAGTGGGATCAAACTTCACAGTGTATAGGTGAGCAAATGTCCAACTTTCTTCTGCTGCCTCCAAATTATACACTGAACATTCCAAGTACAGATATTACAATATACAGTGCCTTGAAAAAGCATTCATACCCCTTGAGTGGCACATAATTGTGAAGTAAAAGGAAAATGATAAATAGTTTTCAAAATGTTTTACAAATAAATAAGTGAAAAGTGTGGGGGGGGGCATTTGTATGGCGCCCCCCGGAGTCAATACTTTGTAGAACCCCCTTTCTCTACAAGTCGTTTTGGGGATGTCTCTACCAGCTTTGCACATCTAGAGAGGACATTTCTGCCCATTCTTCTTCTTTGTAAAATATCTCAAGCTCTGTCAGATTGGATGAAGAGCGTCTGTGATCAGCAATTTTCAAGTCTTACCACAGATTCTCAATGTGATTTAGGTCTGGACTGTGACTGGGCCATTCTAACACATGAATATGCTTTGATCTAAACCATTCCATTGTAGCTCTGGCTGTACGTTTCGGGTCGTTGTCCTGCTGGAAGGTGAACCTCCCCCCCAGTCTCAAGTCTTTTGCAGACTCTTACAGGTTTTCTTCTAAGATTGTCCTGTGTTTGTCTCCATCCATCTTCCCATTAACTCTGACCAGCTTCCCTGTCCCTGCTGAAGAAAACCATCCCCACAACATGAGGCTGCCACCACCATGTCTCACGGTGGGGATGGTGTGTTCAGGGTGATGTGCAGTGTTCGTTTTCCTCCATACATAGCGTTTTGCTTTTAGCCTAAAAAGTTAAATTTTGGTCTCATCTGACCAGATCACCTTCTCCCACATGTTTGCTCCCCTCCCCCACATGGCTTCTCACAAACTACAAACAGGACTTCTTATGACTTTCTTTCTCCAATGTCTTTCTTCTTGTCACTCTTCCATAAAGGGCAGATTTGTGGAGAACACGACTAATAGTTGTCCTGTGGACAGATTCTCCCCCCTGAGCTGTGGATCTCTGCAGCTCCTCCAGAGTTACCATGGGCCTCTTGGCTCTTCCCTGATGAATGCTCTCATTGCCCGGCCCGGTCAGTTTAGGTGGACGGCCATGTCTTGGTAGGTTTGCAGTTGCGCCATACTCTTTCCATTTTCGGATGATGCCAGTTCTGAGGCTCAGGAACGGATGGATCCCCACCCCAGACCATGAGGGCCTCTGGGGCTGGTCAGGGTGACCATGAACAGACAGAGCTCCGTGAGATGTTCAAAGCTTGGGAGATTTTTTGCCAAAAATGATAGGAGAGTTTAGTTCCGCTTTAATCTGATGTCCATTGTGGGTGTTTTTGTTTACATCCAGTGCTGCAAGTCCCCACGGTCTTGTCCATACCTGAGCATTACAGCCCTATAGACTTTTATGGGACTATCTCCAATCCACTGCTGCCTTGGAAGACAGTCCCGTAGAGGTTTATGGAACACCGATGTGCAGGCGCAGACAGAACATTGAAGACTTGCATAGCTTGTGTAGCACTGACCCCCGAAGGAGCTTTTTTTTTTTTTTTCTGGGCTTACCAATTACCTCCTCGTAGCTCGTCGTTCGTTGTCTAGGGGCTCCCAGGGTTAGTACCCAGTAACTTTATAAGCTGACACTCGAATGTCCTTTTTAGGATTTTTATTTGTAGGGGTAACATCCAACTATAACACAGTCTCTCATTGGGAATAGAGGGCACAGGTGATAAAACTCAGGCACTGTTAGAACTGCTGACATCAATTGAATGTCTCTTAGATAGCCCAGAGAGTAGCCACTCGCAACTGGGCGCTTCACTGCTGGATAAACCTCTAACCATAGATTTAGCAGCCAACATGTGATCCGGAAACTTTGAAAAGTCTCTGCCACAGACTAGATTGTAACTGAAGATAAGTAGGAACCCCTCTCACAGTACCTGGAACTCTCAGCCTTCTTGGCGATACTGTGAGAAGTGTGGATTCACTAGTGACCATACATCTCAGCTCCCAGGCTCTTACCGAGCAGCCAGCTTCTTGGCCCTCCTATGAAGAGTCCTCCCCTGGTCACTTGTACGAGTTGCCGTGTCCCTCCAACACCGAGAGCACACCGGGACACCTCCGAATCCTCCTTCAGTTACTGGGCCTCGAACTAGCCAGTTCTGAGGCTCGGGAACGGATGAATCCCTTCCCCAGACCATGAGAGCCTCTGAGGCTGGTCAGGGTGACCATGCTTGTGGGACGGCAGACACTCCTGGGCCCGGGACCCCTCATGGGGTTGGTCCGGACCAGAACCAGGAATCAAAAGAGCAAGCCGAACCCTGAACACGTGACTTCAGCTTCTTAAATACCCCTTCCCAGACTACACAGCAGGGCCAGACGCGCCCACTGATTGGCTCCAGGAAAGATTGGTACCTAACACGTCCAACCAGGCCTGGTCCTGGCCTGTCACATGTGCCTCACTGCACCTATGACCAGGCAGAACTGCAGTACAGCCCAGCCAGACTGATGCCAAAGTAAAAGACCTACAGAATTAACCCCCAGAACTCTGTTACATATATATATATATATATATATATATATATATATATAGCACACACTTTAGAAAAGTGTCGGCGCTACACTTGAGACAAACAGAGGAACTGAGGCCATCAGATCTAGGTAAATAAGCATCTGTGGAGTGCAGGGGCGGACTGACAACTCATAGGGCCCCCGGGCAATAGGAGATTATGGGGCTCCCAGGTTATCAGAGATGTACACACAGTAAACACAGACATGTTTCTATTGGCTGAGAAGGTACTGGAGAGGTGGGGCAGCTATAATCTCAGGGTTTTTAGACCAAAAGGCTGTCGGTAAGGGACATTTCAGAAACAGATGTAAAATAAAAACACAGATTTTTACATACTGTCCCTGGTTTTACTGAGGCTGGCAACCCTGATGGGGCCCCCTAGTGGCCCGGAGCCCTCGGGAAGTGCCCAAGTGGCCGAATGGTCAGTCCGCCCCTGGTGGAGGGCAAGGTTGGGTTGGGTTGGGTTATGAAAGGGTTAAAAAAATGATAGGTGTACTTTGTTTTTCTTTAATAAAGACCTTTCCTCTGTTTTCTAAACATTTTCAACCCCCCAATTTGTAATTCAGTGTTTTGTGTTCTTTATATTAGGAATTACAATAACAGACTGGAAAGTCACCTCAACCAGCATCAGCTTCCAAATCCTGTGTGGTCCACATTGTCCTCAGCACTGGAGATTTACGACTTGCTGTGATCCGAAACTGGGAAATTATAAATCATGTAGCAACTTGAATGATAAAAGAAATGTGACGTTCACCAATCTACAGCCGTTCTCCGAGTATGGAATCAACACCACACTTTACATTAATAATCAGTCGTTCCCTCTCCGCATGGGAAAGATCAGGACAAATGAATCAGGTAAGATGAGTTCATTTCGTCAGGCAATCTGTCGCTAAAAATGTTTTTTTTGGTAAGGCTTAATCTATTGCATTTTCGTCACCAAATAACCAAAGCAGCTCTGGGTCCTATTTATCCCACTCACCCCTAGCATACAGCATATACACTATATGATAGTGGATGGGAATCCTATACATTCTTGTTTTGGAATTAGACTTCAACCAAATGCAGCGCACCCCCGGAGGAGCTGCTGGTGAACACAGTCCTATTTGCCCACTCAGAACACACACACAGCCAGGCACACAGTATTTTCTTTATTTTTCCACTGGCTCAGAAAACAGTGTAGGGCGAAACGCGCTTGGTGCATGGCCTGGCCTGGCTGGAGCTGGGGCTGAGACTGCCATATACTTATCCATTTGTGGATTTTTCCATTGGCTCAGAAAACAGTGTAGGGCGAAACGCGTTTGGTGCACAGGCTGGCTGGAGCTGGGGCTGAGACTGCCGTATACTTATCCATTTGTGGATTTTTCCACTGGCTCAGAAAGCAGTGTAGGGTTTCTTTTTAGGGTTTTTATTGGGAACGACGAGGTGAGATAGGAAGAGGGAGCATGGATACCTCAAGCTTCACATAGCTGCAAATCCACTAATGGAGGTCCCCATGATTAAGCTCCAGGGGGCTGAGGGAAACACGCTTGGTGCACAGGCTGGCTGGAGCTGGGGCTGAGACTGCCCTATACTTATCCATTTGTGGATTTTGGATTTTTCCACTGGCTCCGAAAACAGTGTAGGTGTTCTTTTTAGGGTTTTTATTGGGAACGACGAGGTGAGATAGGAAGAGGGAGCATGGATCCCTCAAGCCGCACATAGCTGCAAATCCACTAATGGAGGTCCCCATGATTAAGCCCCAGGGGGCTGAGCGAAACGCGCTTGGTGCATGGCCTGGCTGGAGCTGGGGCTGAGACTGCCCTATACTTATCCATTTGTGGATTTTGGATTTTTCCACTGGCTCAGAAAGCAGTATAGGGTTTCTTTTTAGGGTTTTTATTCGTAACGACGAGGTGAGATAGGAAGAGGGAGCATGGATCCCTCAAGCCGCACATAGCTGCAAATCCACTAATGGAGGTCCCCATGATTAAGCCCCAGGGGGCTGAGCGAAACGCGCTTGGTGCATGGCCTGGCCTGGCCTGGCCGGAGCTGGGGCTGAGACTGCCCTATACTTATCCATTTGTGGATTTTGGATTTTCCCACTGGCTCAGAAAACAGTGTAGGTTTTCTTTTTAGGGTTTTTATTGGGA
Source organism: Lithobates sylvaticus (assembly GCA_028564925.1). Taxonomy (NCBI): domain Eukaryota; kingdom Metazoa; phylum Chordata; class Amphibia; order Anura; family Ranidae; genus Lithobates; species Lithobates sylvaticus. The sequence continues at coordinate 15,057,317 of CM053026.1, read as the reverse complement.
ACGACGAGGTGAGATAGGAAGAGGGAGCATGGATCCCTCAAGTCGCACATAGCTGCAAATCCACTAATGGAGGTTCCCATGATTAAGCTCCAGGAGGCTGAGCGAAACACGCTTGGTGCATGGCCTGGCTGGAGCTGGGGCTGAGACTGCCCTATACTTATCCATTTGTGGATTTTTCCACTGGCTCAGAAAGCAGTGTAGGGTTTCTTTTTAGGGTTTTTATTGGGAACGACGAGGAGAGATAGGAAGAGGGAGCATGGATCCCTCAAGCCGCACATAGCTGCAAATCCACTAATGGAGGTCCCCATGATTAAGCTCCAGGGGGCTGAGCGAAACGCGCTTGGTGCATGGCCTGGCCTGGCTGGAGCTGGGGCTGAGACTGCCGTATACTTATCCATTTGTGGATTTTTCCACTGGCTCAGAAAACAGTGTAGGTTTTCTTTTTAGGGTTTTTATTCGTAACGACGAGGTGAGATAGGAAGAGGGAGCATGGAGCCCTCAAGCCGCACATAGCTACAAATCCACTAATGGAGGTCCCCATGATTAAGCTCCAGGGGGCTGAGTGAAACGCGCTTGGTGCATGGCCTGGCCGGAGCTGGGGCTGACACTGCCCTATACTTATCCATTTGTGGATTTTGGATTTTTCCACTGGCTCAGAAAACAGTGTAGGTTTTCTTTTTAGGGTTTTTGTTGGGAACGACGAGGTGAGATAGGAAGAGGGGGCATGGATCCCTCAAGCCGCACATAGCTGCAAATCCACTAATGGAGGTCCCCATGATTAAGCCCCAGGGGGCTGAGCGAAACGCGCTTGGTGCATGGCCTGGCCGGAGCTGGGGCTGAGACTGCCCTATACTTATCCATTTGTGGATTTTGGATTTTTCCACTGGCTCAGAAAACAGTATAGGGTTTCTTTTTAGGGTTTTTATTCGTAACGACGAGGTGAGATAGGAAGAGGTAGCATGGAGCCCTCAAGCCGCACATAGCTGCAAATCCGCTTCCCGACCGCCGCCTGTACATATAGGTCTACAGAATGGCACGGCTAGGCAAAAGCACGTATATATACGTCCCCTTTAATTGCCTAGCCATGGGGTCGCACGCGCGCGCCGGTCGGGAGCTCCGTGACCACGGCCACGGGACCAGCGGACCCGATCGCCGCTGGTATCCCGCGATCGGGTCACAGAGCTGAAGAACGGGGAGAGGTCTGTGTAAACAAACCTCTCCCTGCGCTTCCTACACTGCCTGTCACTGATCGGCTGTTCCCTGTCATCGGGAAAGCCGATCAGTGACGTCAGACGTCAGCCACGCTCCCTACTGTAAAAAAAAACACACACGTCACACTAACTCCTCCCCGCCCCCTAGTGGTTAACTCCTTCTTTGCCACTGTCATTTACATAGGAATCAGTGCTATTTAAATAGCACTGTTTTCTATATAAATGACAATGGTCCCAAAAATGTGTCAAAAATGTCCGATGTGTCCGCCATAATGTCGCAGTCACAATAAAAATCACTAATCGCCGCCATTACTAGTAAAAAAAAAAATATTAATAAAAATGCTATAAAACTATCCCCTATTTTGTAAACGCTATAACTTTTGCGCAAACAAATCAATAATCGCTAATTGCGATTTTTCTTACCAAAAATATGTAGAAGAATACGTATCGGCCTAAACTGAGGAAAAAATAAATTTTTTATATATTTTTTGGGGATATTTATTATAGCAAAAAGTAAAAAATATTGCATTTTTTTCAAAATTGCCGCTCTATTTTTGTTTATAGCGCAAAAAATTAAAACCGCAGGGGCGATCAAATACCACCAAAAGAAAGCTCTATTTGTGGGGGAAAAAAGGACGCCAATTTTGTTTGGGAGCCACATCGCACGACCGCGCAATTGTCAGTTAAAGCGACGCAGTGCCGAATCGCAAAAAGGGGCCTGGTCCTTTGGCTGCAAATTGGTCCGGGGCTGAAGTGGTTAAGCGCCAAGGAGTTGAGCGAAACGCGTTTGGTGCACAGGCTGGCTGTAGCTGGGGCTGAGACTGCCGTATACTTATCCATTTGTGGATTTGCAGTGATGTGCGGCATGAGGAACCTTATCTTAATAACATGCTGATGTTTGGAGCCAAGACGAGCTCCGTTCCCATCCGGCACTCCCTGTAGTTGGTGATGGATCGGGATCCTCTGGAACCTGAGCGGCAACCACATTTGTACATAGGTGCACTGTGTGTAGAAAGGAAGCATGTGACACCCCAAAAAACTGTAGAACTTGATAACTTGAGGATTCCTCAATTTACTGCACTGTACACTCTGAATGTCCCACGGGATCTCTTTGCTGCTGGCAACCTGTACTCCTCCCAGAGTAAAAAGCTACACACTGTCACTTTCCTTCAGGACTGGGGGGGCCCATCTACTCACATAGCCAGAGGATCACCCGTTGTCTCCTTCCGACATCCACCAGGCTCTTCCTAATGAGGGAGATGAAGACTAGCACCACCGCAGAACAACTAGACTCTTTCCCACCAGACTCCTTCAGACCCAACTTGATCCCTGGACACAGATCTGGAAATAGGCCCCCCCAACTAAGCCTAAAGCCCCATACACACGCGCGGATTATCCGAGGACCAGGTCCGTCAGACTATGTCCGTCATACTTTGTCTGATGTTGGTTTTGCGTACACACGGTCGGACAAAGTTGTCGGAAAATCCGATCATTCTGAACGTGGTGACGTTTGTTGCCTACGACGGGACTACGTAGAGGCTAGTAGCCAATAGCTTTGGTCTTGTAATGTGATCTGAGCATGCGTGGCACTTTGTCCGGTCGGAATTCACTACACACGATCGGACTTTGTTGTCAAAAAATCTATCCAGCAGGAGATAGGACTTCAGACAATCTGATGGAAACTGTCCGATGGTGCCTACACACGGTCTGATTTTCTGACAACATTGTCAGATAGGACAGAATCCATCGGAAAATCCTACCGTGTGTATGGGGCTTAACTGGGACCTCTGTGTCTTCCTCCAGGCCTCCTCTAGGACTCTGCACCAGGGGACAGAGCCCCCTCACAGAAGTCTCCTCCTACAGGACTGGTCTCAGGAACTCTGTACCCGCTGCTCAGGCCCCAGACCATTTATGGGCTCTCAGACCACCTTCTGGGCACAATCCCCAGGGATTGGCTGGAGCTCCATAAATATTCAGGCTGTCTGCTCTGCTCTCCATCCCACTATACTTCTAGAACCCTCTAGAGGACAGGGGGGAGTAACAGAACAGTAGCCTGTGAAACACTGTGCAGCCTTAGAGATAATCAATCGGTGCTCCACTGATTACATTTACCTAGGAGCCTGCTCTATACTAGGAGGGCACTACATTGCGGCGGACACATCGGACACTTTTGACACATTTTTGGGACAATTGACATTTATACAGCGATCAGTGATATCAAAATGCATTGATTACTGTATAAATGTCAATGGCAGGGAAGGGGGGCGATCAAGGGGTTAAATGTGTTCCCTTGGTGTGTGTTCTAACTGTGGGGGGGGGTGGGAATGACTTGGGGAGGAGACCGATCGTTGTTCCTATATACTAGGAACACACGATCTGCCTCCTCTCCCCTGAAAGAACGTGGATTTGTGTTTACACACACACACAAATTCCCGTTCTCGCTCTGTCAGGAGCGATTGCGGGCACCGGGCATGTGCATCTGCTCCCTAGGGACGCCCCCCCCCCATACTCCTTAAAGCGCCCGCAGTACAGCTACGGCGATTCGCGCAAGAGTGCCCTTCTGCCGCCGTCGACGGCGGGCAGTCGGCAATCGGTTAATGAGGCAGAAATGATTGTCCAGCAATGGTTGCATCTTCCTGTGTATGTGGTCGTTAAGGCCTGATTCCCACCTATGGCATTATTGGTTCTTTTTGCAATTTGCAGATTCGGACTACAGTCCATTTAACATGGTTTCCTATGGAACAGGTTCTGTAGTGCAAATCTGAAAAATGCAAAAAAAAACACAAAAAATGCCATAGGTGTGAATCCGGCCTAAGTGGACGTCTCTCCCCAGCACAACTGATGTTCATTAGGGTTGTAACAACCTCCCGGGTTGTAAGAATTGGCCATAAGTTCGTAGCTGAGTTGCTTGAGTTCAGTAATGACTTATGTGGGCAACTACATGGCAAATGAGGTTCAATGTAAAAAAATATAAAATAATGCATTTGGGTGGCAAAAATATGAAGGCAATCTATAGACTGGGTGGAGAACCTCTGGGGGGGGGGGGATCTAGGATGGAAAAGGACATGGGGGTCCTAGTAGATGATAGGCTCAGCAATGGCAAGCTGCTGCTAACAAAGCAAACAGAATATTGGCATTAAAAAGGATAATTCTCCTCCTCTACAAGACTCTGGTCCGGCCCCACCTGGAGTATGCTGTCCAGTTCCGGGCACCAGTCCTCAGGAAGGATGTACTGGAAATGGAGCGAGTACAAAGAAGGGCAACAAAGCTAATAAAGGGTCTGGAGGACATTAGTTATGAGGAAAGGTTGTGAGCACTGAACTTATTCTCTCTGGAGAAGAGACGCTTGAGAGGGGATATGATTTCATTATACAAATACCGTACTGGTGACCCCACAATAGGGAGACAACTTTTTTGTGGAAGGGAGTTTAATAAGACACGTGGCCACTCATTAAAAAGAGAAGAAAAGAGGTTTAACCTTAAACTACGTAGAGGGTTCTTTACTGTAAGAGCGGCAAGGATGTGGAATTCCCTTTCACAGGCGGTGGTCTCAGTGGGGGGCATCAATAGTTTCAAGAAACTATTAGACATGTGCACAACAAAAAAATTAGTTTATTTTCGTTTCGTTTTTTTCGTTTCCGTTGATTCGTAACGCTTCGTAAATTCGTAAGTCGTCGGTGTTCGTATTCGTAATGATTCGTATTTTCGTTAGAGTTATTTTTTCGTTGATTCGTTTTTCCGTTAGTTTCATTTTCGTTTATTCGAAATTCGGACGCATTCGTATTTATTCGTACATTCGTAACATTCGTAGATTCGTAGTTGGAGCATAATTCATAATGTTATGTAATGTGTATGCTATTATTACATTGTAAGAGACACAGAAAATTCCGAATCGAAAAAAAAAAAGTTACGAATGTACGAATTTTTTCCTTCAATCCATTCGAAGCACGTTAAGCAGCGCCATTGTAAGAGACACGGAAAATTATGAATCGAAAAAAAGTTACGAATGTACACATTTTTTCCTTCAATCCATTCGAAGCACGTTAAGCAGCGCCATTGTAAGAGACACAGAAAATTCCGAATCGAAAAAAAAAAAAAGAAAAGTTACGAATGTACGAATTTTTTCGTTCAATCCATTCGAAGCACGTTAAGCAGCGCCATTGTAAGAGACACGGAAAATTACGAATCGAAAAAAAAAAGTTGCGAATGTACAAATTTTTTCGTTCAATCCATTCGAAGCACGTTAAGCAGCGCCATTGTAAGAGACACGGAAAATTATGAATCGAAAAAAAAAGTTACGAATGTACAAATTTTTTCCTTCAATCCATTCGAAGCACGTTAAGCAGCGCCATTGTAAGGGACACGGAAAATTACCAATTCAACAAAAAAAAAAAGTTACGAATGTACAAATTTTTTCGTTCATTTTGATTTTCGTTGTTCCTGTTTTCGTTTTTCGGATTTTCTTCTTTTCGTAGATTCGTTGTTTCTAATTAGTTTTTTTCGGATTTTCGTGGTTTTTCGGATTCGTTCGATTCAAACGATTCGTTATTCGGATTCGAACGATTCGTTAAATTTTTTTTCGAATCGTTCGTTCATTCGTACAATAACGAATGAACGAAAATAACGAAAAAAAACGAAAAACGAAAAAAAAACAAAACGAATTGCACATGTCTAAAAACTATAAGCACCTGAATGACCCCAACATACAGGGATATACAATGTAATACTGACATATAATCACACACATAGGTTGGACTTGATGGACTTGTGTATTTTTTCGACCTCATCTACTATGTAACTATATACATATGTGGCCAGTTTCCAATCATTTGTCTGTAACATTTTGTATTATTTCCCCTCCAGTTCCTGATAAACCTATTATAAAGAAACGTCCAACAATGGAAAATCAAGCGATAAGGTGGGAGCTGTCTGACATTCGGGGGAATGTGACTGGTTTCCAGGTAAGGGAAAATCAAACTTGGTATATTTTCTATAGAAAGACCTATAATGTGGAGTCTCTGCCCAAAAAACGGCAAGAAGAGGGTTAAAGCGGCTCTGCACACACTTTATAAAGTTAGGCTTATTCGTTTATAAACGCAGCAAAGAGTGCACAATGGCCTTTTTTATTTATTTTTTTCATTTGGTTATGACTTGTACTTCTCAACAACATTGTCCCTCACTTGTTTGGAGAGTTCCTTGGTCTTCATGGCAGTGTTTGGTTAGTGGTGCCTCTTGCTTAGGTGTTGCCGCCTCTGGGGCCTTTCCAAAAGGTGTGTCTATGTAATGACAGATCATGTGACACTTAGATTGCACACAGGTGGACATCATTTCACTAATTATGTGACTTCTGAAGGCAATTGGCTGCACCAGAGCTTTTTATGGGCTTCATAACAAAGGGGGTGAATACATACGCACATGACAATTATCAGTTTTTTATTTCTAATAGTTTTATGTATGTATTTTTCTAATTTTACTTCACCAACTTAGACTATTGTGTTCTGATCCATCACATATAATTCAGATTAAAAAAAACATTGAACCAAAGGCTGTAATGTAACAAAATAGATAAAAAGCCCAGGGGGCGAATACTTTTGCAAGGCAATGTATATAGAAAAAAATCAACATACCGTATATACTCGAGTATAGGCCGACCCGAATATAAGCCGAGGCACCTAATTTTACCACAAAAAAATGGAAAAATTTATTGACTGGAGTATAAGCCTAGGGTGAGAAATGCGCAGCTACTGTAAGTGGAAAAGAGGGTCAACAATGCCCATTTGCAGCCTCACTGTGCCCATTTGCAGCCTCACTGTGCCCATTTGCAGCCTCACTGTGCCCATTTGCAGCCATAAGTCCCCCAAACTTCAAACTTGGCAGTTAAGGGTTCTTAGATGCCCCTCTAGCTGCAGCCAAAATTTGGGGTCTCTGGACCCAAAGGGTCCTGAAATAACATTGCTGCAGGTGGGCACAGTTGACCGATTTTGGGGCCCCGTATCTTGGGGCCACTTGGTGCTAAGAACCCCAAATGTGGTATGCTAACTCAGTCGAACTAGCACTACAACATATCCAAAGACGGGGTTCCTATTACCAAGTGGCCCCGAGATACGGGGTCCCAAAGTCGGTACAGAAAAATGTCAAGCACTTTTCTGCAGCAGAGAATGACATTTTCCGAACCGACTTTGGGGCCCCCGTATCTTGGGGCCACTTAGTGCTAGGAACCCCAAATGTGGTATGCTAACTCAGTCGAACTAGCACTACAACATATCCAAAGACGGGGTTCCTATTACCAAGTGGCCCCGAGATACGGGGCCCCAAAGTCGGTTCAGAAAAATGTCAAGCACTTTTCTGCAGCAGAGAATGACATTTTCCGAACTGACTTTGGGGCCCCGTATCTCGGGGCCACTTAGTGCTAGGAACCCCATCTTTGGATATGTTGTAGTGTTGGTTCCACTGGGTTTGCACACCTGGCCAGCGGTGATCGTTCCCAGCCAGCCACACACATTGAGTCCCCCGCCATGCAGCGGGCGCGTGCCCTCTGGTGGCCAAAAAACGATCGGACGTACCTGTACGGGATTTCGCCCAGGGGAGCCATTCTGCGGCAGTATATCTGCGTGACATGGTCTGGGACCGGTTAAAGATATGTATTGAATACTTCCATTGCACTTCACAGAGTATACGAATGACGTCAGCACAAACACAGCCACGGACCTTGTCCTGCAGGCTTGAGCGTGGTGATGTCACAGATAGTAGCTCCACCCGGTGGGCGTATAATTATAATGAAATTGTTTGTTGCAGATGAATATCTCCGCCTGGAGGGATTACAATGTGTCTTTTACCATGGATGAGTCCAAAAGGTTCCTCCGCAACGTCACAGAATATAAAATCCCCCTTCATCATGGAACCAGCTACACCATCACCCTCCAAGGATTCACATCGGCTGGAGCCGGAAATGTTACAACTTTATCTGTTGTAACAGAAATCGGAGGTGAGTACTGTGTTAGAACCCCAACAGTTACCACTCCAATTCCCGTATAAAATCACATTTTTGAGAACAATTTTTGAGGCCAACGCATATCTCTTGCCAAAACCGTGTTCCAGCTTGGGAGGTTCACCTTCTCTATTTGTAATTGGTCAGCAATATCTTCCAATAGGTACACCTATAGGTGCCTCCAGGAAAGGAAATGAAGGGCCAACTCCCCAAAAGGACACATACAAAAAAAGAAAATGTATATAGGGTTTCAAGCCTTACCTTCCCAGTCCAACATAAAATTAAAAGAATACCTAAATATACTCTAGAAATTAACCACTTAAGCCCCGGACGAATTGGCAGCCAAAGGACCAGGCCCCTTTTTGCGATTCGGCACTGCGTCGCTTTAACTGACAATTGCGCGGTCGTGCGACGTGGCTCCCAAACAAAATTGGCGTCCTTTTTTTTTCCCACAAATAGAGCTTTCTTTTGGTGATATTTGATCGCCTCTGCGGTTTTTATTTTTTGCGCTATAAACAAAAATAGAGCGACAATGTTGAAAACAATGCAATATTTTTTGCTATAATAAATATCCCCAAAAAATATATAAAAAAATATTTTTTTTCCTCAGTTTCGGCCGATACGTATTCTTCTACATATTTTTTGTAAAAAAAAATCGCAATTAGCGATTATTGATTGGTCTGCGCAAAAGTTATAGCGTTTACAAAATAGGGGATAGTTTTATTAGCATTTTTATTAATATAATTTTTTTACTAGTAATGGCGGCGATTAGCGATTTTTATTGTGACTGCAACATTATGGCGGACACATCGGACATTTTTGACACATTTTTGGGACCATTGTCATTTATACAGCAATCAGTGCTATTTAAATGCATTGATTCCTGTATAAATGACAGTGGTAGTGAAAGAGTTAACCACTAGGGGGAGGGGAGGGGTTATGGGCTGTGACGTGTGTGTGTTTTTTACATTAGGGGGAGTGGCTGTACATCTGACGTCATTGATCGGCTTTCCCGATGACCGGGAACAGCCAATCAATGACAGGCAGTGTAGGAAGCGCGGGGAGAGGTTTGTTTACACAGACCTCTACCCGTTCTTCAGCTCTGTGACCCGATCGCGGGACACCAGCGGCGATCAGGTCCGCTGGTCCTGCGGCCGGGGTCACGGAGCTCCCGACCGGGTCGCGAGCACGCCGCTGGCAGTGCGTGCGCAACCCACGGGCAGGCATTTAAAGGGCCACGTACAGGTACGTGATTTTGCCTGCCCGTGCCATTCTGCCGCAGTATATCTGCGTGAGGTGGTCGGGAAGCGGTTAAATACTGCGGTAACAGTCAGTGGCATCACTATGGGGGTGCGCACTGGACCCGGGTGACACCCGCCAGAAGGGTGACACCATCAAGTAGGTATATATATATATATATATATATATATATATATATATAGTTATATATCTATATATATATATATATGTGTGAGGGGATCCTTGTATGTATATATTAGGGATGGGCCCGGTGCTCGATGCGCACCCACGTTCCCATCGAGCACCGGGTGTTCGCTCGCTCGGCGAGCCCAGAACTATTTTGGCCGCTCGCATCACATTCGTGTGATGCAAGCGGCCCCGCAATGCATTGCGGCCGGCGCGGCCGGCGCAGTGCATTGCTGGCTGATGATTGGCCAAGCATGCACTGTGACCCCGCATGCTTGGCCAATCACAGCGCCGGAAACTCGGAGAGCCATAATTGGCTACAGGCAGGACGCCTGTAGCCAATTACAGCTCAGGGGCTTTAGTACACGCCCCCTCATTTAAAAGGCTGCCACGCCGTCGGCGCCGGTCACATGAGTTCCGGCTTTAGGAGAGATCAGGCTGATTCTGTGTCACTCTTTGCTAGATTCCTATAGAAAGATTTGCTCTACTTTGCTAAACCATTGCTACCTGTCATTGATCGTCCATTGCTGCTGCTGGTTAGTGTGTTTTTAGCTGCTGCTGGGGATTAGTCTGGTGCGTGTCTTACTGTTAGTACAGTATTTCAGTAGTACCAACCGCAGTGCTGTTAGTACAGCACTGCACCCCAAAAGCACCCATAGGACTTGTAGTGTGTTAGTGGCAGCAAACAGAGCTCCTATATTTTTCTTCCCAGAAGCACCCATAGGACTTGTAGTGTGTTAGTGGCATCACACAGAGTTCCTATATTTTCTTTGCAGAAGCACCTATAGGACTTGTAGTGTGTTAGTCCCATCACACAGAGATCATATATTTTCTTTGCAGAAGCACCCATAGGACTTGTAGTGTGTTAGTGGCAGCAAACAGAGCTCCTATATTTTCTTCCCAGAAGCACCCATAGGACTTGTAGTGTGTTAGTCCCATCACACAGAGCTCCTATATTTTCTTCCCAGAAGCACCCATAGGACTTGTAGTGTGTTAGTCCCATCACACAGAGTTCCTATATTTTCTTTGCAGAAGCACCCATAGGACTTGTAGTGTGTTAGTCCCATCACACAGAGCTCCTATATTTTCTTCCCAGAAGCACCTATAGGACTTGTAGTGTGTTAGTCCCATCACACAGAGCTATATTTTCTTCCCAGAAGCACCCATAGGACTTGTAGTGTGTTTAGTCCCATCACACAGAGCTCCTATATTTTCTTCCCAGAAGCACCCATAGGACTTGTAGTGTGTTAGTCCCATCACACAGAGCTCCTATATTTTCTTCACAGAAGCACCCATAGGACTTGTAGTGTGTTAGTCCCATCACACAGAGCTATATTTTCTTCCCAGAAGCACCCATAGGACTTGTAGTGTGTTAGTCCCATCACACAGAGCTCCTATATTTTCTTCCCAGAAGCACCCATAGGACTTGTAGTGTGTTAGTCCCATCACACAGAGCTCCTATATTTTCTTCCCAGAAGCACATATAGGACTTGTAGTGTGTTAGTCCCATCACACAGAGCTCCTATATTTTCTTCCCAGAAGCACCCATAGGACTTGTAGTGTGTTAGTCCCATCACACAGAGCTCCTATATTTTCTTCCCAGAAGCACCCATAGGACTTGTAGTGTGTTAGTCCCATCACACAGAGCTCCTATATTTTCTTCCCAGAAGCACCCATAGGACTTGTAGTGTGTTAGTCCCATCACACAGAGCTATATTTTTCTTCCCAGAAGCACCCATAGGACTTGTAGTGTGTTAGTCTCATCACACAGAGCTCCTATATTTTCTTCCCAGAAGCACCCATAGGACTTGTAATGTGTTAGTCCCATCACACAGAGCTCCTATATTTTCTTCCCAGAAGCACCCATAGGACTTGTAGTGTGTTAGTCCCATCACACAGAGCTCCTATATTTTCTTTGCAGAAGCACCCATAGGACTTGTAGTGTGTTAGTCCCATCACACAGAGCTCCTATATTTTCTTCCCAGAAGCACCTATAGGACTTGTAGTGTGTTAGTCCCATCACACAGAGCTCCTATATTTTCTTCCCAGAAGCACCCATAGTACTTGTAGTGTGTTAGTCCCATCACACGGAGCTTCTATATTTTCTTTGCAGAAGCACCCATAGGACTTCTAGTGTGTTAGTGGCATCACACAGAGCTCCTATATTTTCTTCTCAGCAGCACCCACAGGACTTCTAGTGTGTTAGTGGCATCACACAGAGCTCCTATATTTTCTTTGCAGAAGCACCCATAGGACTTCTAGTGTGTTAGTGGCATCACACAGAGCTCCTATATTTTCTTCTCAGCAGCACCCACAGGACTTCTAGTGTGTTAGTGGCATCACACAGAGCTCCTATATTTTCTTTGCAGAAGCACCCATAGGACTTCTAGTGTGTTAGTGGCATCACACAGAGCTCCTATATTTTCTTTGCAGAAGCACCCATAGGACTTCTAGTGTGTTAGTGGCATCACACAGAGCTCCTATATTTTCTTCTCAGCAGCACCCACAGGACTTCTAGTGTGTTAGTGGCATCACACAGAGCTCCTATATTTTTCTTTGCAGAAGCACCCATAGGACTTCTAGTGTGTTAGTGGCATCACACAGAGCTCCTATATTTTCTTCTCAGCAGCACCCACAGGACTTCTAGTGTGTTAGTGGCATCACACAGAGCTCCTATATTTTCTTTGCAGAAGCACCCATAGGACTTCTAGTGTGTTAGTGGCATCACACAGAGCTCCTATATTTTCTTCTCAGCAGCACCCACAGGACTTCTAGTGTGTTAGTGGCATCACACAGAGCTCCTATATTTTCTTTGCAGAAGCACCCATAGGACTTCTAGTGTGTTAGTGGCATCACACAGAGCTCCTATATTTTCTTCTCAGCAGCACCCACAGGACTTCTAGTGTGTTAGTGGCATCACACAGAGCTCCTATATTTTCTTTGCAGAAGCACCCATAGGACTTCTAGTGTGTTAGTGGCATCACACAGAGCTCCTATATTTTCTTCTCAGCAGCACCCACAGGACTTCTAGTGTGTTAGTGGCATCACACAGAGCTCCTATATTTTCTTTGCAGAAGCACCCATAGGACTTCTAGTGTGTTAGTGGCATCACACAGAGCTCCTATATTTTCTTCTCAGCAGCACCCACAGGACTTCTAGTGTGTTAGTGGCATCACACAGAGCTCCTATATTTTCTTTGCAGAAGCACCCATAGGACTTCTAGTGTGTTAGTGGCATCACACAGAGCTCCTATATTTTCTTCTCAGCAGCACCCACAGGACTTCTAGTGTGTTAGTGGCATCACACAGAGCTCCTATATTTTCTTTGCAGCAGCACCCACAGGACTTCTAGTGTGTTAGTGGCATCACACAGAGCTCCTATATTTTCTTTGCAGAAGCACCCATAGGACTTCTAGTGTGTTAGTGGCATCACACAGAGCTCCTATATTTTTTCTCAGCAGCACCCACAGGACTTCTAGTGTGTTAGTGGCATCACACAGAGCTCCTATATTTTCTTTGCAGAAGCACCCATAGGACTTCTAGTGTGTTAGTGGCATCACACAGAGCTCCTATATTTTTCTTCTCAGCAGCACCCACAGGACTTCTAGTGTGTTAGTGGCATCACACAGAGCTCCTATATTTTCTTTGCAGAAGCACCCATAGGACTTCTAGTGTGTTAGTGGCATCACACAGAGCTCCTATATTTTCTTCTCAGCAGCACCCACAGGACTTCTAGTGTGTTAGTGGCATCACACAGAGCTCCTATATTTTCTTTGCAGAAGCACCCATAGGACTTCTAGTGTGTTAGTGGCATCACACAGAGCTCCTATATTTTCTTCTCAGCAGCACCCACAGGACTTCTAGTGTGTTAGTGGCATCACACAGAGCTCCTATATTTTCTTTGCAGAAGCACCCATAGGACTTCTAGTGTGTTAGTGGCATCACACAGAGCTCCTATATTTTCTTCTCAGCAGCACCCACAGGACTTCTAGTGTGTTAGTGGCATCACACAGAGCTCCTATATTTTCTTTGCAGAAGCACCTATAGGACTTCTAGTGTGTTAGTGGCATCACACAGAGCTCCTATATTTTCTTCTCAGCAGCATCCACAGGACTACCGACTACAATGGCTGGAAGACCGCCAAGGGGAGGCAGAGCGTGCAGAGCCAAGAACACAGGGCAGGCAGGCTCTGTTTCTAGTGGACGTGGCCGTGGACGTGGACGTGGTCGTGCATCGTCATCAGCATGTGACCATGGGACACGCGCGTCTTTGTTTACGGCAGCTGGACATGTGGAGCCGCATCATGCTGAAGGCTTGGTAGAATGGATGACCAAGCCCTCCTCATCCTCCTCATCCTCTCTCACCCAGGCTCAGGGTACTGGCAGAGCAGCTGCCAACGCGTACTCAATGGCATCATCAGCCACCCCTTCCCTAGACCCACCATGTCCTCCTGAGGAGTCCCCCGAACTCTTTGAGCACAGTGTTGGGTACATGCTCCAGGAGGATGCCCAACGATTCGAAGGCTTGGATGATGATACCCAGCTTGAGGAAGTCAGTAGTGTGCGCGCAGAGAGAGGGGATGCTGAAGGACAGCAATCTGGCAGTACTGTTCCACCAGCTGCAGCTTACTGCCAGGTTTGCTCTAGTGGTGAAGAGGGAGGGGATGATGAGGTCACTGACTCCACGTGGGTGCCTGAAGGGAGAGAGGATGAGGAGGAGGACGAGGAGGAGGAGGATGCGGCGTCACATGTCCAACGAGGCAGGATGCCCCCTGGAGGCCAGCTAGAGGCCAGCACAGCAACTGTACAACACCGCAGAGCTCCGCCTGTGCAGGGCGCTGCCTCTGCACGTTATCAGAAAAGTTCTTTGGTGTGGGCCTTTTTTGAGACGAGTGCATCAGATCGCACCACTGCTATTTGCAATATTTGTCTCAAGCGTATCTCGCGTGGCCAAAACATCAGCCGCTTGGGCACCACAAGCATGACCAGACATATGTCGACCTGCCATGCAGCTCGTTGGCAGGCACACATAAAAGACCCACACCAAAGAACTAAGCGGACCTCTCCTTGCTCCTCATCAGCTGGGATCTCCATCCCCACTACATCTTCAGTCCTCTCTGAAAGCTGCTGTGAGAGGACTGAAGGTGTAGAATTAGGTGTGTCACAACCAAGTACTTGCAGTACACCGACGTCCGATTGTAGCAGGCAAATTTCCCTGCCCCAGCTGCTGGACTGTCGAAAGAAGTACACTCCCAGCCATCCACATGCCCAGCGGTTGAATGCTAGCTTGGCTAAATTGCTAGCACTTCAACTGCTGCCTTTTCAGTTGGTAGACTCGGCCCCCTTCCGTGAGTTTGTTCAATGTGCGGTTCCTCAGTGGCAGGTTCCCAAACGGCACTTTTTCTCACGGAAGGCGATTTCGTCTCTCTACCGGCATGTGGAAGGCAATGTCCATGCCTCGCTGGACAGGGCGGTCAGCGGTAAGGTGCATATTACCGCTGACTCATGGTCCAGCAGGCATGGACAGGGACGTTACCTTTCTTTCACTGCCCATTGGGTCACTCTATTGGCAGCTGGGAGGGATGCAGGACAAGGTGCAGTAGTGTTGGAGGTTGTTCCGCCACCACGCCTCCAAAACGCTACTACTGCTACTGGTTGTGACACACCTCTCTCCTCCACCCCCTCCTCTTCTTCTTCCTCCAGTGCTCTGTCCTCGGAACCAGCGGTGCTCCGTAGGCGTACAAGGGGCTACGCAAGTACGCAGGCAAAAAGATGCCATGCCGTGCTTGCGCTGGTGTGTTTGGGGGACAGGAGCCACACTGGGCCAGAGGTTCTGGCAGCTCTGCAGGGGCAGGCCGAGAGGTGGTTGACGCCACGTCAGCTTAAGCCAGGAATGGTCGTTTCTGACAATGGCACCAACCTCCTCTCCGCCCTGCGACAGGGGCAGCTCACCCATGTGCCCTGTATGGCTCACGTCCTCAACCTGGTGGTGCAGCGGTTCTTGGGCAGGTTCCCAGGCTTACAGGATGTCCTGAGGCAGGCCAGGAATGTCTGTGTGCATTTCCGCCGATCTTATAATGCCAGTGCTCGGCTGACTGAGCTGCAAAAGGAGCTGAACCTGCCCAAGAACCGCCTAATATGTGACATGCCCACCAGGTGGAACTCAACGTTGGCCATGCTGCAGCGACTGCACACGCAGCAGAGGGCCATCAATAAGTACCTTTGCGACTACGGCACCGGGACAGGGTCAGGGGAGCTTGGTTTTTTTTCCCCACGTCAGTGGAGCATGATCAGGGATGCATGCACTGTCCTCTCACCATTTGAGGAGGCCACGAGGATGGTGAGCAGTGACAGTGCATGCATCAGTGACACTGTACCTCTTGTCCACCTGTTGGAGCATACGCTGCGTGGGATAATGGACAGGGCACTTGAGGCAGAACAGAGGCAGGAAGAGGAGGACTTCCTTGCCTCTCAAGGCCCCCTTTATCCGGACAGTGTTCCTTCTGTCCCACCCATCACACAGGAAGAGGATGAGGAGGAGGAGGAGGAGGAGGAGGAGGATTGTGTGAGCATGGAGGTGGAGCCTGGCACTCAGCATCAGCAGCAGCAGCAGTCTTTTAGGGATTATGTACAGTCCCAACAAACCAGTGGACTTGTACGTGGCTGGGAGGAGGTGGCTGGCGATCATGTCATCCTCAGTGACCCAGAAGACTCCGGACCGAATGCCTCAGCTAACCTACGCTGCATGGCCTCCCTGATCCTGCAAAGCCTGCGGAAGGATCCTCGTGTTCTTCGGATCAAGGAGAGGGACCATTACTGGCTGGCCACTCTCCTTGATCCACGGTACAAGGGTAAGGTTGCGGACCTTATCTTGCCGTCGCAGAGGGAGCAGAGGATGAGACATCTCAGGGAGGCCTTGCAGAAAGGTCTGTGCAACGCGTTCCCAGAAACTGGGAGGTTACAAACTCCTGGTCCTGGGCGACGAGTTGCTGAGGCTTCGGTCAGTAGCAGAAGGAGCGGTGGGGAATGTGGACGTCTGACCGATGCGTTCAGACAATTTTTTAGTCCGCAGCCCCAAGGTATGATCGGTTCCAGCAACCATCGCCAGCGTCTGATATACATGGTGCAGGAATACCTTGGGGCAAGGTCAGACTTGGACACCTTTCCCACCGAAAATCCTCTGGCTTACTGGGTCCTGAGGATGGATCACTGGCCAGAGCTTGCACAGTATGCAATTGAGCTACTGGCCTGTCCTGCCTCCAGCGTTCTTTCCGAACGCACATTCAGTGCTGCTGGAGGATTTGTCACCGATCATAGGGTGCGCCTGTCCACCGACTCGGTTGATCGACTGACCTTCATCAAAATGAATCAGTCTTGGATCACCACCAGCTACCAGGCACCTGAAGCGGATATAATGGAATAATTTATAATGTCACATCCCTTCAAGACTGCCTATGCTGATGCTGAGTGACTGTCCTGTTATGTTCACTGACTATCCTCTTCCTCCTCCTCAATGATCCATGCCACCACACCAGTGCCTAGGGCACAATTTTTCAGCCCCTGTATAACAGGGGCGTGTACTTACAATTTTTTTAAAAAATGCTTCGCAACACGTGTGACTGCTGTGCTCCAAGTACAGTATCTGTGAGGGGTTGCAGTGTTGTGGCACCAGCACCAGTGCCTAAGGCACAATTTTTCAGCCCCTGTTTAACAGGGGCGTGTAATTACAATTTTTTAAAAAAAATGCTTCGCAACACGTGTGACTGCTGTGCTCCAAGTACAGTATCTGTGAGGGGTTGCAGTGTTGTGGCACCAGCACCAGTGCCTAAGGCACAATTTTTCAGCCCCTGTTTAACAGGGGCGTGTAATTACAATTTTTTAAAAAAATGCTTCGCAACACGTGTGACTGCTGTGCTCCAAGTACAGTATCTGTGAGGGGTTGCTGTGTTGTGGCACCAGCACCAGTGCCTAAGGCACAATTTTTCAGCCCCTGTTGGGGCGTGTAATTACAATTTTTAGGCAATGCTTTGCAACGGGTCTCATTGCTGTGCTAAGAGTACAGTATCTGTGAGGGGTTGCAGTGTTGTGGCACCAGCACCAATGTCTAAGGCACAATTTTTCAGCCCCTGTTTAACAGGGGCGTGTAATTACAAATCTTGATCTAATAGTTCACAGCAGGGCCCATTCCTGCGCCCACCAAGAGTAACTATGAGGGCCTACAGTCTTGTGGCAACACCGTCCACCACCACCGCCAAAGGCCCAATTTTTCTGTTCATCAGGTGCTTGCAATTACAAATCTTGATCTAATAACTCACAGCAGGGCCCATTCCTGCGCCCACCAAGAGTAACTGTGAGAGCTTACAGTCTTGTGGCAACACCGTCCACCACCACCACCACCACCACCACCAAAGGCCCAATTTTTCTGCCCTGTTCAACAGGTGCATGCAATTACAAATCTTGATCTAATAACTCACAGCAGGGCCCATTCCTGCGCCCACCAAGAGTAACTGTGAGAGCTTACAGTCTTGTGGCAACACCGTCCACCACTACCACCACCGCCAAAGGCCCAATTTTTCTGCCCTGTTCATCAGGTGCTTGCAATTACAAATCTTGATCTAATAACTCACAGCAGGGCCCATTCCTGCGCCCACCAAGAGTAACTGTGAGAGCTTACAGTCTTGTGGCAACACCGTCCACCACCACCACCACCACCACCACCACCAAAGGCCCAATTTTTCTGCCCTGTTCAACAGGTGCATGCAATTACAAATCTTGATCTAATAACTCACAGCAGGGCCCATTCCTGCGCCCACCAAGAGTAACTGTGAGAGCTTACCGTCTTGTGGCAACACCGTCCACCACCACCCACCACCACCGCCAAAGGCCCAATTTTTCTGCCCTGTTCATCAGGTGCTTGCAATTACAAATCTTGATCTAATAACTCACAGCAGGGCCCATTCCTGCGCCCACCAAGAGTAACTGTGAGAGCTTACAGTCTTGTGGCAACACCGTCCACCACCACCACCACCACCACCACCACCACCAAAGGCCCAATTTTTCTGCCCTGTTCAACAGGTGCATGCAATTACAAATCTTGATCTAATAACTCACAGCAGGGCCATTCCTGCGCCCACCAAGAGTAACTGTGAGAGCTTACAGTCTTGTGGCAACACCGTCCACCACCACCACCACCAAAGGCCCAATTTTTCTGCCCGGTTCAACAGGTGCATGCAAGTACAAATCTTGATCTATTAACTCACAGCAGGGCCCATTCCTGTGCCCACCAGTCTTGTGGCTACACCAACATCTAATAGGGCAAATTTCTGCAGAGTATATACGCCAGGCCCCTACTTTCAAACATCCAACTTACAAACGACTCCTACTTGCAAACGGAAAGAGAAAACAGGAAGTGAGAGGAAATCTACCCCTAAGAAGGGAAATTCTATCCTGTTAGATTTAATTTGGGAAAAAGGTATCTCCTCTCTACTGATACTTTATCACCAATCCTTGTTTCAATTAAAACCCCACTTTTCCAAAAACATTTGTCATTGGGACGGAAAGTGAGGTGAAATGTTCTGAACAGATGTGCAAAGACAGCAAATGTTACAGGGGTGATAACCCCTCCCTATGTTCTCCAAAAAGCTTAAAAATAGATTTTTTTGGGATGGAGCTACACTTCATAATGTACCTGTTCAGATTCTACTTAAGAACAAACCTACAGTCCCTCTCTTGTTTGCACCACCTATATACTGCTGTTCAGAGTATATAGGGTTGTAGGTATAGGGTTTGCCATGCCATGCCATTTTTCTCAAGGATTTTCAGCCATATGGCGGCCAGGACAAGACATGACATTAAAGCCGCAAGTGGTTTTAAATGGCTTCTTTTTTTCCTTTACAAATGTCATTTTGTGCAAGGACAGTTCTAAACACGGGAAACACATGCCACTTCACAGGCATACTTTAGACACCCCCCAGGTACCATATTTAAAGGAAAATTTCACTTTTTTTTTTCACTTTATGCATCATTAAAATGACTGCTCCCGAAAAAAAAAACGTTAGTTTTTAAAAGTTCTTTTTGCATTGATATATGTCCCCTGGGGCAGGACCCGGGCCCCTAAACCTGTTTTATGACATTAACATGCATATTGGCCGTTGTAATTAGCACTTTTGATTTCGAACGTTCGCGTCCATTATAACGTATAGGGTTCGAAAATTCGCGCGAACTTTCGGTCCGTTCGAAGGTTCTGGTTCGAACCGAACCGGGGGTGTTCGGCTCATCCCTAGTATATATGTGTGTGAGAGGACCTGACTGGAATGAGGTGACAACACCGGAGGAGGGGCAGTGACCTCTGAGTAGGGAGGACATGAATGGTGGGTTCTCTCTGTCTGCCCGGCCTCCCCTCCTCCATTGCAGGACAAGTCCGGCTTGCTCCTCTTCCTGGACGTAGTGACGTCATCATGCAGAGTGCACTCCCTGGTTGTCCTGGTAACGGAGTAATGACTTCTAGGGAAGAGGTGAGAGACCAGGGGAATTGTATGCCACGTGTGATTGCGGGGTGCAGTGGAATTAAAATTGAAGGGAGGGGGGGGCTGCAAGGCAATTATAATTATGTAGGGGAGGGAAATTATAATTGAAGAGAGGCTGCGGGGAAATTGGAATTGTGGAGGAAGGGTAAATATAATAATTGAAGGAGGGGTGGAGTTATAACTGAAAGAGGGGGGGGGGGGGGGCTGCAGGGGAATTATAATTCATGGACGGGCTGTAGGGGAATTATATGTAACAGAGAAGGATATGTGAGGTGTTATAATGGGGGGGGGGGGGGACACCATGTTTTACTGCACCAGGTGACACCAACCTTAGTGACACCACTGGTATTAGAGTTTCAATAATAACATTTAAGGTTTGATTCCCTAACAAAAAAGCCAGCTGTCCCCTTGTGTACGGAGCCTCCATCTTCTTGGTGGGTCTCGCGGCTCCGGCGCTGTCATTCGACGGCGCCATGATGACGTCACTCCGGCGCATGCGCACGGGAGCCGCCACTCGCGGCATATCTACGGCATGCGCCGTAGACAGCGGTGCCTGTCTTTTGACAAATATCTCCTAAAACGTGTAGGTTTAGGAGATATTTCTTTGACCTACAGGTGAGCCTTAATCTAGGCGTATCTGTAGGTCCAAGGGGTTTGTAAGGGTTTACAACCACTTTAAGGAGTTGAGAGGAACATATCAATTGTTCATCAGATTTTCAAGTCATGGAAAAGTCATGCAGCCAAACCAGGAGAAGCTTTCGGTTTGACCAGAATAAAATAATTGTTTAACCACTTGCCGACCAGCGCACGCAGATATACGTCGACAGAATGGCACGGACAGGCAGGAGGGCGTATATATACGTCCCTCCTTTAGCTTGTCCGTGCCATCGCGAGCGCGCCGGGAGCGGCGCGCTCCCGCGCTGGTCGGCACCCCCGTGATTCCGGCCGCGGTCCCCGCGGATTGGTTAAAGAAGGTCTTTGATCTTCTGTCCTAATTCAGCTCTTAAGTCTTGCCCAAAACCACTATAGAAGGAAGTTAAAGCGGAGCTCCACCCGTTTTTAAGACATAGATGTAAAAAATAATACTCACCTTCCCCGATCCGAAACGGTAGTTTTTTTTTTTTTTTTTTTTTTACTGCCCCCTTGTAGTTAACCCCTTCACTGCCACCCATCGCTTCCGGTTCTCCTTCCTTCGGATATGGGCGGGGATATTACGGCTATTTCGTAATATATCCCCTAGCCCGCACTGTCTCCTGGGAGCTTGTGTCATAGCTCCTCAGGAGTCAGTGCGGCGGCCTGGCCCGAGATCGCGCCAGACTTGAAAACCGAACGTGGCGTCATCGCGACAGTCACGTTCGGTCTCTGCTATCACAACGGGGGGGGGGGGGGGACTTTCGACGCCGCCGTGGCAACAGGAGCTGCTGACGGCGCTCCTATGCAGTTTGTACTGCGCATGCGCGAGATTCGAATGAGCGGCGTCAATGAAATCCAGGAAGAGAATGCCTGGAGGTTTCAAATGCCCACAGGCAGATGGAGGACGAACCGGAAATTTTCTATAAAGGAAACTAAAAAAGGGGCCTGGTCCTTTGGCTGCAAATTGGTCCGGGGCTGAAAGTGGTTAAAAAGGACAGGTGAGTTCCTAAATTACAAATGCATTTCTTTATTAATCACCATGGGAAAAAGAAACGTCAGGGGCAGTGTAGCTCCGCTTTAATGTAGGGAATGGGTGGACTGGAAAGTTGAAGGACCCATAGTTGCCGAACTGTTGCTCCTTCACAATGTAGCCAAGGTCCTAAATAGACATGTGCAATTCGTTTCGTTTTTTTTTCGTTTTTTTTCGTTTTTTTTTTCGTTATTTTCGTTCGTTCGTTCGTTTTCGTACGAATGAACGAATCATTCTAATCGTACGAATCCTAATAACGAATCGTAACGAATCGTTCGAATCGTACGAATCAGATTAACGAATCATTCGAATCAAACGAATCTGAAAAACAACGAAAATCCGAAAAAAAAACAAATTAGAAACAACGAATTTACTAATGAAGAAAAACCGAAAAAAAACGAAAACGAACGAAAAAAATTCGTACATTCGTAACTTTTTTTTTTTTTTGTTGAATTGGTAATTTTCCGTGTCTCTTACAATGGTGCTGCTTAACGCGCTTCGAATGGATTGAACAAAAAAAAAATCGTACATTCGTCACTTTTTTTCGATTCGTAAATTTTTTTTTCGATTCGTTTCTTTTTTTTTCGTTTTTCGTTTTTTTTTCGTTTGTTAATTTTCGTACGAATGAACAAAAGATTCGTACATTCGTAAATTTTTTTTTCGATTCGTAACTTTTTTTTTCGATTCGTAACTTTTTTTTCAATTCGTAACTTTTTATTTATTTTTTTTCGATTTGTATTTTTCCGTGTCTCTATTGAACAAAAAAATTTGTACATTCGTAACTTTTTTTTCATTCGTAACTTTTTTTTTTTTCGATGCTTAACTTTTTTTTTCGATTCGTAACTTTTTTTTTTTTTAGATTTGTAATTTTCCGTGTCTCTATTGAACCAAAAGATTCGTACATTCGTAACTTTTTTTTCGATTCGTAACTTTTTTTTTCGATTCGAAACTTTTTTTTCAATTCGTAACTTTTTATTTATTTTTTTTCGATTTGTATTTTTCCGTGTCTCTATTGAACCAAAAAAATTTGTACATTCGTAACTTTTTTTTCATTCGTAACTTTTTTTTTTCGATTCGTAACTTTTTTTTCAATTCGTAACTTTTTATTTATTTTTTTTTTGATTTGTATTTTTCCGTGTCTCTATTGAACCAAAAGATTCGTACATTCGTAACTTTTTTTTCGATTCGTAACTTTTTTTTTTCGATTCGTAACTTTTTTTTTTCGATTCGTAACTTTTTATTTATTTTTTTTCGATTTGTATTTTTCCGTGTCTCTATTGAACAAAAAAATTTGTACATTCGTAACTTTTTTTTCAATTCGTAACTTTTCTTTTCGATTCGAAACTTTTTTTTTCAATTCGTAACTTTTTTTTCAATTCGTAACTTTTTATTTATTTTTTTTCGATTTGTATTTTTCCGTGTCTCTATTGAACAAAAAAATTTGTACATTCGTAACTTTTTTTTCAATTCGTAACTTTTTTTTTTCGATTCGTAACTTTTTTTTTTCGATTCGTAAATTATTAAAATGTAATAATAGCATACACATTACATGAAATTATGAATTATGCTCCGATTACGAATCTACGAATGTTACGAATGTACGAATAAATACGAATGCGTCTGAAAATTAAACTAACGAAAAAACGAATCAATGAAAAAATAACTCTTACGAATGTACGAATCGTTACGAATACGAACACCGATGACTTACGAATGTACGAATCGTTACGAATCCGAACAACGACGACTTACGAATGTACGAATCGTTACGAATCCGAACACCGACGACTTACGAATGTACGAATCGTTACGAATACGAACACCGACGACTTACGAATGTACGAATCGTTACGAATCCGAACAACGACGACTTACGAATGTACGAATCGTTACGAATCCGAACAACGACGACTTACGAATGTACGAATCGTTAAGAATCGACGGAAAACGAAACAAAAAAAAACGTTTTTTTTTCGGAAACGAAAAAAACGAAACGAAAATAAACGAATTTTTTTGTTGTGCACATGTCTAGTCCTAAATCCTTTCTCCTGTGTCTCCTCTGCTTCGAGAGTCCCCAAATTCCAAATCACCTCGATCTCCGGGTTCATCTTTCCTTCCCTCCCACTGCAGTAGAGCTGGAGAGCCGACCCAGGAGATAGAGGTGACTCTGGAATTTGGGGGTTCTGGGAGCAGCCGGCAGCCCAGACCCTTCTCTGGTTCCAGGTTTGGATGTATCAGCTTGTTTCTACTCATCTCCTATTGTGAAGGTTTGCTTCAGCTATTGCACCATATGGAATAAAGACCAACTGTTAGCTGGCTTCACAGCGCCAGAGAAGTCTGACAGTTGGCAGTTTTATAATACATTGTGTTCAGCTTTTTTTCATTAGTTCCTGAATTCCCTTTTCAGATCCTCCTTGTCATGAGGGCGGGACAATGAATCATTCGACTGTACAGCTGCTACCGGTTCCCGATCTCTATGGACCAATCAGGTCAGAAATTGCACATCATTTCCTTATAACCTATGCTTACAATATGAGTGGTTCACAATAGTAAATGTATTTAATACATTGCTTTGTAACATTCACATGCCTACACTGTACAACACGTGACCACCACACCTTGCTGGACATCCCATTCCAAAGCCATGGCCATTACTAGAGAGTTGCTCATTTATACTCGCTTCAACTTTAACACGCATTAATGTGCCCACTGCTTTAACATGTTTTTTTGTTTTTTTACGTGTTTTTGATGCTTCTGTCATGCTTTGGGGATGCTTTAATGATGCTTCTATGATGCTTTGATGATGCTTTTTTGAAGATTTAGTGAAGCTTGGAAAATGTCCTGTGTGTGTGTTGATTTTTGATTTGTTTAAAAGGGGCCCACTAGTACCCGCACTCAGCAGATCCCCAGCTTATTAGTACCCGCGTTCAGCAGATCCCCAGCTTATTAGTACCCTCAGTAAGCAGATCCCCAGCTTATTAATACCCTCGTTCAGCAGATCCCCAGCTTATTAGTACCCTCGTTCAGCAGATCCCCAGCTTATTAGTACCCTCGTTCAGCAGATCCCCAGCTTATTAGTACCCTCGTTCAGCAGATCCCCAGCTTATTAGTACCCTCGTTCAGCAGTTCCCCAGCTTATTAGTACCCTCGTTCAGCAGTTCCCCAGCTTATTAGTACCCTCGTTCAGCAGATCCCCAGCTTATTAGTACCCTCGTTCAGCAGATACCCAGCTTATTAGTACCCTCGTTCAGCAGATCCCCAGCTTATTAGTACCCTCGTTCAGCAGATCCCCAGCTTATTAGTACCCTCGTTCAGCAGATCCCCAGCTTATTAGTACCCTCGTTCAGCAGATCCCCAGCTTATTAGTACCCTTGTTCAGCAGATCCCCAGCTTATTAGTACCCTTGTTCAGCAGATCCCCAGCTTATTAGTATCCTCGTTCAGCAGATTCCCAGCTTATTAGTACCCTCTGTCAGCAGATCCCCAGCTTTTTAGTACCCTCAGTCAGCAGATCCCCAGCTTATTAGTACCCTCGTTCAGCACTTCCCCAGCTTATTAGTACCCTCGTTCAGAAGATCCTCAGCTTATTAATACCCTCATTCAGCAGATCCCCAGCTTATTAGTACCCTCGTTCAGCAGATCCCCAGCTTATTAGTACCCTCATTCAGAAGATCCCCAGCTTATTAGTACCCTTGTTCAGCAGATCCCCAGCTCATTGGTATCCTCATTCAGCAGATCCTCAGCTTATTAGTACCCTCGTTCAGCACTTCCCCAGCTTATTAGTACCCTCAGTCAGCAGATCCCCAGCCTATTGGTACCCTCATTCAGCAGATCCTCAGCTTATTAGTACCCTTGTTCAGCAGTTCCCCAGCTTATTAATACCCTCGTTCAGCAGTTCCCCAGATTATTAGTACCCTCATTCAGCAGTTCCCCAGCTTATTAGTACCTTCAGTCAGCAGATCCCCAGCCTATTAGTAACCTCAGTCAGCAGATCCCCAGCTCATTGGTACCCTTGTTCAGCAGTTCCCCAGCTTATTCGTACCCTCGTTCAGCAGATCTCCAGCTTATTAGTACCCTTGTTCAGCAGTTCCCCAGATTATTAGTACCCTCGTTCAGCAGATCCCTAGCTTATTAGTACCCTCATTCAGCAAATCCCCAGATTATTAGTACCCTCATTCAGCAGATTCCCAGCTTATTAGTACCCTCATTCAGCAGATCCCCAGCTTATTAGTACCCTTGTTCAGCAGATCCCCTGTTCAGTATTACCCTCAGCTTTGCTAATGCCCTACTCAGTAGTAACCTCCAGCTTTGCTTATTCCCCCTCTCAGTAGTAACCCCCAGCTCTGCTGATCCAATGGTTTGCTCATCCTCCTCTCTCTCTAGTCCTCGCTCACCTGCTGTTATATTTTGTTCCCATGCTGCGCACCACTTGTGATATTGCTAGTTTCTCCTGCTCTGGTTCCCCAGCTCTGCTGATCCTCTGCCACTCAGTCCTCTCTCTCTCTGGTCCCTCCTCACCATCCACTATAACATTCCCAAATTGCTCACCATGTGTGTCGTCTGCTAGTTGCTCTGCTCCAGTCCAGATGCCGCTCCCCTTCCTGCTGCTCCACGCTGTACGCCAGATGTGACTTATGCACCAGACACTTCCAGAATATATACATATATATATGAACCAGAAGTGGCTGCCGATGACGTCTTTGAAGTTTAGTTGTTGGCTTTCCAGTGCATCCTGGGATATCTTATACCTGCAATACCTCCAAAACAAATTAAAAGCTAAAACTGAATAAAAGCCTCTCAAAAGCTGCAGGTGCTGTAAGCGAGCGTTGGCAAAGACTTCTATGGAGGCATTGGAGATGTTTTAAAAGCACCAAGAAAGCGACATGGGGTATAATCTTTTAAGCAAAGCAAAAACAATGTGTAAACAGGACTGTAAGCTAACCAATTTATTTAGTGACAGTGACTTTAATTGGCATTCAGAGCACTTTAAAAAAGTGTGTCCAATGTAACATTTTGGAGCAAGTGTAAACAAGCTCTAACAGCCTCCACCCTTTGGGAAGGCTTTCCACAAGAATTTGGGGGTTGGTAGTGCTAATGTGTGCCCATTTAAGCAGAAGAAAATGTGTAAGTTCAGGTATTGATGTTGGGGGAGAAGATCTGACTCACAATTGGATTTCCAACACATTCCAAAGGTATTCAGTAGGGTTGAGGTCGGATACAGATGTTGGATGAGTAGATCTGGCTCACAATTGGATATCCAACACATTCCAAAGGTATTCAGTAGGGTTGAGGTCAGATACAGATGTTGGATGAGGAGATCTGGCTCACAATAGGATATCCAACACATTCCAAAGTTATTCAGTAGGGTTTAGGTCAGATACAGATGTTGGATGAGAAGATCTGGCTCACAATTGGATTTCCAACTCATCTAAAAGGTGTTCAGTAGGGTTGAGGTCAGGTATTGGTGTTGGATGAAAAGACTTGGCTCACAATTGGATTTCCAAATCATCCCAAAGATGTTCAGTGGGTTTGAGATATGGTAATGGTGTAGGATGAGAAGACCTGGCTCACAATTGGATTTCCACCTCATCCCAAAGGTGTTCAGTAGGGTTAATGTCAGATACAGATGTTGGATGAGAAGATCTGGCTCACAATTGGATTTCCAAATCATTCCAAAGGTATTCAGTAGGGTTGAGGTCAGATACGGATGTTGGATGAGGAGATCTGGCTCACAATTGGATTTATAACACATTCCAAAGGTATTCAGTAGGGTTGAGGTCAGATACAGATGTTGGATGAGAAGATCTGGCTCACAATTGGATTTCCAACTCATCCCAAAGGTGTTCAGTAGGGTTGAGGTCAGATTTGGCTCAAAATTGGATTTCCAGTTCATCCCAAAGGTGTTCAGTAGGGTTGAGATATGGTAATGGTGTTGGATGAGAAGACCTGGCTCACAATTGGATTTCTACCGCATCCCAAAGGTGTTCAGTAGGGTTAATGTCAGATACAGATGTTGGATGAGGAGATCTGGCTCACAATTGGATTTCCAACTCATCCCAAAGGTGTTCAGTAGGGTTGAGATATGGTAATGGTGTTGGATGAGAAGACCTGGCTCACAATTGGATTTCTACCGCATCCCAAAGGTGTTCAGTAGGGTTGAGGTCAGATACAGATGTTGGATGTGGAGATCTGGCTCACAATTGGATTTCCAACTCATCCAAAAGGTGTTCAGTAGGGTTGAGGTCAGATACGGATGTTGAATGAGAAGATTTGGCTCAAAATTGGATTTCCAACTCATCCCAAAGGTGTTCAGTAGGGTTAATGTCAGATACAGATGTCGGATGAGAAGATCTGGCTCACAATTAGATTTCTAGAAGGAAAGGATTCCCCCACTGTGGGGTTTTTAGGCAGCTTGCGACAAATGGAGTCGAAAAAGGTATATAAAATAAAGTAGTTTATTCAAAAATAGGTATAACAAATGAATTAGGACATGAGCTCCAGTGCAGGACAATTAAAACATGGATATATAATGCGGACTTGTCAAAACTATTAACCACATGTACAATATAAATCATGGGGTAGTAGAATGGCCCTGACGCGTTTCAACCCGCTAGGGGTGCTTCTTCAGAGGGGCACGTCCACTAAAAGAAACATACTGTCAATATATTTATCACAATATCGTTGCAGTATGTGTCTTTTCTCTGTTGTCACAATTAGATTTCTAACTCATCCCAAAGGTGTTCAGTAGGGTTAATGTCAGATACAGATGTTGGATGAGGAGATCTGGCTCACATTTGGATTTCCAACTCATCCAAAAGGTGTTCAGTAGGGTTGAGGGCAGATATGGATGCTGAATGAGAGGATTTGGCTCACAATTGGATTTCCAACTCATCGCAAAGATGTTCAGTAGGGTTGAGGTCAGTTAATGGTGTTGAATGAAAAGGCCTGGCTCACAAATGGATTTCCAACTCATCCAAAAGGTGTTCAGTAGGGTTGAAGTCAGATACGGATGTTGAATGAGAAGATTTGGCTCAAAATTGGATTTCCAGCTCATCCCAAAGGTGTTCAGTAGGGTTAATGTCAGATACAGATGTTGGATGACAAGATCTGGCTCACAATTGGATTTCCAACACATCCCAAAGGTGTTCAGTAGGGTTGACGTTAGATACAGATGTTGAATGAGAAGATTTGGCTCAAAATTGGATTTCCAACTCATCGCAAAGATGTTCAGTTGGGTTGAGGTCAGTTAATGGTGTTGAATGAAAAGGCCTGGCTCACAAATGGATTTCCAACTCATCCCAAAGGTGTTCAGTAGGGTTGAGATATGGTAATGGTGTTGGATGACAAGATCTGTCTCACAAATGGATTTCCAACTCATCCCAAAGGTGTTCAGTAGGGTTGAGGTCAGATATGGGCGTTGGATAAGAAGATCTGGCTCACAATTGGATCTCCAACTCATCCAAAGGGTTGAGGTCGGGGTTCTGTTCCGGCCACACGAGTTCCTCCACACCAAACTTATCAAATCATTTCTTTATGGAGATGGCTTACACAGAGGCACAGCCATATTGCAACACAAAATGGCCATCCTCAAACTGTCACCACAAGTTTGGAAGAGCGCAATTGTCTAAAATGTGTTTGTATGCTATAAAATTACCAGTACATTTCCATGCCCATGTGCCTAATTGTATGCACCAGTAAACAATGGATGAGCTTTTCTGTTAAAAAAAAAAAAACAATGGATGAGGCCGAACACCTGAACTGAATAATATGACGGGGTGTTGAAGAACATTTTTGACCAGTGTATATTCTTTTTATGTATAGTATATAGTATATTTCCATTGTCTTCCATTTTTTTTTACAGTAGCATAGTATGTGATCTGAGATTCCCCAGCCTTAGTGCCCTTGGAATGAAGATCTAGGCCCCATGTCGGAGCTCAGACACAATCCCCCCTCTTTCTCCTACAATACAGTGTGGGTGTCTCTCTATTGGCCTTACTGTCCGGCGTTTGCAGATCTATATTTGTATGAATAAGTGCAGTAGCTACATTTTAATACACACTTTTTGAACAGTGTAGATCAGGGATCCTCAAACTTTTTTGCGGAACTACACATCCCATGAGGCATTGTATTATTTCATTTGAACAACTGGAGGGCCATAGTTTAATTAATTGTCTGTTTCCCATCTTCAGCTCTTATGAAATACTTGTCTTTGGTGGTCAGGAACACAATATGAGCGCAAACTGTCTGAGCTTCAAAACCATCCACTACAACTCCAGCAGGACTTCCAGTCATTATACTGCGGCTGTTCTTCCGGCACAGAACCTTACCGGGACCAGGACCTTCATTCTGGGGGATAATCAATACTACAAGGGATTCCGCAACGCCCCTCTGATCCCCAAACATAATTACACCATCTACATACGGGTCACCAGCCAATGGAAACAGGTGTGTTTCAACTCAAAATCTTCTGCTGTGTGAGTCTGGAGCGGATGAATACTTGATAACTTTGGCCCGGTTACTTGTTGAAGCTCAGCTCTGAATAGTTTATTCTTAAAGCGGTAGTAAACTCTTGAACTAAAAAAAATATATAGTTTCCCCCCCCCCCCAACAAGGCTAACGCATAATGTGCTAACATGCATCACATACAGGGGCGGACTGACCATTCGGCCGCTCGGGCACTGCCCGAGGGCCCTGGGCCACTAGGGGGCCCCATCAGGGTTGCCAGCCTCAGTAAAACCAGGGACAGTATGTAAAAATCTGTGTTTTTTTTTACATCTGTTTCTGAAATGTCCCTTACCGAAATCTTTTGGTCTAAAAATCCCGAGATTATAGCTGTCCCATCTCTCCAGTACCTTCTCAGCCAATAGAAACATGTCTGTGTATACTGTGTACATGTATGTGTATACTGTGTGATTGTATACTGTGTGTGTGTATACTGTGTGGCCCCATAATCTCTGATTGCCTGGGGGCCCCCATTATCTCCTATTGCCCGGGGGCCCCATGAGTTGTCAGTCCGCCCCTGATCACATACCAGCATATTATGCAAGACTTACCTTAAAACAAAGCCCTCCCAGTGGCATGCTGTCACTGCTGTAGAGGCTTGCATCTTCACCCGGTCTTCTTTTGGGGTTCACGGGTAGCGGCCGCTTGATTGGCCGTCAGATGATGTCACGGCCGCGGCACACAGCTTTGAAGGAATGGCGCAGGTATGCTGTTCCTTCAAAGCGCATGCGCCTCTGACATCAACGGCTGCTGCTCGCTAGAATATCTCCTACGTGGTCCAGGTTTAGGAGATATTCATTTTACTTTAAACTAGCCCCACCTAGTGCTAAAGAAAACAGCTCAGCCTGCAATACTTACCCTCAATCCAGAGCTGTCTCCCACAGCATATAAGGGGAACTCAAGGAGGAAGGGGGTAATGTGGAGGGGTGAGGGAGGGAGCCAGAATGCTGGAGTTGGGCTTTAAATGATGTTCTGTACATAGATACTTGTCCTCCAAAGTAGAAGTAAAGTCTATTCAATAACCTGCCTACAATAAATGCTGCCTCCCTATTGCTCTCCCATTACTTGCATACTTTTTCTACATGGTCACATGGCCATGGAGATATGACATTTAACCACTTAAGCCCCGGACCATTTGGCTGGCCAAAGACCAGAGCACTTTTTTTTCGATTCGGCACTGCGTCGCTTTAGCTGACAATTGCGCGGTCGTGCGACGTGGTGTTGTGCAATCTTATATCATATATCTTATATCATATATCTGATATAGTCGACCCCGGCCGCGGAACGAGCGGACCCGATCGCCGCTGGTGTCCCGCGATCGGGTCACAGAGCTGAAGAACGGGGAGAGGTCTGTGTAAACAAACCTCTCTCCGCGCTTCCTACAATGCCTGTCACTGATCGGCTGTTCCCTGTCATCGGGAAAGCCAATCAATGATGTCAGACGTCAGCCCCGCCCCCTAATGTAAAAAAACACACACGTCACAGCCCATAACCCCTCCCCTCCCCTAGTGGTTAACTCTTTCACTGCCACTGTCATTTATACAGGAATCAATGCATTTAAATAGCATTGATTGCTGTATAAATGACAATGGTCCCAAAAATGTGTCAAAAATGTCCGATGTGTCCGCCATAATGTCGCAGTCACAATAAAAATCGCTGATCGCCACCATTACTAAAAAAAAAAAAAATATTAATAAAAATGCTATAAATCTATCCCCTATCTTGTAAACGCTATAACTTCTGCGCAAACCAATCAATAATCGCTTATTGCGATTTTTTTTACCAAAAATATGTAGAAGAATACGTATCGGCCTAAACTGAGGAAAAAAAATGTTTTTTTTATATATTTTTTGGGAATATTTATGATAGCAAAAAATAAAAAAGAATGCGTTTTTTTTCAAAATTGTCACTCTTTTTTGTTTATAGCGCAAAAAATAAAAACCGCAGGGGTGATCAAATACCACCAAAAGAATGCTCTATTTGTGGGAAAAAAAAGGACGTCAATTTTGTTTGGGAGCCACGCCACACGACCGCGCAATTGTCAGTTAAAGCGACGCAGTGCCAAATCGCAAAAAAGGGGCCTGGTCCTTTGGCTGCCAATTGGTCCGGGGCTGAAAGTGGTTAACGGGGACTTGTTGATCAAAGGGGAAGTGGCCAAACAAGAATTACTCCACATATCAAAGGGGACAGATAGTGACAGATATGTTAATGTTAATATGCAAGAATGCAAATTAGGGCAGTTTATGACTGCAGCTGAATATAACCTTGAGTTCAGTCTATTCTGTCTGGGTGTGTGGTTATGAAGGCACCAAGGTCACATGGAAACATGGGGCTCTAGATATTTACTAGCATTTTCGTAATTATACTCTGTTGGATTTTATCATCTGTTGCAAGACTTTGTTCTGTGTTGGAAGTCAATAAAGTGCGTCTCTCTGGAAGAATTGGGTTGCTGCGGAACAATACTTATAACTACAAATCATCTAAACCACTACATATTATATCACTACACGTGGCTCCCAAACAAAATTGACGTCCTTTTTTTCCCCCACAAATAGAGCTTTCTTTTGGTGGTATTCGATCACCTCTGCGGTTTTTATTTTTTGCGCTACAAACAAAAAAAAAGAGCGTCAATTTTGAAAAAAAAAGCAATATTTTTTACTTTTTGCTATAATAAATATCCCCCAAAAATATATAAAAAAACGTTTTTTTTCCCTCAGTTTAGGCCGATACGTATTTTACTACATATTTTTGGTAAAAAAAAAAAATCGCAATAAGCGTTTATTGATTTGTTTGCGCTAAAGTTATAGCGTGTACAAAATAGGGGATAGTTTTATGGCATTTTTAATAATATTTTTTTTTTTTTACTGGTAATGGTGGCGATCAGCGATTTTTATTGTGACTGCGACATTATGGCGGACACATCGGACACTTTTGGCGCTATTTTGGGACCATTCACATTTCTACAGTGCTTAAAAATGCATTGATTACTGTGTAAATGTGACTGGCAGTGAAGCGGTTAACCACTAGGGGGCGCTGTAGGGGTTAAGTGTGTCCTAGGGAGTGATTCGAACTGTGGGGGGAGGGGCTACATGTGACATGACACTAATCACCGCTCCCGATTACATTTCAGTGTCCTGTCACTAGGCAGAACGGGGAAATGCTTGTTTACATCAGCATTTCCCCGTTCTTCCTCTGCGTGAGATGATCGCGGTTATCCCTGCGGACATCGGGTCCGCGGGACCCGCGATCACATCCACGGAGATCGCGGCGCGCGCCCACAAACCGCTTCTTAAAGGGCAACATACAGGTATGTTAATATGCCTGTAGGTGCCCTTCTGCCGACGTATATCGGCGCGAGCCGGTCGGCAAGCGGTAAAAAGAATAAGTTCACCTTTAGTAGCATCCCTCATATTTTTGTACATATTTTCTTCTATCTTTTCATGTAACAACACTGAAGAAATGACACTTGTCTACAATGTAAAGTAGTGAGTGTACAGCTTGTATAACAGTGTAAATTTGCTGTCCACTCAAAATAACTCAACACACAGCCATTAATGTCTAAACCGCTGGCAACAAAAGTAAAAATGTCCAAATTGGGCCCAATTAGCCATTTTCCCTCCCCGGTGTCATGTGACTCGTTAGTGTTACAGGGTCTCAGGTGTGAATGGGGAGCAGTTGTGTTAAATATGGTGTTATCGCTCTCACTCTCTCATACTGGTCACTGGAAATTCAACATGGCACCTCATGGCAAAGAACTCTCTGAGGATATGAGAATTGTTGCTTTACATAAAGATGGCCTAGGCTATAAGTAGATTACCAAGACCCTGAAACTGAGCTGCAGCACGGTGGCCAAGACCATACAGCGGTATAACAGGACAGGTTCCACTCAGAACAGGCCACGCCATGGTCCACCAAAGAAGTTGAGGTCACATGCTCAGCGTGACATCCAGAGGTTGTCTTTGGGAAATCTGGGCAACTCTTCTGTTTTATGGACATTTTCTTTCGTTAATAAAAGTGGGCCAACAAGCCCTTAAAAACTGCATATCTGGCATGGACTCAGCTCACTGGTAAGCTCTACCCTTAAGCTAAAACATCCCCCGATGTTACAATATATCTTCGGTAAGAGCGCAAGGTCTCTAACATCCACCAGCTCTGTGATGTCATCATGGAGGAGGGGAAGAGGACTCCGGTGGCGACCTGTGAAGCTCTGGTGACCTCCATGCCCAAGAGGGTTAAGGCAGTGCTGGAAAATAATGGTGGCCATACAAAATATTGACACTTTGGGCCCAATTTGGACATTTTCACTTAGGGGTGTACTCATTTTTGTTTCCAGCGGTTTAGACATTAATGGCTGTGTGTTGAGTTACTTTGAGGGGACAGCAAATTTACACTGTTATACAAGCTGTACACTCACTACTTTACATTGTAGACAAGTGTCATTTCTTCAGTGTTGTCACATGAAAAGATAGAAGAAAATATTTACAAAAATGTGAGGGGTGTACTCACTTTTGTGATATACTGTGTGTATATATATATATATATATGCGCAATCAATGGAAATGCAAAAAAAATAACATTTAAGAAGTATATATATATACCGCAAGTAAAATCAGTATTTTTTTGAAAGGCAAACTTATCCTGGATTATGGTCTGGCTTTTCCTTCTACTTTAAGTAAGTTTCCCTTTGAAAAAACAATGATACCTTTTGCACATTCATTCAGTCTTAAAGTGGAGTTCCACCCACTTTTACAACTCTTCAGCATCCCTCACTAAACTGTGCACTGTAAACAAATTGGATATTTTTTTTATTTTTTTTTCAGCACAGACTGTATATCTGCTGTATTCATTTTTCACTTCCTCCTCCCTGGCCGCGGCCCATCGCATCATTTCCTGTTTGCAATGCCTCCTGGGAAGGGGCAGCAACTTCCTCTCAAACTGCCGTTGCTATGGAAACCTGACCTGAAACCTATTACACTGCTTATGCTGCACTGAGCATGTACGAGATCTGCAAGGATGAGATCCAGGAAGAAATACAGTCTGGCTTCAGATGCCCACACTTAAGATGGCCACGGCCTGCTGCAAGTTTATAAAATAACAAACTACTGCTAAAAACTAACAAAACAGACCTTAGTTTACAGACTAACTTTACTAGAAT
Organism: Lithobates sylvaticus; assembly: GCA_028564925.1. Lineage (NCBI taxonomy): Eukaryota > Metazoa > Chordata > Amphibia > Anura > Ranidae > Lithobates > Lithobates sylvaticus. The sequence continues at coordinate 15,021,850 of CM053026.1, read as the reverse complement.
ACATTAAGCTTGTGTATTATAGGGGTATTTTTATTTAAAAAGTATCATTTCGGCCGGAACACCGCTTTAAGAGGCGATGTGTCTCAAAACAAATTCTGTGTGTCCCGGTCAAATAATTTTAACTTTAATTGTAATAGGTTGGTCTTGGAAGACATAGGGCTCCATACACAAAGCAGATTTTGTAGCTCATATATCATAGGTCTCAATTCACAAAGCTTTGGCCAATGTTTTATGTATGGCTTGTCCTTTAACCGCTTCAATACCGCCCGCCGTCATATGACGCCCACAAGGTGGATCTCCCATCCTGGGTGGGCGTCATATGACGTCCTCGGATTCCCGGCCGCCTGGGGGGCGCGCGCGCGCCCGCGGCATCGCTCGGGACCCGGTGCGAGTGCCCGGCGGCCGCGACGTCCGCCGGGCACCCGCGATTGCCCGTTAAAACAACGGGACCGGGCGGGAACGTGGAGCTGTGTGTGTAATGATGGGGTGTAAACACACAGCTCCACGTCCTGTCAGTGCAGAGGAGACCGATCATGTGATCCCAGTACGGGGGATCACATGATCGGTCTCCTCCCCTTGAGTCCCCTCCCCCTACAGTTAGAATCACGTCTATTAGGGAACACATTAACCCCTCCAGCGCCCTCTAGTGTTAACCCCTTCCCTGCCAGTCACATTTACACAGTAATCATTGCAATTTTATAGCAACGATCGCTGTGTACATGTGAATGGTTCCAAAAATGTGTCAAAAGTGTCCGAAGTGTCCGCCGCAATGTCGCAGTCACGAAAAAAAAAATCGCAGATCGCCGCCATTACTAGTAAAAAAAAAAAAAAAAAAAATTCAATAAATCTATCCCCTATTTTGTAGACGCTATAACTTTTGCGCAAACCGATCAATATACGCTTATTGCGATTTTTTTACCAAAAATATGTAGAAGAATACGTATCGGCCTAAACTGAGGAAAAAAATAGTTTTTTTTAAAAAAAATGGGATATTTATTATAGCAAAAAGTAAAAAATATTGTGTTTTTTTTTTCAAAATTGTCGCTCTTCTTTTGTTCATAGCGCAAAAAATAAAAACCGCAGGGGCGATCAAATACCACCAAAAGAAAGCTCTATTTGTGGGGAAAAAAAGGACGTCAATTTTGTTTGGGTGTAACGTCGCACGACCGCGCAATTGTTAGTTAAAGCGACGCAGTGCCGAATCGCAAAAAGTGCTCTGGTAAGGAAGGGTGTTTAAAAGCCCTGTATTGAAGTGGTTAAACCCCATTCAAAATGAGAGTCTCAAGGCAAGCCTATATTTAATGCTTATCTATATATATATATATATATATATATATATATATATATAATTCTTTGTAAGTGGGCAGACTTACAAAATCTGCAGGGGATCAAATAATTATTGTCCCCACTGTACATATATATATGTATGTGTGTGTGTGTATGTATATATATTGCCGGGACTAAAGAGTAAAACATTAAAAAAAAAAATTATATATTTTAGACATGTGCACAATAGAAAAATTTGTTTATTTTCGTTTCGTTTCTTTCGTTGCCGTTGATTCGTAACGATTCGTAATTTCGTAAGTCGTCGGTGTTCGTATTTGTAACGATTCGTATTTTTGCAAGAGTTATTTTTTCGTTGATTCGTTTTTCCGTCAGTTTAATTTCCGTTTATTCGAAATTCGGACGCATTCGTATTTTCGTGGATTTAGTTACATTCGTACTTTCGTTAGATTGATTTATTCGTACTTTCGTAAACATTGTTTTCTTAGATTCGTAATCGGAGCATAATTCATAATTTTATGTAATGTGTATACTATTATTACATTGTAAGAGACACGGAAAATTGCGAATCGAAAAAAAAAAGTTACGAATGTACAAATTTTTTCGTTCAATCCATTCGAAGCACGTTAAGCAGCGCCATTGTAAGAGACACGGAAAATTACCAATTCAACAACAAAAAAAAAGTTACGAATGTACAAATTTTTTCGTTCATTTTGATTTTCGTTGTTCCTGTTTTCGTTTTTCGGATTTTCTTCTTTCGTAGTTTCGTTGTTTCTAATTTGGTTATTTCGGTTTTTCGTTGTTTTTCATATTGGTTCGATTCGAACATTTGTTAAAATTTTTAGCGAATCATTCGTTCATTTGTACGATAACGAATGAACGAATATAACGAATTTTAACGGAAAACGAAAAAAAAAAAAAAACGAATTGCACATGTCTAATATATTTTAATCAGGAAAAATTAAATATTATTGATATTTTGCACTTTCATATACAGCCAGCAGATGGCACTCTTGGCTTTTTTTTAATTTGGTTTCTCTGTCTAATGCTACCTTTTTTTAACCTTGGCGCCCTGGGTTGCTTTCTGGGTTCTTCAGGGGGTGCCTTGGCAAAAATTCTAAAGATTACCACAAATTGCCAAAACATGTCAACAAGCCAGCGAGTGGATGAAGCTGGTCTTTTTGTTACACAAAGCCACAGATTTTTTTTTTTTTTTTGTGCAGCATTACAACCATGAGCACCGTGCAGGGGCAGAAACTGAGCAGAGAAATGCCAGAATATTAGTCAGTCCAAGTGTGCAAAAGTGGAGGAATGTTGAGTGCCTCACAAAAGCTGCTGTGATATGTAAAACTAATAAGTATTTTTTATTTTTTATTTTTTATTCAAGAATGGAGTTGCCTCAAGATTGTGTATAATTTTTAAAGAGTTCCTTGGATGGAAAAAGTTTGAGAAATACTGGTCTACGGGGCTCAATAGCTCAAGTTGAAATATACACACACACACGAATGGAGACATTTAAAATGGAAAAAGTGTGAGAAACACCTGTCTACAGGGCTCAATAGCTCAAGTTGAAATACACACACACACACACACACGAATGGAGAAATTTAAAGTGGAAAAAGTGTGAGAAACACCTGTCTACAGGGCTCAATAGCTCAAGTTGAAATATACACACACACACACACACACACACACACACACGAATGGAGAAATTTAAAATGGAAAAAGTGTGAGAAATACTGGTCTACGGGGCTCAATAGCTCAAGTTGAAATATACACACGAATGGAGAAATTTAAAATAGAGACAATGTCTGAAAGTTAACATATTATGCTCTGATCTCAGCTTAAAAAACTTGAAGCATTATGGGCATAGCTGTGCTCAGCCTATTGCATTAGGGTGTGTACCCCAAAGCTCAAACATGAATGTGTGTGTGTGTGTGTATGTACATTGTATATATATATATATACACACACACAGACAAACACTCTTATAAATAAATGTGAAAAGCATTTTAAAATGTATTAACAGTTTTTACAATTTTATTTTGTTTCATTATTTTGTACAGTTTTTTTAAAAGCCCTGTTGGGTGTGCTTTGGTGAAATATCAGGGGTCTAAACAGACGTTTGAGACCGGACAGGGAATAAATGGGAAGTGCTCTGTGCTGAGCGGCTTCCTGTTCATTCACAAACTGAAGCCGAGTAAACACAGTTTGCTAGGCTTCAGTTATGAATGGACACAGTGAGCAATCGGTACTGATCACTCGCCGTGTTCATTCAGAAAATGAAAAGGCTGGTAAATGACATCCTGAAAGATCCCCCTGTGTGTCTGCAGCAGAAGCTGGCAGCGATGTTCGCAAAGGGAAGCTGGCAGCGCTGTTGGGTTGGGGGGCAGCCGGTGGAATCTGCACCACATGGGGGTGATTAGGGTGTGCCCAGGCACACCCAGCACACCCCCTGTGCACACTTATGATATTTCTAAACTTATTTTTGTTTTGGTTTCTTTGTATGTATGGATTGCATAGGTTGTTATCCGACATGTGGTGACAATTTCATGTCAATAGAACCTTTACCAATAGATTTACCTACCTAGAAAAATGCTGAAGTGTTCAATACTTATTTTACCCGCTGTGTGTATATATATATATACACTTTTAAATGTTTTTTTTTTTTTTGCATTTTCATTGATTATATATATATATATACCCACCCTAGGCAAAAATCTAAATGTAAATTGAAAACTTTATTTAAATGTATTTTGTTTAAAAATATTTCCTTTTTCCAAGGTGAATAAATCATCGTGTGCCTATGCTGGCTTCCTTGAAGGTATGTTTCTGTATGATATGTTGTATGCATACTGTATTATTTGTATGTATATTGCCGCTGTGCAATCTGCTTGGACATGCTGTCACACTAAACCTGTGCTGTTCTAGTCTGGCTGGTCGTGGCCCCCCGTCTCCCCTCTCGTGGTCCAGGGCCCGAATCTCCGACTCCCCCCCCCCCGTGCCTTTGTCGGGGGGGTGGGTTAATACACTTTGTGTGGGGTATCCCCTTGGATGTTAACAGTTTGTGCAAGCCTGATATATGTGGTGATGCTTCCGCGGTATCCCTGATGAAGCAGCTGTTGACTGCGAAACGCGTCGGAACAGAACAGCATCTATTTGTCATCTACTTACTAAGATGTTTTTAATATAATATGTATAATATTGATTGCAACTTCACTGGGTTAGCTGCTGTATGTAAGACCTTGTATTTATCTTTTAACCACTTGCCGACCGGCGCACACAGATGTACGTCGACAGAATGGCACGTACCGGCAGGAGGGCGTATATATAAGTCCCTCCTTTAGCCTGTCCGTGCCATCGGGAGCGCGCTGGGAGCGGCGCGCTGGGAGCGGCGCGCTCCCGCGCCGGTCGGGACCCCCGTGAGTCCGATCGCGGTCCCCGCGGACTCGATCGCCGCGGGGACATCCGCGATCGTCTCACGGGACGGCTGAACGGGGAGATGCCGAGATAAACAGCATCTCCCCGTTCTGCCTAGCAACTAGTGACGCCGATCTCTGCTTCCTGTGATTGGAGCAGAGATCAGCATTCACTAGCTGACAGCCACGCCCCCCCACAGTAAGAAACACACCCCTAGGCCTACTTAACCCCTACACTGCCCCCTAGTGGTTAACCCCTAAACTGCCAGTGTCATTTTTACAGGAATCAATGCATTTAAATAGCATTAATTGCTGTAAAAATGACAATGGTCCCAAAAATGTGTCAAAAATGTCCGATGTGTCCTCCATAATGTCGCAGTCACAAAAAAAAATCGCAGATCTCCGCCATTACTAATATAAAAAAAATTATTAATAAAAATGCTATAAAACTATCCCCTATCTTGTAAACGCTATAACTTCTGCGCAAACCGATCAATAATCGCTTATTGTGATTTTTTTTACCAAAAATATGTAAAAGAATACGTATCGGCCTAAACTGAGGAAAAAAAAATGTTTTTTAATATATTTTTTGGGGATATTTATTATAGCAAAAAGTAAAAAATAATGCATTTTTTTCAAAATTGTCGCTTCTTTGTTTATAGCGCAAAAAATAAAAACCGCAGGGGCGATCAAATACCACCAAAAGAAAGCTCTATTTGTGGGAAAAAAAGGACGTCAATTTTGTTTGGGAGCCACGTCGCCCGACCGCGCAATTGTCAGTTAAAGCGACGCAGTGCCGAATCGCAAAAAGGGGCCTGGTCCTTTGGCTGCCAATTGGTCCGGGGCTGAAGTGGTTAATGGGTTTGCTAAAAATAAATGTTTCTTTTATCTAATCGTGTTGCCTCAAGTGTGGTACTAAAGCCTCTAAAGACCACATTTGTTTGTGGAGAAGTTTCCCTTTTATTGTTCTTTGTATGTACGTTGCATTACTTGTAGCTCTGTGGGAAACATCAATTGTAATAAGCCGGTTTGATTTGACTCCAGTCTCTTGCAGTCCCTCTACAGCACAGCTCAGACTGCAGAAGGAGAAGCAGCACAGCGAGCCTGTCAGTTGTGCTGGAGTGCATTAGACAGGTTGATAGGAGGAGAGAGCAGAATGTGCCGATCAGCATTTCACTGAACTGCAGCAGGGAAAAATCATATCTACTGCCCTTCCCCTTAATCTGTACACTAGAAAACAAAAATATGGAGTTGCTGCACAATCAGTCACTCAGGGCACCAACAGCAGGGGAAGGGCTCTAGGACCCAGTATTCATCAGGGCACCAACAGCAGGAGAAGGGCTCTAGGACCCAGTATTCATCAGGGCACCAACAGCAGGAGAAGGGCTCTAGGACCCAGTATTCATCAGGGCACCAACAGCAGGAGAAGGGCTCTAGGACCCAGTATTCATCAGGGCACCAACAGCAGGGGAAGGGCTCTAGGACCCAGTATTCATCAGGGCACCAACAGCAGGGGAAGGGCTCTAGGACCCAGTATTCATCAGGGCACCAACAGCAGGGGAAGGGCTCTAGGACCCAGTATTCATCAGGGCACCAACAGCAGGGGAAGGGCTCTAGGACCCAGTATTCATCAGGGCACCAACAGCAGGAGAAGGGCTCTAGGACCCAGTATTCATCAGGGCACCAACAGCAGGAGAAGGGCTCTAGGACCCAGTATTCATCAGGGCACCAACAGCAGGAGAAGGGCTCTAGGACCCAGTATTCATCAGGGCACCAACAGCAGGGGAAGGGCTCTAGGACCCAGTATTCATCAGGGCACCAACAGCAGGGGAAGGGCTCTAGGACCCAGTATTCATCAGGGCACCAACAGCAGGGGAAGGGCTCTAGGACCCAGTATTCATCAGGGCACCAACAGCAGGGGAAGGGCTCTAGGACCCAGTATTCATCAGGGCACCAACGGCAGGGGAAGGGCTCTAGGACCCAGTATTCATCAGGGCACCAACAGCAGGGGAAGGGCTCTAGAACCCAGTATTCATCAGGGCACCAACAGCAGGGGAAGGGCTCTAGAACCCAGTATTCATCAGGGCACCAACAGCAGGAGAAGGGCTCTAGGACCCAGTATTCATCAGGGCACCAACGGCAGGAGAAGGACTTGGGCTTGTCTTATGGACTCTCTCTGTCTGCCTTCCTGTGTTTTGACCTCGGCTTCCCACTTGACTAAGTCTGCTCCGTTATCCACCCGGCTCCGAATCCTGGCTTGAACTGACTATCCCTTTGTCTCAGCGTTCCCCTGGAGACCTGTCACATCTCACAGGCGCCACCTGCCTGCAACCTCCACTCAGTACATCAGCAGTATCCCTGAGTCCTTCGGAAAGCAACTTTGCAGGCGACCTGTGCTACTTTGTGCCTGACTCCTCCTGTCTCACCTTCAGGGGAATCTGGAACTTAGCTGCAAAGGAAGCCCCTCTCTCTATTGGCCTCCAGTACCTGGTACCTGACAATACATCTGACAACCCCCCCCCCCCCCCTTTCTGTAAAGGTAATTTTATCCTACCATCTAATATTCTTAAAGTGGATCTCCACACTATCTTCATTAACCGCTTCCCGACCGGCGCACAACGATATACGTCGACAGAATGGCACGGACAGGCATAAGGGCGTATATATATGTCCCCTTTAAGATGCCGCCGTGCCATCGGGCGCTTGCCCCGGTCGGGACCCCCGTGAAGCCGGTCGCGGGTCCCGCGGATTTGATCGCCGCGGGGACACCCGCGATCGTCTCGCGGGAAGGCTGAACGGGGAGATGCGGAAATAAACAGCATCTCCCCCTTCTGCCTAGCAACTAGTGACGCCGATCTCTGCTCCCTGTGATTGGAGCAGAGATCAGCATTCACTAGCTGATAGCCACGCCCCCCCACAGTAAGAAACACACCCCTAGGCATACTTAACCCCTACACTGCCACCTAGTGGTTAACCCCTTCACTGCCAGTGTCATTTACACAGGAATCAATGCATTTAAATAGCATGGATTGCTGTATAAATGACAATGGTCCCAAAAATGTGTCAAAAATGTCCGATGTGTCCGCCATAATGTCGCAGTCACAATAAAAATCGCTTATCGCCGCCATTACTAATAAAATTTTTTTTATAAAAATGATATAAAACTATCCCCCATCTTGTAAACGCTATAACTTCTGCGCAAACCAATCAATAATGGCTTATTGCGATTTTTTTTTACCAAAAATATGTAGAAGAATACATATCGGCCTAAACTGAGGAAAAAAATTGTTTTTTTTATATATTTTTGGGGGATATTTATTATAGCAAAAAATTATAAAGAATGCGTTTTTTTTTTTTTCAAAATTGTCGCACTTTTTTGTTTATAGCGCAAAAAATAAAAAAACGCAGGGGCGATCAAATACCACCAAAAGAAAGCTCTATTTGTGGGAAAAAAAGGACGTCAATTTTGTTTGGGAGCCACGTCGCACGACCGCGCAATTGTCAGTTAAAGCGACGCAGTGCCGAATCGCAAAAAGGGGCCTGGTCCTTTGGCTGCAAATTGGTCCGGTCTGAAAGTGGTTAAAGGGGAACTCTACTGGCTGCTTTACCATCCATAGGAATAATTGCATTTCTTATTATTAAAGAGACTATGCAGTATGGTGCACCAACGTATGGGCCCCAACTAGCAGGCAAAAGAATCCATCAGGTGTTTATGGTTCATCACTGGCAGGATTTCCTGTAATGCCGCGTACACACGGTCGGACATTCCGACGACAAAATCCATCCGATTTTTTTTCCGACGGATTTTGGCCGAAACTTGTCTTGCATACACACGGTCGCACAAAGTTGTCGGAAAATCCGATCGTTCGGAACGAGGTGACGTACAACACGCACGACGGGACAACGTAGAGGCCAGTAGCCAATGGCTTTCGTCTCTAAAATTTTTCTGAGCATGCGTGGCACTTTGTGCGTCGGAATTCTCTACACGCGATCGGGAAAAAGTCCGATCTGATTTTGTTGTCGGAAAATTTTAGATCCAGCGCTCAAACTTTTTCCGTCGGAAATTCCAACAGAAAAAGTCCGCTAGAGCCCACACACGATCGGATTTTCCGACAACATAATCTGGCTTTTTCCGTCTGAATTTTCCGACCGTGTGTACGCGGCATTATGCCACGTACACACGATCGCACATTCCAACAACAAAATCCATGGGATTTTTTCAGACGGATGTTGGCTCAAACTTGTCTTGCATACACACGGTCGCACAAAGTTGGTTGGAAATTCCGAACGTCAAGAACGTGGTGACCTACAACACGTACGACGAGCCGAGAAAAATGAAGTTCAATAGCCAGTGTGTTAGGGATGGAGCCTAAACACAGGCATCCAACACAGGTGAACAGATCGATGGGCTGCACTAAAGGAATCAGGCTCCAAAAAGGTAGTGATAAAGATATATTTATTAATAATAAAGACACACGTGAACACAGCAACCACAAACAAGCAAGAACACAAATAACACAGCAAACCCCCAAGCCCTAATCTAACTAACTAGCTAACAATACCCTCAAAGCAATGGAACATATATATATACAAGGCAGGGAGGAGAGACCAAGGGGGAAACAGGAAGCAAGGGAACATCAAGGCAGGAGACAGGGGACGGGTCTCAGGAACCAGGTAAGGGGGACAACATCCAGGACAGGGCAGGAAGCAGATAATGGGTCAGGTTACAGGTACAGGTACAGGTACAGGTACAGGTTTCAGGTCCAGGATCAGGATCAGGTTTCAGACAGGCAAGACAGGGCTACAGAAAGGAATACTGAAGCACTGAGCTTCAGTGAGGGACAGGCTTATATAGTCTGCAAATCCACAACAGGTGCAGCTAGGTTGCTGGCATGTCCGTCTGCTGGGAGACCCCCGCTGGTGGCCACCAGAACTGCACCCTTTGGTGTCGAAGGAAATAGTGACACCACCAGGCGATCCAGGTAATAACACCATTCCTGACAATGTCCATCGGCTGGGAGACCCCTGCTGGTGGCCACCAGAACTGCACCCTTTGATGCCAAAGGAAACAGTGACACCAGCAGGCGATCCAAGTAATAGCACCGTTCCTGACAGTTCCCCCCCCTAAGGAGTGGCCTCTGGACACTCCATTCTGTCCTAGATCTGGCAGTGCGTGTAAAAGTGGAAGAGTCCAAAAAAGTCTTCTCTGTGACGGCAGACCTCCTTGCGCTCTCTGGCCAGAGTCTCTTAACCTACTAGGAGGCGTGCCACCCGAGTCCGACAATGGGGCATGTACCCCACCACCAGGGTCTGGAAGTTTAGATCTGGAAATAAAAACAGACAGGGCAGCAGGCTCCGGGTCATCAGGCTGGGTAGCGGACAGGAACTCATCAGGCTGGGCAGCGGACAGGAACTCATCAGGCTGGGCAGCGGACAGGAACTCATCAGGCTGGGCAGCGGACAGGAACTCATCAGGCTGGGCAGCGGACAGGAACTCATCAGGCTGGGCAGCGGACAGGAACCCATCAGGCTGGGCAGCGGACAGGAACCCATCAGGCTGGGCAGCGGACAGGAACCCATCAGGCTGGGCAGCGGACAGGAACTCATCAGGCTGGGCAGCAGACAGGAACTCATCAGGCTGGGCAGCAGACAGGAACTCATCAGGCTGGGCAGCAGACAGGAACTCATCAGGCCGGGCAGCAGACAGGAACTCATCAGGCCGGGCAGCAGACAGGAACTCATCAGGCCGGGCAGCAGACAGGAACTCATCAGGCCGGGCAGCAGACAGGAACTCATCAGGCCGGGCAGCAGACAGGAACTCATCAGGCCGGGCAGCAGACAGGAACTCATCAGGCTGGGCAGCAGACAGGAACTCATCAGGCCGGGCAGCAGACAGGAACTCATCAGGCTGGGCAGCAGACAGGAACTCATCAGGCTGGGCAGCAGACAGGAACTCATCAGGCTGGACAGCAGACAGGAACTCATCAGGCTGGGCAGCAGACAGGAACTCATCAGGCTGGGCAGCAGACAGGAACACCTCAGGCTGGGCAGCGGGCACGGGCACATCAAGCTGGGCAGCGGGCACATCAAGCTGGGCAGCGGGCACATCAAGCTGGGCAGCGGGCACAGGCACATCAAGCTGGGCAGCGGGCACGGGCACATCAAGCTGGGCAGCGGGCACATCAAGCTGGGCAGCGGGCACATCAAGCTGGGCAGCGGGCACATCAAGCTGGGCAGCGGGCACGGGCACATCAAGCTGGGCAGCGGGCACATCAAGCTGGGCAGCGGGCACAGGCACATCAAGCTGGGCAGCAGGCACGGGCACATCAAGCTGGGCAGCAGGCACGGGCACATCAAGCTGGGCAGCAGGCACAGGCACATCAAGCTGGGCAGCAGGCACAGGCACATCAAGCTGGGCAGCAGGAACAGGCACATCAAGCTGGGCAGCAGGAACAGGCACATCAAGCTGGGCAGCAGGAACAGGCACATCAAGCTGGGCAGCAGGAACAGGCACATCAGGCTGGGCAGCAGACAGGGACACTTCGGGCTGGGCAGCAGACAGGAACACTTCGGGCTGGGCAGCAGACAGGGACACTTCGGGCTGGGCAGCAGACAGGAACACTTCGGGCTGGGCAGCAGACAGGAACGCTTCGGGCTGGGCAGCAGACAGGAACGCTTCGGGCTGGGCAGCAGACAGGAACACTTTGGGCTGGGCAGCAGACACGGGCACATCAGGCTGGGCAGCAGACACGGGCACATCAGGATGGAAGGCTGGCAGCGGGTCATCAGACTGGAAAAACTGGCAGCGGGTCATCAGACTGGAAAACTGGCAGCGTGTCATCAGACTGGAAAACTGGCAGCGGGTCATCAGACTGGAAAACTGGCAGCGGGTCATCAGACTGGAAAACTGGCAGCGGGTCATCAGACTGGAAAACTGGCAGCGGGTCATCAGACTGGAAAACTGGCAGCGGGTCATCAGACTGGAAAACTGGCAGCGGGTCATCAGACTGGAAAACTGGCAGCGGGTCATCAGACTGGAAAACTGGCAGCGGGTCATCAGACTGGAAAACTGGCAGCGGGTCAGACTGGAAAACTGGCAGCGGGTCATCAGACTGGAAAACTGGCAGCGGGTCATCAGACTGGAAAACTGGCAGCGGGTCATCAGACTGGAAAACTGGCAGCGGGTCATCAGACTGGAAAACTGGCAGCGGGTCATCAGACTGGAAAACTGGCAGCGGGTCATCAGACTGGGAAGCTGAGACATCAGGCTGGAAGGCCGGCACCAGGACATCAGACTGGAAGGCTGGGACATCAGGCTTGAGGGCTGGAACATCAGGCTGGAAGGCTGGAACATCAGGCTGGAAGGCTGGAACATCAGGCTGGAAGGCTGGCATTGGAACATCAGACTGGAAGGCTGGGACGTCAGGCTGGAAGGCTAGGACATCAGACTGGAAGGCTGGAACGTCAGGCTGGAGGGCTGGCACCAGGACATCACACTGGAAGGCTGGGACATCAGGCTGGAAGGCTAGGACATCAGGCTGGAAGGCTGGAACATCAGGCTGGAGGGCTGGCACCAGGACATCAGGCTGGAAGGCTAGTACTGGCTCTTCAGGTTGGATTGCTGGCACCTCCGGCTGGAACTCTGGTGCTTCAGGCTGGGACAGATTAGTGGGTGTGGAGGCAGATTGGGTTACTGGCAGGATCGTTTTGGTCGGGAAGAACTTTCGTTTTTTCTTTGACTTGGTCGCTGAAGCTTTGTAGGTTGGGGGTGCAGCAGACAGGAAAGGAGTGTTGGGATTTGGCAGAGAAGAGGTAGGGGAGTTGTATGCAGGATAGGTACAGGGAGAGGAGACCGGATATGAATATTTGGTTGGGAGCAATGTATACTGGGTGGCAACAGGGTTTGGTATGGGTGATGGGGAAACATACATTTGGGTAGGCTGGTGTCTGATGGCAGAAGTGGTTTGTTTGGCTGGGGCTAATTGCATCATGCCAGACCATGCTGAAAGTATGGGTTGTACAAATTGTGAATTCAAGTTTCCCTGTCTAACAAAAGACTGCGCAGACACAATGCATTCAGAAATCACCTGTGGGGAACAGCCAGAGTAGTGCTCAAAAAAGTCGTCGGGATCATCTTCAAAAAGCCATACTAGGGATACAACCTGATTCATATCAAAAGGGGGAGTGAAATCATCACGGCCCTCAGGAATACAGGGTAGGGCCAGCTCGGCACAAATCTGGATCAGGGGCTGCACGTCCTCAAAAAGAAAATGGCCCTGATCAACAAAAGCATGGACTATACGGTTGCACTCCAGTAGTTGCTCCCTAGTATAGCCACCCAAAGTCTGATAACAAAGATCTCTTTCTTCCAATGCCAGGAGTGAAAGATACAAAATATCTTCCAGCTGCATCTTCCTTGACAAAAGCAAGTGTCCAGACCCAATTCCCAAGTGCAGCCGATCTGTTAGTATGGCTTCAGTATTCTGTTAGGGATGGAGCCTAAACACAGGCATCCAACACAGGTGAACAGATCGATGGGCTGCACTAAAGGAATCAGGCTCCAAAAGGTAGTGATAAAGATATATTTATTAATAATAAAGACACACGTGAACACAGCAACCACAAACAAGCAAGAACACAAATAACACAGCAAACCCCCAAGCCCTAATCTAACTAACTAGCTAACAATACCCTCAAAGCAATGGAACATATATATATACAAGGCAGGGAGGAGAGACCAAGGGGGAAACAGGAAGCAAGGGAACATCAAGGCAGGAGACAGGGGACGGGTCTCAGGAACCAGGTAAGGGGGACAACATCCAGGACAGGGCAGGAAGCAGATAATGGGTCAGGTTACAGGTACAGGTACAGGTACAGGTACAGGTTTCAGGTCCAGGATCAGGATCAGGATCAGGATCAGGTTTCAGACAGGCAAGACAGGGCTACAGAAAGGAATACTGAAGCACTGAGCTTCAGTGAGGGACAGGCTTATATAGTCTGCAAATCCACAACAGGTGCAGCTAGGTTGCTGGCATGTCCGTCTGCTGGGAGACCCCCGCTGGTGGCCACCAGAACTGCACCCTTTGGTGTCGAAGGAAATAGTGACACCACCAGGCGATCCAGGTAATAACACCATTCCTGACAATGTCCATCGGCTGGGAGACCCCTGCTGGTGGCCACCAGAACTGCACCCTTTGATGCCAAAGGAAACAGTGACACCAGCAGGCGATCCAAGTAATAGCACCGTTCCTGACACAGTGCTGCTGTTCTGCTTGATTCCGTGGCACTTTGTGCGTCGGAATTACGTACACAAGATCGGAATTTACGCAAACGGATTTTGTTGGCGGAAAATTTGAGAACCGGATCTCAAATTTTGTGCGACGGAAATTCCGATGGAGCCTACACACGGTCGGAATTTCCGACAGCAAGCTCCGATCGCACATTTGCCGTCGAAAAGTCCGACCGTGTGTACGTGGCATTAGATTTCTTGAAGGTTAAACCCGGATTCTTCTCACTGAGAGCCCACGAGTGAACTAGCCCTGTGTTTGTTCTTTTCTTCTTGTTCACTTGGGGAGAATCATCCGGATCTGTGCAGTAACCCAGTGTGAGACTTTACTTCTCTACAGGAGCTTCCTGAAATAAAGACCCATCACTGCTGCTCTCTCTTCTTGTCCAGGGTGACTGGTCTTGTCTCAGCCCCCCAAAAGACATTTTGGGTACACAAATTGGATTGTTATATTTTGGGGCTTGGAATATATTTGAATGGGAGTTGAGTTCAGCTCTAAAGCTCCAGGAATTCAGCCACTTTCCAACATCTGCTATGGGTTAAGTCTAACTGGTGCATGCTGGTTTTACTGGACGATGGGAATACAGCTATTCCTATTATACTGGTGCTCTGACAGGAGAGAATGCTGCTTTCTTACACAGCAGCAGGTCTGCCTGCCCCCTCCGCGCCACTGCCCATTCACAGAAGCCTTTCCATTTTTAGAATGGGTTCACATATTACAAAGCACTCTGACCAGTGGCGGCTGGTGCTCAAAATTTTTTGGGGGGCGCAAACAAACTGAAAAATTCTGAACCCCCCCCCCCCCATCAATTGCAGTCTCACTGTACCATCAATCACAGCCACTGTGCCAGCAAACGCAGCCACTGTGCCCATCAATTGCCGCCACTGTACCTTCAAACGCAGCCACTGTGCTCATCGATTGCTGCCACTGTGCCATCAAACGCAGCCACTGTGCCCATCAAATGCAGCCACTGGGCCATCAAACGCAGCCACTGTACCATAAAATGCAGCCACTGTGCCAAACGCAGCCACTGTGCCTATCAAACGCAGCCACTGTGCCTATCAAACGCAGCCACTGTGCCATCAAACGCAGCCACTGTACCATAAAATGCAGCCACTGTGCCATCAAACGCAGCCACTGTGCCCATCAATTTCCGCCACTGTACCATGAAACACAGCCACTGTGCCCATCGATTTCCGCCACTGTGCCCATCAAACGCAGCCACTGTGCCCATCAAACGCAGCCACTGTGCCATCAAAGGCAGCCACTGGGCCATCAAACGCAGCCACTGTGCCATCAAAAGCAGCCACTGTGCCCATCAAACGCAGCCACTGTGCCCATCAAACGCAGCCACTGTGCCCATCAAACGCAGCCACTGGGCCATCAAACGCAGCCACTGTGCCCATCAAATGCCATCACTGTGCCATCAAACGCAGCCACTGTGCCCATGAAATGCAGCCACTGTGCCAAAAGGCAGTCACTGTGCCCATCAAACGCAGCCACTGTGCCATCAATTGCCGCCACTGTGCCCATCAAACACAGCCACTGTGCCCATCAAACAGACGCTGTGCCATCAATTGCCACCACTGTGCCCATCAAACGCAGCCACTGTGCCTATCAAACGCAGACACTGTGCCCATCAAACGCAGCCACTGTGCCATCAATTGCCACCACTGTGCCCATCAAACGCAGCCACTGTGCCCATCAAACGCAGCCACTGTGCCCATCAAACACAGACGCTGTGCCATCAATTGCCGCCACTGTACCATCAAATGCAGCCACTGTGCCCATCAAATGCAGACACTGACCCCATCAAACGCAGACACTGTGCCCATAAAACGCTGCCACTGTGCCCATCAAACGCAGCCACTGGGCCATCAAATGCAGCTACTGGGCCATCAAATGCAGCCACTGGGCCCATCGATTGCCGCCACTGTGCCCATCAAACGCAGCCACTGTGACATCAAACGCAGCCACTGGGCCATCAAACGCAACCACTGTGCCCATCAAATGCCACCACTGTGCCCATCAAACGCAGACACTGTGCCCATCAAACGCAGACACTGTGCCATCAATTGCCGCCACTGTGCCCATCAAACGCAGCCACTGTGCCCATCAAACGCAGCCACTGTGCCATTAAACGCAGCCACTGGGCCCATCAAACAGACGCTGTGCCATCAATTGCCACCACTGTGCCCATCAAACGCAGCCACTGTGCCTATCAAACGCAGACACTGTGCCCATCAAACGCAGACACTGTGCCCATCAAACGCAGCCACTGTGCCCATCAATTGCCGCCACTGTGCCCATCAAACGCAGCCACTGTGCCATCAAACGCAGCCACTGTGCCCATCAAACGCAGACGCTGTGCCCATCAAACGCAGACGATGTGCCATCAATTGCCGCCACTGTACCATCAAACGCAGCCACTGTGCCCATCAAATGCAGACACTGACCCCATCAAACGCAGACACTGTGCCCATCAAACGCCGCCACTGTACCATCAAACATAGCCACTGTGCCCATCAAACGCATGCATCTGTCCCTTGGCGCCTCTACACTGAGAACCGAGCGGTCGAACATTGCAGATGGCTCAGTTCTCACAGCTCTCCGCTCTGCTCCTCCACGCTCACCAGAGCACTGAGCTGTGGAGGGGGAGGGGGGAATGCTGAAAACGGGATACAGGAGTGCGAAACGACCCATAAGAGAAGCTCAGGCTGGACTTCTCCTTTAACCCCTAGTTATCCAGCTCATTTGTGAAAATGGCTGACTTCCTGGGGTTCAGCTTTACTACGCAAGCAAGCATTCATCTGCTGTTAGGTCCACTTTAAAGAAATGTCCACCTGGAATATGCAAGATTGTAAGAATAATGAGATCATTCTTTGTTGGAGAAATGGGAAGAGTGATCCAGTAATATTTCTCTCTTTGTGTTAGCGGTGACAGCTGCGGAGCCTGCGGACAGCACACGTCAAATGATTGCCGGGTCGATATCGGCTGTGATTTTACTGCTCATCCTTCTGATCTTAGTGGTCGTATGGAGGGTCCGGTCTTCAGGGTATGTCTCTTTCTGAGTTCTGGGAAATTCTATAGAGGTACAATAAGGGGTCAATCTCTAAATGTTTTCACCCAGGATTCCCACATTTTTCGAACTGGATTCAGTTGGAAAAATGGATGAATCCTTGGTGAATGTTGTGTAAATCTTGGGCAACACCATTTATAAATGGACCCATAATTCTTTCCGTATCCATTCCAAAGCTCTTATCTCATGTCCATGGGGCCTTCAGGAAAACTTGGTTGAGCATGCGTTGGGAAGTATTAATATTGTTATTATTATTATTATTATTATTATACAGGATTTATATAGCGCCAACAGTTTGAGCAGAGCTTTAGAATATAAAGGGAGACAATACAACAACAATACAATACAAAAAGTTTAGGAGGGCCCTGCTCCTAGGAGCTTACAATCTAATAGGAACGGGCTGGTGGAACAAAAGGAAAAAACTGCGAGGGGGAAAAAACTGATGGGAGAAATAGAAGATTTGGTTATCAGTGGCAACCTGTCCATACGGGGCACCGCCCCCCTAATCCATGCGCACAGCCCCTATTCTACATGCAGGGCACCAGGCACATGGATTCCAATGGGTTTTTTTTTTTTTTTTGAAGCACATGATTAGAGCCTGACGTTCTAATTGGCTTAAAAAAAGGGTGGGCTCGGGGCTCAGAGCACTGCACCCTGAGCCCACCCAGTTGAGTGACAATAGCCAATTAATATTCGCTACTGTCTTCCTGATCCTCCTCCTGGCCAATCAGGGAGTGGGTCCTGAGAACCAATTGGGGCTTGTGGCATTAGTTTGCCGCTGCCACTCCCCCTCCCTAAATATTTAGCACCAGCCACCACTGGTTGGTTATTAGCTGAAGGCAGGACAGGCATCCCCGAAGAGATGCGTTTTCAGGGATTCCCTAACAGTGGACAGAGTAGGAGATGTCCGGATAGATTGGGGGGGGTGAGTTCCAGAGGATGGGAGAGGCTCTGGAGAAGTCCTGGAGGTGAGTGTTGTGGGAGGAGGAGGAGGTCTTGGTAGGAGCAGAGAAGACAGTTCTGTGATATTTGGAGATAAGATTGGTGACGGAGCTTGGGACAGAGCTGTAAATGGCTTTGTATGTTCTTGTTAATGTTTCGAATTGTATTCGTTGGGCATTGGAAAGCCAATGGAGGGATTGGCGGAGAGGGGTGGCAGAGACTGAACGGTTGGTAAGGTGGATGAGTCTGGCAGCGGAATTCATCATAGACTGAAGAGGGGATAGCTTGCGGAGAGGTAGGCCAGTGAGGAGGGAGTTACAATAGTCAAGGCGAGAGATAACAAGGGAGTGAACAAGTTGCTTAGTGGTTTCAACAGTTAAGAAACATGACTGGACAGTAGGGTTGCCACCTCATCCCTTTAAACCCGAACACATATGAATTACACAGGTTCTGAGGCTAAGTTATTGCAGGTAAGGCACCAAGTGAGTTTAATTACCACCTTAATAAGCCACAGAACCCGTATAATTAATATGTATTCAGGTTTAAAAGGATGAGGTGGCAACTCTACTGGACGGTCTTGGTGTTACTCCCAATCACATAAGCTTGTCCCGGAACTGCCATGCCATGGTCCCCTCCTTTTCTGGATAGGGTTCAGCTGCATGCTCAGGCTTATTATGTGCGGTTTGTTCCCTATTTCACCGGAGGTGAATGCTACCATGCTTTCATATCCAAACACCCTCTCAAAGCTTTCTTTGAATGTAAAGCGCTTAACTATAATTCTCCTTTTTCTATTTCAGCAAAGTGATGAGGTCATCTGATATCCAATTAAAGGCTCAGCCTGGGCCAGGTAGGTTGAAAATATTGGGGGGAGAGGATATTGAAAGGTCCAACTAAACTGCCTTTAACCCTCAGTCAGATTCAGGAGCTCTTTGGTTCCACCCACATGTAGGGGATAGAGATGGCCTTGAGGTTCGCCCCGTGTTCGGTTCGCCGCAAACTTTGCGCGTTCGCTATTCGCCAAACCGGCGGACATATGGCGGCCGCCATATTTTTTTACATTGTGAAGAACTTTGACCCACGACACATCCATCATGTGGTACAGGACAGCCAATTGAGACATTTCAGCACATGGACATACCCCCTACCTTATAAATAGACCTGATCTGGCTGCCATTTTACATTCTGTCTTTTGTCAGTGTAGGGAGAGGTTGCTGTGTGGAGCAGGGACAGTCTGTAATCACTAGCTATTAGGTCCACAAAAGTCCTTTTAAGGACTGGTATAGGTGTACAGTATATAGGGGTGTAATACACTTATAATATACTTTCAAATATAGAAAGCATAGTATAGTGAGTGCATGCCTACTGTGCAGCATTGTGACTGCTGAGCCGTTCCGCAGCTCTTTTGTCAGTGTAGGGAGAGGTTGCTGTGTGTCGCAGGGACAGACTGTCCATTGTGGACATAGGTCCACAAAAGTCCTTTTAAGGACTGGTATTGGTGTACTATTTGGTGTGCAGTATATAGAGGTGTAATACACGTATAAAATACTTTCAAATATAGAAAGCATAGTATAGTGCATTCCTACTGTGCAGCATTGTGACTGCTGAGCGGTTCTGCGACTCTTTTGTCAGTGTAGGGAGAGGTTGCTGTGTGGAGCAGGGACAGTCTGTAATCACTAGCTATTAGGTCCACAAAAGCCCTTTTAAGGACTGGTATAGGTGTGCAGTACATAGGGGTGTAATACACGTATAAAATACTTTCAAATATAGAAAGCCTAGTATAGTGCATTTCTACTGTGCAGCATTGTGACTGCTGAGCGGTTCTGCAGCTCTTTTGTCAGTGTAGGGAGAGGTTGCTGTGTGTCGCAGGGACAGATTGTAGCGACACAAATCGCTTACGAACATAGGTCCACAAAAGTCCTTTTAAGGACTGGTATTGGTGTACTATTTGGTGTGCAGTATATAGAGGTGTAATACACGTATAAAATACTTTCAAATATAGAAAGCATAGTATAGTGAGTGCATTTCTACTGTGCAGCATTGTGACTGCTGAGCGGTTCCGCAGCTCTTTTGTCAGTGGAGGGAGAGGTTGCTGTGTGTCGCAGGGACAAATTGTAGCGACACAAATCACTAATGAATATAGGTCCACAAAAGTCCTTTTAAGGACTGGTATAGGTGTACTATTTGGTGTGCAGTATATAGGGGTGTAATACACGTATAAAATACTTTCAAATATAGAAAGCCTAGTATAGTGCATTTCTACTGTGCAGCATTGTGACTGCTGAGCGGTTCTGCGACTCTTTTGTCAGTGTAGGGAGAGGTTGCTGTGTGGAGCAGGGACAGTCTGTAATCACTAGCTATTAGGTCCACAAAAGCCCTTTTAAGGACTGGTATAGGTGTGCAGTACATAGGGGTGTAATACACGTATAAATTACTTTCAAATATAGAAAGCCTAGTATAGTGCATTTCTACTGTGCAGCCTTGTGACTGCTGAGCGGTTCTGCAGCTCTTTTGTCAGTGTAGGAGAGGTTGCTGTGTGTCGCAGGGACAGATTGTAGCGACACAAATCGCTTACGAACATAGGTCCACAAAAGTCCTTTTAAGGACTGGTATAGGTGTACTATTTGGTGTGCAGTATATAGAGGTGTAATACACGTATAAAATACTTTCAAATATAGAAAGCATAGTATAGTGAGTGCATTTCTACTGTGCAGCATTGTGACTGCTGAGCGGTTCCGCAACTCTTTTGTCAGTGTAGGGAGAGGTTGCTGTGTGGAGCAGGGATAGTCTGTAATCACTAGCTATTAGGTCCACAAAAGTCCCTTTAAGGACTGGTATAGGTGTACAGTACATAGGGGTGTAAAACACGTATAAAATACTTTCAAATATAGAAAGCCTAGTATAGTGCATTTCTACTGTGCAGCATTGTGACTGCTGAGCGGTTCCACAACTCTTTTGTCAGTGTAGGGAGAGGTTGCTGTGTGTCGCAGGGACAGAATGTAGCGACACAAATCGCTAACGAACATAGGTCCACAAAAGTCCTTTAAAGGACTGGTATAGGTGTACTATTTGGCGTGCAGTATATAATACTTTCAAATATAGAAAGCATAGTATAGTGCATTCCTACTGTGCAGAATTGTGACTGCTGAGCGGTTCTGCAGCGATACTACAAAGAGTGACAAACGCAATTAGAAAAAAGTATTATAACTGGTGTGATAGACCAGTGGCCCCCCCCAAAACGACAGATTAAAGCGGGGTGTTATATACCTTCGTCCACATATACTGCACTTCTCTAGAGACTTTTGTCACAGGGTCATTTAAAAAATGACAGGCAGAGGAAGAGGCAGGCCCTTCCGCAGGGGTGGTAGGGGTAGGGCAGGAGCACCAGGCTTGAGCCAAAGTGGGAAGTTGCAGAAGGTGCGTTCGATTAAAAAAAAAAAAGATAAAAAAAAGAATGAATGGGGCCCACCTCGAACCTGCGGCTCGCGAACATTTGTGCGCGTTCGTGAACCGTCCCGTCAGATGTTCGTCCATCACTAGTAGGGGATAGAATGTCTGTTTCTCCCTGCCCTGGGGACAACCTGACTCTCTCATTTCTTGCCTGGTGTCAGGAAATGGTGGTGGTAGATCTTCTCAATCAGGATATAGGCAGCAGGAAAAGGAAGTTCTGAAGGAACGGTTCCTTCCTCAGTTCCTCCTTTCTGTCATCACCATTCCTCTTCTAATATTTTCGGCTTACATTTGGACAATGCAATTAAATCTGCATACAGAAGACAGACAGGGGGTCACATAAATATGGTTTTCTTAAGAAAATACAGTACTTTGCAAAAGTTTTAGGCAGGCGTTAAAAAATGCTGTAAATAAGGAATGCTTTCAGAAACAGAAGTGTTAAAAGTTTATTTTTATCAATTAACCACTTCAGCCCCGGCAGAATTCACCCCCTTCCTGACTGGGCCATTTTTTGCGATACGGCACTGCTTCGCGTACAGACGATTGGACATTCCGACAACAAAACCGTGGATTTTTTTTTCAGACGGATTTCGGCTCAAACTTGTCCTGCATACACACAGTCACACAAATGTCTTCGGAAATTCCGAACATCAAGATCGCGGGGAAGTACAAGACGTACGACCAGCCGAGAAAAATGAAGTTCAATAGCTAGTGCGGCTAATTCTGCTTGATTCCGAGCATGCGTGGAATTTTGTGTGTCGGAATTGTGTACACACGATCGGAATTTATGACAAGTTTAATTGTAGGAAAATTTGAGAACCAGCTCTCAAACATTTGTTGTCGGAAATTCCGACAGCAAATGTCCGATGGAGCCTACACGCGGTCGGATTTTCCGACGACAAGCTCACAACGAACATTTGTTGTCGTAAATTCCGACTGTGTGTAGGCGGCATAACAATTGCGCGGTCGTGTGACGCTGTATCCAAACAAAAATTACGTCCTTTCTTTCCCACAAATAGAGATTTCTTTTGGTGGTATTTGATCACCTCTGCGGTTTTTATTTTTTACGCTATAATCAAAAAAAGAGCGACAATTTTGAAAAAAAAAAAAAACAATATTTTTTACTTTTTGCTATAATAAATATCCACAAAAATGTTTTTAAAAATCAAATTTCTTCATCAGTTTTGGTCAATACGTATTCTTCTACATATTTTTGGTAATAAAAATCGCAATAAGCGTATATTGATTGGTTTGCGCAAAGGTTATAGCGTTTACAAACTATGGGAAAGATTTATGGCATTTTTATTATTATTTTTTTTTTACTAGTAATGGCGGTGATCTGCCATTTTTATTGGGACTGCGTCATTGTGGCTGACAGATCGGACACTTTTGACACATTTTTGGGAGCATTGACATTTATACAGCGATCAGTGCTATAAAAATGCACTGATTACTGTGTAAATGTCACTGGCAGGGAAGGGGTTAACTAGGGGGCATTCACGGGGTTAACTGTGTTCCCTAGTGTGTGCTCTAACTGTAGGGGGAAGGAACTGACTAGAGGAGAAGACAGATCGTTGTTCCTAGCTATTAGGAACACACGATCTGTCTCCCTTCTCCTCACAGAACATGGATTTGTGTGTTTACACACACACGTCCCTGTTCTGGCCTTCGCGCCCACGATAGTGCGCGTAGCTGGTGGTCATCGCGACTGCCGGCCATGCGCATCGGTTCTTCTGCAGTGCAGCGCGTGCGCGCCTGCTATCCCTGCTTAAGGGGCAGACGTACAGCTACAACAGCTCACGGGAACCTGCCGACCTGCTGCAGTATGATGGCGGCTGGTCAGCAAGCGGTTAACAAACTGAGCAAAAACAAAAGAAAATTAAATGAAAAGAGAAATTCAAATCAAATCAATACAGTATATGGTGTGACCATTCTTCTAACTAGACTTGCACACATGTTTTGAAGGAACATGGCAGGTAGGTTGTTCCAAACATCTTGGAGAACTAAGCACAGATTGTCTGTGGATGTCGGCTGCCTCAAATCCTTCTGTCTCTTCATGTAATCTCAGACAGACTCCATGATGTTGAGATCAGGGCTCTGTGGGGGCCAAATCATGACTTCCAGGACTCCTTGTTCTTCTTTACACTGAAGATACTTCTTAATGACGTTGGCTGTATGTTTGGGGTGGTTGTCCTGCTGCAGCATACATTTGGGCCAATCACACGCCTCCCTAATGGTATGGCATGATGGATAAGTATCTGCCTGTATTTTTCATCATTGAGGACACGAATGATCCTGACCAAATCTCCAACTCCATTTGCAGAAATGCAGCCCCAAACTTGCAAAGAACCTCCACCATGCTTCACAGTTGGCTGCAGACACTCATTATTGTACCGTTCTCCAACCCTTCCGCCTACCAACAGCCAAACATTTCACATTTTGACTCATCAGTTTATCAGCATTGAGAGCACCATTGATCAGGCAATGTTGAGGACTGTAGACGCCTGGTGGTCAGCCAAGGAAAATGAATGCAGCAGATGAGACACATCAGGCTTACTTCCTTTCCACATGGGAATATATCCAGCAGTCAGTACAGAACTGGGGGAAACCAGTGGGACTCAGGTACACCTTTCCACTGTCAGGAGAAGTCTGGCCAGAAGTGGTCTTCATGGAAGAATTGTAACCAAAAAAGCCATACCCCCGACATGGAAACAAGGCTAAGCGACTCAACTATGCATGAAAACATAGGAACTAGGGTTCAGAAAAATGGCAGCAGTTGCTCTGGACTGATGAGTCAAAATGTGAAACATTTGGCTATAGCAGGAGGCAGTTTGTTGGCGAAGGGCTGGTACTTACCTGCCGAGTTCCTTCAAAAACTGTGTGCAGGTCTACCTTAAAGAAAGCAAAGGGGGGAGGGGGTGACACCAAATATTGATTTGATTTGGAATTCTCTTCTGTTCATTTACTTTCCATTTTGTTAATTGATAAAAAAATAAACAGTTAAAATATATATTTTTGAAAGCATTCTTATGCCGCGTACACATGATCGGAATTCTCGTCGGAACAAACTCTGACAGTTTTTCCGACGGAATTCCGCTCAAGCTGTCTTGCCTACACACGATCACACCAAATTCCGACGGTCAATAACACAGCGGCATAAAACACGTTTGACAGCACTATAAAAGGGAAGTTTAATGCTTCCGAGCATGCGTCAAATTGTTTCCGAGCATGCGTCGGCATTTTGCGTGTCGGAATTGCATACACACGATCGGAAAATCCGATAGAAAGGTTTTCCGTCGGAAAAATTGAGAACAGGTTCTCAATTCAAAGTCCGTCGGAAATTCCGACAGAAAAAGACCGATGGGCGTACACACGGTCGGAAAATCCGATGAGAAGCTCCCATCGGACTGTTTCCATCGGAAATTACGACCGCGTGTACGCCGCATTACTGTACAGCATTTCTTCACACCTGCCTAAAACTTTTTCACCATACCATACGTAGACTGGAATTCTAGAATTATAATTCTATAGCATTTTATCAATCCTGTCATTTGTTTCTTAGAAGTAATAAGTGATGATTTACTTCTCCAGGTAAGAAGAAAGATATCCCTGTGGATAAATTCCTGGATGTTGTAAAGAGGTTCCGGATGATGGAGATAGTGGACACCAATGATAACGAGGAGGAGGATTGCGCCATTTTATCTGTGGGGCGTTACCAGGAGTACCAGGTAGGAGGTGGCCGGCATGCACAGCCTGATGGTCTCATGCAAATTGTCTCATGCAAATTTGTAAATTGTTTGTGGTCAGAAGACACTTTGGGCCCAGTGGTGTAAGCTGAGAGAAATAACTTGTGGTTGCTTCCATCAGAGGTGCTCTATGTGGCACACAAGGTTGCCAAGTATATCATTACACTTTACTTTCTGGGACACATCAGCTCATCTGCAGACACTCTTGTATCAGTTTTATTGTATCTTTCCCCTATGTTGAAGTGAGCAGATATGTTTTGTGTAATATAGGTGATGTCATGGACAGGGGTCCATATGCCCAGGAAGAGGGACAATCCAAGACATATAGGAGCATACCTAGGGCTGTGTTGAGACACAAGTGTCATGGAGATGCTTTTGGTTCACTGGAATTACAGGGATAACATGGGGCACACAGGGTGCACTAGAGTCACAGGGTCTCCTGGTGAAACAGAATGCTCAGGGTGCTCTGGAGTCACAGGTGTGCGGGCTGTTACAGGAGGCACAGGGTGCTCTGGAATTACAGGGTGACATACAATGACCTGGAATCACATCGGTCATGGGGTGTAAGAGAATGACCAAGAGTCAAGGATATCATGGGGCGACAAAGGGGTCACAGAGTCACTGGAGGCACAGGAGCACTGGGGTTGCTGGAATTACTGGAGGCACAGGGGCACTGGGGGTTGTTGGAGTCACTGGAGGCACAGGAGCACTGGGGTTGCTGGAGACTGGAGGTACAGGAGCACAGGGGTCACTGGAGGCACAGGAGCTCAGGGGTCATTGGAGACACAGGAACACAGGGGTCACTGGAGGCACAGGAGCTCAAGGGTCACTGGAGACACGGGAGACCAGGGGTCACAGGAGGCACAGGAGCTCAGAGGTCACTGGAGGCACAGGAGCACAGGGGTCACTGGAGACACAGGAATACAGGGGTCACTGGAGACACAGGAACACAGGGGTCACTGGAGACATGGGAGCCCAGAGGTCACTGGAGGCACAGGAGCTCAGGGGTCACTGGAGACATGGGAGCCCAGAGGTCACTGGAGGCACAGGAGCTCAGGGGTCACTGGAGGCACAGGAGCACAGGGGTCACTGGAGACACAGGAATACAGGGGTCACTGGAGACACAGGAACACAGGGGTCACTGGAGACATGGGAGCCCAGAGGTCACTGGAGGCACAGGAGCTCAGGGGTCACTGGAGACATGGGAGCCCAGAGGTCACTGGAGGCACAGGAGCACAGGGGTTGCTGGAGACTGGAGGTACAGGAGCACAGGGGTCACTGGATGCACAGGTGCTTTGGGGTCACTGGAGACACAAGTGTTCAGAGGTAACTGGAGGTGCCAAAGCTCAGGGGTCGCTGGGGACAGAGGAATGCAGGGGTAACTGGAGGCACAGGAGCTCAGGGGTCACTGGAGGCACAGGAGCTCAGGGGTCACTGGAGGCACAGGAGCTCAGGGGTAACTGGAGGCACAGGAGGTTAGGGATAACTGGAGGCACAGGAGGTCAGGGGTAACTGGAGGCACAGGAGGTCAGGGGTAACTGGAGGCACAGGAGCTCAGGGGTCGCTGGAGGCAGAGGAATGCAGGGGTAACTGGAGGTAGAGGAGCTCAAAGGTCACTGGAGGACATAGGAGCTCAGGGGTCACCGTTGGCACAGGAGCCCAGGGTTCTCTGGAGACACAAGAGCACAGGGTTCTCTGGAGGCACAGGAGCACAGGGTTCACTAGAGGCTTAGGGTTCACTGGAGGCACAAGAGCTCATGGGTCACTGGAGGCACAGGAGTTTAGGGGTCACTGGAGGCACAGGAGTTTAGGGGTCACTGGAGGCACAGGAGTTTAGGGGTCACTGGAGGCACAGGAGTTTAGGGGTCACTGGAGGCACAGGAGTTTAGGGGTCACTGGAGGCACAGGAGTTTAGGGGTCACTGGAGGCACAGGAGTTTAGGGGTCACTGGAGACACAGGAGTTTAGGGGTCACTGGAGGCACAGGAGCACAGGGGTCACTAAAGCAGGGGACTTGACTTAAAGGCATAATAGATGCACTGCTTAATTCCAAGCCAAGCTGCACTTTGTCATCTGCCTGGCTTTGAACTTATTATTGCCCAACTGTACATTGTGTCACACAGATGAAAGACATAAGACCTGTGTCAATGGGCTTTCATTTTTATATCTCTATATAGGAATTTCCAGGTGGGTTGATGTACCTCTGCAGTGTCGGCATGTCCCCTGCAAACCAAGCTAAGAATCGCTACAAGAAGGTTTTACCATGTAAGTACTGCCACAAATAATGATGTCTTACACTCATATAACTCTCAGTGCTAATAAACAAAAATTCCTTGTGCTGGTTGTTTTATCTGCTAACAAAGGGGGGGAATCTACCCTACATCACTTACACAAATGTAAACAACTAACAACAGTACCCAATGTGTAAGGATGCCCACAATAATGGGTGATGTGAATGCCCTTGTATAGGCTTTGCAAGGCGCCACCAATGTCCAGACATCAGAAGTGCCTGTAAATTGTGGATCTGTTTTGAAATGGTCCGCAGTCCATCCTGCCAGTGCATGTCCTTACTTCTTGATGGTCAACATGTGCAAATGTTAGTGTTCCAGGCAGGCAAATGGCAGGTAAATGACAGCAGTGCACAACTATGTTGGCGATTATATAATATTACTATTAGTCCAACACACATGTGATTTCCTACCCAAGAGTGTGTACAATCACAGCTATAATCCACCAGTCTTCCTACGCTTCATACAGGTTTATCACATATACCGTATATACTCGAGTATAAGCCGACCCGAATATAAGCCGAGGCCCCTAATTTTACCACCAAAAACTGGGAAAACTTATTGACTCGAGTATAAGCCTAGGGTGAGAAATGCGCAGCTACTGTAAGTGGAAAAGACGGTCAACAATGCCCATTTGCAGCCTCACTATGCCCATTTGAAGCCTCACTGTGCCCATTTGCAGCCTCACTGTGCCCATTTGCAGCCTCACTGTGCCCATTTGCAGCCTCACTGTGCCCATTTGCAGCCTCACTGTGCCCATTTGCATGCCTCACTATGCCCATTTGAAGCCATAGGTCCTCTGAACTTCAAACTTGGTAGTTAAGGGTTCCTGGATGCCCCCCTAGCTGCAGCCAAAATTTGGGGTCTCTGGACCCAAAGGGTCTCGAAATGACATTGCTGCAGGTGGACACAGTTGACCGAATGTGGGGCCCTGTATCTCGGGGCCACTTGGTGCTAGGAGCTCCAAATTTGGATATGTTGCACACCAAATTTGGGGTTCCTAGCACTACGTGGCCCCCGAGATACGGGGCCGCAAATTCGGGTCGGAAATTTTATTTTTTTGCTGCAGAAAAGTGCTTGACTCGAGTATAAGCCGAGGGGGGCATTTTCAGCACAAAAAAAATGTGCTGAAAAACTCGGCTTATACTCGAGTATATACGGTAACACCTTTTGTAAAGTTCTTTAGTATTTGAATATGTTGATAGTTACTTGAGGAAGAGGAATTGCCCATATACCAACCACAGCTTTAGGAATCGTGGGAAATGTAGCTCTGATTGGGGGGGAGGGGGGGGGTTGCAAGGGGTTTCAATAGTATCCGTCATGCATAAATAGGAATTGTGCATTAAACGTGGAATTCACTTTGAACAATTTATTAAATAAAAATTGGTTCATAAGACACAAAAGCATGGGGAATCACAGAGGTCTCTTCAATAACAAATCATGTCGACATTCATGAGCACTTACATTTTATGTTCCGGTTGGGTTTTACCTCTTTCTATTAAAAAAATAAATAAATAAAATGGATTTCTGGAGTTGGGCTTTTACTATCTACATACGTTCATGCACATGCGCCGAGTTATCCTGATTCTCCTTTGGTCCTTTAGATGATGACTCTCGCGTGGTGCTGAGGTCCAGTCACTCTAGATCAGATTATATAAATGCCTCCTACATTGATGTAAGTAGTAAGCTTTGCCTTTTGGTTTTACACACTTGCATATTTAATTAGCTAGTAGTAGTAGTTCTAATAGGTGTCAGGAGCACGATATGGGAATATGTAGTAAGAAGAATTTCGCACCTCCCATCCTGTTCTTGGACAATGAACATCTACCTTGACACATAATGTGAACTAGACATGTGCACAATAGAAAAATTTGTTTATTTTCGTTTCGTTTCTGTTCGTTTCCGTTGATTCGTAACGATTCGTAATTTCGTAAGTCGTCGGTGTTCGTATTCGTAACGATTCGTATTTTCGTAAGAGTTATTTTTTCGCTGATTCGTTTTTCCGTTAGTTTAATTTTCGTTTATTCGAAATTCAGACGCATTCGTATTTTCGTAGATTTAGTTACATTCGTACTTTCGTAAGATTGATTTATTCGTACTTTAGTAACATTGTTTTCGTGGATTCGTAATCGGAGCATAATTCATAATTTTATGTAATGTGTATGCTATTATTACATTGTAAGAGACACGGAAAATTACGAATCGAAAAAAAAAAGTTACGAATGTACGAATTTTTTCGTTCAATCCATTTCGAAGCACGTTAAGCAGCGCCATTGTAAGAGACACGGGAAAATTACGAATCGAAAAAAAAAATAAAAAAGTCACGAATGTACGAATTTTTTCGTTCAATCCATTCGAAGCACGTTAAGCAGCGCCATTGTAAGAGACACGGAAAATTACGAATCGAAAAAAAAAAGTTACGAATGTACGAATTTTTCCGTTCAATCCATTCGAAGCACGTTAAGCAGCGCCATTGTAAGAGACACGGGAAAATTACGAATCGAAAAAAAAAAATAAAAAAGTCACGAATGTACGAATTTTTTCGTTCAATCCATTCGAAGCACGTTAAGCAGCGCCATTGTAAGAGACACGGAAAATTACGAATCGAAAAAAAAAAAAAAAAGTTACAAATGTACAAATTTTTTCATTCAATCCATTCGAAGCGCGTTAAGCAGCGCCATTGTAAGAGACACGGAAAATTACGAATCGAAAAAAAAAAAAAAAAGTTACGAATGTACGAATTTTTTCGTTCAATCCATTCGAAGCACGTTAAGCGGCGCCATTGTAAGAGACACGGAAAATTACGAATCGAAAAAAAAAAAAAAGTTACGAATGTACGTATTTTTTCGTTCAATCCATTCGAAGCACGTTAAGCGGCGCCATTGTAAGGGACACGGAAAATTACCAATTCAAAAAAAAAAAAAAAAATGTTACGAATGTACGAATTTTTTCGTTCATTTTGATTTTCGTTGTTCCTGTTTTCGTTTTTCGGATTTTCTTCTTTCGTAGTTTCGTTGTTTCTAATTTGGTTATTTCGGATTTTCGTTGTTTTTCGTATTCGTTCGATTCGAACATTCGTTAAAATTTTTAGCGAATCATTCGTTCATTCGTACGATAACGAATGAATGAATATAACGAATTTTAACGGAAAACGAATTAAAACTAAACGAATTGCACGTGTCTAATGTGAAGGCAGTACCTGTGTGGATATAAATGCTGGAAATTTTTCCTGACACTCATTAGAACTAAAGAAGTTGCTTGGATAGGCTCCAAAACATCCTCAACATTACAGAAAAAGTCCAGATGAATGTGACTACTACTAGCATTACTACGAATCTATAGAAATTATTATTATTATTATTATTATATATACAGGATTTATATTGCGCCAACAGTTTACGCAGCGCTTTACAATATAAAAAGGAGACAATACAGTTATAATAAAATAAAATACAAGAGGATTAAGAGGGCCCTGCTCAGAAGAGCTTACAATCTAATAGGGTGGGGGAGGTGGTACAAAAGGTTGTAACTGTGGGGAATGAGCTGATGGATGTGGTAGAAGATTAGTTGGAGACGTGATAGGCTTCCCTGAAGAGATGAGTTTTCAGGGATCCCCTGAATGTAGCAAGAGTAGGGGATAGCTGAACAGGTGGAGATCATGGGCGGACTGACCATTCGGCCACTCGGGCACTGCCCGAGGGCCCTGGGCCATTAGGGGGCCCCATCAGGTTTGACAGCCTTAGTAAAACCAGGGATAGTATGTGTGACAGACCTAGCCGGGACAGAGGCTGTTGGAGGGGACTGGATGCGAGCCTCTTGCCTTGCGATTATGGGCCCTGGCATTTGGGGGAACGGTGCTGTTTGTGAGCTGTATGCCTGGGACCCCTGAGCTGGTGTTACTTGGATTCAGGTCCATGCTGGCCCCCCAAGACACATAGACTCTGTATATGTATTTGCCATATTAGCAATAGACTGAATGACACTGTTGGGACACAAGCTGTCAGATGCTAATGTCATGAACTCCAGCCAGCCTGTCTGTTGTGTAAATGAGTCTAGTCTGGCTTGTAAGAGTATTCCACACATTGTTGTTTGTGCTAATTAACCCTGTGTTGTCTTCTCTCAGTCAACTAGTCTGGGTCAATGATTAGATAATTAGCTCATGCTAACTAGGTTAGGTTTTAGTCATCCGGCTGTATATATTTGTGTGACATCTCAAATAAAAAGTTATTCCTGATGTACCCTACACTGGTGTTGTCTGGTGACTGGGTGAGCTAAGGGGTCTTGGATTGTGTGGTACCGGACAGAGGAAGCATTTACGGCGGACATCTTGAGTATGGGATCCATCACAGTATGTAAAAATTTGTGTTTTTTTTTTTACATCTGTCCCTGAAATGTCCCTTACCGACATCGTTTTGGTCTAAAAATACAGAGATTATAGCTGCCCCACCTCTCCAGTACCTTCTCAGCCAATAGAAACATGTCTGTGTATTCTGTGTGTGTGTGTGATTGTATACTGTGTGTGTGTGTGTGTATACTGTGTGGCCCCATAATCTCCTATTGCCCGGGGGCCCCACGAGTTGTTAGTCCGCCCCTGGTGGAGGTAGCGAGTTCCAGAGGATGGGAGAGGCTCTGGAGGAATCCTGGAGACGAGCATGTGAGGAGGAGGAACAATTTGGGTGATATTTGGAGACAAGATTGGTGATGTAGCTCGGGGCAGAGTTGTGACTGGCTTTGTATGTAGTGGTTAGTATTTTGAATTTAATTCGCTGGGTGATTGGGAGCCAGTGTAGGGATTGGAGGAGAGGGTTGGCAGACACTGAGCGGTTGGTAAGGTGGATAAGTCTGGCAGCAGCATTCATGATAGCCTATGGAGAGGCAGGCCAATGAGAAGGGAGTTGCAATAGTCAAGGCGAGAGATAACGAGGGAGTGAATGATTGGTGGTTTCATTTGTTTAAATTTTGGCAAATTTTAGAGATGTTACGGAGGTGAATTCTACAAACTTTTGACAACGATTGGACTTGGGGCTGAAATGACAAGTCAGAGTCTAGGAGTACCCTGGCGTGAGGGGAGGGACTGATAGTTGCATTGTTGATTTTGATGGAAAAGTCATGGAGGGGGGCACGGGCGGGGGGGGGGGATATTAATAGCTCAGTTTTAGAGAGATTTAGAAATATGAACTTATCTTATCTTCCAGGGTTACAAGGCACCAAAATTCTACATAGCAACACAAGGTGAGTAAAGTGAGATAATTAAAGTGTCATCTCACTCATATAGTGTAGCTCTTATATAGCATCTGGCAATTGGTTACATGCGTTTTTTTGGAGCACACGTCTGCGGGATTCCTACAGTGTTCATTTTCTTTTGTTCCAGGCCCTATTCCAGAGACGGTGTCTGACTTCTGGAGCATGGTGTGGCAAGAAAACAGTTCTGTTATTGTGATGCTGACTGGGCTGGAGGAACAAAACAAAGTGAGATGGAGCTCAGTAAAGGAGAGATAATGGACAGTGAAGGAGAAATGCAGGACGGTGGGCAGGGGGGTGGACAGTGAAGGTGAAACGTAGGACAATGAAGAAGAGATGGCAGGCAGTGAAGGTGAAACGTGGGACAATGAGGAGGAGATAGCGGACAGTGACAGTGAAACGTAGGACAATGAAGAAGAGATGGCAGGCAATGAAGGTGAGACATAGGACAATGAGGAGGAGATAGCAGACAGTGAAGGTGACACATAGGACAAAGAAGAGGAGATGGTGGACAGTGAAGGGGAGACATAAAACAAAGAAGAGGAGATGGTGGACAGTGAAGGGGAGACATAAAACAAAGAAGAGGAGATGGTGGACAGTGAAGGGAAGATGTAAGACAGTGAAGAGGAGATCTCGGACAGTGAAGGTGAGATGTAGGACAAAGAAGAGGAGATGGCGGACAGTAAAGGTGAGACATAGGACAATGAACAGGAGATGGTCGACAGTGAAGGTGAGATGTAGGACAATGAATAGGAGATGGCGGACAGTGCAGGTGAGACGTAGGACAAAGAAGAGGAGATGGTGGACAGTGAAGGTGAGAGGTATGACAATGAAGAGGAGATGGCGGACAGTAAAGGTGAGAGGTATGACAATGAAGAGGAGATGGCGGACAGTGAAGGTGAGAGGTATGACAATGAAGAGGAGATGGTGGACAGTGAAGGTGAGAGGTATGACAATGAAGAGGAGATGGCGGACAGTAAAGGTAAGAGGTATGACAATGAAGAGGAGATGGCGGACAGTGAAGGTGAGAGGTATGACAATGAAGAGGAGATGGTGGACAGTGAAGGTGAGAGGTATGACAATGAAGAGGAGATGGCGGACAGTAAAGGTGAGAGGTATGACAATGAAGAGGAGATGGCGGACAGTGAAGGTGAGACATAGGACAATGAAGAGGAGATGGCGGACAGTGAAGGTGAGACATAGGACAATGAAGAGGAGATGGCGGACAGTGAAGGTGAGACATAGGACAATAAAGAGGAGATGGAGGACAGTGAAGGGGAGACGTAAGACAAAATGAAGATGAGATGGCGAACAATAAAGAGGAGATGGCAGACAGTGAAGGGAGGGACATAGGACAAAGAAGAGGAGATGGTGGACAGTGAAAGGGAGACATAAAACAAAGAAGAGGAGATGGTGGACAGTGAAGGGGAGACGTAAGACAGTGAAGAGGAGATCTCGGACAGTGAAGGTGAGATGTAGGACAATGAAGAGGAGATGGCGGACAGTAAAG
Source organism: Lithobates sylvaticus (assembly GCA_028564925.1). NCBI lineage: Eukaryota > Metazoa > Chordata > Amphibia > Anura > Ranidae > Lithobates > Lithobates sylvaticus. The sequence continues at coordinate 14,987,608 of CM053026.1, read as the reverse complement.
GTGAGACATAGGACAATGAAGAGGAGATGGTCGACAGTGAAGGTGAGATGTAGGACAATGAATAGGAGATGGCGGACAGTGAAGGTGAGACGTAGGACAAAGAAGAGGAGATGGTGGACAGTGAAGGTGAGAGGTATGACAATGAAGAGGAGATGGCGGAGAGTAAAGGTGAGACATAGGACAATGAAGAGGAGATGGTCGACAGTGAAGGTGAGATGTAGGACAATGAATAGGAGATGGCGGACAGTGAAGGTGAGACGTAGGACAAAGAAGAGGAGATGGCGGACAGTGAAGGTGAGAGGTATGACAATGAAGAGGAGACGGTGGACAGTGAAGGTGAGAGGTATGACAATGAAGAGGAGACGGTGGACAGTGAAGGTGAGATATAGGACAATGAAGAGGAGATGGCGGACAGTGAAGGTGAGACATAGGACAATAAAGAGGAGATGGAGGACAGTGAAGGGGAGACGTAAGACAAAATGAAGATGAGATGGCGAACAATAAAGAGGAGATGGCAGACAGTGAAGGGAGGGACATAGGACAAAGAAGAGGAGATGGTGGACAGTGAAAGGTGAGACATAGGACAATGAAGAGGAGATGGTCGACAGTGAAGGTGAGATGTAGGACAATGAATAGGAGATGGCGGACAGTGAAGGTGAGACGTAGGACAAAGAAGAGGAGATGGCGGACAGTGAAGGTGAAACATAGGACAATGAAGAGGAGATCTCGGACAGTGAAGGTGAGATGTAGGACAATGAATAGGAGATGGCGGACAGTGCAGGTGAGACGTAGGACAAAGAAGAGGAGATGGTGGACAGTGAAGGTGAGAGGTATGACAATGAAGAGGAGATGGCGGACAGTAAAGGTGAGAGGTATGACAATGAAGAGGAGATGGCGGACAGTGAAGGTGAGAGGTATGACAATGAAGAGGAGATGGTGGACAGTGAAGGTGAGAGGTATGACAATGAAGAGGAGATGGCGGACAGTAAAGGTGAGAGGTATGACAATGAAGAGGAGATGGCGGACAGTGAAGGTGAGACATAGGACAATGAAGAGGAGATGGCGGACAGTGAAGGTGAGACATAGGACAATGAAGAGGAGATGGCGGACAGTGAAGGTGAGACATAGGACAATAAAGAGGAGATGGAGGACAGTGAAGGGGAGACGTAAGACAAAATGAAGATGAGATGGCGAACAATAAAGAGGAGATGGCAGACAGTGAAGGGAGGGACATAGGACAAAGAAGAGGAGATGGTGGACAGTGAAAGGGAGACATAAAACAAAGAAGAGGAGATGGTGGACAGTGAAGGGGAGACGTAAGACAGTGAAGAGGAGATCTCGGACAGTGAAGGTGAGATGAAGGACAATGAAGAGGAGATGGCGGACAGTAAAGGTGAGACATAGGACAATGAAGAGGAGATGGTCGACAGTGAAGGTGAGATGTAGGACAATGAATAGGAGATGGCGGACAGTGAAGGTGAGACGTAGGACAAAGAAGAGGAGATGGTGGACAGTGAAGGTGAGAGGTATGACAATGAAGAGGAGATGGCGGAGAGTAAAGGTGAGACATAGGACAATGAAGAGGAGATGGTCGACAGTGAAGGTGAGATGTAGGACAATGAATAGGAGATGGCGGACAGTGAAGGTGAGACGTAGGACAAAGAAGAGGAGATGGCGGACAGTGAAGGTGAGAGGTATGACAATGAAGAGGAGATGGCGGACAGTGAAGGTGAGAGGTATGACAATGAAGAGGAGACGGTGGACAGTGAAGGTGAGATATAGGACAATGAAGAGGAGATGGCGGACAGTGAAGGTGAGACATAGGACAATAAAGAGGAGATGGCGGACAGTAAAGGTGAGACATAGGACAATAAAGAGGAGATGGAGGACAGTGAAGGGGAGACGTAAGACAAAATGAAGATGAGATGGCGAACAATAAAGAGGAGATGGCAGACAGTGAAGGGAGGGACATAGGACAAAGAAGAGGAGATGGTGGACAGTGAAAGGTGAGACATAGGACAATGAAGAGGAGATGGTCGACAGTGAAGGTGAGATGTAGGACAATGAATAGGAGATGGCGGACAGTGAAGGTGAGACGTAGGACAAAGAAGAGGAGATGGCGGACAGTGAAGGTGAAACATAGGACAATGAAGAGGAGATCTCGGACAGTGAAGGTGAGATGTAGGACAATGAATAGGAGATGGTGGACAGTGAAAGGAGAGACATAGGACAAAGAAGAGGAGATGGTGGTCAGTGAAAGGGGAGACGTAGGACAATGAAGAGGAGATGGCGGACAGTGAAGGTGCAACATAGGACAATGAAAAGGAGATGGTGGACAGTGAAGTTTAGGTGTAGGACAATGAATAGGAGATGGTGGACAGTGAAGTTTAGGTGTAGGACAATGAAGAAGAGATGGCAGACAGTGAAGGTGAGACTTAGGACAATGAAAAGGAGATCTCGGACAGTGAAGGTTAGATGTAGGACAATGAAGAGGAGATGGAGGACAGTGAAGGGGAGACTTAGGACAATGAAGAGGAGATGGAGGACAGTGAAGGTGAGAGGTATGACCAAGAAGAGGAGATGGAGGACAGTGAAGGTGAGAGGTATGACCAAGAAGAGGACATGGAGGACAGTGAAGGTGAGAGGTATGACCAAGAAGAGGAGATGGAGGACAGTGAAGGTGAGAGGTATGACCAAGAAGAGGAGATGGTGGACAGTGAAAGGGGAGACTTAAGACAATGAAGAGGAGATGGAAAACAGTAAAGGTGAGACGGTGGACAATAAAGAGGAGATGGCGGACAGTGAAGGGAGACATAGGACAAGGAAGGTAAGATGGAGGACAAGAAAGATGAAATGGAACACACTGAAGGGGAGATGTGGACAGTGAAGGAGAAATGCAAGACAATGAAGGGGGAGGTGGTTGTCAGTGAAGGCGAGATGTAAGAAAATGACCATCATATTGTGGACAGTGAAGAGGAGATGGTGGATGGTAAAGAGGAGGTGGCCGACGGTGAAGACGAGCTGTTGGAAAGTGATGGCAAATGGTGGGCATTAAAAGCAAGTTGAAGTTGAGATAGTTAAGCTAGTGGACAGTAAAAGTGAAAAATGAGACAGAAGAAAGATAAGGTAACACAACAGACCGGTGGAGGAAGGCGAATGGGAGATGGTGGACTGTGTTGGGGACATGGTGGACTGTGTTGGGGACATGGTGGACTGTGGAGATCAGATCATTGACAGTGAAGGTAAAATTCCACATAAAATTTTTCCTTGTTTCACATATTTAATCTTCTCAGGTAAAGTGTGAGCAATATTGGCCAGAACACAGTCAGACCTATGGGGACATCATAGTTACTGTCCAGAAAATTGTCCAGACAGGCGCGTTCACCATTCGCAGCTTCAGCCTAAGGAAGGTAAAACATCTGCTCAACAATTTACGTAAACCTGATAACTTTTTTTTCTCTCTTGTTTTACCAATTGTGCACAAATCTCTGAACATTGGCCTCCCTGTAACATGTATTACTGAAGGACGTTTGTGATATTTGTCAACCTGATTCATTATATACTTTCTGTATGTAAAAGATTGCATATTTCATGTAATTCTTTGTTTAATGAAAAAAAAAAAAGCTACATAAAACTAGTTACATCAAATTCTGGAGCCCCAAAGAAATCAGGCCTAGGACCCCTTTGCTGGACAAAGTTGGTTAGACTTAAATTAAAAATAATTTATTAAAAAGAAAAACAGGAAACATGTAAAATACTTGATTTTTCTGTGTTTTTTTACCTGTATTCTGCCTTTTACAAAATAAATTATAAATGCACCAACATTTTTTTTTAAAAATGTGCATTTATTTTTATTTTTTTCCATTTTTGCCAGTAAAGAACCCGTGATCAGAGGACTGTGGGTGCTCTGGCTTCTGCAGACTCCAATCCCTTCCCATCCAGTGTCATCAGTACATCATTTTAGCTCTGATCACTGTAATAGTATCACTGATTCCCACAAAGTGTCAAAAGTGTCAGTGTCAGTGTCAGATTGTCCGCCGCAATATTGCAGCCCCGCTAAAGGTCGCTGATTGCTGCCATTACTATATATCCCATAGTTTGTAGCCGCTATAACCTTTGCGCAAACCAATCAATATACGCTTGTTGGGAATTTTTTTAGCAAAAAGTATGTAGCAGAATACACATTGGCCTAAATTTATGAAGAAATTCGATTTTTTACTTTTTTTATTTTATATGTATTATAGCAGAAAGTAAAAAAATATATATATTTTTTTTTTTTTTAAATATCAGTCTTTTTTTGTTTATAGCACAAAAAATTAAAAACGCAGGGGCGATCAAATACCACCAAAAGAAAGCTCAATTTGTGGGAAAAAAAAATGATATAAATTTTATTTGTGTACAGTGTCGCACGCCCGCGCAGTTGTCAGATTTTACCCCCTTCCTGACCAGACCATTTTTGTGATACGGCACTGCGTCGCTTTAACTGCGCGGCCGTGCAACGCTGTACCCAAACAAAATTTACGTTTTTTTTTTCCCACAAATAGAGCTTTCTTTTGGTGGTATTTGATCGCCTCTGCGGTTTTTATTTTTTGCACTATAAACAAAAATAGAGCGACAATTTTGAAAAAAATGCAATATTTTTTACTTTTTGCTATAATAAATATCCCCCAAAAATATATAAAAAAAAGAACATTATTTTCATCAGTTTAGGCCGATACGTATTCTTCTACATATATTTGGTAAAAAAAAAAAAAAAACGCAATAAGCGTATATTGATCAGTTTTTGCAAAAGTTATAGTGTCTACAAAATACGGGATAGATTTATGGCATTTTTAATATACATTTTTTTTCTTTACTAGCAATGGCGGCGATCTGCAATTTTTATCGGGACTGCGACATTATGGCGGACACATCGGACACTTTTGACACATTTTTGGGACCATTGTCATTTATACAGCGAGCAGTGCCTTTAAAAATGCATTGATTACTAAAAATGTCACTGGCAGTGAAGGGGTTAACCACTAGGGGGCGATCAATGGGTTAAGTGTGTCCTAGGAAGTGGTTCTAACTGAAGGGGGGAGGGGACTGTGTAGGGGAGATGACAGATCACTGTTCATAGTATGAACAGACAATCTGTCACTTCTCCCCTCAGAGAACCGGAAACTGTGTGTTTACACACAAACACAGATCCCGTTTCTCGTTATGTCCCTGAGCGATCGCGGGAGCACGGCAGGGATCGTGACAGACGGGCACTCGCATCGGCTCCGTGGGCAAGCAGGGGGCCCCCTAGTCGCCAAAGAAGGAAGCAACGTAAAATATAGCGTTGATTCGCTCAGCCGAGTCATGTTGTACGCAGTAAAACTGCGGCGGCTGGGCGGCAAGCGGTTAAAGTAAAGCAGTGCCAAAAAGCAAGAAATGCCCAGGTCATAAAGGGGGTAAAATCTTCCAAGCGGATATACCGAGTGAAGTGACTGGCCTCAGTAATACACAGAGATGAAACAAATCCTCCTACATAAGTTGTACCTGTTTATCTACAGCCATCTTTCCCCAACATCCATTCAAAGGATTTACACAGGATCTCTCAGCGCTGAAAAGTAGGGGGCGGAGAGCTGAAGTTACATCAGTGGAGGAGAGCTCTGAGAGCCGATTGGAGGGCAGAGACACACCCCCTATTCACACAGCACACAGGAACAGAGCTGAGACTGGAGCTCCCTCCCCTGTCACCATTTTTCTCTTGGTGTCAGGAAAACTCATGACTCTTGCAGATAGCAGAGGAAGGAGGCGACACACAGAAATGACACTTAGTGCCCCGGATTGAGACAAGTACACACTGTAGAGGGATGTGCTTTGTTCATATTTCATGTCTGAGGTTTACAGCCACTTTAAAAGTGAGGTCTGGTTTCCCATTTCTAGTTATCCGAGTATATATTTCAAATCCCTGCGCCTAGGCAAAAAAGTGAACCGTCTATTATATTTGGAGTGAATATATATATATATATATATATATATATATATATATATATGGAAGTGTGATGTATGTTTCCCTGGTCTCAGGTGCAGTCCATAGTGCATGTGATGGTGGATCAGATCCATTACCTCCGATGGCCGGACCATGGAGTGCCCAAGAACACATCAGACATGGTGCAGCTTGTAGAACTCATGAACAAATGTAACCCACCCGGATCAGGACCCGTCATTGTACACTGCAGGTAAAGGGGGCCTCTACTGCCGGCATTCTTCAATGTGGACCTTTTAAGAACTGCATGAACGCACTCCTGAAATATCACAGTCTACAGAAACTTTATCGTTTTTTAGTAAGGTTCCACCTTTTAACATTCAATAGCCCATCCTCGAGCTCCAGGCAGTGACTATACCTAGATTGAGATGATGTCATCGCTCTGCTGCAGAGCGTTTCCTCAGTCTCTTTCTCCCTCCACGATCCAAAAGGCAACATTGTAACCTTTGCTTATCACATAAATTTCAGCGTTTTCCTCATGCACCGGACGTTTCTCTATTTCTCCTAAAAATCCTTTCCTCCTGGCGGCGGACATTTTTGCAGAAAAAGACGCTTGCTGCTTGTAAAACGCATGTAACGCATTTCGTCAAGTTTAACCACTTAAAGGGGTGTTTCAACTGAAATTTAATTTTTTTTAAAGTCAGCAGCTAAAAAAAAAAAGTAGCTGCTGACTTTTAACCGGTTCCCGACCGGCGCACGACGATATACGTCGGCAGAATGGCACGTACAGGCAGGAGGGCGTATATATAAGTCCCTCCTTAATGCCTGCCGTGCCATCGGGAGCGGCGCACTCCCGCGCCAGTCGGGACCCCCGTGAGGCCGGTCGCGGGTCGCCGCGGGGACACCCGCGATCGTCTCACGGGAAGGCTGAACGGGGAGATGCGGAAGTACACAGCATCTCCCCGTTCTGCCTAGCAACTAGTGACGCCGATCTCTGCTCCCCGTGATTGGAGCAGAGATCAGCATTCACTAGCTGACAGCCACGCCCCCCCACAGTAAGAAACACACCCCTAGGCATACTTAACCCCTACACTGCCCCCTTGTGGTTAACCCCTTCACTGCCAGTGTCATTTATACAGGAATCAATGCATTTAAATAGCATTGATTGCTGTATAAATGACAATGGTCCCAAAAATGTGTCAAAAATGTCCGATGTGTCCGCCATAATGTCGCAGTCACAATAAAAATCGCTGATCGCCGCCATTACTAGTAAAAAAAATTATTAATAAAAATGCTATAAAACTATCCCCTATTTTGTAAACGCTATAACTTCTGCGCAAACCAATCAATAATCGTTTATTGCGATTTTTTTTACCAAAAATATGTAGAAGAATACGTATCATCCTAAACTGAGGAAAAAAAAAATGTTTTATATATTTTTGGGGGATATTTATTATAGCAAAAAATAAAAAAGAATGCGTTTTTTTTTTCAAAATTGTCGCTCTTTTTTATAGCGCAAAAAATAAAAACCGCAGGGGCGATCAAATACCACCAAAAGAAATCTCTATTTGTGGGGAAAAAAGGACGTAAATTTTGTTTGGGAGCCACGTCGCACGACCGCGCAATTGTCAGTTAAAGCGACGCAGTGCTGAATCGCAAAAAGGGGCCTGGTCCTTTGGCTGCAAATTGGTCCGGGGCTGAAAGTGGTTAATAAGTACACTTACCCTCCCAGGGCGCCCGCGATGTCCCTCGGCGCTCCGGTCCCAGCGCAGCCATCCCGGCTAAGGGGAAAGAGACAGTGGAGCCTTACGGCTTCACTGCCCGTTTCCTTCTGCGCATGCGCAAGTCGCGCAACGCTTTGTGAATGGGACGCGCTGTGTTAGGGAACACACAGTTCCCAGAACACAGCGCGCCCAATTACCCAGAAGACAACGCGGAGGAGGACAGAAGGTCAACGAAGATCACCGCAGAGTAGGAAGGCGGCAGATTAGGAAGACTGCCTAGCAACAGGGATTTCGGATTTTTTTTTCAAATGTTTTTTTTTTTTTTTAGGGTGGCCCTCCACTTTAAGGACCGAGCCTCTTTCTGACATGTGTTGTTTACAAGTTAAAAACTTTTTTTTTTTTGCTAGAAAATTACCTAGAACCCCCAAACATACATAATGCCGCGTACACACGATCGGAATTCTCGTCGGAAAAAGCTCTGATGGTTTTCCCGTCGGAATTCCGACGGAATTCCTCTCAAACTGTCTTGCCTACACACGGTCACACCAAATTCCGACGGTCTGTAACACCGCGACATACAACACGTTCGACAGCACTATAAAAGGGAAGTTTAATGCTTCCGAGCATGCGTCAAATTGTTTCCGAGCATGCGTCGGAATTTTGCGTGTCGGAATTGCATACACACGATCGGAAAATCCGATAGAGAGTTTTTCCGTCGGAAAAATTAAGAGCAGGCTCTCAATCTGAAGTCTGACAGAAAAAGACCGATGGGCATACACACAGTCGGAAAATCCAATGAAAAGCTCCCATCGGACTGTTTCCATCGGAAATTCCGTCCGTGTGTACGCCGCATAACACCCTAGGGCAGTGATGGCGAACCTCGGTACCCCAGATGTTTTGGAACTGCATTTCCCATGGTGCTCATGCACTCTGCAGTGTAGTGGAGCATCATGGGAAATGTAGTTCCAAAACATCTGGGGTGCCGAGGTTCGCCATCACTGCCCTAGAGAATAAAATGGCGGCCGTTGCAATACTTCCTGTCACACCGTATTTGCGCAGCGGTCTTACAAGCGCGCTTTTTTTTGGAAAAAATACACTTTTTTGAATTAAAAAATAAGACAACAGTAAAGTTAGCCCAATTTTTTTTATATTGTGAAAGATAATGTTATGCTGAATAAATTGAAACCCAAAATGTCCCACTTCAAAGTTGCGCCCGCTCGTGGAATGGCGACAAACTTTTACCCTTAAAAATCTCCATAGGCGACGTTTAAAAAATTCTACAGGTTGCATGTTTTGAGTTACAGAGGAAGTCTAGAGCTAGAATTATTGCTCTCGCTCTACCGATCTATATCTCACATGTGTGGTTTGAACACCGTTTTCATATGCGGGCGCTACTCACGTATGGCTAGAATAAATGATTACTCTGGCCAATTAAATAAATTAACGCCTACATGCTTGACGTGGTTAACCACTTACGGACCGCCCGCCGCAGTTTTTCATCGACTGTTTGAACGAGGATATCGTTGTTATGGCAGCAGCTAGCTACCACACACAGCTCCACGGTCCCGCACGGTCCCGTTGTTTTCACGGGCAATCGCGGGTGCCTGGCGGACATCGTGGCCGCCGGGCACGCGCACCGGGTCCCAAGCGACGCCGGAGGCGCGCGCGCGCCCCCTAGGCGGCCGGGAATGGGAGGACGTCATATGACGCTCACCCAGGATGGGAGATCCACCTTGTGGGCGTCATATGACTATGGGCGGGGTGGGAAGTGATTAAGGGTTCCTCTGGGGTAAAAAGATTGAGAAAGGCTGTTCCATGACACATGGAGACCCAGTTTGATCCTCTATCTGCAGGCCCAGCATAGTTGCTGACCTCCTGTGATTGTCAATCACTTTTAATCGTGTTTGGAGACCCCACAAATTAACCCAAAATCTTTAAAGGCTTATGCCTTGTTACTTGGAAAAAGAGAATGTATTACAATGAGGACTGGGGAAGAGACCTCCATGATCAGGTAGCATCAATAATTGTCCAGCAGTTGGGAGAACTTGGAGAAGACATTGTGTGGTGACACACAGACTGCATAGAGGATAGATAGGGGCAAAATGTAACCTATGCATATTGTAATCAATTCTTGGATGTTGTAATTAATTCTTGGACTGATGACCGGATTATTTAATCTCACTCAAGCTCCTTGTTTGCAGTGCTGGGATTGGCAGGACGGGCACGTTCTTGGCACTGGACATTCTCCTGAAGAGGGCACGTGAGATGAAGAAGGTGAACGTGTACAATTGTGTTCTAGAGTTACGGAAGAGGCGGGTAAAGATGGTGCAGGAAAAGGTGGGTTGAAGGTTTTCTTGTCCTCCTCTGTCCCCTTATACTCCATGTCACCAATTGTTAACATCTGTTCCTGGCAATTAGACATGTGCACAACAAAAAAAATTGTTTATTTTCATTTCGTTTTTTTAGTTTCCGTTGATTCGTAACGATTCGTAAATTCGTAAGTCGTCGGTGTTCGTATTCGTAACGATTCGTACATTCGTAAGAGTTATTTTTTCGTTGATTCGTTTTTTCGTTAGTTTAATTTTCGTTTATTCGTTTATTCGAAATTCGGAGGCATCCGTATTTATTTGTACATTCGTAACATTCGTAGATTCGTAATCGGAGCATAATTCATAATTTTATGTAATGTGTATGCTATTATTACATTTTAATAATTTACGAATCGAAAAAAAAAGTTACGAATTGAAAAAAAAAAAGTTACGAATCGAAAAAAAAAGTTACGAATGTACAAATTTTTTCGTTCAATCCATTCGAAGCGCGTTAAGCAACGCCATTGTAAGAGACACGGAAAATTACGATTCTACAAAAAAAAAAGTTACGAATGTACGAATTTTTTCGTTCAATCCATTCGAAGCACGTTAAGCAGTGCCACTGTAAGAGACACGGAAAATTACGATTCGAAAAAAAAAAGTTACGAATGTACGAATTTTTTCGTTCATTTTCTTTGTTCCTGTTTTTGTTTTTTCGGATTTTTTTCATTCGTACATTCGTTGTTTCTAATAATTTTTTTTCGGATTTTCGTTGTTTTTCAGATTCGTTCGATTCGAATGATTCGTTCATTCGTACGAAAACGAACGAACGAAATTAACGAAAGAAAACGAAAAACGAAAAAAAAGAAACAAATTGCACATGTCTACTGGCAATAACCCCTCATCCTCTCATTGGGCTCACACTTATGCCCCATACACACGATCGGACTTTCCGACAACAAAACCATGGATTTTTGCTCGAAGATTGTTGGCTCCAACTTGTCTTGCACACACACAGTCACACAAATGTTGGCCAAAAATTACGAACGTAGCGACGTACAAGGCGTGCGTGATATCTCCATTACAAACGCTAGTTTTACAAGACTGAGCGCTGTCGGCTTGTACTTGATTCCGAGCATGCGTGGACTTTTGTGTGACAGACTTGTGTACACACGATCGTAAAGTCCGACAACAAAAATTTGTTGGCGAAAAATTTGAGAACCTGCTAGCCAACATTTGTTGGCGGAAAGTCCGACAACAAATGTTCGATGGTGCAATACACACAGTCGGACTTTCTGCCAACAAGCTCACATTCAACATTTGTTGTCAAAAAATCCGATCGTGTGTACGGGGCATTAGACTTTAACAAACATTAAAGAGCCTACCGCTTCAACATGCTTTTTTTTATGTGATTTTGATGCTTCGTTGATGCTTTCTTGAAGCTTTAAAGAAGCTTGGCAAATGCCTTGTGTGTGTGTTGATTTTGTATTTGTTTTAAAGGGGTCCAGCTCATTAGTACCCCTGCTCAGCAGATCCTCAGCTTATTAGTACCCTTGTTCAGTAGATCCCTTGCTCAGTAGTACCCCCAGCTTTGCTGATCTTCCACTCAGTAGTAACCCCCAGCTCTGCTGATCGTCTTGCAGGGACGGACTAACAACTCATGGGGCCCCCCGGGCAATAGGAGATTATGGGGCCCCCAGGCAATCACAGATTATGGGGCCACACAGTATACACACACACAGTATACAATCACACAGTATACACATACATGTACACACAGTATACACAGACATGTTTCTATTGGCTGAGAAGGTACTGGAGAGGTGGGGCAGCTGTAATCTCAGGATTTTTAGACCAAAAGGATGTCGGTAAGGGAAATTTCAGAGACACATGTAAAAAAAAAAACACAGATTTTTACATACTGTCCCTGGTTTTACTGAGGCTGGCAACCCTGATGGGGCCCCCCTAGTGGCCCAGGGCCCTCGGGCAGTGCCGGAGTGGCCGAATGGTCAGTCCGCCCCTGTTCTCTGGTTTTACTGAACCTCCTCTCTGGTCCCCTCTCATCTCCAGCTTTATTGCTCCCATGGTGTGCACTATGTGTGACATTGCTAGTTTCTCCTGCTCTGTCCTCTCTCTATTGTTCCCACTCACCTTCCACTATAGTGTTCCCATGTTGCACACCACATGTGCCGTCTGGTAGCTGTTCCGCTCCAGTCTGGACCCCACTCACCTTCCTGCTGCTCCACGCTTCACACCAGATGTGACGTCTGCACCAGACACTTCCAGAATATATTCACATGAACCCGGAAGGGACTGCTGATGACGTCTTTGCACGCTGAATATGCAGGTGCTAACAGGGAGCAATGTCATAGACTTCTATGGAGGCTTTAGCAATGCTTTGAAGCACCAGGAAAGTGACATGGGGTATCATTTTTAACGCAAAAGCAAATGCTCCAAGATTTTTCTGACGGAATATCCACTCGTGTGTACGGGGCATAAGAGGAAAATTCCTGAAGAAAATTCCTTTAGAACAGAAAATAGCCTCAAGAATCCAATCCTAGGAGAACACAGTCTAGGAATATTCAATCAGAAGAGAAAGTACTCCCTGTACACATGAGCGGAATTTCTGTCGGAAAAAACTTGGATGGTTTTTCAGATGAAATTCCACTCAAGCTTGGCTTGCATACACGCGGTCACGCAAAAGTTCTCTGAACTTTCAGCCGCCAAGAACCCGATGACGTACAACACTACGACGAGCTGAGAAAACTAAGTTCAATGCTTCCGAGCACGCGTCGAATTGTTTCCGAGCATGCGTAGGAATTTTGCGCGTCGGAATTGCTACAGACGAACGCATTTTTTTAGATAGGAACTCTTTCAGAACGAAAAATAGAGAACCTGCTCTCAATCTTTTGCTGGCGGGAATTCCGCCAGCAAAAGTCCGATGGAGCCTACACACGGTCGCATTTTCCGACCAAAAGCTCTCATCAGACTTTTGCTGGCGGAATTTCCGATCGTGTGTACGGGGCATAAGAACATTTGATCCCAAGACAAAATACCCCAAGAACATTTCACCAGAGGAGAGAATACCCAATAATATTATATCAGAAGATAAACCACCTTAAGAACATTCAATCAGAGGAGAAAATACCCTAATGCCGCGTACACACGATCGGAATTCTCGTCGGAAAAAACTCTGCCGGTTTTTCCGACGGAATTCCGCTCAAGCTGTGTTGCCTACACACGATCACACCAAATTCCGACGGTCAATAACACAGCGGCATAAAACACGTTCGACAGCACTATAAAAGGGAAGTTTAATGCTTCCGAGCATGCGTCGAATTGTTTCCGAACATGCGTCGAATTGTTTCCGAGCATGCGTCGGAATTTTGCGTGTCGGAATTGCATACACACGACCGGAAAATCCGATAGAAAGGTTTTCCGTCTGAAAAATTGAGAATAGGTTCTCAATCCAAAGTCCGTCGGAAATTCCGACAGAAAAAGACTGTTGGGCGTACACACGGTTGAAAAATCCGATGAAAAGCTCCCATCGGACTGTTTTCATCAGAAATTCCGACCGTGTGTACGCCGCATTAGAATATTCAATCAGAGGAGAACTTTCGATCAAAAGACAGAATAGAGAACATTCAGTCAGAAAAAGCCTAAAAATTTGAATCCAAGGGGAAAGTCATAAACATACAATAAGAAGAGAAAGTATCCTAAGAACATTTAATCACAAGAGAGAATACCAAAAGAACATTGGATTACAAAAGAGAATAGAAAAATAACATTTGATCCTTAGACAAAATACCCTAAAAACATTCCATCAGAAAAGAAAATACCTTAAAAACTTTCCATCAGAAGAAAAAATACCCTAAGAAAATTCTATTAGAAGAGGAAAAAAAAACTAAAAACATTAGTTCAGAAGAGAAAATATCCTAAGAACCTTCTATCAGAAGACAGAATACCCTAAGAACATTTATTCAGAAGACAGAATACCCAATAATATTCTATCAGGAGAGAAACCACCCTAATAACATTCCATCAGAATAGAAAACATTTCAATTCTAGGAGAAAACAAGCTATGTGAACATTCAATCAGAGTAGAAAATCCCCTAAGAACCTTCAGTCAAAAGAGAGAATACCCTAAGAACATTTGCTCAGAAGAGGGAATACACCAGAATATTATATCAGAAGAGAAACCACCTTAAGTACATTCAATCCGCGGAGAAAATACCCTACGAACATTCCATCAGAATAATAAATAGCCTAAAAAAATGTAATTCTAGGAGAAAAAAGCATATGAACATTCAATCAGAAAATCCCCTAAGAACCTTCAGTCAGAAGAAAGTATACCCTAAGAACATTTATTCAGAAAGAGAGAATACCCAAGACTATTCTATCAGAAGAATAACTACCCAAAGAGTATTCAATCAGAGGAGAAAATATCCTAAGAACATTCATTCAGAGGAGAAAATACCCAAGAATATTCTGCCAGATGAGAAATTACCCTAAGAACATTTGATCCTAAGACAAAATACCCTAAGATCATTCCATCAAAAGAGAAAATAACCAATATGCATTTACTCAGACCAAAAAAAACTGCCCTAAGAACATTCCATTAGAAGAGAAAATACACAAAGAACATTCATTCAGAAGAGAGAATACCCAATAATATTATATCAGAAGATAAACCACCTTAAGAACATTCAATCAGAGGAGAACTTTCGATCAAAAGACAGAATACCCTGAGAAAATTCAGTCAGAAAAGAAAGCCTAAAAATTGGAATCCTAGGGGAAAATAGTCATAAACATACAATAAGAAGAGAAAGTATCCTAAGAACATTTGATCACAAGAGAGAATACCAAAAGAACATTTGATTACAAAAGAGAATAGAAAAAGAACATTTGATCCTTAGACAAAATACCCTAAAAACATTCCATCAGAAAAGAAAATACCTTAAAAACGTTCCATCAGAAAAAAAAATACCCTAAGAACATTCTATTAGAAGAGAAAATACCCTAAAAACATTAGTTCAGAAGAGAAAATACCCTAAGAACATTTATTCAGAAGACAGAATACCCAATAATATTCTATCAGGAGAGAAACTAACCCTAATAACATTCCATCAGAATAGAAAACAGTTTAAAATTTTCAATTCTAGGAGAAAAAAGCTATGTGAACATTCAGAGTAGAAAATCCCCTAAGAACCTTCAGTCAAAAGAGAGAATACCCTAAGAACATTTGCTCAGAAGAGGGAATACACCAGAATATTATATCAGAAGAGAAACCACCTTAAGTAAATTCAATCAGAATAGAAAATAGCCTAAAAAAATTTAATTAGAGGAGGAAAAAGCATATGAACATTCAATCAGAAAATACCCTAAGAGCCTTCAGTCAGAAGAAAGTATACCCTAAGAACATTTATTCCGAAAGAGAGAATACCCAACACTATTCTATCAGAAGAAAAAATACCCAAAGAGTATCCAATCAGAGGAGAAAATATCCTAAGAACATTCAATCAGAAGAGAGAATACCGTAAGAACATTTATTCAGAGGAGAAAATACCCAAGAATATTCTGTCAGATGAGAAATTATCCTAAGAACATTTGATCCCAAGACAAAATACCCTAAGATCATTCCATCAAAAGAGAAAATAACCTATGGGCATTTACTCAGACCAAAAAAAAACTGCCCTAAGAACACTCCGTTAGAAGAGAAAATACACAAAGAACATTCAATCAGAAAACAGAATACCCAAGAATATTCTATTAGAAGAAAAACTACCCTAAAAGTATTCAATCAGAGTAGAAAATGTCTTAAGAACATTCGTTAAGAAGAGAGAATACCCAATAATATTCTATCAGAAGAGAAACAACCCAAAGAACATTCAGTCAGAGGAGAAGATACCATAAGAACTTTACATCTAAAGAATGAATACCCTATGAATATACTGTTATTAGTTAATATTGATTAACCTTATAGTTTCTGTACCTCCCCGATAGTTCTATATATTTACATTTGTCGTAAAAAAAAAAAGAAGAAAAGAACAGAAAATACTGATTTAAATGTTGATTAAAATAATAGAAAATGTGGATAAAAAAAAAAAAAATCTAATTTCTTGATGCCCTAAAGTGCCAGAACAGTATAAATACACCTTTTTTGTAAAGTAGACAGTCCAGGGAATTTAGTATGAGGCATGGTGAGTTTTTTTTAAGTTGTCAATTTTTTAAAAATATTTAAAAATATTTAAATATTTAAAAAAAAAAAGTAAATTTTTTTTAATTTTTTTTTTACATACTGTCACCAGTGCAGCGCAGCATCATCATATGACTAGTTAAACCGAAATAAAAATACACAAATAATATTTGACTTATAGATAAAAATACCATAAGAACATTTGATTTTGCACCATTAGCTGTTTAAATTGTGTGAAAAATCCCTAAAACTAATAAGCGAATGCTGATTAATTCACACAGAATTAAAGTAAATCCAGGTTCCCTGCACAAACAGCTATACCTTTTTTTTTTTTTTTTTCTTTTCTCTTTTTTTTTTATAAATAGGCTCTAGGGATGGTAGAACAAATACAGACATATACTAAAAAGCTACAAAGAACATTCAATTTGGCTTTTGCTGTAGATTTTGTATTAGATTGTTATATTCATTCTGTACAATGTTGCCTACTAAACCGTAGTGCTGTGCTTTGCATGCCTTTCTGCTGATTTTATAAAAGCTGGCATCTGATTGGTTCCTGCAGACCTACTTTCTTTGTTGGAGCTAATTCGGTAAATATGTCATTAGCAGTATTGTATGACATCATACTCAGTGATCATGTGACGCTCCATCTTTCAGGAGCAGTACATCTTCCTCTACAACGTCTTGCTGGAAACCCTTCTGTGTGGGTCCACCAGTGTCCCCGTAGTGAAGATTCAGGAACACATTCATCGTATGTCTGTAGAAAACCCCGAAACCGGCATGGCCGGGGTTCACAAGGAATTCCAGGTAAAAGATTTTGGATTTATTTCCTTTTTTTTTCTTAATTTCATTGTTTTATTTACACTGCTGAGTCTAAAATCATTAAAGTGGTTGCAAACTTTTCCATACACCCAGCAAAATGACTGGCTTTAGGTGATACACAGAGATGAAGCAAATCCTGCCACATAAGTTGTACCTGTTTATCTGCAGTCTTCTCTTCTCTATAGCCGTTCAAATTCCATATTTTTCACAGCTTGTCTGAGCTTTCAGCAAGCAGGGGGTGGGGGAGCTGAAGTCACACACTGCTGAGCTCGTTGACGAGAGCTCTGAGAGCTGATTGGAGGGAAGGGACACACCGCTCTTTGCGCAGCATAAAGGAACAGAGTTGAGGCTTTCAATCACAGGCTGTGTGCTGGTCACCTTTTTTCTCTTGGTGTCAGGAAAACTTGTCAGAAGTGATTGAGGAACAAAGCAGCAGACAGAAATGACACTTAGTGCTCTGGACTGAGACAAGTACACACTATAGAGGTATGTGCTTTGTTCCTATTTAATATATGAGATTTAAAACCACTTTAGGTCTGGCTATCATACCTACACCTGGTCCTCATGGTTCAGAGCAATTTTTGCATTTCTGTTGTGGGCTTGTTTATTCAACAATAACCCTGCCATTGCTTACATTGGCAATGCCCTCTGAAGAGCAATTCACGGTGAATCGTTTTTCAGAGGAAGTTTGACATGTGAGGAGAGGTTATGTTGCCTAACCCATAAAAACCCATAAATGTTGCGGCAAGGCCCTATTCATCTTTCTTTTTTTGCAAAGCCTTTTGGCTGCGGCTTGTGTACACCTCCATATATCTGCCTTTGTGGTGGGGGGGGGGGGGGGGGTAAATACATTAAATTTGATGTATTTTATGTTTATGTAGCACTGAAAAACAGTAACAAACAAAACAAATGAAAACAAAAAAATCAATACCGTTTTAATGGGAAAAAAAGCAGAAAAAATAATAGCAAAGGAAAGAAGGGGAAGAAGGCGTTACTTAGGGCTGATTATGGTTATGTCATGATCAGGGTTCAGGCTTGGAGGCCAGTAGCACTAGAAGTGGAGATAAGGCACTGAGCAGCGGGATAAGTACAAAAGCTGGTCACCTTGGCAGGTGATGCAGGCTCATCCAAGGTTCAGGGTCTAAGCACTACCTGGTGTTCACAGAGCTCCTAGTGGGTTTTGCTGTGTGTTAGAGCCAGGCCATGATCCTCAGGATCACCCCACCATGAGGTGAGCAAGCCAGGGTCCAGTAGCAGATATAGCAGTTAGGGATCCAGCAGAAGTGTAGTCAGCAAACAAGCCAAAGGTCGGTAAAAGGTGGTTGCAAGTTGGGATCAAGCAAAAGCATAGTCAAGGAAGAAGACAAAGGTTGGTAACAAGTGGTTGCAGGTTGGGATCAAACATAAGCGTAGCCAGAAAACAAGCCAAAGGTCAGTAGCAAGTGGTTGCATGTTGGGATCAAGTAGAAGCGTAGTCAAGGAACAAGACAATAGTCATTAACAATTGTTTGCAGGTCATGATCAAGCAGAAGCATAGTTAAGAAACAAGATAGAGGTCGGTAACAAATGGTTGCAGGCTGGGATCAAGCAGAAGCGTAGTGAAGGAGCAGGACAAAGGTCCGTAACAAGTGGTTGCAGGTTGGGATCAAGCAGAAGTGTAGTCAGCAAACAAGACAAAGGATGGTAACAAGTGTTGCAGGTTAGGATCAAGCAGAAGCATAGTCAATGAACAAGACAAAGGTCCTTAACAAGTGGTTGCAGGCTGGGATCAATCAGAAGCGTAGTGAAGGAGCAGGACAAAGGTTGGCAACAAGTGGTTGCAGGTTGGAATCAAGCAGAAGTGTAATCAGCAAACAAGATAAAGGACGGTAACAAGTGGTTGCAGGTTAGGATCAAGCAGAAGCGTAGTCAATGAACAAGACAAAGGTCCTTAACAAGTGGTTGCAGGTTGGGATCAGGCAGAAGTGTAGTCAACAAACAAGACAAAGGTTGTGTCAGGTCACCTGAGGCCAGGTGACAGATGCACACCGTTGGGGTCAGGAGTGCACCGCTAAGGTAGTGGACCCTATGGCTGACTGCTGCGGATGGAACTCTGGGTGGTTCAGGAAAGCAGGTCCACTGGAGCACCAACACGGATCCCATTGGGAGCTAGAGCATAAGATTCCCCAGGGCGCAAAGTCTAAGAGCCATCAGGTGTTCACCAGAGCCTCTAGTGGTGAGGATGGACTGCACTGCAACTGGCTCCAGGTCGTGGCCCCCAGGGTCTCCCAGCTCACGCACACGGTAGGCTACAGGAGGATAGAGAGGAAGTAGCAGCCCAGGATAACAAGGGATAGTCAGGAGATAAGCAAAAGGTCGGGGCAACTAGCAGACAAGGATAGACAGAGAACACGCCAAAGGTCAGGGTAACAATCAGGCAGGGATAGTCAAAGAACAAGCCAAAATCGGTAACAGAAACAGACATAGAGCACACGGCAAGCAGGAGACAGGAAACCGTAACCCAAACATATAATATTGCTCGGGCAAGGCAGGCTTGGACAGCAAAGTGTTAAATAGTGTATCCTGTAGAGGCTAGGGTGGAGCTACGCTGAGGGAAGATTACCAGGTAATCAGACAGGGCATGAAGGTATTACTGGCGATTCATGACAGGTTGGTAACAAGTGGTTGCGATCAAGCAAAAGCATAGTCAACGAACAAGACAAAGGTTGGTAACAAGTGGTTGTAGGTAGGGGTTAAGCAGAAGTGTAGTCAAGGAACAAGACAACGATCAGTAAAAAGTGGTTGCCAGTTGGGATCAAGCAGAAGAGTAGTCAAGGAACAAGCCAAAAGGTCTGTAACAAATGGTAGCAGAGATAAGGACAGCAGCAAGAGTATCAAGAGCTAGATATTGGCTGGAGAGAGCACAATAATCTGGCAAACAGGAAGTGCAAAGTCTCGGCTGATATAGGAAGTTCATGGGAGGAGCAAAGAGTTCAAAGTTCACCAGAAACAATGTTCAAGGCAAGCTTGTCCAAGACATTGTCCATGGAGCTGTCCAGCATCTCAGGTAGCTCAGCAAGAAGCGATGGCCCTGACAGGTTAAAGCGGTTATGCACTCTCACTTTTTTTAGACGGGATATAAAGGATGCTTACCTTTATTGGGGGACTCACCTGTTCCATCTTCCATCTCGATCGCCGCCGGTTTTCGTCCGATGAAGATCCTCGTCTTCTTCTTTTGTGCTGGGGGCCATCTTGCCTGTGGGCATGTGAAACACCCACAGGAACTTTAGATGGCCCAGCATGCACCGCCGTTACTCGCGCGTGCGCAGTAACGGCACATCTGCCGACATCTCACGAGATTTCGGCAGATGCGGCCGAAATCTCGGGAGATTTCGGAAGATGTGGCCGAAATCTCGCGAGATTTCGGAAGATGCCCGCACTGACTCCTGGGATCAATGACACCAGATCCCAGGAGACAGTGCGGCCTGACGACGATCGACGCAGAGACCCTGCCCGCCGCCGCAGAGAGAGAAGACCGGAAGTCTTCAATTACAAGGTAAGTAAAAAAAAAAAAAAAAAAAAAAACATTTCATTTAGTACTCTTTGCCTGATTTGGAAGGCAAAGAGATTTACTAAATGAAATGGGTGCCGAACCGCTTTAACAAGGCTTTAAGCTCATATAAAGTTTGACAATAGGGTTGAGATCATTTCAGCCCCAAGGCCTCTAATCAGTCTCTTTACCAGATAAAACTCAGCCACAGACTGCTAGGTATCCTGAGGGAACCGGCTACTAGATGGTTTAATTATTCTTTATTCCCTATGCCCAGGACTGCCGCGGAGATCACCCCTGCCCAGGCATAATTCACCATCTTTTGGGTTCTTGTCATGTGCCGTCGTCCCCAGTGGGGTGGATGAGCCCTACCTCAGCCAAGATGCCCATGCCCTCACTTTCATTGTCCGACTGGGTTTTTCTCAGCCCTATGACATGTGCACGTGTGAGACTCCTTGGTCAAGACATTAATAACGGATAACGGATGGTGGGAGGAACTTCACGTAGGAGATACGTCCTAAAAACCTTTATTAAAGTTTTGCAAGGACGTATCCCTTACGTTCAAAATCCTCAAGCGGTTAAAGCACGGTATTGTAAATGCTTAAAAATTATTTCAGTATATGGCATGAAATAACTGTGGGGGGAAGAGTATTAAACTGCCTTTTTACAGCTGTCTGACCCGGAGTTTTCTCCCATTTCCAGGCCCTGGAGAAAATCACAGAATTATATCAGATCTATCCATGTAAAGAGGGGAGGAAACTAGAGCACCAGACCAAGAACCGCAACCCCGATATCCTACCAGGTAATGTGTCTGCAGGAATAGGTTATTAACATGCCACAATATAAAACTGTTTCATTTTTTAAGACCAAGAACTCCTCCTTGAGACCCAGTTAAAGCGGAGCTCCACCCTAAAGTGGAACTTCCGCTCATCGGGTTCCTCCCCACTTCCGGTGTCACAATTGGCACCTTTCAGGGGGCAGGGGGGACAGGATACCTGTCTTTGACAGGTATCCTTTCCCACTTCCGGAAGTACGCCGCGCCGCGACGTCACCGCGGGGCTCCCTCATCCTCTTCCCTCGGCCGCCGGGCTAATAGGAGAGAGGGGCGGGGCCTCGCGCATGCGCAGTAGGGTTCCCGGCGTGAAGCCGAAAGGCTACACTGACGGGTTACCTTACCCGCAATGGCGGCGGCAGCAACCGACAGCTGGTGGAGACATCAGCTGCGGTGCCGACATCGAGGGACTGCAGGACAGGTAAGTGTCCATTTATTAAAAGCCAGCAGCTGCAGTATGTGTAGCTGCTGGCTTTTAATTTTTTTTTTTTTCCCGGAACACCCCTTTAAGTGTCTGCGGCCAGGCATGGGAGGGATTTATACACTGCCTGGTCAGAGACCGAAAGGCAGCAGATGGACTGAGCTGGGAAAGCCAAGCACTGGCTGGTTACAAAGTGAGAGAGAGAGTGTAAGGGAAGCTGAATGCTATGAGTGTGATGGATTATAATGGTGGTCTTGGTTTTCCACCAGGTTCCCCAGATCTGAAGTCTGTGACCAACTAATTGGGGGGAGGGGGGATGGTTATAATTAGAACTCCCTGAGGCCCCTACTCAGACCTCAGCGTCTGCATTTCCTTTAATCTGCCACATGTGAAGCTGAGGCTGGACTGGTTGTAGAGCATGTGCTCAGCGTCATATCCAGAGGTTGTCTTTGGGAAATAGACGTATGAGTGCTGCCAGCATTGCTGCAGAGGTTGAAGGGGGGGGGAGGTCAGCCTGTCAGTGCTTAGACCATACGCCACACACTGCATCAAATTGGTCTGCATGGTTCTACTAAAGATGATGCACAAGAAACCGTTTGCTGAAGACAAGCAGACTAAGGACATGGATTACTGGAACCATGTCCTGTGGTCTGATGAGACCAAGATAAACGTATTTGGTGTCAGATGGTGACAAGCGTGTGTGGGGGCAACCAGGTGAGGAGGACAAAGACAAGTGTGTCTTGTCTACAGTCAAGCATGGTGGTGGGAGTGTCATGGTGGTGGGAGTGTCATGGTGGTGGGGAGTGTCATGGTCTGGGGCTGCATGAGTGCTGCCGGCACTGGGGAGCTACAGTTCATTGAGGGAACCATGAATGCCAACAAGTACTGTGACATACTGAAGCAGAGCATGATCCCCTCCCTTCAGAGACTGGGCCGCAGGGCAGTATTCCAACATGATAACCACCCGAAACACACCTCCAAGATGACCACTGACTTGCTAAAGAAGCTGAGGGTAAAGGTGATGGACTGGCCAAGCATGTCTCCAGACCTAAACCCTATTGAGCATCTGTGGGACATCCTCAAACGGAAGGTGGAGGAGCGCAAGGTCTCCAACATCCACCAGCTCTGTGATGTCGTCATGGAGGAGGGGAAGAGGACTCCGGTGGCAACCTGTGAAGCTCTGGTGACCTCCATGCCCAAGAGGGTTAAGGCAGTGCTGGAAAATAATGGCGGCCACACAAAATATTGACACTTTGGGCCCAATTTGGACATTTTCACTTAGGGGTGTACTGACTTTTGTTGCCAGCGGTTTAGACATTAATGGCTGTGTGTTGAGTTATTTTGAGGGGACGGCAAATTTACACTGTTATACAAGCTGTACACTCACTACTTTACATTGTAGACAAGTGTCATTTCTTCAGTGTTGTCACATGAAAAGATAGAAGAAAATGTTTACAAAAATGTGAGGGGTGTACTTACTTTTGTGAGATATTGTTCTTCCTTTACTAGGTGTGATTCCTATTCTGTTAGCGTCACTTCATAACAAATATTTTTTTCAAAATAACTCAATCAAGTAAGAAAAATGTATTGATGTATTGTAGCCACTAGATGGCAGTGATGACATAGGAATCGCACATGATAGAGCAATTACAGAAATGTTTTCCCTGAATGTGCGGATTTTGCCACTCCTGCCAACAAACATTTTATACATAGACCCCCCCAACCCCATAATAATGTTTTAGTTTTGTTTTGCTTTGAAAAGCCAAGCACACGCAGTGATGTCTTTTTACTTCTAATGTATCTATCTTTATGCCTCCAGGTGATCATTGGCGTCCCATCCTGCTCTCCGCACTCACCAGACATGGAGCTCCTGGCTACATCAACGCTGTGTTTGTTAATGTAAGGATAACCAATGGTAACATTATTGAAATAATATAAAAGCCACAAGACCTCCAAGTCCCAGCAAAATATATACCTGTAAAAATTCAAATAGGAAAAAACAAAACAAATAGTGACTAGGAGGACATACAAAATCCAACCAATAAAAACCCGGCTGCACCATATCAAAAAAAAAATAAAAAATCATGTGGAAAAAAATATTTAACCCCTTACCCACTGGGCACTTGAACCCCCTTCCTAACCAGACCAATTTTCAGCTTTCGGTGCTCTCACAGTTTGAATGACAATTACTCGTCATGCAACACTGTACCCAAATGAATTTTTTGGCCTTTTTCCCCCACAAATAGAGCTTTCTTTTGGTGGTATTTAATCACCTCTGGGTTTTTAAATTTTTGCGCTATAAATCAAAATAATACTGAAAATTCGGTAAGAAAAACAAAACAAAATTTTTTGTTTCTATTAAAATGTATTGGCAGAGTATTTCAGTGTTGCACAGTATTGATAGAGTATTGCACAGTGGTGGCAGAGTAGGCAATGTATTGCACAGTGGTGGCAGTGTAGGCAATGTATTGCACAGTGGTGGCAGAGTATTGCACAGTGGTGGCAGAGTAGGCAATGTATTGCACAGTGGTGGCAGAGTATTGCACAGTGGTGGCAGAGTAGGCAGTGTATTGCACAGTGGTGGCAGAGTATTGCACAGTGGTGGCAGAGTATTGCACAGTGGTGGCAGAGTAGGCAGTGCATTGCACAGTGGTTGCAGAGCATTGCACAGTGGTGGCAGTGTATTGCTGTTACTGACCAGCGCTGTGGGCACTACACATCCAGCCCACAGCGCTGGTCCCGTCTCATCCCTTTCGGCTTCTCCCCTCTCACTGTACCGATCAGTACAGAGAGGGGAGGGAGGAACCGGCGTCATGACGTGACGCCGGTTTGTGTACATGTGATCGCTCCGTCATTTGACGGAGAGATCGCGTGGTAAACGGCCGCTATCAGCGGCCGTTTACCGTGATGCGCCAGGTCCTCGGGACCCGGCGGTCACGGATGTTCCCGAGTGCGCGCCCCAGGGGCCACGCGGGAGCAAGTTTCGGGGAGGGCGTCCACTCAGGATAAGCCGACCGCACTGTAGCCGTATTTCGGCTATGGCCCGGTCGGCATGTGGTTAAACATGCTTGGGAACAGCCCAGTGATATCTTCCAAAAAAAAAAAAAATGGCAAAAGTATGTAAACAAGCTTTTATTCAAAACTATGAAAAATACAGAAGAAACTTACACAATATAATAAAAACATACCCTTACCGGACACTTTATCAGGTACACCTGTTCAATTGCTTGGCAAAACAAATTCCCAATCAGCCAATCACGTGGCAGCAACTCAATGCATTTAGAGGTGGTGAAAATGACTTACTGAAGTTCAAACCCGAGCATCGGAATGGGGGAAGAAAGGGGATTTAAGTGACTTTGAACGTGGCATGGTTGTTGGTGGCAGACGGGCTGGTCTGAGTATTTCTGGGATTTTCACATACAACCATCTCTCGGGTTTACAGAGAATGGTGAGAGAAAGAGAAAATATCCAGTGAGCGGCAGTTGTGTAGAGGAAAATGCCTTGTTGATGTCAGAGCTCAGAGGAGAATGGACAGACTGGTTCCAGATGATAGAAAGGCACACCCAAGGTGTGCAGAATACCATCTCTGAACGCAGAACACATCCAACCTTGAAGCAGATGGGCTACAGCAGCAGAAGACCACACCGGGTGCCACTCCTGTCAGCTAAGAACAGGAAACTGAGGCTACGATTCGCACAGGATCAATTGGACAATAGAAGATTGGAAACATGTTGCCTGGTCTGAGTCTTGATTCCAGCTGCGACATTCAGATGGTGGGGTCAGAATTTGGTGTAAACAACATGAAGGCATGGATCCACCCTGCCTTGTATCACCGGTTAATGCTGGTGGTGGGGGTGTAATGGTGAGGGGGATATTTTCTTGGCACACTTTGGGCTCCTTAGTACCAACTGAGCATCGTTTAAACACCACGGCCTACCTGAGTATTGTTGTTGACCATGTCCATCCCTTTATGACTACAGTGTCCCCATCTTCTGATGGCTCCTTCCAGCAGGATAATGCACCATGTCACAAAGCTCCAATCATCTCACCATTGGACAATGAGGTCACTGTACTCCAATGGCCTCCACACTCACCAGATCTCACCACTGGACAATGAGGTCACTGAACTCCAATGGCCTCCACACTCACCAGATCTCACCACTGGACAATGAGGTCACTGAACTCCAATGGCCTCCACACTCACCAGATCTCACCACTGGACAATGAGGTCACTGGACTCCAGTGGCCTCCACACTCACCAGATCTCACCACTGGCCAATGAGGTCTCTGTACTCCAATGGCCTCCACACTCACCAGATCTCACCACTGGACAATGAGGTCACTGAACTCCAATGGCCTCCACACTCACCAGATCTCACCACTGGACAATGAGGTCACTGAACTCCAATGGCCTCCACACTCACCAGATCTCACCACTGGACAATGAGGTCTCTGTACTCCAATGGCCTCCACACTCACCAGATCTCACCACTGGACAATGAGGTCACTGAACTCCAATGTCCTCCACACTCACCAGATCTCACCACTAGACAATGAGGTCACTGTCCTCCAATGTCCTCCACACTCACCAGATCTCACCACTGGACAATGAGGTCTCTGTACTCCAATGGCCTCCACACTCACCAGATCTCACCACTGGACAATGAGGTCTCTGTACTCCAATGGCCTCCACACTCACCAGATCTCACCACTGGACAATGAGGTCTCTGTACTCCAATGGCCTCCACACTCACCAGATCTCACCACTGGACAATGAGGTCACTGTCCTCCACACTCACCAGATCTCACCACTGGACAATGAGGTCACTGTCCTCCACACTCACCAGATCTCACCACTGGACAATGAGGTCACTGTACTCCAATGGCCTCCACACTCACCAGATCTCACCACTGGACAATGAGGTCACTGAACTCCAATGGCCTCCACACTCACCGGATCTCACCACTGGACAATGAGGTCACTGAACTCCAATGGCCTCCACACTCACCAGATCTCACCACTGGACAATGAGGTCACTGAACTCCAATGGCCTCCACACTCACTAGATCTCAATCCAATAGAGCATTTTTGGGATGTGCAGCAACTGGGTGACGTTATGTCACTATGGACCAAAATCTCTGAGGAATGTTTCCAACACCTTATTGAATCTACGCCATGAAGGATGAAGGCAAAAGGGGGTCCAACCTAGGGTTGCCACCTCATCCCTTTAAAACCGAACACATATTGATTACACAGGTTCTGTGGCTGATTAAGGTGATAATTCTACTCACTTGGTGTTTTATCTGAATTTAATTAGCCTCAGAACCCGTGTAATTCAAAGGTGTTCGGATTTAAAGGGATGAGGTGGCAACTCTAGTGCAACCCTGGACTACCAAGGTGTACCAAATAAAGTGTCGGGTTAGTGTATATTAGCCAAGTGCTAAAAAAAAACAACCGGGCTAGACCTCTGCTCTCTAAACATTGGGTGTCAGAATAATAACAAGAACCACAAATGTCCAGAATTGTGAAAGCAAAGTATATAACGTTTGCTGTGTCCCAGTATCTTTAGGGTCAAATGGAGGATATCGTATCCCTCACTGCTGAAATGTGTATTCGGAATTCATCCAATAAATGTCAGACACCATCAGAGGGAAAAACCCAAGAGAGCCTACCAACAGCCCATGGACTAAAAGGCCAAGATGGATTTTTAATATCACTTGTAGGCAGTGATGTAAGTAACTGAGTTAAGATAAACAGAGTTACGTAACGCAGTTACTTTAGAGGGTAACGAGTAATCTAACTGATTACTTTTCCCCTCATGGTAACTCAGTTCCCATTACTTTGGCGGAGTTACCCCAATTACATCTACCGCCACTAGATGGGAGTAGTGTAATTCCGGTGTCCTGCCGAAAAAGTTCCCCCGCCGGATAAGGACCCCCCTGTACTGCGCAGGTGCAGCGCTTGCGCAGTACGAAGGACTACGGAGCTTCCGAAAATTGCTGAACCTAAACAGCTCTGAGTGAACTCTACACCGCGCAGGCGCAGTTAACGTGTAATTGTACGAGGCGATGCCGCACGCTCCTGATGCTCGTGCTACTCTGCAAGGGGCGTCTATCGTGTAACTAAGGGGCGGGTCTAGTATTACTGTAACCAAGGGGCGCATTTATTATTATTGTTATATATCGAGCTCTGCCCATTAATTTAACATTCGCCCTCTTCTGTAGCCATCCGCCCCTTACACGATATAATAATAATAGACCCGCCCCTTACACAATATAATAATAATAGACCCGCCCCTTACACAATATAATAATAATAGACCCGCCCCTTACACGATATAATAATAATAGATCCGCCCCTTACACGATATAATAATAATAGACCCGCCCCTTACACGATATAATAATAATAGACCCGCCCCTTACACGATATAATAATAATAGATCCGCCCCTTACACGATATAATAAAAATAGACCCGCCCCTTACACGATATAATAAAAATAGACCCGCCCCTTACACGATATAATAATAATAGACCCCGCCCCTTACACGATATATAATAATAATAGACCCGCCCCTTACACGATATAATAATAATAGATCCGCCCCTTACACGATATAATAAAAATAGACCCGCCCCTTGCTTACACGCTATAACAGATCTGCCCCTTGGTTAGAGTAATAATAGAGCAGCCCCTTGGTTACACCATATATAACAATAATAATAAATGCGCCCCTTGGTTGCAGTAATACTAGACCCGCCCCTTAGTTACACGTATAGAATATTAAAAAAAAAAGTCAGTTACTTTGCTGAGTAACTAATTACTTTTCCAATGTAGTAACTGAGTTACTAACGCAATTACTTTTTGGGAGAAGTAATTTGTAACTTAACTAATTACTTTTTTAAAGTAAGATGACCAACACTGCTTGTAGGATGCTTGTAGAACGGGAGTGTCGAGTACCTTACAGCGGAGCCTGAAATGACGAGGGCGGCCTCTTGCGTGGTCCCGGTCCTAGCACCCCTGGAGGTGGAGACGGGAACTGCTAGGGCGGCGGAAGGGTGCAGGTGCCTGTAGGCAGGTAAATAGCAGGTCAGGAACAAGCAGGAATCGGCAACGGGCTGGCAGAGAGGTACACAGATGGCAGGCAGGCTCGTGGTCGGGGGCAGGCAAAGGTCGGCAACAGGCTAGGCAGCAAAGTACCAAATCAGAAGACAGAGCCGTAGTCAGAAGTCCAAGCCGGGGTTGATGCAGGAAAACAGGGGCAGACAAGGTTGCAGGGGTAATCCAAGAGAGTAGGTAACAGCAGGTATACAGGAACAAGCTGAGACAATCCAGCACTGATGCTAAGTGGCTCCTTCCAATGGATGTGCCTAGTGCGCATGTCCGTTCCAATGGATGTGCCTAGTGCGCATGTCCGTTCCAATGGATGTGCCTAGTGCGCATGTCCGTTCCAATGGATGTGCCTAGTGCGCATGTCCGTTCCAATAGGTGTGCCTAGTGCGCATGTCCGTTCCAATGGATGTGCCTAGTGCGCATGTCTGTTCCAATGGATGTGCCGATGCGCATGTCCGTTCTAATGGATGTGCCTAGTGCGCATGTTCGTTCCAATGGATGTGCCTAGTGTGCATGTCCCTTCCAATGGATGTGCCTAGTGCGCATGTCTGTTCCAATAGATGTGCCTAGTGCGCATGTCCGTTCCAATGGTTGTGCCTAGTGCGCATGCTTGTTCCAATGGATGTGCCTAGTGCGCATGTCCGTTCCAATAGATGTGCCTAGTGCGCATGTCCCTTCCAATGGATGTGCCTAGTGCGCATGTCCGTTCCAATAGATGTGCCTAGTGCGCATGTCCGTTCCAATGGATGTGCCTAGTGCGCATGTCCGTTCCAATGGATGTGCCTAGTGCACATGTCCGTTCCAATGGATGTGCCTAGTGCGCATGTCCGTTCCAATGGATGTGCCTAGTGCACATGTCCGTTCCAATGGATGTGCCTAGTGCGCATGTCCGTTCTAATGGATGTGCCTAGTGCACGTGTCCGTTCCAATGGATGTGCCTAGTGCGCATGTCCGTTCCAATGGATGTGCCGATGCGCATGTCCTTTCTAATGGATGTGCCTAGTGCACATGTCCGTTCCAATGGATGTGCCTAGTGCGCATGTCCGTTCCAATGGATGTGCCTAGTGCACATGTCCGTTCCAATGGATGTGCCTAGT
Organism: Lithobates sylvaticus; assembly: GCA_028564925.1. Taxonomy (NCBI): domain Eukaryota; kingdom Metazoa; phylum Chordata; class Amphibia; order Anura; family Ranidae; genus Lithobates; species Lithobates sylvaticus. The sequence continues at coordinate 14,957,608 of CM053026.1, read as the reverse complement.
GCGCATGTCCGTTCTAATGGATGTGCCTAGTGCGCATGTCCGTTCCAATGGATGTGCCTAGTGCGCATGTCCGTTCCAATGGATGTGCCTAGTGCACGTGTCCGTTCCAATGGATGTGCCTAGTGCGCATGTCCGTTCCAATGGATGTGCCTAGTGCGCATGTCTGTTCCAATGGATGTGCCGATGCGCATGTCCTTTCTAATGGATGTGCCTAGTGCGCATGTCCGTTCCAATGCATGTACCTAGTGCGCATGTTCGTTCCAATGGATGTGCCTAGTGTGCATGTCCCTTCCAATGGATGTGCCTAGTGCGCATGTCTGTTCCAATAGATGTGCCTAGTGCGCATGTCCGTTCCAATGCATGTGCCTAGTGCGCATGTTCGTTCCAATGGATGTGCCTAGTGCGCATGTCCGTTCCAATGGTTGTGCCTAGTGCGCATGTCCGTTCCAATGGATGTGCCTAGTGCGCATGTCCGTTCCAATGGATGTGCCTAGTGCGCATGTCCGTTCCAATGGATGTGCCTAGTGCGCATGTCCGTTCCAATGGATGTGCCTAGTGCGCATGTCCGTTCTAATGGATGTGCCTAGTGCGCATGTCCGTTCCAATGGATGTGCCTAGTGCGCATGTCCGTTCCAATGGATGTGCCTAGTGCGCATGTCCGTTCCAGTGGATGTGCCTAATGCGCATGTTCGTTCCAATGGATGTGCCTAGTGCGCATGTTCGTTCCAATGGATGTGCCTAGTGCGCATGTCCGTTCCAATAGATGTGCCTAGTGCGCATGTCCGTTCCAATGGATGTGCCTAGTGCGCATGTCCGTTCCAATAGATGTGCCTAGTGCGCATGTCCGTTCCAATAGATGTGCCTAGTGCGCATGTCCGTTCCAATGGATGTGCCTAGTGCGCATGTCCGTTCCAATAGATGTGCCTAGTGCGCATGTCCGTTCCAATGGATGTGCCTAGTGCGCATGTCCGTTCCAATGGATGTGCCTAGTGCGCATGTCCGTTCCAATGGATGTGCCTAGTGCGCATGTCCGTTCCAATGGATGTGCCTAGTGCGCATGTCCGTTCCAATGGATGTGCCTAGTGCGCATGTCCGTTCCAATGGATGTGCCTAGTGCGCATGTCCGTTCTAATGGATGTGCCTAGTGCGCATGTCCGTTCCAATGGATGTGCCTAGTGCGCATGTCCGTTCCAATGGATGTGCCTAGTGTGCATGTCTGTTCCAATGAATGTGCCGATGCGCATGTCCGTTCCAGTGGATGTGCCTAATGCGCATGTCCCTTCCAATGGATGTGCCTAGTGCGCGTGTCCGTTCCAATGGATGTGCCTAGTGCGCATGTCCGTTCCAATAGATGTGCCTAGTGCGCATGTCTGTTCCAATGGATGTGCCTAGTGCGCATGTCGGTTCCAATGGATGTGCCTAGTGCGCATGTCGGTTCCAATGGATGTGCCGATGCGCATGTCGGTTCCAATGGATGTGCCGATGCGCATGTCGGTTCCAATGGATGTGCCGATGCGCATGTCGGTTCCAATGGATGTGCCGATGCGCATGTCGGTTCCAATGGATGTGCCGATGCGCATGTCGGTTCCAATGGATGTGCCGATGCGCATGTCGGTTCCAATGGATGTGCCGATGCGCATGTCCGTTCCAATGGATGTGCCTAGTGCGCATGTCCGTTCCAATGGATGTGCCTAGTGCGCATGTCCCTTCCAATGGATGTGCCTAGTGTGCATGTCCCTTCCAATGGATGTGCCTAGTGTGCATGTCCCTTCCAATGGATGTGCCTAGTGCGCATGTCCGTTCCAATGGATGTGCCTAGTGCGCATGTCGGTTCCAATGGATGTGCCGATGCGCATGTCCGTTCTAATGGATGTGCCTAGTGCGCATGTCCGTTCCAATGGATGTGCCTAGTGCGCATGTCCGTTCCAATGGATGTGCCTAGTGCGCATGTCCGTTCCAATGGATGTGCCTAGTGCGCATGTCCGTTCCAATGGATGTGCCTAGTGCGCATGTCCGTTCCAATGGATGTGCCTAGTGTGCATGTCCGTTCCAATGGATGTGCCTAGTGCGCATGTCCGTTCCAATGGATGTGCCTTGTGTGCATGTCCGTTCCAATGGATGTGCCTAGTGCGCATGTCCGTTCCAATGGATGTGCCTAGTGTGCATGTCCGTTCCAATGGATGTGCCTTGTGTGCATGTCCGTTCCAATGGATGTGCCTAGTGCGCATGTCCGTTCCAATGGATGTGCCTTGTGTGCATGTCCGTTCCAATGGATGTGCCTAGTGCGCATGTCCGTTCCAATGGATGTGCCTAGTGTGCATGTCCGTTCCAATGGATGTGCCTAGTGCGCATGTCCGTTCCAATGGATGTGCCTTGTGTGCATGTCCGTTCCAATGGATGTGCCTAGTGCGCATGTCCGTTCCAATGGATGTGCCTAGTGTGCATGTCCGTTCCAATGGATGTGCCTTGTGTGCATGTCCGTTCCAATACATGGTGCAGCTCTGCATAGAAACCAAATAGCTTCCATTTTGTCAAAGTTTAATTGAGCAAGCTGAAGTTAGAAGCTGATTAGCTATCATGCACAGATGCACCAGATTTTTCCGTTTCCAGATTTAGTAAATCAACCCCATTATGTCCCGTTTACGTAATCCTTATCAAGTGGTTGAGGCATGCCATTTGTAAACTGCACATATAGCAGGGGGTCTTCCATAATGGGCAGACTTCAGCCAAAGCCCCTTTCCATAGTGGCCAGTGTGGTTAGGCTCAGCACCCATCCAGACATCATCAACAGAAAAGAGCATTAACTGTACCTATCAGGTTCCTGTCTTGACCAGCATCTGGTGGAAGCTAAGAGAGCCCAGGCCGCAAAAGTAGTTGGTGCTGTAAGGGTTCCCTCTGCCAGGCACAGGTCTGAAGAGGAGCCGGTAGCTAGCTACACTATATTACCAAAAGTATTGGGACACCTGCCTTTACACGCACATGGACTTTAATGACATCCCAGTCTTAGTCCGTAGGGTTCAATATTGTGTTGGCCCCGCCCTTTGCCGCTTTAACAACTTAAACTCTTCTGGTAAGGCCGTCCACAAGGTTTAGGAGGGTGTCTATGGGAAAGTTTGACCATTCTTCCAGAAGTGCATTTGTGAGGCCAGGCACTGATGTTGATCGAGAAGGCCTGGCTCGCAGTCTCCGCTCTAATTCATCCCAAAAGTGTTCGATCGGGTTGAGATCAGGGGTCCTCCACCCCAAACACGCTCATCCATGGTTTTTATGGACCTTGCTTTGTGCACTGGTGCGCAGTCATGTTGGAACAGGAAGGGGACATCCCCCAAACTGTTCCCACAAAGTTGGGAGCATGAAATTATCCAAAATGTCTTGGTATGTTGAGGCCTTAAGAGTTCCCTTCACTGGAACTAAGGGGCCAAAACCAACCCCTGAAAAACAACCCCACACCATAATCCCCCCTCCACCAAATGGTTTGGATCAGTGCACAAAGCAAGGTCCATAAAGACATGGATGAGTCCTGACCTCAACCCGATAGAACACCTTTGGGATGAATTAGAGCGGAAACTGCGAGCCAGGCATTTTCGTCCAACATCAGTGCCTGACATCACAGATGCTCTTCTGGAAGAATGGTCAAACATTCCCATAGACACACCTCCTAAACCTTGTGGACGGCCTTCCCAGAAGAGTTGAAGCTGTTATAGCTGCAAAGGATGGGCCAACTCAATATTGAACCCTACAGACATTATGGTATCACGCTATGGTCCTTTATTTTATCCTTATGATCCAATATGCCACGTACCACATGAACCATTGAAACCAAGGGCTTAGATCCACCGCGAGGAGGCTTCCGTGAGGGTCCCCCCCGTTTTATGTATGGTTGATGATCCTGAATGCTATTTGCCTTTTACCATCTGGTAAGCGGCTTTTGTATCGGTGACGGGATTCACTAACTGTGTAGGAGCACAGTGGTGGTCCAATACAGGACACTTATTTTTGAAGAGTTCACTTATTCAATCAAGTTTTCACATTTTCATTTATGGACTTCAATTACTATAGTGTTATTATGGTCTACTGTTTATTTCACTGCTAACAAGAGGTACTGAGATTTCACTGGAGTGTATAGGAATTTTTTTGTTATATATATTTGATTGTTTGTATTCTTATCTCTTTTTTGGCGCAGTTTTTCTTGCTAACGTAGTGCAAGGGCCTGCCTGATTGCATGCAAATTGAAACTCTTATGCCCTGTACACACGATCGGACATTTCGACAAAAAAAATCCATGGATTTTTTCCAACGGATGTTGGCTCAAACTTGTCTTGTCTTAAACTTGCACACACACGGTCACACAAATCTTGTTGTAAATTCCGCACGTCAAGAACTCAACACATACAACGAGCCGAGAAAAATGAAGTTCAATAGCCAGTGCGGCTCTTCTGCTTGATTCCGAGCATGCGTGGAACTTTGTGCGTCGGAATTGTGTACACACGACCAGAATTTACGAATTTTGTTGTCGGAAAATTTGAGAACCAGCTCTCAAATTTTGTGGGATGGAAATTCCAATGGAAAATGTCTGATATATATACTGTTTATTTAAAGAGAACTCTTCAAATTTTACAAATAAATGTAAAAGAAGAAAAAAAGAAAAATCCAGAAAGATATACCATGAGTACCAGAAACTTTGATTTATTTATTTTTTTGTATATGGGTTTTATGTCTTCAGGTTGTTGTTCCTGTGTATGTCTTTCTATGTCCTGTATATCCAGAAGTGAACTCCACCATCATTAAAAATGACTCTTTCAGTCCAACAGCCAGGAAGACGCCATGATCGTCACCCAACTGCCCATGAAGCATACGCTGGCCGATTTCTGGGCGCTGGTCTGGGACTACAAGTGCACAGCGGTGGTGATGATGCAGCGAGCGCAGGACCTGCAGGAGGTCAGCAACTTTATTAGTTCATCCTCAAAGTGACCATGTGTGCCTCAGACACATTGCCAAGTGACACTTCAAATATCGTATCAGATATTGCTCATGGAGATACCCCAGAGATCCCAGATATACAGGAAGCTCTGTAATGACAACCCTACCCACTCCCACCTCGTGCATTTTACCACATGCCAATTATCATGATGGGTGGCTTCCTCAGCCAACTTTTAAAGTGGTTTTAAAGTCAAAGAATAAATCCTGTGAAGCTTCACATCAATGCAGACCCGCTGGTGATGAAATGAATGGATGAATACCGTAAATGTCTCAGCATGGGCTCCCATCAGGCCAAGCCCCCAATTTGTTTTGCTCCACCCCTACGATGATTAACCACTTTCAGACCGGACCAATTTGCAGCCAAAGGACCAGGCCCCTTTTTGCGATTCGGCACTGCGTCGCTTTAACTGACAATTGCGCGGTCGTGCGACGTGGCTCCCAAACAAAATTGACGTCCTTTTTTTACCACAAATAGAGCTTTCTTCTGGTGGTATTTGATCGCCCCTGCGGTTTTTATTTTTTGCGCTATAAACAAAAAAGAGCGACAATTTTGAAAAAAAAAAAACGCATTCTTTTTTATTTTTTGCTATAATAAATATCCCCCAAAAATATATAAAAAAAAACATTTTTTTTTCCTCAGTTTAGGCCGATACGTATTCTTCTACATATTTTTGGTAAAAAAAAATCGCAATTAGCGATTATTGATTGGTTTGAGCAGAAGTTATAGCGTTTATAAGATAGGGGATAGTTTTATAGCATTTGTATTAATAATTTTTTTTACTAGTAATGGCGGCGATCAGCGATTTTTATTGTGACTGCGACATTATGGCAGACACATCGGACATTTTTGACACATTTTTGGGACCATTGTCATTTATACAGCAATCAGTGCTATTTAAATGCATTGATTCCTGTATAAATGACACTGGCAGTGAAGGGGTTAACCACAAGGGGGCAGTGTAGGGGTTAAGTATGCCTAGGGGTGTGTTTCTTACTGTGGGGGGGGCGTGGCTGTCAGCTAGTGAATGCTGATCTCTGCTCCAATCACAGGGAGCAGAGGTCGGCGTCACTAGTTGCTAGGCAGAACGGGGAGATGCTGTTTATTTCCGCATCTCCCCGTTCAGCCTTCCCGTGAAACAATCGCGGGTGTCCCCGCGGCGATCGAGTCCGCGGGACCCGCGACCGGCCCCACGGGGGTCCTGACCGGCGCTCCCGATGGCACGGCGGCATTTAAAAAGGGACTTATATATACGCCCTTATGTCTGTCCGTGCCATTCTGCCGACGTACATCGGTGTGCGCCGGTCGGGAAGCGGTTAAGCTCTGAGGGGCGGAGTAAAATCCATTGGGGGCATGACCTGGCCAGAGCCTATGCTGAGACTGCCATTCATTTCATTAACAGCGGATCAGCATTGATGTGCGGCTTCACGGGATTTATCATTTGCTCAACAGATACATGGAGCCTGGTTGCCCTTCAAAGTCCCGATTTTCCTATGGGGGTTTTGTTTTTTTCTATGCCTGGAGTCAGGACAAGCTCCTTCTGTCAGCGATATTCTAAGCTTTTCCCTATAAGCAAATCATTTCTTTGTCTTAAAAGCACAAACACTGCTCTCTTATACAATACCAGGAAAGCACGCTTTTATGTCTCCAAGTAACACAGACAGACTCTGGTATCACGTTGAGCTCCGCAGAATCCTGCCATTGAATGCTTTTCTCATTTATTTATACTGTCAACATGAATAAACAAAGGAAGGTGGTGGCTTCAGAATCAGCCAATCAGACACTTGTATTCGAAGGTGGTGGCTTCAGAATCAGCCAATCAGACACTTGTATTCTTTCAAAAGAACCAATCACACACACATGTGTATATATTCAAATAGAAATACAGTAGTGACGTGTGTAGACGGTCATGTTCAGAGCCATGCGGCAAGCGTTTTACAAGACACAAAGGACACGATCGTGTGCACATTCCCACTGCTACCAATGACGCAAGCCATACTCTATCATGGCTCAGTGGGCCATGATTTTGTATGGTTATGCTATGGTTCCCATGTACGCAGATCTGCTTACTTAGGAGTTTAGATTAGATCGCCATGGAGTGGCCAGTCCCTTGGTGAGGCATAAACAAACATCCCTAAAAGAGCAAACAGATCTGCCGTGTCCACGAGAAGGTTTCCGCAGCCAATGGTCTTCCACCAACGTCTGTATGTGCGAATACCCTCACATGAGCGTATTACAGCAAAACTGACACTGGGGGACATCTGACAACATACATTAATAAAATATTCCACAACACTTCCTTGGCCGGCACTCACAGCGGTGGACAGAGTACTGTTCTCCCTTGTAGCCTGAGCGCCACACATTCTCTGTTATTGGTTCTAAAGTCAAAATAGCTTTTTAGCTAGCTTCTTATTTTATTCTGAATTTTTGCATACAAAACTAACACGTTGAACAGAAGGGATACAGAGATATTAGGACATTGTTGAAGTAGATACACTTCTCCTCCATTCATTCGAACATATTCAACGTAAGTTAAAAGCCACCTCTTACTCTACATCTAACAAAGCAGGGAAAAAACTAGCACAACGCCTTAAAGGGAGAAAAAACAAAGATAAAATCACTCACTTGTTCCACCCCTATACTAAAGAAAAACTGACTAACCCCCAGGATATAGCAAACGCTTTCAGCACTTACTATAGTGAACTCTATAACATTAAACAAGACCCATCCACATTCCAACCCACAGAAGATAATATAAATACATTTCTACAACAAATTACTCTCCCCTCACTAACTGAAGCAGAACTAGCTTCCTTAAATGAACCTTTCACTGAACAAGAGATTTCCTCCACAATAAATTCACTACCCCCAGGGAAAGCTCCTGGACCGGATGGTCTATCCGGAGAATACTATAAAAAATTCTCCAATCAATTAACCCCATAAATAACACAAATGTTCAATAACGCTGCCTCCTCTTCAACATTTGCTAAGGAATCATTGAATGCTATTATCATTACATTACCGAAACCAGGAAAAGAACCATCTCGCCCTGAGAATTTCCGTCCCATATCATTACTTAACCTAGACACAAAAATCTATGCCAAAACCATAGCCAGACGATTAATAGAAATTATGCCTGACCTTATCCATAAGGATCAATCAGGGTTCACCAGAGGCCGACAAGCCCCCGATGCAACAAGGCGCATGATAAACTTGATTCATCATGCAGAATCCAGCGGAACGCCTTCTCTGTTGCTTTCACTAGACGCAGAGAAGGCGTTCGACAGGGTTCATTGGTCCTATCTTCAAAAAGTACTTCTGAAATTCGGCTTCAGAGATCATATATTCAAAGCCATTATGGCACTATACACCATCCCAACAGCACAAGTATACTCAGCAGACATGTTATCAGAACCATTTGATATCACCAATGGTACACGCCAAGGGTGTCCCCTGTCACCGATTATTTTTAACCTGCTGATGGAACCTTTGGCGCAACATGTACGTTCCAACCCCTTAATTACCGGATTAACTATAGGCAAAACCTCACACAAAATTAGCCTATTCGCGGACGACGTGATCTTAATCATCACTAATCCATCATCCTCTCTATTAGAAGTACATAAACTACTAGAATGGTTCGGTCAGGTCTCATATTATAAATTAAATAAAACCAAATCACAAATCTTAGATCTTAAAATAGACGCCATAACCAAAAATTTACTTCAAATGCAATACCCCTTCACATGGTCAGACAATAACATATCATATCTGGGGATCCATCTTACACGTTCGGTCAAACATCTTTTCTCAGCCAATTTTAAACCATTACTTTCCAAATTAAAAATAGAAAGCCAATCCATAACAAAACAAGAAATATCATGGTCTGGTAGACTCGCAGCCTTTAAAATGTTCCACCTGCCCCAAATTCTCTATCTATTCAGAACACTACCCATACCGAAATATTACTTCAAATCTCTCCAAACTTTACTCAATAAATGCATATGGAAAAATACCAAACCCAGATGCGCGCACTCGACGCTTAGGAAACATAAATCAGCGGGAGGCTCAGGTACCATAGATTTTGAAGACTACTATATAGCATCAGTTCTAGATCAACTTAAAGATTGGTTTCACCCATGCCCAGACAAATTATGGAGCAAAATAGAATACTCATACTTAAACCGCCCAAACCTACAATGGTGGATAATGAGCACTCCCTTGGGATCACATCTACCACCAATAATACCACCTTCTATGAAAGCATCAGCCATAGCATGGAAAAAATTGGCCCAATCCAGTCATACCTACCCTAACACACCACCAATTCCAATTCCAATCGAAACACTCCATCACATATCACCAGACTTATCGTTATCTAAATGGTCTAACCAAGGAATCAAATCTATTCAAGAATTATTCCAAAACTCCAAACTCAAATCCTTCCCTCTCCTACAACGCGAATTTAATCTACCGGATACAGAAATGTTCACGTATATAAGAGTAAAGCACAGCCTTCATAAAATATACACCCCTCTATATACAATACATCCAAAAGCATGGCAATTCCTAACAAACCAATCTCCACACGTAAAAGGGATTTCTCTGATCAATAATTTGCTTCACCAAAAAAAAGTTTCACTAAGGCACCTCCTCATATACAATGGGAGGGGGACTTGGGGAAAAAATACACAGACCAACAATGGCAACAAGCACTACAAACAATCTACAAAGCAACTAAATGCTCCGCTTTATGGGAACTCGCCCAAAAACTATCCCTAAGATGGTACTTGACCCCATCAAAAATAGCATTATTCAGTAAAAACACCCCAAATCTACAGTGGTGTGAAAAAGTGTTTGCCCCCTTCCTCATTTCCTGTTCCTTTGCATGTTTGTCACACTTAAGTGTTTCGGAACATCAAACCAATTTAAACAATAGTCAAGGACAACACAAGTAAACACAAAATGCAATTTGTAAATGAAGGTGTTTATTATTAAAGGTGAAAAAAAATCGAAACCATCATGGCCCTGTGTGAAAAAGTGATTGCCCCCTAAACCTAATAACTGGTTGGGCCACCCTTAGCAGCAACAACTGCAACCAAGCGTTTGCGATAACGTTCAATGAGGCTTTTACAGCGTCCTGGAGGAATTTTGGCCCACTCATCTTTGCAGAATTGTCCTAATTCAGTTACATTAGAGGGTTTTCGAGCATGAACGGCCTTTTTAAGGTCATACCACAACATCTCAATAGGATTCAGGTCAGGAATTTGGCTAGGCCACTCCAAAGTCTTCATTTTGTTTTTCTTCAGCCATTCGGTGGTGGACTTGCTGGTGTGTTTAGGATCATTGTCCTGCTGCAGAACCCAAGTTCGTTTCAGCTTGAGTACACGAACAGATGGTCGGACATTCTCCTTCAGGATCTCTTGGTAGACAGCAGAATTCATAGTTCCTTTTATCACGGCAAGTCTTCCAGGTCCTGAAGCAGCAAAACAGCCCCAGACCATCACACTACCACCACCATATTTTACTGTTGGTATAATGTTCTTTTTCTGAAATGCAGTGTTCCTTCTACGCCAGATATACTTGGACACACACCTTCCAAAGAGTTCCACTTTTGTCTCATCGGTCCACAGAATGTTGTCCCAAAAGTCTTGGGGATCATCAAGATGTGTTGTGGAGAAATTGAGACGAGCTTTGATGTTCTTTTTGCTCAGCAGTGGTTTTCTCCTTGGAACTCTGCCATGCAGGCCATTTTTGCCCAGTCTTTTCCTGATGGTGGAGGCATGAACGCTGACCTTAACTGAGGCAAGTGAGGCCTGCAGTTCCTTGGACGTTGTTGTGGGGTCTTTTGTGACCTCTTGGATGAGTCGTCGCTGCGCTCTTGGGGTAATTTTGGGCGGCCGGCCACTCCTGGGAAGGTTCACCACTGTTCCATGTCTTCACCATTTGTGGATAATGGCTCTCACTGTGGTTCGCTGGATTCCCAAAGCTTTGGAAATGGCTTTATAACCCTTTCCAGACTGATAGATCTCAATTAATTTCTTTCTCAATTGTTCCTGAATTTCTTTGGGTCTCGGCATGATGTGTAGCTTTTAAGGATCTTCTGGTGGACCTTACTGTGTCAAGCAGCTCCTATTTAAGTGATGCCTTGATTGTGAACAGGTGTGGCAATAATCAGGCCTGGGTGTGGCTAGAGAAATTGAACTCAGGTGTGGACAACCACAGTTATAGTATGTTTTAACAAGGGGGGCAATCACTTTTTCACACAGGGCCATGATGGTTTGGATTTTTTTTCACCTTTAATAATAAACACCTTCATTTACAAATTGCATTTTGTATTTACTTGTGTTGTCCTTGACTATTGTTTAAATTGGTTTGATGTTCCAAAACACTTAAGTGTGACAAACATGCAAAGGAACAGGAAATGAGGAAGGGGGCAAACACTTTTTCACACCACTGTATGTTGGAGATGTAATTCAGCCAAGGGTGACATCCTACACATATTTTGGCAGTGTAAAAGTATTAATAACTACTGGGAAAATATTTTTAAAGTCATATCAGATGTCACAAAACAACACATAAATATGTCACCTGACCTAGCAATCCTTAATCTGAATATAGATTCCATACCATGGCCCTATATACATGTAATAACACATATCTTACTAGCTGCAAGACTGAGTATCACAAGGCTATGGAAATCAGACAAAACACCATCAATAGAAAACACACTTGAACTGGTTAACACACATTATAGCTACGAAATAACTATGGCCTCAAGTAGAGACCGCCTAGCGAAAGAAAACAGACTTTGGTTACCATGGAAACAATGGAAAGGTGCCAAATAATTTCTGAAATAAGAATGCCTATTTCTAGTTCAGTCATGATATAGCACTAAGTCAGTAAAGAAAATCTGATCAGTTATCAGTATTGAATATACCAATACTTTGTTAAATAAAATACAGTGGTTACACAATTTCCACGGAAATTAATTTTCACACCCCCAGGGGACAAAATAGATCCCAATAGGGGTCCCTTGGAGGTGTGATAAGTAACAACATCTCATAGTAACCATTGATTCACACCTGTTATATAAGTTTCAGCATTTATTATTATTAGTTAAATATTTGCTATGTTTTATGTTAACATAACGTATGTAAGAAACTTTCCTACAAATGGAATAATACACTAAGGCCCCTTTCAGACGAGGCGGACTCCGCTTGCACGGAGCCCGCCTCTGTCCGCCGGCTCAGCGGGGGATCTGTCCGTTGATCTCCGCTGAGCCGGCGGATGACAAGCCTCTCTCCGCTCACTGAGCGGGGAGGGGCTTGCGAGCGCCGCTGATCTCTATGGAGAGATCGGATGAAAACGGACAGTGTGTCCGTTTTCACCCGATCTCACCCGATCCGACGGATCTGGACGTGTGGTCCATACGTCTGGATTTGGCGGATCGGACCGGATCGGATGTCAGCGGACATGTCTCCGCTGACATCCGACGCTCCATAGAGTAACATGGAGCGCCCGTTCAGATCCGCCGTCAAAACTGACAGGCGGATCTGAACGGGCCTTCCGTGTGAAAGGGGCCTAACTTGTATAACGCTAACAATGTTTACATTGTTTAAATGTTTATATATAAAAATTTCAATAAAAATCTATTGTTGAAAAAAAAAAAAAAGAAACATATGGCTTATGATTGAGTAAGGACATGAAGTGCTAAGGGTTGGGCACCACCATCTTGGAACAGCTAGCCAAATTTTTTTATTTATTTTTTTACCTTAATGCAGCCTTTTTCAACAAGGGTGTCCAGCCACTCTGGGGTGCCTTCAGGTTTTTTCAGGGGTGCCTTGGCAAAATGCCTACAAATTACCCAAAAATTATATACAAGCCAGCGGGTTGGATCACGTCTGCCTTTAAGTTACACAAAGCCACAAGTACGCACCATTACAACCTTCTATCCGCCAGCGTCCTAATGACCAATAACGTCATTGGTTGATGATAAGGAGGACATTGCGCCTCTTGCACAGCATCCATCGGAATACTAGTCGGCCCCCAGCCGGCTACATCCTCATTATAAAAAAAAATATATGAAAATTAAACATTTGGCTCCAGGGGGGACGTATAGAGAAGATATCAGTGTTGTAGTCATGCTTTTTTACAGTGCAATGGACCAGCAAGTGACACCGCAGGTAGCAGCGGTGTCCCCTTCCTGGCTATGGAGTATGGTAGAGTGAATTGCAAGACTGACTAAGTGTCTGTATAAGTGCTTTGGTGGGTGAAACAATACTTTAGGTGTATTCAGCAGTGAAGTGAAAATAATGTTTTAAACCATTTTACTCCATACAGAACGGTGCCAGGTTCTGGCCAGAGAAAGGAGAGACCTGCTATGGTGCCTTCAAAGTCAGGACAATGGCCAAGAACCAAGGACATGGCTACACGACCTTAACGCTCAACCTGAGGAGGAGTAAAGGGGTGAGAGCAAGTGGGGACCAACAGAGGCAGCCAATGAGCTAGTTTGTCTACTATAATGTACATCCATTTCACAGGAAGGCCAGCTTATACTTATTTTATGATGAATATTGTTGTTTCCCAGCACCCAGATAGCGGCCTGGAGGTGAGGCTATTCCAGTTGGACTCATGGCCATTGGACCGATCTTTGCCGGAGAATCCTGCAGTTCTCATCAGTCTGGTTGGAGAAGCAGAGAAGTGCCAACAGCAGACATCGGACAGTCACATCTTGGTCACCTGCTGGTAAGCTAAGCATTTCTCATGGCTCCTGGCCGACACTGGATGGAAGGGGAAGTAACACACGTTACATGCAGTTGACCTGTAGTTAGATTAGATTATGCTTCGGCTCACGTTCTCCATCTTAGTATAGGAAATAAAGGGGGAAAGAATAAGACCGTTAATAGGGGGGGGGGGGTACAGGCAGTACTCCTGCATCGGGCCTGGGCCATATTGAAAACAGGGCAGGAAACAGGACAGCATGAAGGAGAAAAGTCAAGGCAGGGCTAAGGTTAATGGATCAGCTCACTGGGCTTATGTCCCAGGCCCGGATCTAGTGGGGTGCTGGGCTGAGCTTTGTCTCCCCCCCCCCCCCCCCCCCCCCCAGATTTTAGTTGTGCCCCCCACCCAGGTCTCTAAGAGTGCATCCACTGATCTATGAGGCAGTCTGGTGGGGACACCTGAAGTAAGGAGGATTTTGATGGGGACAGTTGATGTAAGGGGAATTATAATGAGGACAATTGATGTAAGGGGAAATCGAATCGGGACAAGTGATGTACAGGGGTAAAAGGATGGGGACAGTTGATGTAAGGCGGCACTCTAAAGGGGACATTTGGTGTAGGGGGACTCTGATGGGGACAGTTGATGTAAGAGGTCTCTGATGGGGACAGTTTATGTAAGGGGACATTCTGTGGTGGCAGTTGATGTAGAGGGGCACTCTGATGGGGACAGGTGATGTACAGGGGACTTTGATTGGGCCATTCAATGTATGGGGGACTCTGATGGGGACAGGTGATGTAGATGGGACTTTGATTGAGACATTCGATGTATGGGGGACTCTGATGGGGACAGGTGATGTAGAGGGGACTTTGATTGGGACATTTGATGTATGGGGGACTCTGATGGGGACAGGTGATGTAGAGGGGAATTTGATTGAGACATTCGATGTATGGGGGACTCTGATGGGGACAGGTGATGTAGAGGGGACTTTGATTGGGACATTCGATGTATGGGGGACTCTGATGGGGACAGGTGATGTAGAGGGGACTTTGATTGGGACATTTGATGTATGGGGGACTCTGATGGGGACAGGTGATGTAGAGGGGAATTTGATTGAGACATTCGATGTATGGGGGACTCTGATGGGGACAGGTGATGTAGAGGGGACTTTGATTGGGACATTCGATGTATGGGGACAACTGATGTACAAAGGCACTCTGATGGGGGGCAGTTAATGTAGTGGGGCACTCTGATAGAGACATTTGATCTAGCTGGGACTCTGATGGGGACAGTTTACGTAAGAGGGCACACTGATTGGGACATTTAATGTAGGAGGACTCTGATGGGGACAGTGGCTGTAAGGGGTCGCTGATTGGGAAAGTTCATGTAAGGGGGCATTCTGATGGGGCAGATGTAAGGGGGCATTCTGATGGGGCAGATGTAAGGGGGCATTCTGATGGGGCAGATAATGTAAGGGATTGCTCTGGTGTGGATAGTTAATGTAGGGAGGTACTTTGAATGATGTAAAGAGGAACTCTGAAGGGGACAACTGATGTAAAGAGGGACTCTGATGAGGACCCCTGATGTAAGGGGGGGCTCTGACAGGAATGCTTGATATAAGAAGGCACAGACTGACTTTTTTAGCCTAGATAGCCTAGATCTGGCCCCTTTATATCTCCCCAGCCCTGGAGGGGAGAGGGACTCTGGTGATTTTTGGCAGAGACATCTATTGCTGACTGCTTCCATCTTGGGGCCTTAGGGATAGCAGAGGAGGGGACTGTCAGGTAGGCTATACGGGGCCCCTTGACCTCTAATGGTGACCTTGGGAAATAAGATTAGCAGTGTGGGTATTGGAAGGACCCACCACCCTTATATTTCCAACCCCAATCATTTTAGTGTCTCTATTGCTCTGACAAATTCCTGGCAAAAATTGTCCCTCTTCTTTGATTCAAAAGAAATAGATGGGGGAAGGAAAGGGGGTGGTGGTCAGGGTATTGGAGGACCCCCATCTCATCAACATATTGGGGAGTCTCCCTTTTATATCTCAGCCCTACATGAACAGAGAATTTCTTATATCACAAATGTGACTCACAATTATCAGCTGATGGGGATCACTGATTGGCAGGCATTATTGTTTGGCACTGATTGGCATCCATTAGTGTACATCAGTGCCGCCTATCGATGCCCATCCGTGCCGCCTATCGATGTCCATCCGTGCCGCCTATCGATGCCCATCCGTGCCGCCTATGTGTACCCATCAGTGCCACCTATCAGTGCCCATCAGTGCCACCTTATCAGTGCCACCTTATCAGTGCCCGTCAGTGCAGCCCCATCAATGCCCATCAGTGAAGGAGAAAACTTACTTATTTACAAAGTTTTGTAACGGAAACCAAAATAATATTTTTTTGTTTTTTTTTAAATTGTCGGTCTTTTTTTTATTTGTGTAGCAGAAAATAAAAATCCCAGAGGTGATCAAATACCACCAAAATAAATCTCTATTTGTGGGAACAAAATGATAAAAATGTAGTTTGTGTACAGTGTAGCACGACCGCGCAATTGTCATTCAAAGTGAGACAGCGCTGAAAGCTGAAAATTGGTCTGGGCAGGAAGGTGTATAAGTGCCCCCCGGTATTGAAGTACTTAATATTATTTTTATTTTTTGAAACAAAATATGCAATAAAGTATTTTAACCATTTTTTCCCATCTCAATAGAGTATTGATGTGTAGGAATATGGAATAATCACATCTCATTCTCTTTGTCTGTAGTGATGGGGCCGCCCGGTCGGGTCTGTTCTGTGCCGGAGTCATAACCTGTGACCAGATCCGCAGTGAGGGCTGTTTGGATGTATCGCAGGCTGTGCGGTCACTCCGGAGAAGACGCTGCCAATTCATCCCTAATGTGGTAGGATGTATACATACACACTGCTTACAAGCTGCTATATAGATGAAATTGAGTCAAGTCAAGTTCCTCCACCCCAAGCTCGCTCATCTATGTCTTTATGGAGGGGGGCCAAGCGCAACCCCTGAAAAACAACCCCACACCATAATCCCCCCTCCACCAAATGATTGGGACCAGTGCACAAAGCAAGGTCCATAAAGACATGGATGAGCCAGTTTGAGGTGGAGGAACTTGACTGGCCTTCACCTCAACTAGATAGAACACCTTTGGGATGAATTAAAGCAGAGGCTGCGAGCCAGGCCTTCTTGTCCAACATCAGTGCCTGACCTCACTTTAATCACTAGAACCCCTAAACCCAGGCGCTAAAAGAAAAGCTTACCTTAGTCTTTATTACAGCAGAAACTCTGTAGAAAAGAAGTAATTTCATGACTTAAGAGGGGATTGTTATAGAGCATATGGTCAACTGTAACTCAATTTTTCACTCACAAATGCTCTTCTGGAAGAATGGTCAAACATTCCCATAGACACACTCCTAAACCTTGTGAACGGCCTTCCCAGAAGAGTTGAAGCTGTTATAGCTGCAAAGGGCGGGCCCAACTCAATATTGAACCCTACGGACTAAGACTAGGATGCCGTTAAAGTTCATGTGCGTGTAAAGGCAGGTGTCCCAACCATATAGATATACAGTGGATACAAAAAAGTCTACACACCCCTGTTAAAATGTCAGGTTTCTGTGATGTAAATAAATGAGACAACGATAAATAATTTCAGATCTTTTTCCACCTTTAATGTGACCTATAAACTGTACAACTCAATTGAAATACAAACTCAAATCTTTTAGGGGGGGGGAAGTAAAAATAAAAAAAATAAAATAATGTGGTTGCATTAAACCTTATAACTAGGGATGTAACTGTTTTCAGAATTAAGCACATTCAAACTCATGTTAAATAGGAGTCAGTACACACCTGCCATCATGTAAAGTTCCCTTAGATTAACCCCAACTAAAGTTCAGCTGTTCTAGTAGGTCTTTCCTGACATTCTCTTAGTCGCATCTTACAGCAAAAAAAGCAGGGCTCAAGTCCTGCGGGAACGCATGGGAACGGAGTTCCTGTACTTTTTCCACAACAGGAACTCAGTTCCCGTTAGCAGTCGTGTCCTGCAAGACTTTGAAGTATGTGAGCTGTGTGGCAGGTGCTACACCAGCAGCTGCCGACACAGCTCGCAATAGTAAGTGCAGCACACCTGACCATTCAGGCATTTCCAGTAGGGGGCCCCATGACAGCTTCCGCTTCGATCTACCTGTCAATCACAGCTAGCTGACAGGTAGATCAGGTCCCTGCTGCTAAGAGATTGTATTTAGTCAGACCTCTCGTGATGCGCTCCTCCCCGCCGGCCCCTCCTGATTTTCTGTCTCTTCATTCCCCCCCCCCCCCCAGTCTCCTGCATACTTGCGAGTGGATTTTGGGTGGGAGTTCCCACACTTTTTTCCCCAGGACTTGACCCCTGAAAAAAAGCCATGGTCCGCAGAGAGCTTCCAAAGCATCAGAGGGATCTCATTGTTAAACGGTATCAGTCAGGAGAAGGGTACAAAAGAACTTCCAAGGCATTAGATACACCATGTAACACAATGAAGACTGCCATCATCAAGTGGAGAAAATATGGCACAACAGTGACATTACCAAGAACTGGAGGTCCCTCCAAAATTGATGAGAAGAAAACTGGTCAGGGAGGCTGCCAAGAGGCCTACAGCAACATTAACCTCCTGAGATCCACACTATAGCCAAATGATGGCTACAGCACGGATCTAACTTGCCGGGACGACGTCTATTGACGTCGTCCCGTTCACGAGCGGCCTGCGCGCCCCCTGAAGGGCACGCACGGCGCGCTCTGTGATCAGTGAGTCTGTGAGACTCGCTGGATCACAGATCCGAGTAAAGGGTCCATCCCGACCCCTTACCACATGATCAGCTGTCAGCCAATGACAGCTGATCATGTGATAACAACAGAACCGGTAATCGGCTTTCTTTCCTCCTCGCGCTGAAAAGCCGATCACCGGTGGCAGTGAGAGGGACATCAGTCCTGATCACTGCAATGTGCCCAAGGTGCATGGTGGCCACCTGTGCCCTATACAAGTGCCGCCTACCAGTGCCCACTAGCTTCACCTGTCAGTGCCCACCAGCTTCGCCTGTCAGTACCCACCAGCTTCACCTGTCAGTGCCCACCAGCTCACCTGTCAGTGCCCACAGTGCCAGTGCCCACAATGTGACTTTACAGTGCTGCACATCAGTGTCACCTACCAGTGCCATCAGTGCCATCTATCAGTGCCCATCAGTGCCATCCGTGCCACCCATCCGTGCCCATCAGTGCCATCTTATCTGTGCCCACCAGTGCAGCCTATCAGTGCCCACCAGTGCCGCCTCATCCGCGCATATCAATGAAGCAGAAAAATTACCTGTTTGCAAAATTTTATAACAAACTATTAAACATGTTTTTTTTTTTTTCAATTTTCCATCTTTTTTTGTTTGTTTAGCAACAAATAAAACCCCAGCTGTGATTAAATACCACCAAAAGAAAGCTCTATTTGTGGGAAAATTATAAAAATTTAATTTGGGTACAGTGTTGTATGACGGCGCAATTGTCCTTCAAAGTGCGTTCAGCCCCGAAAGCTGAAAAATGGCCTGGGCAGGAGGGGGGTTTAAGTGCCCAGTAAGCAGGTGGTTAAAGGAGCTGAAGGAATATTTGGCAATTACTGGATGTGTGGTGACAACAATCTCCTGTATCCTTCATATGTCTGGGCTATGGGGTAGAGTGGCAAGACGGAAGCCTTTTTACGAAGAAAAACATCCAAGCCTGGCTAAATTTTGCGAAAACACATCTGAAGTCTCCCAAAAGCATGTGGGGAAAATGTGTTCTGGTCTGACGAAACCAAGGTGGAACTTTCTGGCCATAATTCCAAAAGATATGTTTGGCACAAAAACAACACCGCACATCACCAAAAGAGCACCATACCCACTGTGAAACGTGGCGGTGGCAGCGAGAAGGGTACAAAATAATTTTCAAGGCATTAGATATACCATGGAACACAATGAAGACCGCCATCATCAAGTGGGGAAAAATATGGCACAACAGTGACATTACCAAGAACTGGACGTCCCTCCAAAATTGATGAGAAGAAAACTGGTCAGGGAGGCTGCCAAGAGGCCTACAGCAACATTAAAGGAGCTGCAGGAATATCTGGTGAGTACTGGCTGTGTGGTGACAACAATCTCCCGTATTCTTCATATGTTTATGATATGTTTGGCACAAAAACAACACCGCACATCACCAAAAGAGCACCATACCCACTGTGAAGCATGGTGGTGGCAGCATCATGCTCTGGGGCTGTTTTTCTTCAGCTGGAACAGGGGCCTTAGTCAAGGTAGAGGGAATTATGACCAGTTCCAAATACCAGTCAATATTGGCACAAAACCTTTTGCTAGAAAGCTGAAGATGAAGAGGAACTTCATCTTTCAGCAATGACAACGACCCAAAACATAAATAGAAATCAACAAAGAAACGGCTTCACCAGAAGAAGATTAAAGTTTTGGAATGGCCCAGCCAGAGCCCAGACCTGAATCACATTGAAAATCTGTGGGGTGATCTGAAGAGGGCTGAGCACTGGAGATGTCCTCGCAATCTGACAGATTTGGAGTGTTTTTGCAAAGAAGAGCGGGCAAATATTGCCAAGTCAAGATGTGCCATGCTGATAGACTCATACCCAAAAAGACTGAGTGTTGTAATAAAATCAAAGGGTGCTTCAATAAAATATTAGTGTAAGGGTGTGCACACTTATGCAACCATATTTTATTTTTTTATTTTACTTCCCTCCACCTAAAAGATTTCAGTTTGTTGTTCAACAGAGCTGTACAGTTTAGAGGTCATATTAACCACTTTCAGACCGGACCAATTTGCAGCCAAAGGACCAGGCCCCTTTTTGCGATTCGGCACTGCGTCGCTTTAACTGACAATTGCGCGGTCGTGCGACGTGGCTCCCAAACAAAATTGACGTCCTTTTTTTCCCACAAATAGAGCTTTCTTTTGGTGGTATTTGATCGCCCCTGCGGTTTTTATTTTTTGCGCTATAAACAAAAAAGAGAGACAATTTTGAAAAAAACGCATTATTTTTTATTTTTTGCTATAATAAATATCCCCAAAAATATATAAAAAACTTTTTTTTTCCTCAGTTTTGACCGATACGTATTCTTCTACATATTTTTGGTAAAAAAAATTGCAATTAAGCGATTATTGATTGGTTTGCGCAGAAGTTATAGCGTTTACAAGATAGGGGATATTTTTATAGCATTTTTATTAATAATTTTTTTTTTTTTATTAGTAATGGCGGCGATCAGCGATTTTTATTGTGACTGCGACATTATGGCGGACACATCAGACATTTTTGACACATTTTTGAGACCATTGTCATTTATACAGCAATCAATGCTATTTAAATGCATTGATTCCTGTATAAATGACACTGGCAGTGAATGGGGTTAACCACTAGGTGGCAATGTAGGGGTTAAGTATGCCTAGGGGTGTGTTTCTTACTGTGGGGGGGCGTGGCTGTCAGCTAGTGAATACTGATCTCTGCTGCAATCACAGGGAGCAGAGATCGGCGTCACTAGTTGCTAGGCAGAACGGGGAGATGCTGTTTATTTCCGCATCTCCCCGCTCAGCCTTCCCGTGAGACGATCGCGGGTGTCCCCGCGGCGATCGAGTCCGCAGGAGCCGCGACCGGCCTCACGGGGGGTCCCGACCAGCTCGCGGCGCACTCCCGATGGCACGGCGGCATTTAAAAAGGGACTTATATATACGCCCTCCTGCCTGTCCGTGCCATTCTGCCGACGTACATCGGCGTGCGCCGGTCGGGAACCGGTTAAAAGGTGGAAAAAGTTCTGAAATTATTTATCTTTGTCTTATTTTTTTTACATCACGGATACCTGACATTTTAACAGAGGGGTGTGTAGACTTTTTTATATCCAGTGTGTGTGTGTGTGTGTGTATATATATATATATATATATATAGAAAGATATCTATGTATAGATAGACTGTATTTTTTACAACTGAACACTCCTGTATGACAGTCTACTCTAAACAAATCCTCCAGTTGTGATGTACAAGCCTTCCTACAGACTTGTGTATTAGCAGTGACAATGCTAATAGCCACACCCCCTGCAGCTTTTTCTCCTCCCACAAGTAGCACAAGCAGGCACCGCCTACATGAAAGTGACAACTGTGCTCGGGAGCAGTGCAGCATTGTCGCTACCTGAATACAGGAAGCTGCATTAGGTGAATATTTGGGACTTGTAGGGGGGAGCAATAAGAAAACCGAGATGTACTTAAAGCGGTTCTGCACCCGTTTTTTTTTTTTTTTGGGCTATATGCCAAGGCCATATAGCTCAATTGGGGGACTTACCTGTTCCATCTTCCATCTCGATTGCCGCCGGTTTTCGTCCGATGAAGTTCTTCATCTTCTTCTTTTGTGCTGGGGGCCATCTTGCCTGTGGGCATGTGAAACCCCCACAGGCACTTTAGATGGCCCAGCATGCACCACCGTTACTCGCGCGTGCGCAGTAACGGCACATCTGCCGACATCTCACGAGATTTCGGAAGATGTGTCCGAAATCTCGCGAGATTTCGGAAGATGTGGCCGAAATCTCGTGAGATTTCGGAAGATGTCCGCACTGACTCCTGGGAACAATGACACCAGATCCCAGGAGACAGTGCGGCCTGACGACGATCGACGCAGAGACCCCCGCCCACCCCCGAAGAGACAGAAGACAGGAAGTCATCAATTACAAGGTAAGTAAAAAAAAAAACACATTTCATTTAGTTCATTTAGCCTGATTTGGAAGGCAAAGAGATTTACTAAATGAAATGGGTGCAGAACCGCTTTAATTAACCACTTCAGCCCCTGAAGGATTTACCCCCTTTCTGACCAGAGCACTTTTTGCAATTACGGCACTGCGTCGCTTTAAATGACAATTGCGCGGTCGTGCGACGTCGCACCCAAACAAAAGTGACGTCTGTTTTTTTTCCCCACAAATAGAGCTTTCTTTTGCTGCTATTTGATCACCTCTGGGTTTTTTTTTTTTTACGCTATAAACGAAAAAAGAGCGTCAATTAAAAAAAAAAACTTTTACTTTTACTTTTTGCTATAATAAATATCTCCAAAAAATATATATATAAAAAAAAACAAATTTTCTTTCTCAGTTTAGGCCGATATGTATTCTTATACATATTTTTGGTAAAAAAAAAAAAAAAAAATCGCAATAAGGGTATATTGATTGGTGTGTGCAAATGTTATAGCGTCTACAAAATAGGGGATAGATTTATGGCATTTTTATTTATAATTTTTTTTTTATTAGAAATGGCGGCGATCTGCGATTTTTTTTTTATTGTGACTGCGACATTGCGGCGGACACTTTTTTGACACTATTTTGGGACCATTGTCATTTATATGGCGATCAGTGCTATAAAAATGCACTGATTACTGTGTGAATGACACTGGCAGGGAAGAGGTTAAACACTAGGGGGGCGATTGAGGGGTTAAGTGTGTCCTGGGAGTGATTCTAACTGTAGAGGGGATGGGCTCACTACAACATGACAGCGATCACTGCTCCCGATGACAGTAGATCCCTGTCATGTCACTAGGCATAACGGGGAAATGGCTTGTTTACATAGGCATCTCCCTGTTCTGCCACTCAGACATCGAGTCCGCGGGACCCGCGGGCACGGTCCATGGAGTATGCGGCGCGTGCGCCCACAATGCCGCGATTTAAAGGGGACGTACCTGTATGCCCATTTGCCCAGACGTGCCATTGTGCCGACGTACATCGTCGTGTGCTGGTCGGCATGTGGTTAAGAGACACAGGGTGTATATATATATTTTTTTTAATGGGAGTCCTACTTTAACCAGTTCCCGACCGGCGCACGACGATATACGTCGGCAGAATGGCACGGACAGGCAGGAGGGCATATATATAAGTTCCTCCTTAATGCCGTCCGTGCCATCGGGCCCCCCGTGAGGCCGGTCGCGGGTCCCGCGGACTTGATCGCCGCGGGGATACCCGCGATCGTCTCACGGGAAGGCTGAACGGGGAGATGCGTAAATACACAGCATCTCCCCGTTCTGCCTAGCAACTAGTGACGCCGATCTCTGCTCCCTGTGATTGGAGCAGAGATCAGCATTCACTAGCTGACAGCCACGCCCCCCACAGTAAGAAACACACCCCTAGGCATACTTAACCCCCCCCTGCCCCCTTGTGGTTAACCCCTTCACTGCCAGTGTCATTTATACAGGAATCAATGCATTTAAATAGCATTGATTGCTGTATAAATGACAATGGTCCCAAAAATGTGTCAAAAATGTCCGATGTGTCCGCCATAATGTCGCAGTCACAATAAAAAATCGCTGATCGCCGCCATTACTAATAAAAAAAAAAATTATTAATAAAAATGCTATAAAACTATCCCCTATCTTGTAAACGCTATAACTTCTGCGCAAACCAATCAATAATCGCTTATTGCGTTTTTTTTTTTACCAAAAATATGTAGAAGAATACGCATCGGCCTAAACTGAGGAAAAAAAACGTTTTTTTTTTATATATTTTTGGGGGGGATATTTATTATAGCAAAAAATAAAAAAGAATGCGTTTTTTTTTTTTCAAAATTGTCGCTCTTTTTTGTTTATAGCGCAAAAAATAAAAACCGCAGGGGCGATCAAATACCACCAAAAGAAATCTCTATTTGTGGGAAAAAAAAGGACGTCAATTTTGTTTGGGAGCCACGTCGCACGACCGCGCAATTGTCAGTTAAAGCGACGCAGTGCTGAATCGCAAAAAGGGGCCTGGTCCTTTGGCTGCCAATTGGTCCGGGGCTGAAAGTGGTTAAAGTATGGATGGAAGTCCTGCTTACATTTCTGCAATGTGTCATTTCTGTCTCTGCAGGAACAGTACTTCTTCTGCTACACGTTGGCTCAGAGTTATCTGGATTCATTTGAAACGTACGGAAACTTCAAATAAAAAATAAATAAATAATCGAGACGCAGCCTTCTGGTGACAGGCCATATGTTGCTATGAATGGAGGGACTTGACCCAGGACTGGGACACACAGGAACCAGGACCACCAGCATTTCCGGTTATGACCATAGGTGCGCATATTGCCTGTCCTGCCGCACAGGGTCTTCAGAATGGATGACAGGAACCCATCAGGGAGGGTAACGGGAAACTCCATGGGGGGGGGGGGGGGGGTCATGAAAGAGAATGCCTAGCTTCCTATTGCTGATCATTAGTTCCCCTCTTTTGGGTAACAAGAGTGCAATGATGACGATAAACCGGTTACATAGTTAGTAAGGTTGAATAAAGACACCAGTCCATTCTGAGTGAGTGAGGGTGCATGTCTACAATTGTCCCTATCCCTGTACATTGTGTACACAAGATGCTCAGCTATTATATATTTAACAAAAAAAAAAAAACAAAAAAAAAAAAAAAAAGCTATTATATATTTAAGGTACCCGTATAGTGCCGTCAATTTATGCAGCGGTCCACACATACATCACACACTCACACCTGTCCCACAATCCGGGGCGGACTGACCATTCGGCCACTCGGGCACTGCCCAAGGGCCCCCGGGCCACTAGGGGGCCCCATCAGGGTTGCCAGCCTCAGTAAAACCAGGGACAGTATGTAAAAATCTGTGTTTTTTTTTTTTACATCTGTCTCTGAAATGTCCCTTACCGACATCCTTTTGGTCTAAAAATCCAGAGATTATAGCTGCCCCACCTCTCCAGTACCTTCTCAGCCAATAGAAACATGTCTGTGTATACTGTGTGTACATGTATGTGTATACTGTGTGTACATGTCTGTGTATACTGTGTGTATACTGTGTGTACATGTATGTGTATACTGTGTGTACATGTCTGTGTATACTGTGTGTACATGTCTGTGTATACTGTGTGTACATGTCTGTGTATACTGTGTGTACATGTCTGTGTACATGTATGTGTATACTGTGTGTACATGTCTGTGTATACTGTGTGTACATGTCTGTGTATACTGTGTGTACATGTATGTGTATACTGTGTGATTGTATAGTGTGTGTGTGTGTGTGTATACTGTGTGATTGTATAGTGTGTGTGTGTATACTGTGTGATTGTATAGTGTGTGTGTGTATACTGTGTGATTGTATTGTGTGTGTGTGTGTATACTGTGTGTACATGTATGTGTATACTGTGTGATTGTATAGTGTGTGTGTGTGTGTGTGTATACTGTGTGTACATGTATGTGTATACTGTGTGATTGTATACTGTGTGTGTGTGTGTATACTGTGTGATTGTATAGTGTGTGTACATGTCTGTGTATACTGTGTGATTGTATACTGTGTGTGTGTATACTGTGTGTACATGTCTGTGTATACCGTGTGTGTGTATACTGTGTGGCCCCATAATCTCCTATTGCCCGGGGGCCCCATAATCTCCTATTGCCCGGGGGCCCCATGAGTTGTCAGTCTGCCCCTGCCCACAATCCAAGGTCCCCAACTCACATTCATATACTAGGGCCAATTTTGGACAGAAGACAATTAACCTACCTGCATGTCTTTGGAGTGTGGGAAGAAACCGGAGTACCTGGAGGAAACCCACGCAGGCACAGGAAGAACATGCAACCTCCAGACAGGTAGTGTCGTGGTTGGGATTCGAACCAGCGGCCCTTTCTACTGCTAGGCGAGAAGTGCTAACCACTACACCACTGTGCCGCTTTAAGTCCTGTGGCCAGTTACTGATCCATGCTGGAAAACACCATAGGAAATGATGGCAGTGTCCACCGGGGTCCTTGCAAGGCTGTCAAATATATTCATGGTCCTTGGGATGTTCATGGCTGGTGAATGCAGGATGAGCTTCATTGGCCAATTGCAAACAATGCTAATGTCATAGCAAGTTCTCTGTCATGGTGATGTCGGGACAGTTCACAGACCTTTAGGTGGAACCATGCTGGTAATTAATGAGGTGTTGGGATAGGGACGGGTTGGTAAGTGGCAGAGCACCTGACAGGATATCATTCCTGGCGCTCCTGTATAGGTTGCACCTTGCGCACTCATACCATGAAGAACTGAGAGTTCACTATTGACAGGTGAGTGGTAGAGGGAATGGCAAATGTCATGGTGTTGTTGCCCAAAGAACTAAGTGAGAATATGGCATGAAAAAATGTATTTGAGACTTCCAAGCAGTGCCGGGACAAGGTCATTCGGTGCCCATGGCGAAGATGAAAAACTGTGTCCCCCCCCCATGTGAAAAGTTACAGCGCCTACAGACGATGGGATCTATACTAATACATCAGTGACAATGCATTAACCCCCTTCCTGCTGCATATTACCAATACCATTGCTAATTAAGCAAACTCCCCTCAGAGACTGCAGACATGATATAAGACAAGAGATGGTTAGAGACTGAGGACATCATACTAAAGATGGTCAGAGACTGCAGACATGATACAAGAGTTCAATGCAGCCTCACCAGTGCCCATCAAATGCAGCCTACCGCTGTGCCCATCAATGCTGCCTCACTGTGCCCATAATCGCAGCCTCACCGTTCCCATAATCGCAGCCTGACCGTGCCCATAATTGCAGCCTCACTGTGCCCATAATCACAGCCTCACTGTGCCCATAATCGCAGCCTCACCGTTCCCATAATCGCAGCCTAATCGTTACCATAATCGCAGCCTCACCTTGCCCATAATCGCAGCCTCACCTTGCCCATAATGCAGCCTCAACTTGCCCATAATCGCAGCCTCATCAATCACCTTGCCCATAATGCAGTCTCACTGTGTCGCTGTGTCTCAGAGACACAGCGGGAGATGGCCGCAGACTGTGTGTGACGAGGAGGAGGGGGAAGGGAGCGCTGCGCTGTGCTGCAGCCACAGCTTTGTCCAAAGTGGCCCCAGGACAGGCGGCCTGTAGCGTGGCTTGTACTGCGCCCCCCTTCCTCCAATAAATTGTCCCGCCCAGGGCATCCGCCCCTTCTGCCCACCCCTTGTACCTGCCCTGCTTCCAAGCTAACATCGGCCTATGGCCCTATGCATACAGTACCATCAACTAAAATATACCAATGGAAGTTTTTTTTATTATTACCAAAACATAGATCACATATAAAAACCAAGGAGAGGAAGCCCATATGGTTTTATCCGTCAATATCTCAATACATTAACAATAAACCACCTGGTTTGTCTGTATGTAATGTACTGTCTTTTAAAATTGAATAAAAAGATTTAAAAGAAAAAAAAACAAACAATAAACCACCTCATATAACCTCAAACCCCACCAGAAATTGGCATCTCCATGCATTTGAGTTTATTTCAACAGCGGGATGAGGATGGGTCTACCAGAATGGGAAACGTGTTCTCCTCCCACTGTAGGGATGAACTTCAAGAGAATGGAAATAATGATTTTCCATGGGATCGTTGTTCGGTAGGGGTTTGAGGTTCTATGAGGAGGTTTAGAATAAATGTATTGAGATAGAATGGATAAAACCATATTGATTTACATTGGATTTTAAGATTCGGTAGTCCTAAAAAAACTTCCATTGGTATATTATAATTCAGTGGTCTCCAAACTGCGGTCTGGGGGCCAGATGCGGCCCTTTGTTTGCTATTACCCGGCCCTTGGGGCGCTATTTCATCCACTGATACCAACTATGGGACATATCGAGCAGCCCTCAGTTTTCCCATGTTCTAGACTTATGGCAATATAATATAGGTAGAGGACGGCCGCACTCCAAAATTACTCCTTTATTAAATGAAGCTTGATCCATACATCAATCATAGACACAGGTCCAGGTGATGACTGACGCGCCATCTGGACCTGTGTGTCTCTGATTGGTGTATGGATCAACCTTCATTTAATAAAGGAGTAATTTTTGGAGTGGGGCCGTCCTCTACCTATATTTTTTTGCCATTTGACTTTGCCGAGCTGGCACCCTTCATCTAATATAGATCAGGACGGTGTGAATATAAGTGGTACCACCTGTAACTACCTTGATTTGATGTTCTAGACTTAGCCGACATATATTTAATGCATGCACCCCTGAGGAAGTGGAGTGAATCCACGAAACGTGTTGGCATACCTTGGTGCATTACGTTCCTTATAGACGGTTCAATTTGTTCTATTCATTCTGATCATACCATATTATTTTGCCTTAAGTGATTTTATAACATGGAGGACAGTTGTCTCACACCACACATTGCAATGTGTTATGCTGCTATCATCGCTTCTGTGTACATGTGGTCTGTAACATGTTATTGATATGTTCATATACTTATGTATGTAATAACTGTATTATGTTGCTATCTACTGTTCAAGTTAATAAAACATATGTTTTTTAACACTGACTTATCCTTGAGCCATGTCGCACATTCCTAATTTAAAGTCCCAACCCCCCCCCCCCCCTTTTTGTACAATTATGGGGCACAATTCCTCCCCAATGATACGGACGATGTGCCCCACCAGTGATGGGGCACAGTTTCTCCCACTGACACCAGTGATGGGGCACAGTTCCTCCCACTGACACCAGTGATGGGGCACAGTTCCTCCCACTGACACCAGTGATGGGGCACAGTTCCTCCCACTGACACCAGTGATGGGGCACTATTCCTCCCACTGACACCAGTGATGGGGCACAGTTCCTCCCACTGACACCAGTGATGGGGCACAGTTCCTCCCACTGACACCAGTGATGGGGCATAGTTCCTCCCACTGACACCAGTGATGGGGCACAGTTCCTCCCACTGACACCAGTGATGGGGCACAGTTCCTCCCACTGAC
Source organism: Lithobates sylvaticus (assembly GCA_028564925.1). Lineage (NCBI taxonomy): Eukaryota > Metazoa > Chordata > Amphibia > Anura > Ranidae > Lithobates > Lithobates sylvaticus. The sequence goes on along the minus strand of CM053026.1, from coordinate 14,928,160 downwards.
ACCAGTGATGGGGTACAGTTCCTCCCACTGACACCAGTGATGGGGCACAGTTCCTCCCACTGACACCAATTTTAGAGGATTTGCGATTCTTATTTTTTTTTGGGGGGGGGGGGCATTTGAGGTTGGGGATTTGGAGATGGGGGAGCAAAGATTTGTGTTGGGAGGGGAGAGGGGTTGAAATGGGGGGAGAGGATGTGATCTGGTGGGGGGAAATTTTAGGGATAGAGGATTTGTGATTATTTTTTTTTTTAGGGGGGGCATTTGTGGTTGGGGATTTGGGTGATGGGGGTGGGGAGAAAGATTTGTGCTGGGAGGGAGGATTTCAGCAAGGAGCTGATTTGTACTGGTGGGAATTTATGCTTAGAGGGTTCAAAGTCACAGCACAGGCGTCCCAGGGTTTGCAAAGCTTGCAGCGGTATCATACACAGGATCCGATTATCGGATTAATGACAGTCCATTTTTTTTTTTGCATGCTAATCTCACGTCGAATCTGATGAGTTTACTAAAGTCACGAAAATTCCCATACGACAGAATAAAAAAATTGGAAGTGATGTCATGTGTTGTATTGCATTTTCGAACGACAGCTGTACTGCTTAAATGAAAATCGTACGATCTGGCATCGTACGAAAAAAAAAAAAAATGACGTGCATGTCCGATGGAATAATATCGAATAAACTGTCCTGATCGGTTCTCAAAAGCTCTGTACTAACGATCCGATTATCGTACGATTGATTTGAATGTGGCATTTTTTCGTACAATTTTCGGATCATGTGTACGGGGCTTTAGGGTCCTTTCACACGGGGCGGATCCGTAATGATCCGCCCCGTGAAGATCCGTTGCTCAGCGGGGATCGCACAGCTGTTCCCCGCTGAGCCGACTGATGAGAGGGCGGTCCCCGCACACTGTGCAGGGACCGCCCTGTCAGTTCTCCGCTCTCCTCTATGGAGGATCGGATGAACACAGACCGTCTGTCCGTGTTCATCCGATCCGCTCTGCAGACGGATGAAAAAATAGGATTTTCCCCCGTCTGCAGAACCGGACAATTGCGGAGGCGGACAATAGCGGGTGTCAGCAGATGCTCATCCGCTGACACCCGCTGCCCCATAGACATGCATGTATGTCCGTTTTTCATCCAAAAACGGATGGATGAAAAACGGACATACAGTCCGCATGTGTGAATCAGGAACCTCTTCTTAGGGCTAAGCATGCTGACACTGATAATCAGTGTCCTAATTATCAGTGCAGTCCCACCAGTGCTGCCAATCAGTGCCTACCAGTACCTCCTCATCAGTGCCACCTAAATACCAGCATAAGAAAGCTGTATTGGTGCGCAAAAAAAATAATAACAGTTTCATTTGGGTACAGCGTAGCATGACCGCGCAATTGTCATTCACAGTGTGACAGCACTAAAAGCTGAAAATTGGCCTGGGCATGAAGAGGGTGTAAGTGCCCAATAGGTAAGTGGTTGTCCACTTCAATACTGGGCACTTTTACCCCCTTCCTGCCCAGGCCACTTCCTGTTTTAGCTATGGGACAGGAAGTGAAGGTAAATCTCAATGGGGGCACAAGTGGGGTAAAAAAAAAATAAAAAACTGACATTTAAAAAAAAAAAAACTCCCTTATTTTATCCAAAATAATAATAAAAAAAATATATATATATTTTTTTTACTTACCCGTAAGTGCAAAATAACATCTATGTACGTGATACTGCACAGCACGGCCGCCCTGTGGCAGTAAATCTGCTATGGGGTGGTCGGCATGTGGCTAGTACAGGATACTCGTCATCTTAAGATCAGACTTGAGACCCGTGGTATTAGAAGTGCGGAGGTAATGTGACATCAGATTCCACACATATACATTCATTTTCTAAGGGTCATGCTGGTGCAGCTGCAGAATGATGCTTTTTCAGTGCAGTTTTTTTTTTTTTTTTGCACCTTTTTCATGCTTTATGTGTTTGTTTGTTTTTTTGGTCGGAGAAGGAGACCGGATTAATTTTTTTAGATAATCTTTATTTTATTTGACATTTTAAGCCATAAAAAAAAAACATGCACAGACAAAAGGGTAAGGAGGAAAGTGAAGGCAAAATGGACCTGAAGGTCCAATACTGATATCGGTAGCGCCAGAATACATGACACTATGGGGGTTATTTACAAAAGTTGAAGCATTCAAAATCTGGTGCAACTCTGCATAGAAACCAATCAGCTTTCAGGCTTAATTGAACAAACTGAAGTTAGAAGCTGATTGGCTACCATGCAGAGCCGCACCAGACTCTGAGTGCACCAGTCTTAGTAAATCTCCCCCAATGAGTATAATTGTTGCTAGTACGAGCCCATCCCTAGGAGAACGGATTTTAGCAAAAAAACTCTACCAAAAAAGCATGCATGTTTTGGGTGCATTTCCATTGAAGTCTATGGGGCCTAAATTGCAGTGCAATAAATATCACCTGTACCTTTCCAGATAACGTGCTGCAGCTGTGCTTAACCACCAATGAGAACAATGTGATTTCCACAGTCATGCAGTGTAGCACATACAGGAGATACTACACTGGTGTGAACAGGGGCCTGGTGCTGTTTTTTTGCCATTGTTGTGTCTAAAATCTAGTCACCCCCCCCCCACAAAAATAATACAAAATAAAAAACCTGCCTTAGCTTGCAAAAGTAAAAACAAAATAAAAAGTTTGCTATTGCACTGAAACACTGTCTGAAAGACACAACATGCTGCAGCAGCGCTAGTGTGAACCTAACGTTGGGGGGTCATTCATGCTTGCTCGCTCTTCAGAGAACATTTGATAGGGGGTGAGGAGATAGGGTGCCCACATGTCCCGGATTGGCCGGGACAGTCCCGCAATTAGCAGGTCTGTCCCAGGTCCCGGGCACCTTCATTCCGGGACAATACAATGTCCCGGAATGAAGCTGACAGAGGAGCAAAATCCTGCTATCGCCATGGCGCTGGCTCTGCCTCCCCACCTCCACCTGAGAGACTCTTCTCTACTTATACTGGCTAGGCCTAGCGTTCTATGATAGAGATAGTCATGCAGGAGGGAAAGGAGTGACCGATTCTATCGTCAGCGATCAGCTTTTTTGGGAAAAGGGTGGGGGTGTCCCTGAATGGCAGTTTGGAAATGTCACCCTATGAGGAGATGTTGTATGAACCCCCCCCCCCCCCTGGTTGCAGAACGGCCCCTGCCAAAAGCCACCAGAAGATATGTAATTCCAGCAAAGAATCATGGCTGCGGCCTGTGTACACCTCCGATGGCTGCCTCCAAAAGTAAAGTGGGTAGCGGTTGTTGAGGGGCGGTAAAAGGCTCAATTGTGAGCTTTTACTGTCGTCCTCATCCCCCAATCGCTAGTCTGAATGAGCCCTCATAATACATCACATTCAAAATACGTGCGCTCTGCACAATGACTGCATGCTGCATTGTGGGACAAAGCGCTATGTGCGTCATGCGTTGTGGTGTGATGGAGCGCCAACCAATGTAAACACCACAAGAGATGTGTATATATAAATATACATACAGTATACACATCGTGGCATGAGGTGTGATGGAGCGCCAACCAATGTAAACACCACAAGAGATATAAATATATACGTCCCTTGTGGTATTTACATTGGTTGGCGCTCCATATACACATCTCTTGTGGTGTTTACATTGGTTGGCGCTCCATCACGCCTCATGCCACGATGTGTATACTGTATGTATATTTATATATACACATCTCTTGTGGTGTTTACATTGGTTGGCGCTCCATCACGCCTCATGCCACGATGTGTATACTGTATGTATATTTATATATACACATCTCTTGTGGTGTTTACATTGGTTGGTGCTCCATCACACCGCCGTCATTATACTGTGGCAAGGTGGCACGATCCCACGAATCCCCATAGGTTTACGTCGTCGGCACGGGCTCTCGCTCCGGCGGCGCACGCTCCCATTGGCCAGTGTGGGAGCCAGTCAGCGGGTCTGCCGGCCACCCGCGATTGTTCCCTGCAGTGACAGAACAGGAATCTGTGTAAACAAGGCAGATCTCCGTTCTGACAGGGGAGATCACACAGAGCCTGTCTTTCTACTATGCAGAAAGACGGATCTGTGTGTTTTCCCCAGGCAGCCCATCCCCCCATACAGTTAGAACACACATTTAACCCCTTGATTGCCCCTGATGTTAACCCCTGCCAGTGTCATTAGTACAGTAACGTGCATATTTTTTAGCACTGATTACTGTAATAATGTCACTGGTTCACAAAAAAGTATCAAAAATGTAATTTGGGTGTCCGATGTGTCCTCCGCAATGTCGCAGTCCCACTAAAAATCACTGATCGCCAACACTGCTAGTAAAAAAAAAAATATATATATATATAATAATAAAAAAATGCCATAAATCTATTCTCTATTTTCTAGGCACGATAACTTTTGTGCAAACCAATAGTATACCAGTATACGCTTATTGCGATTTTTTTATTTTTTGTTACCAAAAATATGTAGAGGAATACATATTTGCCTAAACTTATGAAGAGATTTTTACATTATTTTGGGGATATTTATTATAACAAAAAGTAAAAAATATATTTTATTTTTTTTCAAAATTGTTGCTCTATTTTTGTTTATAGCGCAATAATTAAAAACCGCAGAGATGATCAAATACCACCAAAAGAAAGCTGTATTTGTGGGAGGGGAAAAAAAGGACATCAATTTTGTTTGGGTACAGCGTTGCACAACCATCCAATTGTCAGTTAAAGTGACGCAGTGCAGAATTGCAAAAAAAATGGCCGGGTCAGGAAGGGGGGTAAATCCTTCCGGTCCTTAAGTGGTTAAAAAAAAAAAAAAAAAAAAAACACATTCAGGTTTGTATTTTCAGATCAAAAAAAACTCCCTTATATTGCTTTCAGACTCCTCCAAATCTCTATTTTTTTTTTTTTTTCCGCTGTGATGTGACTTCCTGTTAGGCCCCTTTCACACTGGGGCGGTTTTCAGGCGCTACAGCGCTAAAAATAGCGCCTGTACAGCGCCTGAAAAAATCCGGCCCCATTCACTCCAGTGGGAAAGCCGGAGGGCTTTCCCACTAGAGCGGTGCGCTAGCAGGACGGTCAAAAAAGTCCTGCTAGCAGCATCTTTGGAGCGGTGTATTCACCGCTCCTATACATTGAAATCAATGGGACACCGCGGTAACACCGTGGCAATAGCGCCGCTGCGGCGGCGCTTTGTGGGGGTTTTAACCCTTTTTCGGCCGCTAGCGGGTGTTAAAACCGCGCCGCTAGCGGCCGAATACCGCGGCTAAAACGACGGTTAAAGCAGCGCTAAATATAGCGCTGCTTTACCGCCGACGCCGCTCCAGCCCCAGTGTGAAAGGGGCCTTAGAGGGTGTCTACATTCATTCTCCATGGCCCCCCTTGTATGTAGGGATGTAGCCCCCCATCTCTTGCTCGTTCCCAAGATGGACTGTAGGTTGTGCGGTGGGAGTAGAAGCCATTACCACAAGTAAACAAATGGAAGTGAGGGGGTTCGGGGGGCTCACAGAGGACATTGACAGGAGGCAGATAAACACAATAGGAAACAATTGAATTAGAAATAGATTTCGGGGCCATTCATTGGTGGATGTTCACTCACAGGCCACATTATTAGGTACACCTTGCTAGTACCGGGTTGGACCCCCCTTTGCCTTCTTTCTTGGTGGCATAGATACAACAAGGTGTTGGGAACGTTCCTCAGAGATTTTGGTCCATAGTGACATGATAACATTACACAATGGCTGCAGTCCTCTTAGGCATTCCATTTATTGAACATTATGTGTGTTTTTTTTTGGTGATATCGGGGGCCGCATTTGAGGAAACCTCTGGTTTAGGCCGGATTCACATCTATGGCATTTTTAGTGCTTTTTGCAGATTTGCTCTACAGAACTTGTTCCATAGGAAACCATGTTAAATGGGCTGTAGTGCAAATCTGCAAAATGCACTAAAAATGCCATAGGAGAGAATCCAGCCTCAGGGCCTACTTCACCCCGGGACACGCTGCGCTGCGATGTGCGTGTTTCTGTGTGCTGTGTTATCCCCGTTCACACCGGGGCCCTTTCTCCTGCGTTTGCTGCTGCTCTGCACAATAATGGAAATCACATTATTCTCTATGGCAGCACATTTTTTAAAAGGCGCAGGCACTTCTTTTGGCGCAATTGCAGTGAGTTTTGTGCTCCATAGACTTCAGTGGTAAGACATGTAAACTGCATATACATTCATTTTTTTTTTTTTTTTATTGTATTTATTACATTTTACCAATAACAAAACATAGAAATTACAATCACATCGACGTCACAGTCTACAGTACAACCAACAAACGCTTCCACCTGTGACTAGCCACGTGACCTCCGGAACATTTACCCCCTTCATAAGCAGGGCGGGTTTTGCGATACGACACCGAGTTACTATAACTGGCACATGCACGGTCGTGCCGCGCTGTACCCAAATAAAATATATGTATTTTTTTCCCACCACAAATAGAGCTTGGTGGTATTTGATCACCTCTGTGTTTTGAATTTTTGGTGCTATAAATAAAAAAAAAGGCTATGGGGAGGTTGGCGAATGAATAGTATAGGATACTCGCCATCTTAACAACTTCAGCCCCGGACCAATTGGCAGCCAAAGGACCAGGCCCCTTTTTGCGATTCGGCACTGCGTTGCTTTAACTGACAATTGCGCGGTCGTGCAACGTGGCTCCAAAACAAAATTGGCGTCCTTTTTTTCCCACAAATAGAGATTTCTTTTGGTGGTATTTGATCGCCCCTGCGGTTTTTATTTTTTGCGCTATAAACAAAAATAGAGCGAAAATTTTAAAGAAAATGCAATATTTTTTGCTTTTTGCTATAATAAATATCCCCAAAAAATATATAAGAAAATATTTTTTTTCCTCAGTTTCGGCCGATACGTATTCTTCTACATATTTTAGGTAAAAAAAATCGCAATTAGCGATTATTGATTGGTTTGCGCAAAAGTTATAGCGTTTACAAATAGGGGATAGTTTTATAGCATTTTTATTAATATATATTTTTTTACTAGTAATGGCGGCGATCAGCGATTTTTATTGTGACTGCGACATTATGGCGGACACATCGGACATTTTTGACCAATTTTTGGGACCATTGTCATTTATACAGCAATCAATGCTATTTAAATGCATTGATTCCTGTATAAATGACAGTTGTAGTGAAGGGGTTAACCACTAGGGGGAGGGGAGGGGTTATGGGCTGTGACGTTTGTGTTTTTTTTTTACATTAGGGGGCGAGGCTGACGTCTGACGTCATTGATCGGCTTTCCCGATGACCGGGAACAGCCAATCAATGACAGGCAGAGTAGGAAGCGCGGGGAGAGGTTTGTTTACACAGACCTCTCCCCATTCTTCAGCTCCGTGACCCGATCGCGGGACACCAGCGGCGATCAGGTCCGCTGGTCCCGCGGCCGGGGTCACAGAGCTCCCGACCGGGTCGCGAGCGCGCCGCTGGCGGCGCGCACGCGACCCACAGGCAGGCATTTAAAAAATCCCGTACAGGTATGGGATTTTGCCTGCCCGTGCCATTCTGCTCACGTATATGTACATGAGGCGGTCGGGAAGCGGTTAAAGTGAAGTTCTGCCTGCAAAAAAAAAAATTTAAAGTCAGCAGCTACAAATACTGAGGCTGCTAACTTTTAATATAAGGACACTTTCCTATCCAGGGTGCCGCGATGTCCTCACCCGAAGCTGACCCATCCCTCAGCTCCGGGTGTTGGCGCTGGCATCTTTAGTAAAGGGGAACAAGAAGCGAATCCGTTTCCTACTGCGCATGCGCGTTTTGAATGGTCCCTGCTGTCTTCTGGGAACTGTGTGTCTCCCAGAAGACAGCGGAGGGGAAGGAGGAGGGGCCGGACATGGTATAGTTCGCCGTAGAATGTAGGAGTAATTACCTGGATTTGATAGGTATCTGCTCCCCCTCTCCCTAAAAGGTGCCAAATGTGACACGGGAGAGTTCCGAAAAGCGGAGGTTCCATTTCTGGGTGGAACTCCGCTTTAATATTTTGCGGTTTTGAAATCTGATGTATTAGAAGTTCACAGGTAATGTGACATCAGATTCCACACATATACATTCATTTTCTGGTAGCTGCAGCATGACGCTTTTTCAGTGCAGTTTATTTTTTGCACTTATTTCATACTTTGTGTGTTTTTTTTTTGTTTTTTGTAGGAGGAGACAGAATTTTATCGGCAAAACTCTGCCAAAAAAGCATGCATGTTTGCATGCATTTCCATTAAATTCTATGGGGCCTAACACTCAGACTTTCTCAGACGACCAAGACATCACCCTTAACCCCGATCTTGGGTAATCTCAGTTTCCCCCCCGGGAACTTACAAACGAGCTTTCAGACACTAAAAAGTAATGACCAGAAGACAGCATCACAGTTTGTACGGGGGAATAGATGGCCCAACATCACGGAACTGACGGACACGACGGGCCCTTATCGATTGCCATTCTGGAATGCACTGCAGATACATCACTATCTGCATAGCATCCCAAATCCCCAACTATACAATAGACCCCTGACCTCCTTTGAGGAATTTGCTGCAGGTAAGGAACCGCTAACACGGACCCTCTCAAGCATGTATAACCTGCTGATTACACCCCCCACGCCACCAAACCTCCCATGCATAGCGAAATGGGAAAGAGAGCTACAATGTACTTTTACTGCGGCCCAGAAACAAGCCATGATCAGCTTTGCCCTTAAATCCTCCCTGTGCACTAAAACACAGGAAACAAACTTCAAGATCATGACTAGGTGGTACTTAACGCCAAGTCGACTACACATGATGTTCCCGGACGCGCCAGAACACTGCTGGCGGTGCCTGAGTGAAAAAGGAACGATGGTACATATATTTTGGTCATGTCCCCGATTGGCATCTTTCTGGACCGCAGTCCGTACTATATCTCAAAGGTTCACGGAATTTCAGATTCCCGATGATCCAGCATTCTTCCTACTCCATATATCCTCTTTACCTACTAAAAGGTACAAGAAATCCATTCTACGACATCTGACCAACGCTGCTAAATCGTGTATTCCTCTTCTCTGGAAGCAACAAAGCCCACCAACCACAGCAATGTGGCTCCGAAAAGTAGAAGACATCAATAGACTAGAGGACCTAATTTTGACAGCTCAGGATAAGCAGGAGGTATACAGGAAGACATGGTCCCTCTGGAACATGTTTATATTCTCAGACGAAGGGAAGGATCTGATGGGAGCTTAAGACACGAGGCATATACGCACCGTGGTATCATTTAAGCATAGCCCGTTCCCAGTACGACTAAATATACGGGAGAAACCCGGGTCCCCCTCCACCCCTCTCCTTCTCTTTACTCTCTCTTTTTCTACTTTCTGCCTTTTTCTCTCAGCTTCTAGACCAAATTGCAGCCTCTCGATCGACATCTATGCAATCGAAGAGGAATACCCACTAATAATTGCACGAATTTCCAGCACGGGTAATCACTGCACATATAATGGAGGCTAGACCTCTGGACACATTCTAGCTGGTGTAATGTGTATAAGTTAAGACTATGTTGTATCTTTGAGAGGCTGCGACCTCTAATGTGTACATGTAAATTTGACTTTGTGGGGCTTCTGCCCACCCTTTGTTTTTTTATAAAATTTTTAAATATTTGAAAAAAAAAAAAAAATTCTATGGGGCCTAAATTGCAGTGCAATAAATGGCACCTGTAACTTTTCCAGATAACGTGCTGCAGCTGTGCTGCATTGATATGATTAGGCACCAATAAGAACAATGTGATTTCCACAGTCATGCAGGTCACGCACATACAGGAGATACTACACCGGTGTGACTAGGGGCCTGGTGCTTTTTTTTTTTTTTTGTCAGTGTTGTGTCTAAAATCCTGTCACCACCCATAAAAAAAAAAAAAAAAAAAACCTGCATTAGCTTGCAAAAGTAAACAAAATTAAAAAGTGTGATATTGAAACATTGGCTGAAAGACACATCATGCTGCAGCAGCGCTAGTGTGAACCTGACGTTAGGGCTCATTCATGCTTGCTCGCTCTTCAGAGAACATTTGATAGAGGGTGAGGAGATGTTGTATCAACACCACGCCCCCCCTCCCCGGGTGCGGAGCGCTTGCAGAGCAGCCCCATGCATTTGAATTTGTCATGCTCAGTGTCTTGCTATGGCTGCCAAAAGCAACCGGGGGGTATGTAATTCCAGCAAAGAATTATGGCTGTGGCCTGTGTACACCTACGGTGGTTGCCTCTGCAAGTAAAGTGGGTAGCGGTTGAGGGGCGGTAAAACGCTCAATTGTAAGGTTTTACTGCCCCCCCCCCCTATATCTAGTCTGAATTAGCCCTCATACTACTTTGTTCCATGACTGCATGTTGCATTGTGGGACAAAGCGCAATGTGCGTCCTGCGTTGTGGTATGATGGAGCACCAATCAATAAATAAACACCACAAGAGATATATAAAATATGTGTTGTGGCATGAGGCGTGATGGAGCAACAATGAAAACACCACAAAGGATGTGTATAATATATATATATATATATATAAATAATTTAGCTAATGACTGAATAAATTAGAACAAATTGCTATAATTTTCCTCACATGCTGTAGGGATAGGAAAGGAAACATGGTCTACCATCATGTACTCAAATATAAACTGTTCAAAAATAGATATAAATATGCTGTAAAATATACAGTATATATACAACCATCTTTTTTCTCTGAAGACTTTATATTTGAGTAAATGATGGGACACCATGTTTCCTTTCCTATCCTTACAGTCTGTGAGGGAAATAGTTGTCAAGGTCTCATTCACATATATAGAAAGACAAAACATTTGCAGTCATAGTAAACACACAGATATTAGCACGCCGCTGAGGAATGCACTGTACATCCCTTGTGGGGTTTACATTGGTTTGTGCTCTTTCACACCTCATGCCACGATGCATATATATATATATATATATATATGTGCGTCGTGGCATGAGGTGTTATGGAGCACCAACCAATGTAAACCCCACAAGGGATGTGAGTATATATTCTCTCTCTCTCTAAATATATATATATATATATATATATATATTATACACATCCTTTGTGGTGTTTATGTATATGTGTTTGTGTGTATATATATATATATATATATATATATATATATATATACAGTATACACGTCATGGCATGAGGTGTGATGGAGCACCAATCAATGTAAACACCACAAGGGATGTACAGTGCATTCCTCAGCGGCGTGCTAATATCTGTGTGTTTACTATGACTGCAAATGTTTTGTCTTTCTATATATGTGAATGAGACCTTGACAACTATTTCCCTCACAGACTGTAAGGATAGGAAAGGAAACATGGTGTCCCATCATTTACTCAAATATAAAGTCTTCAGAGAAAAAAGATGGTTGTATATATACTGTATATTTTACAGCATATTTATATCTTGAACAGTTTATATTTGAGTACATGATGGTAGACCATGTTTCCTTTCCTATCCCTACAGCATGTGAGGAAAATTATAGCAATTTGTTCTAATTTATTCAGTCATTAGCTAAATTATATATATATAATGTGTGTGTATACTGCAAACTAATGAAACTTGAATTATGACACGGATTCAGGCTCTCGATCCACAAAAAAAATGGCGGCTTCAGCCTCCAGTCGGACTTTGGCCTCTAGTGCTTTACTTTTTCTTTCCCTGTCTGTATATCCTATAGGACATGTGTTATATGAAATTGTAGTTTGTATATCCACGGCAAAATGGCGGCCGCGGTCCGGAGCCCAGAGCTGGTGTTTGGCCTCTAGTGTATGTGGGCGTGGGAGGAAGTGCGGGGAGAGCTGGGAAGAGAGGAGCAAAGAAGTCATTTTGTAGACGGCTGCCGATGCGAGAAGAGAGCTCTGTGCTTCTTTATAGACAGGGAGATATCGAGATGATTATATACAGGGAGAGACCATTATCTTCTATATACAGGGAGAGATCATTATATACAGGGAGATACCGTTATATACAGGGAGAGACCATTATCTTCTCTATACAGGGAGAGATCGTTATATACAGGGAGAGACCATTATCTTCTATATACAGGGAGAGACCATTATCTTCTATATACAGGGAGAGATCATTATCTTCTATATACAGGGAGAGACCATTATCTTCTATATACAGGGAGAGACCATTATCTTCTATATACAGGGAGAGATTATTATATACAGGGAGAGATCATTATCTTCTATATACAGGGAGAGATCATTATCTTCTATATACAGGGAGAGATCTTTATATACAGGGAGAGATCATTATCTTCTATATACAGGGAGAGATCTTTATATACAGGGAGAGATCTTTATATACAGGGAGAGATCTTTATATACAGGGAGAGATCATTATATACAGGGAGAGATCATTATCTTCTATATACAGGGAGAGATCATTATCTTCTATATACAGGGAGAGACCGTTATCTTCTATATACAGGGAGAGACCATTATCTTCTATATACAGGGAGAGACCGTTATCTTCTATATACAGGGAGAGATCATTATCTTCTATATACAGGGAGAGATCTTTATATACAGGGAGAGATCATTATCTTCTATATACAGGGAGAGATCTTTATATACAGGGAGAGATCTTTATATACAGGGAGAGATCTTTATATACAGGGAGAGACCATTATCTTCTATATACAGGGAGAGACCATTATATACAGGGAGAGATCATTATATACAGGGAGAGACCATTATATACAGGGAGAGACCATTATCTTCTATATACAGGGAGAGACCATTATCTTCTATATACAGGGAGAGACCGTTATATACAGGGAGAGCTCATTATATACAGGGAGAGACCATTATATACAGGGAGAGCTCATTATCTTCTATATACAGGGAGAGCTCATTATCTTCTATATACAGGGAGAGACCGTTATCTTCTATATACAGGGAGAGACCATTATCTTCTATATACAGGGAGAGACCGTTATCTTCTATATACAGGGAGAGCTCATTATCTTCTATATACAGGGAGAGACCGTTATCTTCTATATACAGGGAGAGACCATTATATACAGGGAGAGACCGTTATCTTCTATATACAGGGAGAGACCATTATATACAGGGAGAGACCGTTATCTTCTATATACAGGGAGAGACCATTATCTTCTATATACAGGGAGAGACCATTATATACAGGGAGAGACCATTATCTTCTATATACAGGGAGAGACCATTATCTTCTATATACAGGGAGAGACCATTATCTTCTATATACAGGGAGAGACCATTATCTTCTATATACAGGGAGAGACCGTTATCTTCTATATACAGGGAGAGCTCATTATCTTCTATATACAGGGAGAGACCGTTATCTTCTATATACAGGGAGAGACCATTATATACAGGGAGAGACCGTTATCTTCTATATACAGGGAGAGACCATTATATACAGGGAGAGACCGTTATCTTCTATATACAGGGAGAGACCATTATATTCTATATACAGGGAGAGACCATTATATACAGGGAGAGACCATTATCTTCTATATACAGGGAGAGATCATTATATACAGGGAGAGACCATTATCTTCTATATACAGGAAGAGACCATTATATACAGGGAGAGACCGTTATCTTCTATATACAGGGAGAGATCATTATATACAGGGAGAGACCATTATCTTCTATATACAGGAAGAGACCATTATATACAGGGAGAGACCGTTATCTTCTATATACAGGGAGAGACCATTATATACAGGGAGAGACCGTTATCTTCTATATACAGGGAGAGACCATTATATACAGGGAGAGACCGTTATCTTCTATATACAGGGAGAGACCATTATATACAGGGAGAGACCATTATCTTCTATATACAGGGAGAGATCATTATATACAGGGAGAGACCATTATCTTCTATATACAGGGAGAGACCATTATCTTCTATATACAGGGAGAGACCATTATATACAGGGAGAGACCATTATCTTCTATATACAGGGAGAGACCATTATCTTCTATATACAGGGAGAGACCGTTATCTTCTATATACAGGGAGAGACCATTATATACAGGGAGAGACCATTATCTTCTATATACAGGGAGAGACCATTATCTTCTATATACAGGGAGAGACCATTATATACAGGGAGAGACCATTATCTTCTATATACAGGGAGAGACCATTATCTTCTATATACAGGGAGAGACCGTTATCTTCTATATACAGGGAGAGACCATTATATACAGGGAGAGACCATTATCTTCTATATACAGGGAGAGATCATTATATACAGGGAGATACCGTTATATACAGGGAGAGATCATTATATACAGGGAGAGACCATTATCTTCTCTATACAGGGAGAGATCGTTATATACAGGGAGAGACCATTATCTTCTATATACAGGGAGAGACCATTATCTTCTATATACAGGGAGAGATCATTATCTTCTATATACAGGGAGAGACCATTATCTTCTATATACAGGGAGAGACCATTATCTTCTATATACAGGGAGAGATTATTATATACAGGGAGAGACCATTATCTTCTATATACAGGGAGAGATCATTATCTTCTATATACAGGGAGAGATCTTTATATACAGGGAGAGATCATTATCTTCTATATACAGGGAGAGATCTTTATATACAGGGAGAGATCTTTATATACAGGGAGAGATCATTATATACAGGGAGAGATCATTATCTTCTATATACAGGGAGAGGCCATTATCTTCTATATACAGGGAGAGACCATTATCTTCTATATACAGGGAGAGATCATTATCTTCTATATACAGGGAGAGACCATTATCTTCTATATACAGGGAGAGACCATTATCTTCTATATACAGGGAGAGATCTTTATATACAGGGAGAGATCTTTATATACAGGGAGAGATCTTTATATACAGGGAGAGACCATTATCTTCTATATACAGGGAGAGACCATTATATACAGGGAGAGATCATTATATACAGGGAGAGACCATTATATACAGGGAGAGACCATTATCTTCTATATACAGGGAGAGACCATTATCTTCTATATACAGGGAGAGACCAGTATCTTCTATATACAGGGAGAGACCGTTATATACAGGGAGAGCTCATTATATACAGGGAGAGACCATTATATACAGGGAGAGCTCATTATCTTCTATATACAGGGAGAGACCGTTATCTTCTATATACAGGGAGAGACCATTATCTTCTATATACAGGGAGAGACCGTTATCTTCTATATACAGGGAGAGCTCATTATCTTCTATATACAGGGAGAGACCGTTATCTTCTATATACAGGGAGAGACCGTTATCTTCTATATACAGGGAGAGACCATTATATACAGGGAGAGACCGTTATCTTCTATATACAGGGAGAGACCATTATATACAGGGAGAGACCGTTATCTTCTATATACAGGGAGAGACCATTATATTCTATATACAGGGAGAGACCATTATATACAGGGAGAGACCATTATATACAGGGAGAGACCATTATCTTCTATATACAGGGAGAGATCATTATATACAGGGAGAGACCATTATCTTCTATATACAGGAAGAGACCATTATATACAGGGAGAGACCGTTATCTTCTATATACAGGGAGAGATCATTATATACAGGGAGAGACCATTATCTTCTATATACAGGAAGAGACCATTATATACAGGGAGAGACCGTTATCTTCTATATACAGGGAGAGACCATTATATACAGGGAGAGATCATTATCTTCTATATACAGGGAGAGACCGTTATCTTCTATATACAGGGAGAGACCATTATATACAGGGAGAGACCGTTATCTTCTATATACAGGGAGAGACCATTATATACAGGGAGAGACCATTATCTTCTATATACAGGGAGAGATCATTATATACAGGGAGAGACCATTATCTTCTATATACAGGGAGAGACCATTATCTTCTATATACAGGGAGAGACCATTATATACAGGGAGAGACCATTATCTTCTATATACAGGGAGAGACCGTTATCTTCTATATACAGGGAGAGACCGTTATCTTCTATATTATGCTTAAACACTTAAAACACTTAAAACACTTAAAACCAGTTAAAAATTAGACAGAATGTATTTCCCATAGATCTGGCCGTACATTATACGAAGAATCGGCTGATATTCGGTCATTTAGACAGTTCGCTCTTTTTTCGGCCAGTTAATTGGCACAAAATCCGCAATCGTTGGGATCATTTTTGAGCCAAAAAAAACGAAGGAGAAGTTTGGAAATTTTCTGCCGAATGAACGATAAATAAAAAAACGGACAAAAAAATGCATTTATTAATGTCCCCGGAACGATTTATCGGTCATTACATGATGGTGATATCGTTTGCTCTCACCGCCGAATGTTCGTTTTTCGAAAATGGGTTTGGCTGATTTTTCGTGTAGTTATGGCCAGCATAATACTACCGGTGTATATACTCTCATAATACTACCGGTGTATATATACTCACATAATACTACGGGTGTATATATACTCACATAATACTACCGGTGTATATATACTCACATAATACTACGGGTGTATATATACTCACATAATACTACCGGTGTATATATACTCACATAATACTACCGGTGTATATATACTCACATAATACTACCGGTGTATATATACTCACATAATACTACCGGTGTATATATACTCACATAATACTACCGGTGTGTATATACTCACATAATACTACCGGTGTGTATATACTCACATAATACTACCGGTGTGTATATACTCACATAATACTACCGGTGTGTATATACTCACATAATACTACTGGTGTGTATATACTCACATAATACTACTGGTGTGTATATACTCACATAATACTACTGGTGTGTATATACTCACATAATACTACTGGTGTATATATACTCACATAATACTACTGGTGTGTATATACTCACATAATACTACCGGTGTGTATATACTCACATAATACTACCGGTGTATATATACTCACATAATACTACCGGTGTATATATACTCACATAATACTACCGGTGTATATATACTCACATAATACTACCGGTGTATATATACTCACATAATACTACCGGTGTATATATACTCACATAATACTACCGGTGTATATATACTCACATAATACTACCGGTGTATATATACTCACATAATACTACCGGTGTGTGTATATATACTCACATAATACTACAGGTGTATATATACTCACATAATACTACAGGTGTATATATACTCACATAATACTACAGGTGTATATATACTCACATAATACTACCAGTGTATATATACTCACATAATACTACGGGTTTATATATTCTCTCTCAATACTACCGGCAGGAATTCTCTCATACTACTGGTTGAAATTCTCACATAATACTACCGGCAGAAATTCTCTCATTCTACTGGTAGAAATTCTCACACTCTCATAATGTTACCAGCAGAAATTCTCTAATACTACTGGTAGAAATTATCACAATTCTACTGGTAGGAATTCTCTCGTAATACTACCGACAGAAATACTCACATAATACTACCGGCAGAAGTTCTCACATAATACTACCGGCAGAAATTCTTTCATAATACTACCGGCAGAAATAATCTCAATTCTACTGGTAGAAATTCTCTCGTAATACTACTGGTAGAAATTCTCACACAATACTACCGGCAGAAATTCTCTCATACTACTGGTATAAATGATCACAATTCTACTGGTAGGAATTCCCACATAATACTACTACCGGCAGGAATTCTCACATAATACTACTACTGGCAGGAATTCTCTCATACTACTGGTATAAATTCTCTCATAATACTACCGGCAGAAATTCTCACATACTACTACCGGTAGAAATTTTTACATACTACTACCGGCAGAAATTCTCACACTCTCATAATGTTACCAGCAGAAATTATCTCATAATACTACCGGTGTATATATACTCACATAATACTACGGGTTTATATATACTCACATAATACTACCAGTATATATTCTCTCTCAATACTACCGGCAGAAATTCTCACATAATACTACCGGCAGAAATTCTCACATAATAATACTACCGGCAGAAATTCTCACATAATAATACTACCGGCAGAAATTCTCACATAATTCTACCGACAGAAATTCTCTCATAATACTACCGGCAGAAATTATCTCATAATTATACCGGCAGGAATTCTCTCATAATTCTACCGGCAGAAATTCTCACATAATAATACTACCGGCAGAAATTCTCACATAATTCTACCGACAGAAATTCTCTCATAATTCTACCGGCAGAAATTATCTCATAATTATACCGGCAGGAATTCTCTCATACTACTGGTTGAAATTCTCACATAATACTACCGGCAGAAATTCTCACATAATTCTACCGGCAGAAATTCTCTCATAATTCTACCGGCAGGAATTCTCTCATATTTCTACCGGCAGGAATTCTCTCATAATTCTACCGGCAGGAATTCTCTCATACTACTGGTTGAAATTCTCACATAATACTACCGGCAGAAATTCTCACATAATTCTACCGACAGAAATTCTCTCATAATCCTACCGGCAGAAATTCTCTCATAATCCTACCGGCAGAAATTCTCTCATAATCCTACCGGCAGAAATTCTCTCATAATTCTACCGGCAGGAATTCTCTCATAATTATACCGGCAGGAATTCTCTCATACTACTGGTTGAAATTCTCACATAATACTACCGGCAGAAATTCTCACACTCTCATAATGTTACCAGCAGAAATTATCTCATAATGCTACCCGGTGAAACTCTCTCATACTATTGTCAGAAATTCTCCTAATACTACTGGCAGAAATTCTTTCATAGTAACGGCAGAAATGTTTTCATAAAGACATTTTCTCATACTACTGGTATAAATTCTCTCATAATACTACCAGCAGAAATTCTCTCATAATACTACTGGTAGAAATTATCACAATTCTACTGGTAGGAATTCTCTCGTAATACTACCGACCGAAATACTCACATAATACTACCGGCAGAAGTTCTCACATAATAATACTACCGGCAGAAGTTCTCACATAATACTACCGGCAGGAATTCTCTCATAATACTACCGGCAGAAGTTCTCTCATACTACTACCGGCAGAAATTCTCACATAATAATACTACCGGCAGAAGTTCTCACATAATAATACTACCGGCAGAAGTTCTCACATAATTCTACCGGCAGAAATTCTCTCATAATACTACCGGCAGAAATTCTCACATAATACTACTACCGGCAGAAATTCTCACATAATACTACCGGCAGAAATTCTCTCATAATACTACCGGCAGAAATTCTCACATAATAATACTACCGGCAGAAATTCTCACATAATAATACTACCGGCAGAAATTCTCTCATAATACTACCGGCAGAAATTCTCACATACTAATACTACCGGCAGAAGTTCTCACATAATAATACTACCGGCAGAAATTCTCACATAATACTACCGGCAGAAGTTCTCACATAATTCTACCGGCAGAAATTCTCTCATAATACTACCGGCAGAAATTCTCACATAATAATACTACCGGCAGAAAGTCTCACATAATAATACTACCGGCAGAAATTCTCACATAATAATACTACCGGCAGAAATTCTCACATAATAATACTACCGGCAGAAATTCTCTCATAATACTACCGGCAGAAATTCTCACATACTAATACTACCGGCAGAAGTTCTCACATAATAATACTACCGGCAGAAATTCTCACATAATACTACCGGCAGAAGTTCTCACATAATTCTACCGGCAGAAATTCTCTCATAATACTACCGGCAGAAATTCTCACATAATAATACTACCGGCAGAAAGTCTCACATAATAATACTACCGGCAGAAATTCTCACATAATAATACTACCGGCAGAAATACTCACATAATACTACCGGCAGAAGTTCTCACATAATACTACCGGCAGAAATTCTCACATAATAATACTACCGGCAGAAATTCTCACATAATAATACTACCGGCAGAAATTCTCTCATTCTACCGACATTGCAGCCTTGCCCAGCGTCATTTGCAGCTTGCCCAGCATCATTGTAACTTGCCAGCGTAATTTGCAGTCCTGTCCGGGTTTAAATTTCCCGCCGCCGAGACGCTCTGTCGCGTGCGCCCCGAAAAAGACCGAAGCACGGCCGAATAAGGCCGAAGCTCCCCCGGAAAAGGCCGAAGCGCCCCCGGAGAAGGCCGAGCCGACTGTTCGGCTCCGCTCGCGGTCCCGCATCCCTGCTGTTTCCGGAGGCGGGACTATGAGCAGAGCCGAACAGTCTGCTCGGTTTTTTCGGCCGCGATTCGGTCTTTTTCGGCAGCGCTCGCTATTTTTCGGCGGCGCTTGCCATTTTTGTCACTGTTTTTTTGGGGGGTTATCGATGTATAACACGCACCCCGATTTTAAGGGGGAAAAGTGCGTGTTATACGCCGGCAAATAGAATTTAGAAAAAAAAAAGAAACCACTCTCCAATATATATATATATATATATATATATATATATATATATATATATATATATATATATATAAAAAAAAAAAAATGCAATATGTCATACAATACATTTTTGTGAAGATATACAGAGAAAGGGGGAAAAAAATCCTTCAAGTAGCTCAGCGCTTGTTACTTGCATACAAAAAACTAATTTCACAGAAGGTCTACGCGTTTCACAGGAGCCCCCCCCCCCGTGTAGAGAACCATGTATGTTATATACACAACTCTGTATAGAAAGGTTTTGACTACATTCGGAAATGAAAGGGGGGGGGGAACAAATCAATATATACTCTACATACTCTAAAGACACGAGTCAAGGGTTAAAAAAGTAAGAATTAGGCTGTCCCCTATCGCCACTCCTATTTGCCTTGGCATTGGAGCCATTCTTATGTACGGTCCGGTTAAATCCGGATATAGGGGGAGTGCCGATAGGGGACACCCAACAGAAGATATCCGCATATGCGGACGATATGATGTTTTCACTCACAAACCCAATAATCTCCTTACCGATGCTTCTTAGCGAATTTAATAAGTACGGTACTGTCTAATTTGAAAATCAATTTTAATAAATCGGAGGCAATGGGAGTGGGTATAAAATACTCGGAGCTCTTAAATTTTCAGACCAGTTTTAAATTTAAGTGGACAACAATAGCCCTAAGATATTTGGGGACATATATACCATCTAAAATATCCAAAATATTCAAGTTAAATTTCCCACCTTTGTTAACAACTTGCCGACCGGCGCACGACGATATACGTCGACAGAATGGCACGTACAGGCAGGAGGGCGTATATATACGTCCCTCCTTTAGCCTGTCCGTGCCATCGGGAGCGCGCCGGGAGCAACGCGCTCCCGCGCCGGTCGGGACCCCCGTGAGTCCGATCGCGGTCCCTGCGGACTCGATCGCCGCGGGGCCCCCCGCGATCGTCTTACGGGGCGGCTGAACGGGGAGATGCCGAGATAAACAGCATCTCCCCGTTCTGCCTAGCAACTAGTGACGCCGATCTCTGCTCCCTGTGATTGGAGCAGAGATCAGCGTTCACTAGCTGACAGCCACGCCCCCCCCACAGTAAAAAACACACCCCTAGGCATACTTAACCATTACACTGCCCTCTTGTGGTTAACCCCTTCACTGCCAGTGTCATTTATACAGAAATCAATGCATTTAAATGCATTAATTGCTGTAAAAATGACAATGGTCCAAAAATGTGTCAAAAATGTCCGATGTGTCCGCCATAATGTCGCAGTCACAAAAAAAATCGCAGATCTCCGCCATTAATAATAAAAATTATTAATAAAAATGCTATAAAACTATCCCCTATCTTGTAAACGCTATAACTTCTGCGCAAACCGATCAATAATCGCTTATTGCGATTTTTTTTTTTTTTACCAAAAATATGTGGAAGAATACGTATCGGCCTAAACTGAGGAAAAAAAAATGTTTTTTTTATATATTTTTTGGGGATATTTATTATAGCAAAAAATAAAAAATAATGCATTTTTTTCAAAATTGTCGCTCTATTTTTGTTTATAGCGCAAAAAATAAAAACCGCAGGGGCGATCAAATACCATCAAAAGAAAGCTCTATTTGTGGGAAAAAAAGGACGTCAATTTTGTTTGGGAGCCACGTTGCACGACCGCGCAATTGTGAGTTAAAGCGACGCAGTGCCGAATCGCAAAAAGGGGCCTGGTCCTTTGGCTGCAAATTAGTCCGGGACTGAAGTGGTTAATTAATAAAAATATACACATAATATGTGCACCCGCAATTTACAGCCTGGCGTGACACAACAATGAAACAAATATACAAATAATGAGAATATCTAAATGATCTCATTAAGTTCATTCATTTTATGTGCAGCAAATGGGGGTGACTGCAAGCAAGAAAAACTTTTAGTCCACAAGCAGTTTGCGGATCAGGCTCCTATGTACTGACTGCTGACCGATCCATCAGATCTAGCAAACCTTTTCATCTGGTCACTCACTGAGATATACACTTGTAGTGTCTTTTACTCAAGATATATATTGGTCAGATCTTATGCAAGAAAAGAAAAATAACAATAGTCTAGCCTGTAGGTGTTACTGATCCTACTATAACACGTCTCCACTGGTACTCCCAAACTGCCCGTGATTAAACAGCATGTGGCCATGGGGATACGTCGGGTTAGCTTCTCACAAGATCGCCAACTCGGCGGTCTCCACTGGCTCCTCCTCCCGACACGTTGCGTCACTGGTCTCCTACTTACGCGTTGCGTCACTGGTCTCCTACTTACGCGTTGCGTCACTGGTCACGTGACTTATTCATGGGTAATGACTAAAGGCAAAAAGCATGGCCATTTTGGACAGGTTGAGGTCATTTCACGTGGAATGCAGAAACTTGTTTTTTGGCAGAGGCATAGTCGATAAACAGTCTGGACCATACACAGAAATAGCAGATAGTACTTCACTAATCGTGACGTGTGATGGCTCCGCTAGCACAGGACTCTCCAATACAGAGGCCTGGCCTGGCTGGTAGTATCGGGTGTCATGGCAAATTCCTTTTACTTAAACATACACTATATATATATATATATATATATATATATATATATATATATATATATTTTTTTTTTTTGTGGTGGGGTTTGCGGCCTGTTTGGGTAAGAGGGAGGATATCGGGGAAGTACCTTTCATGAAGTCTGACTAATATATCGAGCGAATTCGGTAAGGCATGGCCATGCGGACAGAGAAGGAATGTAATAACGTCGTCTTGACATTTTAGGTAGGTTAAGGATCTTTGTGTGCACTTGGAAAAGATAACAACATATGAATTATACAGGGCTAGTTGAAATAAGTA
The DNA here is from genome assembly GCA_028564925.1 of Lithobates sylvaticus. Classification (NCBI taxonomy): domain Eukaryota; kingdom Metazoa; phylum Chordata; class Amphibia; order Anura; family Ranidae; genus Lithobates; species Lithobates sylvaticus. The sequence continues at coordinate 14,904,780 of CM053026.1, read as the reverse complement.
AATGAAGCCCCCCCCCCATGAAGAGGTTATATTCCTGTGCACATTTTGGCTTCTGGACGGAGGACGTGCTGTCTCACAGGCCATGGTCTTCTTTAGGTACAGATGGTTGAATAGTGGGAGACTTGTCTACATAGTACCACTGTTAGGTAAGGGTTACCACCTCTATCAGTTGCCGGAAAATATTGCCACTTAATACAGGTAGGCTTTATCTGGCTGTCTCTTTTTTCCTCATTCATTTTGGAAATCGTAGGTATTGGCCCCGTCGCATGCCTTTACCTCATATTTGGCTGTTTACTAGGTATTGTTTGATGCCAAGTCTTCTGCTGAAGTGGACTAGGGATTCCTCCACAGAAATATTTTCTATCGGGAGTAAACATTTGCTTGAAGCTAGAGCAAAAAAATATTAGTGGCCGAATTTTGAATGATTTGTCATCGGGATGATTTCGAGGGAGGCACTGGTTATTTATTATTTATATGTAAAAATCCCGTTATCATTTCATAATGGGTTCTGGGCATCAAAGAAGAGTAGACTGGCATATGATGTATAGGTTGGGTAGACCAGTAGGCATGGACTTCATTTTCACTTCTCTCTCCCTCTCCCTTCCCATATTTATAGTTTTGGGGTCTGATACCACCGGGGATCCCATATTATAGTTCGGGGTCTGATACCACCGGGGATCCCATATTATAGTTCGGGGTCTGATACCACCGGGGATCCCATATTATAGTTCGGGGTCTGATACCACCGGGGATCCCATATTATAGTTCGGGGTCTGATACCACCGGGGATCCCATATTATAGTTCGGGGTCTGATACCACCGGGGATCCCATATTATAGTTCGGGGTCTGATACCACCGGGGACCGGGGATCGCCGCTGGTGTCCCGCGATCGGGTTACGGAGCTGAAGAACGGGGAGAGGTTTGTGTAAACAAACCTCTCCCCGCGCTTCCTACTCTGCCTGTCATTGATTGGCTGTTCCCCGTGGGTCGCGCTCGTGACACGGTCGGGAGCTCCGTGACCCCAGCCACGGGACTAGCGGACCCAATCGCCGCTGGTGTCCCGCGATCCGGTCACAAAGAACGGGGAGAGCCTGTGCTTCCTACACTGCCTGTCACTGATTGGCTGTTCCCTGTCATCGGGAAAGCCGATCAATGACGTCAGACATCAGCCCCGCCCCCTAATGTAAAAAAACACACACACGTCACATCCCATAACCCCTCCCCACCCCCTAGTGGTTAACTCTTTCACTACAACTGTCATTTATACAGGAATCAATGCATTTAAATAGCATTGATTGCTGTATAAATGGCAATGGTCCCAAAAATGTGTCAAAAATGTCCGATGTGTCCGCCATAATGTCGCAGTCACAATAAAAATCGCTGATCGCTGCCATTACTAGTAAAAAAAAAAAAATATTAATAAAAATGCTATAAAACTATCCCCTATTTTGTTAAACTGAGGAAAAAAAATGTTTTTTTATATATTTTTTGAGGATATTTATTATAGCAAAAAGCAAAAAATATTGCATTGTTTTCAAAATTGTCGCTCTTTTTTTGTTTATAGCGCAAAAAATAAAAACTGCAGGGGCGATCAAATACCACCAAAAGAAAGCTCTATTTGTGGGAAAAAAAGGACGCCAATTTTTTGTTTGGGAGCCACGTCGCACGACCGCGCAATTGTCAGTTAAAGCGACGCAGTGCCGAATCGCAAAAAGGGCCTGGTCTTTTTGACTGCCAATTGGTCCGGGGCTGAAAGTGGTTATTATCAAGCAGTTATTATTTGATGTAATATTTGGTAATATGTTGTTAATGACTAATGAAAATTGTGATACTAATGGAGTGTTATTGGGGGTAAAAAATGGCCATGAAGTGAAAATATGGCTTGCATGTCATTGGACAATAGCAGCAAGTCATAAGAATAATGATTAACGTGTGCGTGATGAGTGTTAAAAATGAATTTATTTTGGGAATTGGGAATATGGGAATGCTACTCCATCATCAAAGAATATGTGAAATCACGTTGAAAAAGCAAAACACTGGGAAAATTCACACCCACACCCCACTATGGTTCAACAAACACCTACCTAGAGTTAGAATCTCTTTCAGACTCGACAGTATGGGCTACACATGGCATAATAATAATAATATACCTCCCATCAGGTGTTATCTAACTCCGGACTCAAACAGTTTCAAGTACTTAACCACCTCCCTGGCGGTATGATTCTGTCTGGAATTTTGTGCTGAAAGCGGTACAATTATTTTGCATGGAAATTTGATGCTATGTATTATAGGCCTGCAATTCTTAGTAATTACTTACTTAAACCTGACCAAACAAGACTCTCTAGTAGACATCCCAGATGTGATAAAGTTTGAAACACAAAATCATGATTTTAAATTTTTAAATAAATATAATTTTATTCAATAATATAATACAAACTAAAGAAATTTGTCAGACAAAGAAAATTCAATAAACATCCTGAAGCCCCATACACACGCGCGGATTATCCGAGGACCAGGTCCGTCGGATCCTGTCCCTCATACTTTGTCCGATGTTGGTTTTGCGTACACACGGTCGGACAAAGTTGTCGGAAAATCCGATCATTCTGAAAGTGGTGACGTTTGTTGCGTATGACGGGACTACGTAGAGGCTAGTAGCCAATAGCTTTGGTCTTGTAATGTGATCTGAGCATGCGTAGCACTTTGTCCGTCGGAATTCGATACACACGATCGGATTTGGTGTGATCGGACCTTGTTGTCGAAAAATCTATCCAGCAGGAGATAGGACTTTGTCCGTCGGACAATCCGACGTACACTGTCCGATGGTGCCTACACACGGTCGGATTTTCTGACAACATTGTCAGATAGGACAGAATCCATGGGAAAATCCGACCGTGTGTATGGGGCTTGAGTGTGATAAATTTGAAAACAAGGTACAGCACACAGTCCGACGTCACAATCCGGACAATAGAACCGGCTGATTTTTTTCCCCTTGTCATCTCTGTTGAAACAGCAAACCACGGTAGGTGCCGCCTTTTTTGCGGTTGGCGGTATATAGTCCATAAAGTGACGACCTGTTAGGCGTTCTGGGTTGGTAACACCAACAGCACATCGTCCAGCTCTGTTCGCATCTACTGATCTGGTGTTTGAGGAAAATTTGCTCAGCCACCTTCCAGATAAAATCGGAATGAACAAGAGGCCTGTCACTCCCTGCTCGGTACAAGATGTAGGCGTTCCAAAGGCATTGTTCCAGAAGATGCCTGAAAATCTTTTTGTAATATTTTTTCTGCTGTTTCCGCATTGTCGGATAAAAGGTCATTGCCTGATCGGCTCGGTCGACACCTCCCATGGTGCAATTATAGTCGATCACGACTTGCGGCTTCAGCACATCTTTCCCACCTTTTGTGTGGACCGTGGCAGTGGAGGTACTGTGCACAGTGCTCATGGGACACACGTCCTTCTTGTCTCGCCAACGTATTGCCATCATCTTCCCCTTCTGCCAGGCAACACTTTCACCGGTTTTTAGTTTTTTCTTGCCAAACATAGATGGCATGTCACGTCGGTTAGGCCTAACCGTACCATAAGCATCAGTTTTGTTTTGGGTCAAAACCTCAAACAGCTCCGGCGACGTATAGAAATTGTCCATGGTCTCAAAATATCCCTGGTTCAGTAATGGCTCCAGCAGTGTTAGGACATATGATGTGGCCATCCCATAGCCGCTGTACCTGGGGTTGAATTTCGTGCCTTAACCGGTGTAAATGACCGAGTTCCATATGTACCCAGTGGATGACTCGCAGAGCATAAAGAAATTGGTATAGCCTCTATTGTGTATGACAAAAAGATAGGGGTGGGTATCCTCATCCTAAACAGTTAATGTAAAGATATAGGTGTATCCGCATGGACTACTCCCTGGTATTACCATACGACACCTGTGGAAATGATGGACTATCTCGATACCCAGAGAGTTAGAAACGGATATATATATAAATTGGAGTTTATTAAGAAAAATAACATAAAACATTTAGTGTATGCAAGCCCAACATAGGATTGCTAACACGGAATTACAATTTTTAGAACATAGGACAATAGACACAGTTCAAACGGGTCCACACCCCCGTATTATGGGGATGAGTGCAGATGCCGGCAATTTTTTCTCGACTAGTTTCGCGACGGGGTCGCTTCCTCAGGAGAAATCATAGCATCTGAAGCAAGAGGAAATACAGTCTCATAGTTACAAAGGTAATTTCCTTGTGACAACATTAGAGAAATCAAACGATAATAGCTGGAGTAGAATAATATAGGTGGGCATAACTCACCGCTCGGATCCCATGAGGGTTCAGAAAGATCGAGGCACCTGGGGCACCCAAATTTGAGGGTGTCCCGCCCAGGGCGGATACGGGAGGCCCTAGATATGTGATGAACTGCAAATAATGGTAAGGGAGGATCGATAAAGATAGATAAAATGACTACCAACTTGATGTTAGTGTTAGAATAAAATTAGAGTGATGCAACCACTATGCTAAGTGAGTAGACAGGGGGAAGGAAGGGAGGGTTTTTGTGTGGGGAATGGGAGCAGACTGCTGGAAGGAAAAAAGGAAAGGGGGGGGTCAATGGAAACAGGGATGTGATGGGAAGTCCAAAAAGGGAAATAGAAAGAGGACAGGCGAGGGAAAAAAGATGATGGAGGGGGAATGGGGGAGGAAATGGAAAGGACCCAGAATAGAAAGAAAGGGGAAGGAGAGGAAAAGACGAAAAGAAGAAGGAAATAAAGGGGGGGGGGGAGAGGAAAAGGGGAAAGGGGGGGGAGAGGAAAAAGGGAAAGGGGGAGGGGGGGCAAGGGAGAGGAAGGGAAATAGAGTAAAAAGGGAAGGGGGGGGGGGGAAAGAAAGGAGAGAGGGGGGGAGGGGTGGGGGGAGGCGGGAGGGGGGGAAAGAAGGGGAGGGAGAAGAGGGAGCAGGAAAGTAAGAAAGGGAAGAGAAGAAAGGAGGGGGGGAGAAAGGAAGAAAAAAAAGAATGGGAAAATTGTAGGTGCATATAAGAAATAGTTCACCTATCAACATACATGTGTACCCATGCATATATAGGTACAGAGCCACACATATGTGTAGGGGGACATATGGTGCAGAAGACTGTAACCGTGAGGGAAAGTGAGGAGGGAAGATAACAAGTGGCTTAAATGGGATGTAAGTAATAGTTAGCACTTATACCAAGATGGTATGGTAAAAAAGCCTACCCTTAGGAAGTTGCAGATTAGGCTCAAAACACCCGGGATGCAGCACTGATAGGATATATGGAGATTACCAGGTATATTACCTCCAAAGGAAGGAACCGACCAGAAGACTTAAAGTTTACTGGGGTAGGAGAGGTGCAGGTTGCTCCTGCAAACATTAGGGGGAGAGGTTAGTATCAGTGTAACTGCACCGGTTATCTCAAAAAGCATAATGTTTTGAGCTGCATCATGGGGGTGATATAGATTACTTGCCTTGTAAGATGTGCTATTAGACGAATCCCGGCTGCTGGCCATCACATTAGCAGGCGACGTAGAGTCGCCTTATAAGCCTCCAACCCGGAAGTTTACGTCGCCGCTCGGCGGCGCCGAGCAGTGACGTCACCGGGTCCGCCGCTCCCAGTGTGCGCGCGCCAGCCTCTGACTGCGCGCGCACATGACCCCCGTCGTATCGGATTCCAATGGACAGGGGGAAACATGACAGGACAACTCCCTGGTAAGGGAGAATTGGCCAATCACGTTGGAGCGGCGCGTATCCGCCCTGGGGATAATGAACTCCTTGTGTCCCATCTATACTGGCCCAGAACGGGACCAGAGCGGTGAAGAGAGCCACTTAAAAATGTATAGTAACTACAAATGAACAATAACATTTGCAGAATAGAATTAATTGATTTTGAATGTTAGGCATGATGGGCCCCAGAGGGGAGGAGGCAAGTAGTGAAACTAGGTGCCTTACTACCACATTGGGGCCATCAGGCCATGGATAGCAGTGAATACAGTAAAACAATTTAACAAGTAGGTACATATTCGCTTAATAGTGTTCTCACCACATAATTTTTTCATTATTAAATCTGTAAAAGATACAAGTGAAGAAAAGTAAGCAAAGAATATATAGATCTAACAAACATCCTGTGTCTAGGCTAAGATCACCGTAACCTGTAACGGACTTAGAACATTCTAATAAGCTTAGAGCTGTTAAAGCAAAGCTCTGTGAGATGGATGTTTAACAGAGGTTAGGGGGGTCATTTAAGGAAATGTTTATAGGTGTGGGCCTCGTTGAGTCCTGGGGGGATGAGGGCATCGAGTCTTTCAATCCATAACGATTCTCGTCTCAGAATCTCTCAATCCCAGTCACCCCCCCTGGGGCTCTCCGCTACCACTTCCAATACCAAAAATCTAGCTACTTCCGGTTTGTAGTGGTGGTGAATGCCAATATGACGGCCCACGAGGTCAGTTTCCCACTGGAGGAATAATAGAGATGGTCTCCCATTCTTTGGCGTAGCTCCCTGGCGGTCTTCCCTACATAGAATGCCTTGCAGGAGCAGACCATCAGGTACACCACGCCTTTAGTGCCACAATTGGCATGTTGGGTAGGATAGAAAATTTCTCCATTTGGGAGGATAAAAGATGTTCCTTCTAAGATCCAGGGGCATTTAGGGCAATTGCCACAACGGAAGGTACCTTTGGTACCCTGAAAAGGATGTGGATCACTTCTATAGTGACTACTAGTAAGTTGGTCACCTAGAGTGGTTGCTCTCTTAAAGACCAGTTTCGGGGTGGGCCGAAGGTATTTGCCAAGAATGTGGTGGTCAGTCAGGAGGTGCCAGTGATTGGATAAAACACTACGGAGTGTGTTGTGGTGAATAGAAAACTTTGTAATAATTTTCACGGTTGCTGGGTGTTCTGGGCGGGAAGAGCCATATAATAGAGATTGGCGTGTCCTAGCAAGCGCCTTATTGAACGCCTTCTTGAGGTTGGTGCGTGTGTATCCGCGGACAAGGAGGCGGTCACGAAGGGCTGCTGCCTGTATATGGAAATCTGAGTCCTCGTGCAGTTACGCCTGAGTCTCAGATATTGAGCATATGGGATGCTACGCACTAGGGGACGGGGGTGCGAACTTGTGGCGTGCAACAGAGTGTTGCCTGCAATTGGTTTTCTAAAGAGGTCTGTGACTAGTCCACCCAAACTGTTTTTGCTGATAATAAGATCCAAAAATGATACTGACTTGAAGTCCAACGAGAAGGTAAATTTTAAATTGAATTGGTTGTCATTAAGACGTTGGATAAAATCAGCAAGAGTTTGAGGTGTGCTGGTCCAGATAATGAATAGGTCATCAATATATCTGTGCCAACACAGCACATGATTTAAAAAGGGTTGCAGTGTCTCATCGCCAAAAATTGAACGCTCCCATCCTCCCAGATATAAGTTAGCGTAGGAGGGTGCACATGAAGTACCCATGGCTACCCCTTGGGTTTGCAAAAAGTATTGATCCATAAAGGTAAAAAAGTTTCTCGTGAGTATAAACTCAAGGAGCTGTAATATGAAATGATTTAGGGACCAAGTGTTGTGGTCCTGTTCCATGAGGAAGGTTCCAGCCATCCGGACGCCCTGCTCGTGGGGGATGCTCGAGTAGAGAGCCTCGACATCAACTGCCACGAGAAGGGCGTCCGGAGGGATCTGGACCCCCTCGATGTGACGAAGCAAATCCGTAGTGTCCTTGATGTATGAAGGTAAACTTTTTTTTTTTTTTTTAACAAACAGGAGTGCTTTATTTGAGAAAAATTGTACAGCATAAGTAAACACAGAGTAGATTTGAGCAATAAATACAGTCAGTACACAGAGAACTTAGCATCAAAACAAGCTATGCAGATGGCAAAGACAACAATATCGTTTATAGGTTATTTACTAGGTCTCCATATAGAGTTATTCAATCAATTTTGACATCGGCATATATTATGTGTAACCCAGTGGAAGAATTTGTAAGAGATAGAGGAGAGGGACGAGGGAGGAAGAGAGAGGGTGTAGTAAGATGTGGGGATTGGGGGGTGGCAAGAGGTAGATTGAGTAGTAGGTTGGGGAGCAAAGGAAAGGGAGAGGAATAGAGAGAAAGAAGGGGGGAGATGTAAAGAGAGGAGCCGGGCCCACAGCACGGCTGCTGTTGTTGCCGCCAGTTGGGATAAGGGGGCTTAGTGAGGGGATGGGTAGGGAGAGTGAGGCTCCCCCTCTGCCCTCTGACCAGCTCAGAATGATGTCCATGGCATCCACACCTTATCATATTTCCAGGGACATCCCCTATTAGTATATGTTATTTTGTAAAGGGGAAGTGCAGCATTGACCTTAGCCTCCCATGTAGCTACCGCAGGGGGAGATGGCGAGGTCCACTGACAGAGTATTTCTTTTTTGGCATAAAAGAGGAGGTACGAGATCAGCAACTTGGTATGATGCGAGCGCTGATCATCATGTATTCCTAACAAGGCAATCTCTGGAGACCTGACAACCGCCAGCTCCAGGCGCACATTCAACTGGTCGAAGATGTCCGTCCAGTATGTGGAAAGTTCGGGACAATCCCAAAACATATGTAGGTAGGTACCCGGGTGTATCTTACAACGTGGGCATAGGGGGTCCCTATCTGGGTACATCCTAGCCATGCGCTCTGGGGTGAAGTACACCCTATGAAGAAATTTTGTTTGGATAAGCTTGTCGCTTGCTGCTATGACCAATTTCGGACCCTGCTCCAGGCAGTCCTCCCAGTCCTCCCTCTCTAATGTAGGTATATCCCTTTTCCAGTGCTCCCATAGTCTGACCATTCTGGGGAGGTCTTTAGGCAATAGTGTATTATATAATAGAGATGGGGGTTTTCGAAGGTTGTCGTCTACTAGCAGGTCTTCCACCGGGTCCAGCCGCAACACCGGTGGAGCGGGGAACTGAGCCCTGACAGCATGCCGCAGCTGGACGTAGCGGAAGTACATCCATCCTGGTAAGTCAAATTTGTCAGTCAGCTGGGGGAATGACAGCAGGCCACCCGAGTGCAAAATGTCCCTCAATGTCTTGATGTTAAACCTTGCCCACACCTGCGGGTCGGGTATCGACCTCAGGTGTGGTAGATTCGGGTTTCCCCATAGGGGTTGGGCCGGAGACCAACAGTGCGGCTGAGCAAACCTACGTCTGGCCCTTACCCATATTCTAGCAGTTGCCCTGGTGGGGCCCGGCAGATCCTCATAGGCCCGTGTGCCTCTATATGCTAAATTTTGCAGATCCCGTAAAGAGCCCAGGGTAGTTGCCTCTAGGCAAACAGCCGCGTTAGAGCGTCTTGCCCCAAACCACCAGTGTACCGTAACTAGCATTGCTGCCCAGTAATAGGCCTGTAGGTTTGGGAGGGCCAGGCCCCCCAGTTGTGTCGGTAATTGCAGTACAGATTTCGCAAGCCTCGGAGCAGCCCCGTTCCATAGAAAGGACATAACATACCTGTTCATTTCCTGGAAGATGGCTGGGGGGATCCATATTGGGCTGTTTCGAAAATAATAATTAAGTTTGGGCAGCATGATCATTTTGAGAATGGCTATACGTCCTATGAGATTCAGCGGAAGGTTGGACCAGGCACGGCACCTATCCTTAAGAAGGCGTACCTGCGGAGTGACGTTTAGGGTATAGTATTGTGCATTTTCCCTGCCAACCTGAATCCCCAGATATTTAAATTCGGTAACCCACAGCAGTGGGGTGGATATAGATGTATTTTGGGCTCCCGCATCAAGCGGGAACAGTACAGACTTAGTCCAGTTAATTCGAATGCCCGATAGTGAGCCAAATCTGTCGAAGAGCTCAAGAGCCGCCGCCAGGGATGGACCAGCATCGTTCAAGTATAGCAGGGTGTCGTCCGCGTAGAGAGAGATTTTTTCCTCCCAGCTGACCAATCCTGAGTCCCCTGACCCCCGGAGCCTCCCGGACCAAGATTGCCAGGGGCTCCAGTGCCAGGGCAAAGAGGCTGGGGGACAGGGAGCACCCCTGTCTGGTACCTCTCTGCAGCGTGAAGGGGTCGGATACACAGTTGTTAATACGTACTCTGGCTCTAGGTGCCCTGTACAGCACTTGGATCCACCGGATGAAGGCGGGGCCAAATCCGAAAGACCCAAGTACCCCCCACAAATACTCCCACTCCACAGAGTCGAATGCCTTTTCGGCATCGAGAGAGGCAATGACCCTAGATCCCGTGTTGTCATGAGTGATCGAGGTGTTTAGGAATAGGCGCCTAATGTTGATGTCTGTGCCCTTACCCGGCATAAACCCAGTCTGGTCAATGTGGATCAAGGTGGAAATCACACCAGTCAGGCGAGAGGCTAAAATTTTAGCCAGAACCTTCGCATCCACATTGAGCAGCGAGATGGGTCTGTATGAGCTACATTCTTGTGGGTCCTTGCCGGGTTTGGGTATCAACACTATTATTGCCTCCTCCATGGACTCCGGGAGAGTCTCGGTCTTGGCTATTTCTGCAAATAAGGATGTCATTCTAGGAGCAATGAGCTCCGCATGTTGAGAATAGAACTCCGTGGGCAAGCCGTCTGCTCCTGGGGTTTTTCCACTCTGCAGACCCCCAATTGCCGCCTGAACCTCCTCCAGTGATATATTTTCGTCTAGCGCCTCCCTATGTTCTACTGAGAGGGTTGGGAAGGGGACTCCCCCCAAGTACTCCCGTAGCTCTGTAGGGGAAAAGTTAGCCCTAGAGGTGTATAGTTCCCGAAAAAAGTCAAGAAATCTACCACTGATGTCCTCCGGTGATGACAACAGTTGTCCCTGTACGTCCTTAACAGTGGCAATGTGTGTGGTATTTGTTTGCCCTCTTGCTATCCAAGCTAGCAGTTTCCTGTTTTTGTTGCCATACTCAAAGATCTTCTGCTTAGAGTAAAGCATGGACTTGTGAGTGTGGTCTATATTGTGCGTGGCGAGATCACGAAGTGTCCCCTGCCAGGTTGCATGGTTGGCGTCAGTGGGGTCCTGGATATAGTTGGCTTCGGCCCTAGCTGCCTCCTTTTCCAAAGACTCTAGTGACTTGGCTGCCTCCCTCTTCAGGGCGGATATGTGGGAGATATATTCTCCCCTTGTCCATGCCTTGAAGGCGTCCCATAGCGTGGTCGCACTGGCTGGTTCCCCATTATTAGCCCAGTAATTGCAGATAGCTTCCTCCATCGGTTCCTGTAACCTCTCATCAATTGCCCAGAACCTGGATAATCGCCACAGCCTCACCCCTGAGTTTGGGGCCAAGGAGATGGTGACATGTAACGGAGCGTGGTCAGATATCCCCCGGGGGAGGTGTTTTGCTGCCCTTGTATAGCCCAAAGCCCCAGAGGAGGCGTATGCCAGGTCTATACGAGAGAGAGCCCTGTAGGATGTGGAGTGGCACGTGAATTCCCTCCCGTCTGGGTTAAAACATCTCCAGACATCCGTGAGAGAGAATGTGTCCGCCCAGCTCTGTAGCCCGGACGCTGGCCGGGTCCCTGTGTGAAGCCTATCCATTGACTGCGAGGGAACCATGTTAAAATCCCCGAAGAGAAATACCTCAGTTGTAGTAAATGCTAGCACAGCACGCATGATATCATACAGTATTTGCGTGTCAGCCGGGGGGGGGAGATATACCCCAACCAGGACCAATGGCTTGTTATGTATTAAAGCATGTACAATCACATACCTGCCCCCAGGGTCAATCCGTACATCCAACATCTGTATAGGGAGGGACCTATGGACCAAAATGCTCACACCCCTGGCATAATTGGAGTAGGTTGAGTGATGGTGTATTCCAACCCATGCCCTCCTCAGGCCAAGCACTCGCGAACCTGTCAGGTGCGTTTCTTGGAGGATACAAATATGTGGGTTAAATTTTTGTAGATATTTAAACACTAGGGATCTTTTGACGGCGGAGTTTAACCCCCGGACGCCATATTGCCTCTCCGCGGGGGGGACGCCACCACGTGCCAGGGCGTTGGAGCCGGTAAATCCCCTGCTCCTTGCGGGAAACGCAGCTTTTTTGCACTGCGCCGAGTCCGGTATGGCATCCGGCTTGCACCAGGTGGGTTTTGGCAGCTATATTATTGATTGGGAGTCAGGATAAGTGTAGGTAGCCAGCAGAGCTCCGGATCCTGCTTCCTCTCAGATCGCCATCTTGGCCACGCCCCCATGAAGGTAAACTTAATACATGAGGCATCAGGAAAGTGTCCACCAACCTACTGGCATTCTCAGTTAGAGATCCCATGCCTGATACAATAGGGCGGCCTGGGGGATTTTTTAGGCATTTGTGGGTTTTGGGAAGAGTATAAAAAGTGGGATCTCGAGGTTTTTGCGTATTAATAAATTTGAAGGTGTCCTCGTCAATCAGACCTTGCCAATAGGCCCCCGTTACAAGGCGCCGGAATTCTGCAGTGAATCCCTGCACTGTGGGGTGGCTGATAGGGGCGTACCAGGTAGTATTGGATAATACCTTAAGACACATCAATTGATATTGGTGATGTGTCATGAGCACCAGGTTTCCACCTTTGTCGGATTTCTTAATAACGAGATCCTCTTTTTTTATGTAAAGTTCGGATAGCTTTTTTCTGGTTTGGAATTAGATTGGAGGGTAGTTCTGGCCAATGTTGTTTTTTAAGAGAGTGAATGGATTCGTATACAAAGGCCCATATTGCGGGGCATGTCATTAAGTCAGGGAAAGCCCGGGATTTTAATTTGAGCTTATTGCTTTTATTCTCTTGGCGAGATCTGTGTGAGGTGACAGTTGGACCGGAGGGAGAAGGGGAGGGCCGTGAGGCCTCTCCTCCCCCCGCTTCCACTGTCTCTGTTGAGCCCTCCTCATAAAGCAACATCAAGTCTCTCAAGGCCCTGAATTCGCGCATGGAAAAATTTTTGTTTTTTTCAGCTAGTTGCCTTTCAAGGTTTAGGTTATATCGGTCTTTATCAAAGATAAATCTATATGTAAGATTTCGGGCAAACAAATAGAGGTCCTTGATTGTCTCATAGATGTCGATAGGTTGGGAGGGGCAAAAGCCCAGTCCCAATTGTAAAACAGATTCCTCATCCTTAGTAAGGGGATAAGGGGTTAAATTGATAATGTTGAGCTTTTCTGAGGTCAATTTAGAGGTTGGGGGAGAAGATTCTAAAGCCCCATACACACGCTCGGATTATCCGGTGGTAAAAAAAACCCGTTTGGGAATAGTGTTTGATGCCAAACCGCGCTCTTTTGGATGCAATATACTGGATCCAGCTTAGGCGTCCCTTTATAGGCCATCAAACTCTCATCCACGCTGATGTCCCTTTCTGGCACGTAGGCCCGCTGGAAATTGTTCCCAATAATTTGGCATACCTCCCAGATTTTTTTTTAGCTTGGGCGCAGGATGCGTATTCGGACATCACAGTACCAAAAAACAGAGTGGCCAGTAACTTGTTGGTGGTCCAGTACCATTTCTGGCGCGGTTTCCCCATCACCCCCTGAAGAATAATGAGTCCGAGAAACAGACAGATGTCCTCTTTAGTCACCGGTTCCCACCTTCTGCTTCGGGAAAACCTGGCATGCAGCGTAGCGGATTGCTGCTCTTGGTAGCGATTTGTCTCTCTCACAATTTTTTCAATTACCTCCTCTGTGAGAAATAATTGCAGGTATGCCAGAGGGTTGCCACGCTCAACTTCGACCTTCATCCCAGGTGATCCAGTGAAGGGAAATCTTGGGGGCGCTACCTGGTCCGTATCGCACTCAATAGGGCACCAAGTGCGCACATCGCTGATGTCAGGTGCAGGATCATCACCGCTGTCACTTGTCAGATCCGCGTCAGACGACAAATCTCCCCACGACTCACTATCGCTCAGTTCTGGGAGCAACTCCGTGTCGCTGTCGCTGTCATTCAACTGCTCCAAAGGCGATTTTGTAGCGAGATGGCGCTTTTTGGATTCCATCTTTTCAAAATTTTATTGGAGGCAAGGGGCACTGGGGCAAGGGGCACTGTATCAGTGAGATCTGAGATGATACAGTGGAATCCTCTCAGATTACACTGTATCACCTCTATTTATATGTGTGTGTTGCAATTTAACTTTTTGAATCTCCCGCCCAGTTCCGCTCCCGAGCGCCGCTGCTGCTCGCAGGGAACGGAACCAGGAAGTGAGATGCGGTGATCGCGATGGCGATCACAGCGGAGCACAGCCGAGGACAGTGGAGGGCATCGCTGGAACTCAGGAGAAGGTAAGGGCTCCGCTGGATGCTCTGCACTGTTACCCCGAGCGTGACTCGGGGTTACCGCTCCTGGCAGAAAAAGTCAGACCCGAGTCACGCTCGGGATTACCGCCAGGGAGGTTAAGGAAGAATATACACTCCCTAACCAGATGGTTTTTAACCACTTGAGATCCGTGCTATAGCCGAATGCCGGCTACAGCGCGGTCCTGCATTGCCGGGACGACGTCTACTGACGGCATCCCGTGCCCGAGCGGCCTGCGCGCCCTGTGATCAGCGAGTCTGTGAGACTCGCTGGATCACAGATCGGAGTAAGGGGTCGATCCTGACCCCTTACCACGTGATCAGCTGTCAGCCAATGACAGCTGATCATGTGATGTCAACACAGCCGCTAATCGGCTATTTTTTCTCCTTGCGCTGTCAAAAAAAAAATTGTGATTTTGTTTCCTTCTGAGGATAGCTTGGAGCGTGGTAAATGCTGGGTGACCCGGTTTATTACATACTAGGGATCTATAGCGTTGCAGTTCCACTTTGTTAAAGTGGTATTTATATGTGGAAGAGTTGAGCTGCCAAGTAATAATCTTTGTAGATCAGGAAAGGACACTCCTCCCATATCCTTAGGGTTCTTTAGAACATGCCAGGCCATTTTGTCTGCCATTTCCCCATACAAAAGAGTTTAGAATGGCTTCCATTTGTTTAAAGACTTTTAAAGGGATATAGAGAGGAGCATGCCAAACCATATATAGTATTTTGGGTAACAAAATCATTTTTATTATATTTATACGTCCCATCACCCCCTAATGACAGCCCTGACCATGTCTGGGTTTTGGACTTTATCAAGTCAAATAGGGGTGTGACATTCAGGTGTGTGTAGTCCGTCAAAGTCCTAGTGACCTCCACCCCCAAGTACTTAATTTTTTCCAGTATCCATTTCAGAGCCACTGCTTTCTACTGGCTCATACGCGCTATCTGAGTCTGAACAGTTTCCCACTCTGGAAAGACTCACTGCTAAATTTTATTAGACATGTTGATGCTGATATTCACTGGGACAGATGTGCGCCGGGTGATCACTGGGACAGATGTGCGCCGGGTGATCACTGGGACAGATGTGTGCCGGTGATCGCTGGGACAGATGTGCGCCGGGTGATCGCTGGGACAGATGTGCGCCGGGTGATCGCTGGGACAGATGTGCGCCGGGTGATCACTGGGACAGATGTGCGCCGGGTGTTCACTGGGACAGATGTGCGCCGGGTGATCACTGGGACAGATGTGCGCCGGGTGATCACTGGGACAGATGTGCGCCGGGTGATCACTGGGACAGATGTGCGCCAGATGTTTTTTCACTTTGTGGGGACACTGGCTGGGTGATCTGTGTGTGTGTGTGTGTGTGTGTGTGTGTGTGTGTGTAAAGCTGTAAATAATAGACGTGCACAACAAAAAACATTTTTTTTAAGTTTCCTTTTTGATTTGTAATTTTGGAAGACACAAGTTTTCATATTCGGACTCGTTGTTAATAGTTAAATTTACTTTGATTGGAAATTCATATTTTTTTGTTAGATAATTTTTATTTATTCGGTACACTACTCGTAATTTAGTAACATTTGTGAGATCGCCTTTGTCGTCGATTCGTACTTTTGTAGGAAATAAAAAATAATAATCCTAGGCTTGCTTTTCTAATAAGTCATGGTCTTAATCCAGTCCACTCCCTCAGTCAGCAGACCTGAATCTAAAAAAATTCAGGAATGCCGTGTGACTCGGACACAAAAGCTGATTGGCTAAGGTAAGATGCATCACTCACTAATACACGGCCCATTCGAAAGACCGATTCGAAACACGAAATTACAAACAAAAATACGAACATATGAAATTACGAACAGACCAAGGATTGAAAATACGAAATGTAAATCATTGGTTTTTTATAGATGTCATTTTCTTTTGTTTTACTGTTTCTGAGTTTCGTATTTTCGTAAGTTTCTCCGTTCGTATGTTTCTCCGTTCGTATTTTCGCGTGTTCGTTATATTGCTTATTCGTAATTTCACCTATTCGGATGTTCGAATTGATCCGAATGTACTAACAAAATCATACAAAGATCCATTCGTTACGAACCGAATCGCACATGTCTAGTAAATAACAGCTCAAAACTCGCTGATCTCCGGCTGGCAGCACAGATGGTCTCTTCTCACTGACAGGCTCTATGCGAGGAGAAGCAGAGCTGATCGCCTTACACGATGGCTGTGATTGGATACAGCCATCATGTGAGCAGGAGGGCCAATCAGAACCCTCCTGCCGAGCGGTGATGTGCCTGTGTTCCCGTGCGGCTGCGTGAGTGGGCTTGATCTAAGGAACGTTCCTGAATGTTCGCTCATAAGGACCAAGCGCCCACCTGGACTTCTATGTGCAGTGGTTGGGTGGGAAGAAGTTGATATACATCTTGGGGGGGGATACTTATTCATTGTGTGTTATCACATATATATATATAAAAAATATTTGATAGCATGTCAATGTTCTGGATACGTTGGACACCATCTGGTTACAATAGGAATACCAGCATAAGTTTCTTTCCATGCAAATAAGGTAAATTTAAACTTCTGTATCATGGTTCAAGTAGGTTCTTTAGTTACCTGCTAAGCATTGTTAATCCATACCTACACTATTAAACCCAGGTTTCTCGGTAAAGAAAGAGAGAAGGGAGGTTCTGGATTCAAGGGTGCCTGTATGGGAGGGTCTGCTTTCCCCCTCTGCATGTCTGAGCGCGTGTTGGTGGCCATGTTAATATAATGGGTGGTGGTACAATCGCTAATCAAGTTTTTTATATTTTTTTTTATAGTGTTTGGTAATCGTACTATTTTTAGATTGCATGCTTTATAAATTCTGTATCGGTGTGAAAAAATATGTTTAAAAACATTGAAATGCTGAACCAGCATGTGAGTATTTAACCACTTCAGCCCCGGACCAATTGGCAGCCAAAGGACCAGGCCCCTTTTTGCGATTCGGCACTGCGTCGCTTTAACTGACATTTGCGCGGTCGTGCGACGTGGCTCCAAAACAAAATTGGCGTCCTTTTTTTCCCCACAAATAGAGCTTTCTTTTGGTGGTATTTGATCGCCCCTGCGGTTTTTATTTTTTGCGCTATAAACAAAAATAGAGCGACAATTTTGAAAAAAATGCAATATTTTTTTTTTACTTTTTGCTATAATAAATATCCCCTAAAAATATATAAAAAAAAATATTTTTTTTCCTCAGTTTAGGCCGATACGTATTCTTCTACATGTTTTTGGTAAAAAAAAAAAATCGCAATTAGCGATTATTGATTTGTAAACGCTATAACTTTTGCGCAAAAACCAAATAGGGGATAGTTTTTATAGCATTTTTATTATTTTTTTTTTTTTTTTTACTAGTAATGGCGGCGATCAGCGATTTTTATTGTGACTGCGACATTATGGCGGACACATCGGACATTTTTGACACATTTTTGGGACCATTGTCATTTATACAGCAATCAATGCTATTTAAATGCATTGATTCCTGTATAAATGACAGTTGTAGTGAAGGGGTTAACCACTAGGGGGAGGGGAGGGGTTATGGGCTGTGACGTGTGTGTGTTTTTTACATTAGGGGGCGGGGCTGACGTCTGACATCATTGATCGGCTTTCCGATGACCGGGAACAGCCAATCAATGACAGGCAGTGTAGGAAGCGCGGGGAGAGGTTTGTTTACACAGACCTCTCCCCGTTCTTCAGCTCCGTGACCCGATCGCGGGACACCAGCGGCGATCGGGTCCGCTGGTCCCGCGGCCACGGCGCTCCTGACCGGGTCGCGCGCGCCACCCACGGGCAGGCATTTAAAGGGCCACGTATATATACGTGATTTTGCCTGCCCGTGCCATTCTGCTCACGTATATCTACGTGAGGCGGTCGGGAAGCGGTTAATCCATACTTACACTATTAAACCCAGGTTTCTCGGTAAAAGAGAGAAGGGAGGTTCTGGATTCAAGGGTGCCTGTGTGGGAGGGTCTGCTTTCCCCCTTTGCACGTCTGAGCACGTGTTGGTGCCCATGTTAATATAATGGGTGGTGGTTCAATCGCTAATCAAGTTTTATATATTTTTTTTTTATAGTGTTTGGTAATCGTACTATTTTTTAGATTGCATGCTTTATAAATTCTGTATCGGTGTGAAAAAATATGTTTAAAAACATTGAAATGCTGAACCAGCATGTGAGTATTTTTAAAAGAGCAATGTGTGTAGGCCAAAGAGCATAGCAAACATGGCCAGATAGATGCCAAGAGGTGGAGTGCAAAGAGAAAGCAACCCAGGAGGGTCTGATCAGTATAGGTTTAGTGCAGAACCACAGAAGGGCCAGATTAAGAGCATCATGGGCCTGGGGCTGAGGATCTTGGTGGGCCTTTTTTTGGATATAAATAAAATGAAGTTGCAAACTATTTTTTGTTAAAGCAAATTTTTATATTTTTATTACCATTTTAAAGTACCAAAACAGAAATATATTGAAAATAATTTTTTTTGTAAACAATAGAAAACTTGTTAATTAAATAAAACCATTATAAATAGAACAGTCACAACAACCATTTTTTGTTTTTTAAATAAACGTAAATCATATAGACAATTTAAATTTGTGTATGATGTTTAACATACAAATATGTTCCATAATGTATTATTATTAAAGCATCATAATCAATACGGCCTGCTATTATGATTATGGTGCAGAGAGTAATGCCCCTGTACACCACGGTCGGAAATTCCGACGGATTTTGTCCGACACCGTTGTTGCATACACACGGTCGGACAAAGTTGTCAGAAAATCCGATCTTCCTGAAGGCGGTGACGTTTGTTGCGTACGACGTAACTACGTAGAGGCTAGTAGCCAATAGCTTTGGTCTCGTAATTTGATCTGAGCATGCGTGGCACTTTGTCCGTCGGAATTCTCTACACACGGTCCGATCTGATTTTGTTGTTGGAAAATTAGAGAGCAGGATCTCAAATTTTTTCCGTCGGAAATTCAGACGGAAAAAGTCAGATGGAGCCCACACACGGACGGATTTTCCGACAACATGGTCCGATCGGACATTTTCCGTCAGAATTTCCGAGTGTGTGTACGGGGGCATAACTCTTGAAATAAATCACAAACCGGTTATTCACTGAACTCTAAACTGCGTTTTTAACCTGTATGAATCAAGTTGGCAGATTTAAAAATAAAAATATACACATTAACTTTTCTTGCTTTTTTACTTGCAAATTCCTCAATTGTAGAATCAAGATTAAGCTCGTTCAGCAAACCATTTTCAATGCACAACAGAGAAAGCGCATTTAAACGCCCACAGAAGATCTTGGTTCATTTTTTTTTTGTAAACATTTTAATGCTGAAAATTAACGCTCACTACTGCATTTGCTGACCATTAAACACAAATACATGCGGAGGGTCACATATGTATTTTGGAAATGCACCGACTAGGGATTGTGCAATCATAAACTTGTACATTTTGAGTTTCTTGACTCCCATGAATGTCTTTTATTTGCAGGAGAATATTGGCACATTGTGAAAATAGAGGAAAACTACAATTTCTTCTGCAAACAGGGGTTCAAGATCTTCGGGATGTATAGTCACTAGTGTACTGGCTCTGGAACGGAGACTATAAGCTGATAGAGTGCATATTTCTGATAGAAATCCAAATCTTTCTTGAATTATGCTGCTTACCTGGGCCTCCAGTGATTCTGTCAGTTGGTCAATTTTAGGATAAAAGGTATGCACTTTAAAACCTACAGATAGTGTCATATCAGCATCTTCTGCATCACCATAGTCCCACCCCCCATTTCTTTTCCCTTTTTCCACGTTGTAGCTGGTACTCCTCGCCCACATTGTAGCTGGTACTCCTCGCCCACATTGTAGCTGGTACTCCTCGCCCACATTGTAGCTGGTACTCCTCGCCCACATTGTAGCTGGTGCTCCTCGCCCACGTTGTAGCTGGTACTCCTCGCCCACGTTGTAGCTGGTACTCTTCGCCCACGTTGTAGCTGGTACTCTTCGCCCACGTTGTAGCTGGTACTCCTCGCCCACGTTGTAGCTGGTACTCCTCGCCCACGTTGTAGCTGGTACTCCTCGCCCACGTTGTAGCTGGTACTCCTCGCCCACGTTGTAGCTGGTACTCCTCGCCCACGTTGTAGCTGGTACTCCTTGCCCACGTTGTAGCTGGTACTCCTCGCCCACGTTGTAGCTGGTACTCCTCGCCCACGTAGCTGGTACTCCTCGCTAGCTGGTACTCCTTGCCCACGTTGTAGCTGGTACTCCTCACTAGCTGGTACTCCTCGCCCACGTTGTAGCTGGTACTCCTCGCCCACGTTGTAGCTGGTACTCTTCGCCCACGTTGTAGCTGGTACTCCTCGCAGCCGGAAATATTTTTACCCTGCTCTTTAAATTCAGAGAATCTAGACCGCAGAGACTGCACAAAATCCTTCAGAGAGTTCAGCATGTTGCTGTATGCAAATCTAATTTTTGTATCTTGGAGACGCTGACTGGTTCTGTGAAACCTAGGTAAAATGACAGACCATACTACAACCACTATTCCAGTTTCCAAGCTGATCCATGACATTGTTTAGGCCCTTTGCTTGTAAACAGATCTCTCCCTTTTGTGGCTTCATCATTCAAAATATTTGAAAGGACATCTCTGATGGTACTAAAGCCTTTTCGTAAGGTGTTCACAGCATCATGGTGAGCAGACCAAGGTGTATCGGCTAACCTTTTTTAATGTTGGTATACCACATGGTTTGAAATTTATTTGTTAAAAGATTCCATCGATGATACAACTGCTGTACAAAATTTAAAGAAGGAAACTGCAACTGGACAGCGAGTCCGCTTGGGCCGAGGGTGGTCTCCCTTACGTATCCGGCCCCTGATAGAGAAGACAGGAGGCACGGGAGTACGGAGGAGTATGGGAGCCTGGTAATGTAGATCCTGATGCTGGAAGTGGAGAGTCTTCAGACAGCAAGGTGGCAGACAGGAACACAGGCAACAGGTGCTGAGCGGGATAGGTAAGTCCGGATACAGGCTGGGTTCGGCAACGTGCGGGCAACGAAGTACAAGAGGAGAAGGCAGGAGCAAGGTCAGACAGGCCGAGGTCAGATACAGGTAGAAATCCAGGAAGTCCGAAGGGCAAGCAGAGTCAAAGATAATCAAACAGAAGCACGGGTACAGGAACAAGATCTCACGGGAAGCTGTTGATCAGGCGGCACCGGGCAATGGGTTCAGCCAGACTAAATAGGCTGGTCGGTGCCAAACAGCGCACACAGGAACGCGCACACCCAAGCAAGGCACGTGCACCAGCGACCACAGAAGCGCGCAAGCCAGTACCCACAGGGACACACGCACCACTGCGCGCCCGAGCGTGCGCACCTCAGAGTCGGCCGGCACATGCACACAAGTGCCCATGGGAGCGGCCAACCAACCGTCCAGCCAGGTAACCTCTCTGACAAAGGCATTTTGTCCCACAAGATTAAGTGAACAAGGAATGTATTCAGCAATGGATACTGACAGGCAGCACTTAGGGGCTCTGATAAGGTGGCACTGATGAGGCAGCACTATTATGTGGCACATATAGGCAGCCAGGCTGGGCAATGATTGGCGGCACTGGCTAGCTGCACTAATGGGCACTGGCAACGCCCACGCCGCAAGAGGCTCTGCATGATAGCCACGGCCCGGGGCCCGCGATTAAATGTTGTTCAGCTGACTGACTCAATGAACCTATAAATAATGCAGCTGCCTGCTGGACAATGTCAATGTATTGTATAGCGGCTGGCGGCCAACAGCCGGGCCCTGGTAAGAGAGTTTGGGCCTATATTATGATGGGGGCCTGGAGCTGCAGCTCCAATAGCCCCCTATGTTAATCCGGCCCTGATATCGGGACCCGGTGGCATCACTGTAGGTAAGAGGAAATATTGAGAATATACAGTATATCAAACTCAAATACATCTATATGCACAGCATCTCGAGGTGATCTATCCACGTCTACCATTGCACAATAAATGTGCATAAACATACTTTTTTTTTTTAATCTTGCTGCATTTTCTACACTGTATACTGAATATATGGTTATCTTTAAATCGATTTGACGTTCAATGTATCTACTCTTCTTACCCTTGGATATATAATCGGGATATCAGGACATGGGTATCTTAAAATCTTCTTATACACACTTTCTAGGATAAAATAATGATAGATATGCGCTTACCAGAACCAATGGACCCCCTGTCAGCAACAGAGGGTCAAACGGGCATGTAAGAGCTTGAGTAGCCGACAGCCTGGTCATTCACTGGACTTCTGAAGGCAAGCGGGTGGAATTTGCTGGTCTCGACTTTCCCAAGACGATGTAAACCGTGAAACCGGAAGTGGCCAAGGTGGGATGTAAAACCAAAAGCTGGAACCACGAACACCGAAGGGGGAATTCACAGCAAACGGGAAGTTGTAGCTAGTGTTCTATTACCACATCTAATGAGGTAAGAACTCACGGAAGATGCTCCCCGGATGTTTCTCAACTGTGGAAAGGAAAGAAGAAAAAACAGGGGGCTCCGATGGTGCAGGTCAAAAAAAGGTTTTATTGCTAAAAACCATCAAAATAACAAATATAAAAGTGATCACGATTAAAAGAGCAATGTGGGAATAGGTATAACCTGGCCCGGCGCGTTTCGTGTAATACACACTTCAACTGGGACATCTGATAAAGAATAGTTGTTGGAGCCAAAGCCTCCAAAGAAATCCTTTCATTGCCAGGCAGCAAGCAGATGATCGTCTGGACACATAAAGAGACAAAGATCTTAAGTCTCCTTGGTGAATGGTGTAGCTTGGCCAAGAGTATATCTGTCATAGTGAATGCAGAGATAGAATGGGTCACCTCTTATTTCTCCTTTTGAATTCACTCTAGTCAACATAATCTCGGATGAAGGTGGCTCGCTTAAATGTAATGAATGATGTTTATGGATCCCAATGTGGGCAGATTTGTATTGCAGATAGGAGGATGCCAGTATCTCTGAATTATTATAGTTCATATTTTTGTGTGTTGATTAGACTACTTTTATTATTATTATTATTCTGGTTGTATCCTCTGACTTTTTTTGTCTCTCCTATTGCCATATAAAAGCTCACTCTTAGTTTTCTCCAGTGCCCTTTTTTATAGGCTTTCTTCAAACATGATTTGGGGTATCCACTTTCTAAGAGTCTTGTTTGCAGAGTTTTAGCTTCTAATTGAAAGTTTTTTTCATCCAAGCCTAGTTTGTAAATATTGGCTAAATGCAATTGAAGTCATTAGGGGCCCCTGGGTGAAAACTAGAAGCATGCAAAATGGAGTTGCCTGCTGTCGGTTTATCCGGAAGAGACGGGTTGTGATGGCACCGTCCTTACCACGGAGGACTGTGACATCCAAATACGTCACCTTGCAAGGATGGTGAGACATAGTGAAGGCAAGATTGAATTGGTTTCTATTGAGTCTTTCCAAGAAAATAGGGAGCAACTCAGCAGGGCCATCCCAGATCATAAATACATCATCAATGTATCTGTGCCACATGATGATGTGGTCAGTATACATCGTTAGCTGTTCATCAGCCACGAGTGAACGTTCCCACTCCCACAGGTACAGGTTGGCTTATGATGGGGCACAGCATGTCCCAATCGCCGCCCCCTGCACCTGGAGGTAGTGGGAACCATCAAAGAACAATTGTGATTGAGAATGAACTTGAGGGAAACTTGAGATAAACTCACTATAGGGCCACTCATCCTCCACCTGATGGGGCAGAATGTGATGGCTAGCTGTTAGACCCAAGAAGTGGGGGCTGGAACTATACAATGCGTCAACATCAATGGTGACCAGAGTTGAATGTTCGGGTGTGTGTATATATAGACCAACCAAGATCTTAAGTGTATAGTGTCCTTGACATATGATGATAGGCTATCCACGTAAAGCCTCAGGTGCTCATCTTTTTTTCAAATATACGTTTTTTATTAATGCCTAACATGGGCTAAGGCAATTGTTTAAAAACATACATATATGGTCCCTCCTGAACCTCGCCGACAGTGGGTATCCCGCGCGGTAGGTGGCCCCTTGCCGGCGGGCCCATTCCAGCACTGGACGGAGCATGGCTCTTTGTAGAGTGGCACAGGAGACATCTGGTAGAATCTTCAGTTGCACCGTCGGAGTCTGTCTCCTGCTTCCCAGGCTTTGCGGGTGATCATTTCTTTGTGTGAGTAGTGGTGGAGGCGACATATGACGTCCCTCGGTCTGTTGGGGTCTTGTGATCTCGGTCCCAGCGCTTCGGTGGATCCTGTCATATTCCAGCCTCTGAAGAAGAGGGTCACCCGGGAGTCCACGAAAGATAGCTGTGGCCGTAACAGGAAGGTCTTCTGGTCCCGTCGCCCCCGGGAGACCCCGCAGGCGGAGATTGTTCTGCCTGCTCCTATCCTCCATTTCTTCCATGTGTAGTTGCAGCATCATTGCAGCGTCTATGTGGGCGTCTTGGAGCTGTTCTAGGTCAGTCACTCTCCGCTCCAACTCTGTCACCGAGGTTTTCCACCAGGTAGCCTGGTGTTCAGGGAGCCCAGCTCTCCTTTTCAATTCTTTCATATCTTTCCGATGCTGGCTCTCCAATCGGTCAATGATGGACTCTATGTCGGCTTTGGTGGGGAGGGATCGGAGGAGCGCCCACACTTCCTCTTCTTCCGCCTCTTAGATATGCTCAGTGGGGTACCGGAGCCTGACCGCAGGGCGGCTGGAACATCTGAGAAGGAGTCAGACTCCACCGATGCGGCCGGGGATGGTGGCCGACTTCCCTGAGCCTGGGCTGCACTTGCCTTTCCACGTGGTTCCGCCATCTTGGGATCAGGGAGGTTGATCCTCTTTTGTGTTAGGAACTGATCTATGGCGCCTCTGGGGTCTCTTGTTTTTGCTGGTTTGGCCTTCCCTTTTGTTCTTTGTCTTTTAGAGTACATTCCCTGAGCTGTGAGTGAGAACTCAGATCATAGTAGGCACGGCGGGCCGGGAGAAGGACGGGAGCTCAAAGCAAAAGCGTCTTCACTCGGCCATGTCCAGGCCACGCCCCTAAATCAACAAGATTTTTTGGATACAGCACTATAAAGTGAAAATCTGTAAGAGTTGTGTCCTTTTTTTTCTGATGACTAAATAGTTGATCTCGTAGTTGACAGGGGAATAAAACCCCTGACTCACTGCGACCTTGGGGGGAAGATATCAATGTCGACGGGAGATTGTAGCTTGCTGTCTGCCCAACCTCGCTGAGGGTCCACTTGGTAAGCAGCAGTCATGACCAAGTACAACATAGCTACCTGTTAGTGCTGCCCAGCTATGCACTCCCACCCTTACCTTACCCAGTAATGGAGACCACACCGTGCTGGAGTGTAAAATCTGCCGTAGCAGCTCCTTTATTAAATAACAAAATATATATATATAAATAACTTTATAAATAACTTTATAACCAATAAACAACAAATAACAACAGATAAACAACATCAAGAAAAACGTGACGTAGGCCTATAGTAGTGCATTACCCCCCCCCCCCCACCCAAATTACCATAATCAACAGCTCGTGCACTGCGGTCAACTCAACTGTAACTAGGCCTCAAGCTGACATACTAGCTCAGAGACAAAACTATTCCGCAGTGCAGTCATCCACCATATACCCTACATCACTTATAGGGAATATACCAAACGGGCCCATATCTCCAATGGGTCCCGCATCAAGTTTCCTGTGGGGAGGGGGTTTCTTCTCTATGCCTACGTCACACAACATCCGCCACTGCAAACAAGGTTAAAACCTTAACCTTGAGCGCACCTCCACACCCTAAGTGCTCGCTCAATACCATCCTGAATACCGATGGCCCACATATCTGTGCCAACTGGGTTCAGATGAACACCATCAGCCCTCAGATAGCGCCACGTGTCTACCTCCAACTCCCTGTGCCTAATGGCCAACCCCCCGTGTTTAACAAAAAATCTGCTGACCTCCTGATTAACTTTCTTCCGGGCTTTGTTAAGTAGGTCCACTGACCTGGCAAAACGCCATGCAGTCCTGGCGATCATGTCTGACCAAACCAGGACTGTGTTGGGGAAAGCCGCCTGAAGTCGGCAAAAGTCATATTTTATGTCCCTAGTGACGTCTAGTTTTGTCCTAAGCCCCAAATCATTGCCCCCGACGTGAATAACTAAAACCTCCGGAGGCCTATCCCATCTCGCAAACTTGAGCGCTTCCGGGATAAGACGGCTCCAGAGCATACCCGGGAAACCCAACCATTTTATGTAGGCCTCCCTCCTAGAAAAACCCAGCTGTCTACCGTCCGGTCTGTCATCTCCCCTCCTGGCTCCCCAGCAGACATAAGAGTGCCCTATAATCCAAACGAGCTTCGGAGGGTCATCTGAAAGAGAAACAGCAAGAAAATTCCGGTCAGCTTCACTTAATGTACCACACGAAACCATGTCGGCACTTCACACAACCCACCCCTTTTATCAGCAACCCTTATGGGATCAAATCCAGCCTAACATACGACCTGAAATGCCTTGATTCCCACCTCCCAATTTGTTTCACCGCTTCCTCCGGCAACCCCCACCTGACCGCCTCAGTGGCCGCCCCAATCCTGAAAGAATGCGAGGAAAATCTCAATTCCCCCATATTCATAACTCGTAAACATTTCCGGAAGACCCCTACGAACTGAAAGCGCGATAGCGCCTCGCCGTTCTGATGCACCAGCAGGGGGCCCTCCCCAGCCGGCCTCACCTGCAAGAAAACACTCGTCACCAAGACGGGGCAGAGTTTGGCGTCTGGAATGGCGAAAACCACCACTTCCTTGCCTCGGCCCTGCTGGTCCGTCTTTGATCTTTGCAGATGTAAAACCAACCTGTCCTCAAAGCACCGCACGTGTCCTACAGCCAAGCCATCCCTCTTTGTCTTCGAGGAACTCACCAGTTCCCCGATCCGAAAAGCCCCAAAAAAGGCTAATACGAAGGCCGTGCGGAACAGTCCCACCTCGTACCCGGACGAGCAAACCCCACTCAAGGTGTCCACCACCCTGCCCAGCAGTTCAAACGTCACCGGTCGTCGCTCGTCCCGTACCGCCTTCCCTTTTTTGTAACCCTTAACAGCTTGCCGCGCCCAGAACTCCTTGGTCCAGTCGCTCCCCCCCTCAAGTTTACACCAAAACGCCATAGCCGCCATCACTTTTTCCAGCCTCGACACGGAAATACCGCTCTCCATGTGCCTGGCGATAAAATAAATAAAAAGCAGCCTAGGTTCCCTTTCTCCCCTTGCGGTCTGAACCCGGAAAGCCGCCCATTCGTCCCATACTTTCCTGTATGCTTTCCATGTCCCTTCGGTCACCGACCGCTGAATCCATCCCGCTAGTCTTCCAGTGCAATCTTCCACATCTCCGCCGGACAGTGGGTTCCCTGATGCTCCGCTTCCGGCGCCAGTTCTCGAAACTTTTCCCACTGAAACCGAGAGAGAGCATCAGCGACCACGTTCTCCACACCCGGCAAATGCACCGCATGCATGAAGATGTTCATCTGCATGCACCGCAGTACCAGGTGTCTCAACAACCGTATCACCGGAGGTGATGCCGCCGATACCTTGTTGATCACCTGAACCACCCCCAGGTTGTCGATGTGGAAGCGAACCTTCCGATCCCGGAAGAATTCACCCCACAGCTCAACCGCCAACACTACCGGAAACAGTTCTAGTAGCAACATGTTCCTGAGCAACCCCTCCCGCTTCCAGCTGTCCGGCCAAGGGCCCGCACTCCAGCGCCCCTTGAAGAAAGCCCCATAGCCCGCTGACCCTGCGGCGTCTGTGAACAACTCGAGATCAAAGTTGCTCACCGGTCCCGTCATCCATAAAGCTCTCCCATTGAAATTGTCCAGGAACACGTGCCACACTCGCAGATCACTCTTATGTTCCTTCGAGAGTGTCACGTAATGCCTGGGCGACTCAATCCCCCCAGTACTTGCTGCCAGTCTCCTACTAAAAATCCGCCCCATCGGGATAATCCTGCAAGCAAAGTTAAGCTTCCCCAACACTGACTGTAGGGCTCTCAACTGCACTTTGCGCCGCCCCACCAATGCCCGAACTTCCGCTTTCAATGCCACCAATTTAACCTCCGGCAGTCTGCATTCCATTGCTACTGAATCCAGTACTATCCCTAAGAAGCTGATCTCTGTCCTGGGCCCTTCCGTCTTGTCAGGTGCAAGCGGAATGCCGAAATCCCCTGCAATCCTTTCCAACGTTGTAAGTAACACCGCGCAAACCTTGGATGCGGGCGGGCCGACGCACAAAAAGTCGTCCAAATAGTGGATCACTGAATTCAAACCAGACACGTCCCTCACCACCCATTCTACAAACGAGCTGAAACATTCGAAGAATGCACATGAGATAGAGCAACCCATCGGTAAGCACTTATCCACGTAGTATTCCTCCTGCCACCTGCAACCCAATAAATAAAAGCTATCGGGGTGAACAGGTAACAAACGGAAGGCCGCTTCTATGTCTGTCTTTGCCATCAGGGCCCCTCTACCATACTTACGCACCCAAAAGACCGCTGCATCGAAGGACGTGTAATGGACCGCGCAAGCCTGGGGGTCAATGGCGTCGTTCACCGGACCCCCCTTTCGGGTAAGAAAGGTGGTGAATGAGCCTGAATTTGTTAGGTTCCTTCTTGGGGACCACTCCCAAAGGAGAAACCACTAGTTCGGGGATTGGCATTACGGGGAAGGGGCCCGCCATCCTGCCCAGAGCTACCTCTTTTTGTAACTTTTCCGTTACCACCGCCCGGTGTCTCAGAGCCGACCTCAAATTGTCTGCTCCTGGTGGCACCGAGCCCAGTACCGCAGGAATTACAAAACCCTCCCCAAAACCTGAAGCCAACAAATGAGCCACGTCCCTATCGGGATACCTACCTAGAAAAGGCAGCATTTTTTCCACTCTCACCGGCGTCTTCCCCTTTGTTTGCAGACTCACTGGCCTTGCCTTTTCCCTGCTTAAAACACCGTGACCCGGGGTGAGATCCCCCACACCCGAAGCACTCGTGTTTGTATTTACACCCCGTTCCGAACTTGCAGGTGCCCTCATTATACTGCCAACAGACTCCCTTCTTTTTAGCGGCCGATTGACCTGAAGCCCCCGATCCACCGGCCCCCCCTGAAAAAACTGCCCCGCCGGCTTCGCTGCTGCCATCAAGCGCATCCACAGACTGATGTCCTTGTGGTCCCAGCGAAGCGCCGGCCTGACTGCCCTCCTCTGGCGAAATTGCTCGTCGTAACGTAGCCACGACATTCCCCCATAGGTCCGATGGGCCTCCCCGATGGCGTCCAGGTAGCAAAAAAGCGCCGAGCAGTGCTCCGGCTCTTTTTCCCCTATTACGCTTGCCAGGATTGCAAACGCCTGAAGCCAGTTTTGAAAAGTCCTGGGAATCAACCTATAACGCCTCTTCTCCTCGTCCTCCTTTTTGCTGTCATCAGGTTTCACCCTATCCAGATTAAACTTTTCCAGGGGGAGCAGCGAAAATATCTCCACGTACTCCCCCTTCCAAATTTTTTCCCTGACCTCTTGCTTTAAATGAGCCCCTAGGGGCCCTTCAAAACACACGTAAACTTCGCACCGTGCGGAGTCCGCCAGGCGTACAATGTCCTGTTTTTTGGCTTTGTCCCCCCCTTTCTCCCCCTCTCCCGCCGCTGGTTCCGTGGGCGGACCCGCCTCCACTGTGCCCCCTGCCCCTCCCTCCCCCACCCCCGGGGTTAACGCGGGCGGAATCGCCACCGCCGTTTCCCCTGTTTGCCCGCTCGTCCCCCCCATGCCTGACGTTGCCCCCACCTGCCCCACCCCCATACCTTCCCTCCCTGGGGGAACCCAGGCTCGGGCCGGCCCCGTCGGGGCCATTGGAGCCGCGTCAAACTTGCCCACTAAATCCCTGAGCCCCGCTAAGAGAACCCTGCGGCCGTCTCCCGCCAAGGCGGGATCGGGGCCGCTGTTGCCCGAGAAGGGAACCCCCTGAATGGCCCCGGGGACGCAATCCCCCCCCCCCACCGTGTCCCCCAAACCGGAAGCGTCTCCCCCCCCCCCCGAAACCCGGAAATGAAGAAGACTTACCAGGCTGCCTGGAAATGTTCCCACCAGCCGTTGTTCCCGAATCCACCGTCACCATTCGTCCCTCCGCGATCTCGTCCTCGGACCTGGACAGCTCTCCCTCCGACAGCTCCGGCTCCTCCTCCGTCAAATCCGCAGCCTGCCCCCCAGGGGATTCGCCCCCGGAGGCGGACGAGCTCCTTTCCCTCAGGTTCCTCTTCCGCCCCTCTGCCGACTTACTGGCACACTTCCGAGGGGTCTGGGCACTTGATCCGGTAGCTGGCTCCACCGCCATGGGGTTAGGCCGCACGCCTCTGTGCCCCTGCATCGGTTTTGTAGGCCTGGGCCGTACGCCCCCAGCCCCCGCTGCCTGCGGTTCCCGTCCAAATCTTGCGTCGTTCCTCCCCTTCGGGTGCACCCTTGCAGACGGACCGCCTGTACCCCGGGTGTTCGCCCGGTAGCTGCCGGGCCGACAAGTCCTGGCCCCCCCGGCCGCCGACCGCAGGCTGGGCCGAACGCCACCCGCCTGGGCCCTCTGTCCCCCGTCAATGGGCGGATCGCCCCCTTGCTGATCGTCCTCCCTCTCCCCTTCTTCCTCCGGGCCCGACTGCTGAGTCCCCCCCAGCTCCTGTTCCTCCCCCTCACCCCCCCCCTGGCGGGCCGCCGTGGAGGACGGCCGCCCTGTGGGATTTGGGCCTGGGAGCCTGCTGGCTGTTGACCGCCATGGCGCTGCCCCCCTCCCCCCCCTTGGAGGCTGTGGAGCTCCTGAGCCACCCGCCCGTCCCAAGATGGCGCGCCCGGGTGCCGTGCGTCGACCCCCCCCTCCGCTCTCACCCCCCAGGGCTCGCTCCACTTGTTCCCTGATCCATGCGGCCCCGTTCGCCGCCGCCGCCGCCCGGATGTTTCCCAGGAGCTCCTCCATGCTGCCTCCTCTAACTTTTCTCCTAGCAGACTGAGCTCCCGGGAGGATGGCTCCTCCCTTTCCTGTTGCCCAGCTCCACCCCCTCTAACCCTTAAACGGCCATGCAACCAGGCATGTGGACTTTTGTCATGTCAGCCCTGCGCTGATCTCTGCGTTTAAAGCTGCGGGCTGTTCTGGTCTGTGGATGTATGGAAGACGCAGAGTGTCTGACCTGTTCGATATGCCCCGGAAGCAGGAAGCGCCCGCACTATGAAGAGGCTGGTCTAGGTGGAACATAGGCTCCGTTGTGTTGCCATGGCGACCGTGACAACCATGTTTCGCGCGCATGCGCTTTGTCCAATGTCATTGGCGCCAGCGGCAGATTCAATTAAATAGGCTTGTGTGTGAGACAAGTAAGTGGAGTGTCAGCTCTTGTGTCGTTAACCCCTTGTTCACTGCAACATAAGTGTTCCTGAGTATACAATTAGCAATGTAGAAAACATCTTGCATGGAGAAGAGAACCATTGAAAAACAATGAAGGAAAACACAGGGGAATGTGGAAGGAAAGGAATGGATATTTAAAATAAATTAATAAATTATTACAAATATATGACAGTTGTATAAAAACATGTCCTATTGGTTATATAATAATATATAAATATAAAAAAAATATGAGTTGAATGAAAAATGAATAAATAATTAATTAATAAAAGATTAATAGATCACCTTGATGATTCGCTGATATATTATTTAACAATATATATGTTGAAAAAAACGTATGAATAGGAATAAGAATTGGGAATAGGAGTACAAAATGTAATGTAAATGTAAATAGTATATGAGAAAAAAAATAAATAAAAAATATATATATATATATATATATATATAATATTGTAACATGGGGGACCATTAGCTCTCGTGGCAGATGCGTTTGTTAGTGATTCAAGACAGTCAGGAACTATATTTAAGGGCATGGTAGCCCATTTTTATTAAAAAGGCAAATGAAAGTCTGTGACGTAAAGGTTTCCCACACAGGGGTTCTTCTCCAGCAAATAAACACTCAGAAAAATGCTAGCCCACTTGGCTCTTTAGCAGTACCTCTACCTTTTTTTGTCCTGGTCACACAGACCACAGGATTCCTCAATGGGGATGGCTTCTCTTTAGCGCCCACAGTTTCACTTTGGCCTTAGTCCTCAGGCTGTTGCACTGCCTCTTGCAGTCGCACGTTCTGGCTGCCTCCTGCAACCTCTCTGACTCCTGGAGACCTCTTGTCTCTCTGGGTGTGGAGCAGTCTCCAACTGGGAGCCATGAAGTCTTCCCATACTCTCATTATAAGTGCTGTGCTCACCTGAGCACACACCCTGCTGGTAATTTACAAAGTCTGGACACAGGGTTGGAGATCCCGTCCCACCCAAGACACTATGGAATCTCCAAACTACAGAGCCCCATGACCGAATACCAAAACCTGGAGAAAGCTACAAAAGCAGTTTTCTCCAGTCCACATTTATGCTGTGTAGCCTTGCACCAAGCAAATGTGCATACCCTGTGTCCCCCAAATTATCAATTTTACCTTGACAGCATCTCCTACTGTCGCGCTATATATATATATATATATATATATAATATATATACAGTGGTGTGAAAAAGTGTTTGCCCCCTTCCTCATTTCCTGTTCCTTTGCATGTTTGTCACACTTAAGTGTTTCGGAACATCAAACCAATTTAAACAATAGTCAAGGACAACACAAGTAAACACAAAATGCAATTTGTAAATGAAGGTGTTTATTATTAAAGGTGAAAAAAAATCCAAACCATCATGGCCCTGTGTGAAAAAGTGATTGCCCCCCTTGTTAAAACATACTATAACTGTGGTTGTCCACACCTGAGTTCAATTTCTCTAGCCACACCCAGGCCTGATTATTGCCACACCTGTTCACAATCAAGGCATCACTTAAATAGGAGCTGCTTGACACAGTAAGGTCCACCAGAAGATCCTTAAAAGCTACACATCATGCCGAGACCCAAAGAAATTCAGGAACAATTGAGAAAGAAAGTAATTGAGATCTATCAGTCTGGAAAGGGTTATAAAGCCATTTCCAAAGCTTTGGGAATCCAGCGAACCACAGTGAGAGCCATTATCCACAAATGGCGAAGACATGGAACAGTGGTGAACCTTCCCAGGAGTGGCCGGCCGCCCAAAATTACCCCAAGAGCGCAGCGACGACTCATCCAAGAGGTCACAAAAGACCCCACAACAACGTCTAAGGAACTACAGGCCTCACTTGCCTCAGTTAAGGTCAGCGTTCATGCCTCCACCATCAGGAAAAGACTGGGCAAAAATGGCCTGCATGGCAGAGTTCCAAGGAGAAAACCACTGCTGAGCAAAAAGAACATCAAAGCTCGTCTCAATTTCTCCACAACACATCTTGATGATCCCCAAGACTTTTGGGACAACATTCTGTGGACCGATGAGACAAAAGTGGAACTCTTTGGAAGGTGTGTGTCCAAGTATATCTGGCGTAGAAGGAACACTGCATTTCAGAAAAAGAACATTATACCAACAGTAAAATATGGTGGTGGTAGTGTGATGGTCTGGGGCCGTTTTGCTGCTTCAGGACCTGGAAGACTTGCCGTGATAAAAGGAACTATGAATTCTGCTGTCTACCAAGAGATCCTGAAGGAGAATGTCCGACCATCTGTTCGTGTACTCAAGCTGAAACGAACTTGGGTTCTGCAGCAGGACAATGATCCTAAACACACCAGCAAGTCCACCACCGAATGGCTGAAGAAAAACAAAATGAAGACTTTGGAGTGGCCTAGCCAAAGTCCTGACCTGAATCCTATTGAGATGTTGTGGTATGACCTTAAAAAGGCCGTTCATGCTCGAAAACCCTCTAATGTAACTGAATTAGGACAATTCTGCAAAGATGAGTGGGCCAAAATTCCTCCAGGACGCTGTAAAAGCCTCATTGCACGTTATCGCAAACGCTTGGTTGCAGTTGTTGCTGCTAAGGGTGGCCCAACCAGTTATTAGGTTTAGGGGGCAATCACTTTTTCACACAGGGCCATGATGGTTTGGATTTTTTTTCACCTTTAATAATAAACACCTTCATTTACAAATTGCATTTTGTGTTTACTTGTGTTGTCCTTGACTATTGTTTAAATTGGTTTGATGTTCCGAAACACTTAAGTGTGACAAACATGCAAAGGAACAGGAAATGAGGAAGGGGGCAAACACTTTTTCACACCATTGTGTGTGTGTGTGTGTATATATGTATATATATATATATATATATATATATATATTAATGATGCCTGGTAGGATCAAAAATCTTTACATGACACTGAGTATGTCAGTTTCTTCATTTAATCCTTCAGGCGAGAGGGGACACAATACATATATCCAATAAGTCTCCCTACGGCAAAGGAGGGCAAATCTTTCATTATCTGTTAATGTTCCTTTTGGGTATTCAATTCAATGGCAAGTACTATTTTACTGAAATCTCTGTTATGTACCTGACAGAAATGTCGTGGAACACTGTGTTTTATGCATCCTTTCTTGGTTAGTCTGCGGTGCTCACCTATTCTGGTCCGCAATGTGCGTATCATGGGACCTACATATAGTAGACCGCAAGAACAATGCAGAACGTAAACAACAAATTCCGTAGAACAGGTAATGAATTGTTTGATCTCAAAAGACTTGCCACTATTGGTGGTTATTAGAAAGTGGCCATGGGGAACTGATTGGCAAGTGAGAAAACCTTTCTTTTGGCATTGAAAGATACCAATTCTATTGTCAAAATAGGATCTGATATCATTGAGAGGACCCTTGTTGATCGGTCTGGGTTTGGTTAATTTGCTTGGGGTAATGCTTGGGGTAATTTTATTCTTCACCGTCCGTGAACGTCTAAAGGTGACTTGTGGCTTGGAGGGAAGCAGGGGGGCTAAAACTGGGTCAAGTTTGAGAATGTCATAATGTTTGTTTAATATTTTGATGATGACCCTATATTTGTTATTAAAAGTAGATACAAATCTTGCCGTTTGGGCGTGGTTGGTGAACTATCATTTTTTATTTTTGGGAGCTAGTGTTTTATTATGAGAAAAAGCATCAGTCACTAAATCTTTGGGATAACCCTTCTCCTCAAACTTTCTTTGCATCAACAGACCTTGTTCCATATAATCTTCCGTTTTTGGCACAGTTTCTACGTAGTCTGTGGAATTGGCCTTTCGGAATATTGTTTTTCCATGTTGGATGGTGGCAGCTATTGTAGTGTAGGTAAGGAGTTACCGGATGTCGGCTTATTATGATTGCTGGTTATTATAGTGTGTTCATCGTGGGTCAGAACCAAATCCAAAAACACCAGTTTGTCTCAATCTATCTCATGTGTAAAGGTAAGACCAAGAGAGTTATCGTTACAATAAGCCACAAAGGATGTAAAAAGGTTTGGCCCCCCGCTCCAAATCAATAGGACATTATCTATATAACGGCCGAAAAAAACAATATAGTCCATATCTTGAAATCCTCCCAGTAACCCATAGTTAAATTACCAAAAAACCCTGGTGAAGTCTATCACTGATGTCTAGCTTGATTTGTAATTTTATGTAGATAATGATTGATCAATTAAACCACAGCTAAAATAATCATCACAAAATGTTAAATGGCGTCCATTTGCCATTGTACTTCACCAGCCGGTGAAAGGAAGTAGGAAGCAAATTGACTGCGAACAGTAGCACCGTCACTGGATCCCCTTGTAGCACTGAGGTGTGCACTTTCCATGTCGTGCATGAGGGAATCCTCGAAACAGTAGCCGGCACGTACCCTGACATAATTGTGCAGCACGCATGCTGTTTTGACAGCAGTTATTGCATTTTCAATGTTTAATGCTATAGGTGTATGTAAGAAACGCCATTTATTGGCCAGAATTCTGAGTAGTCAGGTTCCTGTTAGAGGAAGGCCTCATCAGGTGTTCCCCCAACGCAAAAGCCTCATCCGCGATGAACACATAGGGTAGCTGGGGTTCAGTTGTGCCAGGAAGAGGACAGGTTTCCGGCACATCCAGTCGATTGTCTCGTAGCCTTTGACCAAAGGAGGAATTTGCAAAAATATGAGCATTGCAGCTACTTCCTTAGGATCCTATATCAGTGTAGGTGAAACAGTAGTTTGAATCAGCCACGGCAAGCAATAAAAGGAGCAATATTTTTTTATAATTGAAGTACATACTTCCACTACCAACAGGCTGAATGACACGTACATGCTTTCAGTCTTCCAACCTTTCCATTTTTCTATTACAGCTCTCTTTTCCCTCTTACTATCACTTAGGCTTTCCATGATACATGTTTCTTCCACTGCATCGATCCACTCCCATATTTTTGGACATTCCGCCTCTGAAACTTCTTAGGAATCAGTCTTTTTGCTGCATTTAAAAGTTGTGGTGTTAGTGACGCTTGGTATGGTTTTACCCCTCCGTCTATGCCATGTAACAATACTTTCCACGGATCTTCTTCAATTACTGTTTTAGTGACTTCTTTTACATAATATAGAATCTTTCCAATATTTTTTAATTTTGGGGCAACTCCACCATAGGTGTGCCATTGTTCCTACCTCTTTGCAGCCTCGCCAACAATCTGCCGATTTGCCCTGTTTAAAATTTACTGGTTTTATCTGGGGTAGCATACCATCTAGTTAGACATTTTATAATTAATTTCAGCGGTTTTACTGTCGGATGCTGAACTGCGAGTTAGTTTCAATATTTTACCTATTATTGTTTTATCTCTCTGTGTTCCCAATTCCCTTTCCCATTTTTTTAAATAAATGGCGGAATCTCCAGCTTGTC
The DNA here is from genome assembly GCA_028564925.1 of Lithobates sylvaticus. NCBI lineage: Eukaryota > Metazoa > Chordata > Amphibia > Anura > Ranidae > Lithobates > Lithobates sylvaticus. The sequence goes on along the minus strand of CM053026.1, from coordinate 14,867,724 downwards.
CACCTTCAGCAATCGTTTATAAAACCTAGATATAATACCTTTTTGGAGTTATCTGTTATACAGAGCCGCTCCAGCGGGGTCAGCTCTTCATCAGATCTTATTGGTTGGGGTACATTTTTAACGAAGTGGGCCAGCTGGAGGTACCGCTACTCATCAATCACCATTAATTCCCTATTATTATGTTTTAATTCCTGATATGATACAATTTTCCCTTATTTTATTATATCTTACTTGTGCCCTATCTTTTTTTTTTTTTTTAATCCAGTTCCCTCCTATTGTCTTTCTTCCTGGTGCAAAGTATTCATTCTCCTTCACTGCTTTTAACAGTGAATTATAGTGCCCATTTAATTGTTTATACACCCCGTCCCAAATCTTAAGTGCATTCCATGTTAATTAATTTGTATTCGAATCAAGTGTGCTATATTGTGGAGGGTTCCACACTATATCTTACTCAGTTATGCCTTACTATATGTGTATTCTAAATTAACCCACCTTTTTTCCTTTTTTATTCTCTCCAACCCATTCAACTATTCTCAACGGCACTACCGCCTTATAGTATTTTTGGATGTCAGGGACTGCTAGCCCACCTCGTTTTTTTTCCTGTTTCAATATTAAGAAAGACAAAATTCATTAATAACGATTTGAGTTTTGTAAGATATAGATTAGGTAATGCTATAGGCATCATCTGGAATTTATAAAGGATCTTTGGTAGTATAAACGTCTTTAAAGTGTGTTAATGCATTCTATCCATGAGAGCGGTCTATTTACCTATCTTTTACTTCCAGTTTTAATTTTGTGGTATGTAGTTTAATTTTATATATCCTTCAATGAGTTCGCTAATTTTATTCCTAGATATTTTAGTTCTTTCCGCCATGGGAATTTGCATTGCTTTTGAAGCTTCTGTTCTTTGGATTTACTTACATTTTATGTTTAAGACCTCAGATTTTACTTGGTTACTTTTAAAGTTTGACAATTCACCATATTGTTCTATGACCTTTATTAGATTGGGCATTGTGTTCCTTGGATTACTTATGTAAAACAATACATCATCCGCAAATGCTGCCAATTTATGTTCCTCCTTTTATTACCTTAATTCCCATTATCTCTGAGTCATTTTGAATCGTGGAAAGTAGTGGCTCTAAGAATAACACAAATAAAAGGGGTGATAATGGACACCCTTGTCTCATCCTATTTTTAATCTCAAAAGGAGGGGACAATTTACTGTTTATCTTTATAGTTGCTATAGGATGATAATATAGTGCTTTAATCCACTGAGCCATTTTTGGTCCAACTCCCCATTGTTTCCAATGTCTGGAACATGAATCCCCAGTCTACCCTGTCGAAGGCTTTTTGAGCATCCGTTGACAGGAGTAGGCCCGGGGCCCCCATTTCTTTCATCCGCGACAGCAGAAGCAAAGTTCTCACTCCATTGTCCCTCCCCTCCCTACCTGGGATAAAACCCGTTATACAAGTAAAATGCGCAAAGAGTCAGATATAAAGTTTCAGAGTTGCCTGCTATTGGTTTATTGTAGTTTATGGAGGTGATGATGTGTCCTTCATGTCCTAGTTCTAGGTCCAAAAAAGCCATAGTTAGACGGTTGGTAACTGACGTGAAAGATAACCCATAAGGATTGTTGTTACAATGCTGGACAAATGGGATGACGAGATCAGGAGCACCATCCCAGATGATAATTATATCGTCAATATATCTACCAAAATAAATTATATTGGCAGCAAAAGGATTACCTTGGACGATAAACTTATTCTCCCAAAACCCCATTGCCAGGTTGGCATATGAAGGTGCAAAATCAGCTCCCATTGCTGTGCCCTGTATTTGTTGAAAGAAATCACCGTTGAAGGAAAAGTAATTGTGGGCAGAAGCTGACAGCATTTATTATAAACTCTGCCTGTCTAGTGTTGATTAGGGGTTCTATGAATAGAAATTGCTCCAAGGCCATAAGCCCAAAACTGTGGGGGATAGAGGTATATAATGAGCATACGTCAAGTAACAGCCAGATATAGGTTGGCTCCCACCTGTAGTTGGACAGCTGTTCCATTAACTGTATTCCATCACGAATATATGATTGTAACCGTAGAACGATTGGCTGTAGGAATTGATCTATGTATAGGCTGAACCCTGTTGTAACGCTGTCCATTGCCGCCACTATTGGTCTCCCTGGGGGGGTCACTAAGACTTTTGTGGATCTTTGGAAGGTGGTAAAAATATGGTATCTGGTAGAAAGTTTTTCTTAAAAAAGAAACTTCCATTTTGGAAATAATACCATCTGGGCATTGAGGATTAATGTTTCGGCTTCTTTTGAGAAGTCTGTAGTCGGGTCTTTAGTTAATTTAACATAGGTTGCCTTATCTGAAAGGAAGTCTATAGGCCTCCTTCAGATAGTCAGATTTGTCTTGGAGCACCAGTCCACCTCCTTTGTCGGCCGATTTTTATTATCAAATCATCCGCATTTATTAAGTTTAGTGCATGAATTTCTGAGGGTGAGAGGTTATTAGATTTTGATGTTACTGAAGACTCGCAAAGCTTCAGAAGGTCAGCATAGACCACTCTACAAAAGCTTTCGATGAATGGGCCTTTTGATTGGGTAGGGAAGAATATGGACTTGGGTTGTAAGGTTGAGTGCACAATTGGTGGAGTTAGAGTGCTGAGAACTGAAATTGTCTAAAGGCATCGGTCAGCTGGCCACCTTCTCCGTCGCTCTTCATCTGACTGAACGAAGCCCGAGGACCACCTTGTCCAACACCAGGAAATTGTAACCCCCCAGCCCAGGGTCTGCAAATGCATTGCACAAACCTTTCCTCAAGGCCTCCCGAAGATGTTTCATCCTTTGTTCCCTCTGCGAAGGCAGGAGGATTTCTGCAACCTTACCCTTGTAATGTGGATCAAGAAGGGTTGCCAGCCAGTAATGATCCCTCTCCCAATTCCTAGGATCCTTTCACAGGCTTTGCAGAATCAGGGAGGCCATGCTGCGCAAGTTTGCAGAGGCATTTGATTCTGAGTCACTAAGGATCACATGATCCATAACAACCTCCTCCCAGCCACGTACAACGCCTTGGGTTTCTGGGGAATGAAAACTATCCCTTGAAGACTGCTGCCGAGTGTTATCCTCTACGTCCATGCTGACACAATCCTCCTCCTCTTCTCTTCTTCCTGTGTGTTTGGCGGGCCCGCAGGAATGCTATCTGGATAAAGGGGGCCTTGAGAGGTAAGGAAGTTCTGCCTCAAGGGCCCTGTCCATTATTCCACAAAGCGTGTGCTCCAACAGGAAGACAAGAGGGACAGTGTCACTGATAAATGGAGAGATGAAGTGAGCGCTAATAACCACATAATGTCCATGTAAACTGTAGAAAGATAGCAACTTTGGAAGGCAGCCCCGTTGAAGAATAAGAAGCAATCATCTGGGAACACTGGGGATAGAACAAAGGCGCCACTCTAAGTGCAGTAAATCAAGTAATGTTTTCATAAAAGCTGAAAACACGGTACTCACAAAGGTACACTAGTGACGGGCATATGGGCATGAACTGCCTGATGTCCGTGAAGTGGATCGATTCCGTAGGCTGGATGGCGGCGGTGTCCGGAAAGCAGGCTGCGTCTATGTTTGCTGACACTTCACTGATGCATGCATTGTCGCTGCTCACCATCCTCGTGGCCTCCTCAAATGGTGACAGGACAGTGCATGCATCCTTGATTAGTAACCACTGGCGTGGCGAAAAGAAGCCAAGCTCACCTTACCCTGTCCTGGTGCCATACTCACACAGGTACTCATTGATGGCCCTCTGCTGCGTGTGCAGCCGCTGCAGCATTGCCAACGTTGAGTTCCACCTGGTGGACATGTCACAAATGACGCGGTTGGTGGGCAGGTTGCATTCCCTTTTGCGTGTCATCCAGCCGAGCACTGGCATTGTATGACCGATGGAAATTACTTTTCTGGCCTGCCTCAGGAGATCCTGTAATCCTGGGTACTTGCTCAAGAACCGCTGCACCACCAAATTCAGGACGTGTGCCAAACATGGAACATGGGTCAAGTGTCCCTGTTGGAGGGTGAAGAGAAGGTTGGTATCATTGTCGCATACAACCATTCCTGACTGAAGCTGGCATGGCATCAACCACCTCTGCAGGAGAGAGCTGTGGCAAAATCACCACTAGCATTTTGGAGGCATTTACAATGCTTATAAACAACCATTATAAATAATCCAACTTGCATAATATAAACATCACATCATCAAATAGTCTGCCCAGTTTTCAGAACTCGGGCAGCTTAAACTTTATTACCACGCCCCCAGATTCCGGGGTGACCCGACCACACAAAATGCAGCGACGGGGCAGCTCTTCATGATCGCTGCCCTGATATAGCCTCCCCAGGGAAATCCAGAAGCTTACAAGATTTCCCATTGGATACTCGTATCCCCTTCATAAATCCTTAAAGGGACAGACAGTGCCCCTACTACCTTACCTTACCTTTTTATAGTAACCTAATAAAATTATCCTAAAAGGGGGGCCGGATGACCCCAGTCCCAAGAAAGCGGGACCAAATGGTTGCGCCCGCTTCATAAATTCTGGATGCCCAGACTGCCAGTGAAGTGGACAATCAACTTCTCCACGCAGATATTTTTGTCTGGAATAAATAATTGAGCGAATTTCTCGGATAAAAAAATTGTAAACTGAATTTTATAAAAGGTTATCATCTGCTGGGTCGTTTCGGGGATGTCCACTGATGGGGGGGGGCACTGTGTGTGACACAGACACTGAATGGGTGCAATGAAGCATTGCAGAATAGAACATTAAGACTCGCAGCTGTCACAGATCTCTCTCCTTCCCTCGCACGCTGTCTCTGTGTGAGGGAAGGAGGAGCTGTCAATCGCTCATATGATCATACTAGCCATTGGACACAGCGATCACGTGGTAAAAGGCCACTGCGATTGGCCATTTGGGAGACAGCAATCACAGTTTTTTTCTGATGCGCGCCCGAGGGGGCTTCTCATGAGGACGTCGATAGACACCCTGCTGGCAGGGGGAGTCCATGCAATAGCCATCATTTGGCTATATCGCGCGGGCGGGAGTAGGTTTAAAAAAAAAAAAAAAAAAAAAGCACCAAAGATGCAGCATGCAGGAGTTTTCAAAATGCAATGCACTGGTCTGACGTTTTAGGATTTTAAGCTAAATATTTTGGCGTGGTAAAAATGCCTTAGGGCCCTTACTTGCTAGTTAGTAAAGGCCGTACACACGATCGGACTTTTTGACAACCAACATGCAAATTAGCTGTTTTGGACCAACATCCGACCGTGTGTACGCTCCATCGGACCAACTTTTTCCAGGTTTCATCGGACTTTTGTTGGCTGAGCGAACGGACCAACTTTCTGCCAACAAAAGTCCGATGGACCAAAGTCCGACCGCGTGTACACAAAACCAACGGACTTTTGTACAAACCAATGCAGAACCAATGCAAAAGATCAGACAACAATACAGAAGTTGACCAAAGGTGGCGGTAAAGAGCCGAAAAACCAAGTGATCTGGTGAAAGTTGGCTGAAAAAGTCCTGCCGCGTGTATGCAATACCAACTTGGGGCCAACGCCCTTTGGACAAAAATCCACGGTAAAGTTGGTCCACGGTCCGATCGTGTGTATGAGGCTTTAGTCTGACGCTTCAGAGCAGGGTTTCATGCTGCCCCAGCTTCCAGGCCAGACACCCATCCTGATATAGGACATGAGAGGCCATATTACATAGTCCTTGCAGCACATCTGCCAGCAGCACACCACCAGGTGTAGACTATAGCTGGCAAATTTCCCTGCCCCATCTGCTGCAGCTGGAAAATAATTACAGTCACTACCACCCACATGCCCAGCATCTAAATGCAAGCTTGTCAAAGCTGCTGGCTTTACAACTTCTGCCTTTCCATCTGGTGGGTTCTGCCCCCTTTTGTGAATTTTCAGAATGTGCTGTACCACAATGGCAGGTTACCAGTCGCTATTTCTTTTTACGCAAGGCCATTTCAGCTCTGTACTATCACGTGGGAGGCAATGTTGTTACATAGTTAGGTCAAAAAAAGACACAAGTCTATCGAGTCCAACCTATGTGTGTGATTTTATATGTCAGTATTACATTGTATATCCCTGTATGTTGCGGTCATTCAGGTGCTTATCTAATCGTTTTTTTTAACTATCAATGCTCCCAGCTGAAACCACTGCCTGTGGAAGGGAATTCCACATCCTTTCTGCTCTAACAGTAAAGAACATAGTTTAAGGTTGAACCTCTTTTCTTCTAATTTTTAATGAGTGGCCGCGTGTCTTCTTAAACTCCCTTCCGCAAAAAAGTTTTATCCCTATTGTGGGGTCACCAGCACGGTATTTGTACATATCCCCGCTCAAGCGTCTCTTCTCCAGAGAGAATAAGTTCAGTGCTCACAACCTTTCCTCATAACTAATATCCTCCAGACCCTTTATTATCTTTGTTGCCCTTCTCTGTACTCGCTCCATTTCCAGTACATCCTTCCTGAGGACTGGTGCCCAGAACTGGACGGCATACTCCAGGTGCGGCCGGACCGGAGTCTTGTAGAGCGGGAGAATTATCGTTTTATCTCTGGAGTTGATCCCCTTTTTAATGCCAATATTCAGTTTGCTTTGTTAGGCTCAGAAATGACATGCAATGCCAAGCTGCTGCTATCATCTACTAGGACCCCCAGGTCCCTTTCCATCCTAGATCCCCCCAGTCTATAGATTGCATTCAGATTTTTGCCACCCAAATGCATTATTTTACATTTTTGTACATTAAACCTCATTTGCCATGTATTTGTCCACCCCATTAATTTGTTCAGATCTTCTTGCAAAGTTTCCACATCCTGCGGAGAAGCTATTGCCCTGCTTAGCTTAATTGTAATAATAAACCTAGTACCCACACCCAAATAGTTTTAATGGCTTAAGGGCTCTTTCACACAGATCAAAAAGATCCGCTGCTCAGCGGGGATCACTCCGCTGATCCCCGCTGAGCCGGCAGATGACAGGGCGGTCCCTGCACACTGTGCAGGGACCCCCCTGTCAGATCTCTGCTCTCCTCTATGGGGGATCAGATGAACATGGACCATCTGTGTTCATCCGATCTGCTCTGCTCTGCTCTGCTCTGCAGACAGATGGAAAAAATGGGGTTTTCCTATGTCTGCAGAATCGGACCACAGCGGAGACGGACGATATCGGGTGTCAGCGGATGTTCATTTGCTGACACCCGCTATCCCATAGGGATGCATGTATGTCCGTATTTCATCCGAAAACTGATGGATGAAATACGGACATACGGTCCGCCCGTGTGAAAGGGGCCTAAAGCGGCTGTGGTGCTTTTCATGGGTGACCCCAAAATAAATGCCAACATTTCATTCACAAAAAGAAAAAAGCCCCATTCACACCTGAGCGTTTTTGTAGCTTGAAGCCTGAAGTTACAAAACGCTGGAGGGGGAAAAAAAACAAATTATTAATCCCTATGGAGATGGTTCACATCTCCGCTCCAAAACGCCTGAAGCTCAAACAAGTTCTGGAACCTTTTTTTTTTCTTTTAGGCAGATTTGGGCGTTTTTCTGCTTTTTACATTAGTGACCTTTTGCCCTACACAAAATCGCGGCAAAACGCTGTAAAATTGCGCAATTTTCTGCCTGAAACCGCTACGCTCAGGTGTGAATGGGGCTTTAAGGCACAGGCTAACCATTAAAAGTACTCGGCACATTTAATTAAATGTAAACTTTGTCCCTCCAGTGGTATGCTGGATGAACAAACCCAGCTAACCAGCACCATAATAGGTTCATAAACATGGGAATGGGGCTCTCTGTCATTACTGATGGTGCTGCTTCAATTACAAGCAGCTGCATGTTTTACTCTGAAGCCCCTCCGATTCAAAGCAGCTGCTCATCAAATCACTTTCCACCACCTGCAAGAGTTTTTAAGAAATTGGCACACAAAGCCCCGTGTTCCTCCCAGGTGGGGCTTCGTTAAGCACTGCAGCCCCATATATTAAATGATTTAACCCTTTCATGACTAAAGCAGGCCATACATGGTTTGAATTTCAAACAAATTGTCTTTTCAAAATCAGAAAGTTGTTTTTTTTGGGATCTGATGATGCCACCATTGATTTTCGTAATTCGGCCGACCAAGCCTTCAATTTCACCTCATGTTGCTACAGAAAATAATTTTCTTGGCTGGAAATCTTCTTGTCTCTCTGTAAATTTTCTTTTCTTATTACATTTCTCGCACGATTCTCCCATCATTGATTAGAAAATCATTTGTTTTTCAAAAAATTTCCAACATGTCCGATTCCTCAAATTTGATTTCCGCACGAAAATCGGCTGTTGCTGCTGCAGCAATGGTGCGAAATTCATACGAAAATTCTTTCAAAATTCGAACCGTGTATGGCCGGCATAAGCCTATTTCTGACATTATGGTGTTTTACAAGTTAAAATCCGTATTTTCTGCTAGAAAATGACTTAGAACCCCCAAACCTTATATATTTTAGCAGAGAATCTAGAGAATAAAATGGCGATCGTTGCAATATTTTTATGTCACACGGTATTTGTGCGGCGGTGTTTTTAAACATAACTTTTTGGGAAAAAGATACTTTTATAAATTAAAAAAAAAAAAACGAAACAGTAAAGTTAGCCCAAATTTTTTGTATAATGTGAAAGAGGATGTTACGCCGAGTAAATAGATACCAAACATGTCACGCTTTATAATTGCACGCACTCGTGGAATGGCGACAAACTACGGTACCTAAAAATCTCCGTAGGCGACGCTTTAAAAATGTTTTACGGTTACCAGGTAAGGCCCATTTTACACTTGTGCGACTTCGCCGTGTATTTTTGCTGCGATTTCAAGGAATGCCTGTGTAAGTGGCATCAAAATCGGACCAAAATAGTGCAGGGACTACTTTGAAGTCGGACTAATATGAATGGCTGTCATTGGAAATCATGGGGAACGACTTGTCATGCTACTTTTGCAGTCCCAAATCGTGGGACAAGTCGTATCAGTGTAAAAGGGGGCTTAGAGTTACGGAGGAGGTCTAATGCTAGAATTATTGCTCTCACTCTGACGATCGCGGCGATACCTCACATGTGTAATTTGAACACCGTTTACATATGCGGGCGCAACTTCCGTATGCGGTTTTCTTTGCTGCGCGAGCTCGCGGGGATGGGGGTGCTTTAAAAAAAATATAATTTTTTCTTATTTATTTTATTTAATTTTATTTAATTTTATATAATTTTAATTGTGTTTTAAAAAAAAAAAAAATGTGATCATTTTTATTGCTGTCACAAGGAATGTTAACATCCCTTGTGACAGTAATAGGTGTTGACAGGTACTCTTTATGGACGGATCGGCACTTCAATGTATTCAGATCACCGAAAATGTAGACTCTCAATACTGTATTTTTTATTTTTATTTTTAAAACCGGCGCCATTGGCAGCCGCATAAACTGGAAGTGGCGTCACTTCCGTGTTTTACATTCTGGAGCCTGGAACAAAGCAGTTTCCGGCTCCATTCCAGTCTGTCCCTAAGCGCCGGAAGTGGCGCATCTCAGATCAGATCTCCCGGTGGCATGGGAGATGTCCCCTCCGGCTCCTCCGGTATAACAGCCGATCGGCTTTTAGCCGCATCGGTTGTTATATCTGGAAAGCTGATCGCCGGGTCTAAAAAAACGGTACCGGGATGATGCCTGCAGCTGAGGGCATCATCCCGGTATAACCCCCCCGAAAGACGAGTACGCACATCTGCGTACGCACGGCGGGATGGGATAAGTGCTCTTAAGAGCCCTTTCACACTGAGGCAGTTTTCAGGCCTTTTGGCGCTAGACATAGCACCTGAAAACTGCCTCCCCATGATGCCTGAATGTGAAATCCTGATTGCTCTCACACTGGGGCGGTACACGTAAACGGGACGTTAGGAAAAGTCCTGCAAATGGCATCTTTGGGGCAGGTTGGGAGCTCCATTGCAATGAATGGGCAGAGCTTTGGAAGTGCCGCAACACGGGTGTTTTTAACCCCTTTGGCCGCTAGTGGGGGGTTAAGGACGGCGGGAAGGCGCCACTTAAACAGAGGGGAAAGCGTCGCTAAAACGAGCGCCACTTTACCGTAAATGCACGGGGCGGCCCCAGTGTCAAAGGGGGTCTAAGTGGTGGTGTATCTTCTGGACTGATCTAGGATATCCGCACATAAAGTAGCATTAGAAGACTACAAATATATAGTTATCGTTCTCTGATATCACACATCCGGCCGTGTTCAGAGGGGTCCGATATGAGCAAATAAAGTGCGACTTTCCGTATTAAGAAATCTGTATATTTTATTTATAAATAGGACCGGCCTTAGGCATCGGTTTTTGCAGCTTCAGTTTTTGAATTCTAAGGCCCCTTTCACACTTATACGACTTGTCCCACGATTTGGGACTGCAAAGTAACATGACAAGTCGTTCCCCCCATGATTTCCAATGACAGCCATTCATATTAGTACCACTTCAAAGTAGTCCCTGCACTACTTTGGTCCGATTTTATGATGCCACTTACACAGGCATTCCTTGAAATCGCGGCTGCGAATCGCAATGAAGTCGCACAAGTGTGAAAGGGGCCTAACTAAACTTAAGCTGGATACACACCATACAACTTTAAGACCCCTTTCACACTGGGGCGTATTTCAGGCGTTTTAGCGTTAAAAAAAAAGCACCTGTAAAGCGCCTGAAAGAAGCCGCAACTGCAATCCCAATGTGAAAGCCCGAGTGCTTTCTCACTATGGCATTTTTCAGGCGCTTTAGCGTTTAAAATAAGCGCCTGTAAGAAGCTGCAACTGCAATCCCAATGTGAAAGCCCGAGTGCTTTCACACTGAGGCGCTGCGCTGGCGGGGCGTCAGAAAAAGTCCTGCAAGCAGCTTCTTTGCAGCGCTTTTGGAGCGGTGAATACACCGCTCCTAAAGCGCCTCTTCCCATTGAAATCAATGGGAAGCGCCTGAAAAGCGCTTGTAGCAGCAGCGCTTTGTGGGCGCTTTTAACCCTTTATTTGGCCACTAGCAGGGGTTAAAAGCGCCCCACTAGCGCTCGAAAAGCGCTGGTAAAGCGCCGCTTTACGAGCGTTTTTCGGGCGCTAGCAGTGTGAAAGGGCTCTTAAAGCACTTGAGTTTTCACATTGGAATTGCAGATGAGGCTTATTTCAAGCAGTTTACAGGCACTTTTTTTAACGCTAAAGCGCCTGAAAAACGCCTGAAAAAAACCCCAGTGTGAAAGGGGCCTTAATTGTTCAATATCCTTTCAGACTTACCAAAACCATATAATATGAAGGTCAAACCTTTTAATATTTTCAATTTTGTATGCGATCAGGCAGGCCCTTGCTCTACATGGTTTTGCTAAATCTGAAGACAAAAATCTGCAGAAAATATAATAGTGGTGTATGGGGTGTTAAGGTTTGACCTCATGTTATATGGTTTTGGTAAATCTGAAGACAAAAAAAAGTCGGGCGAAGATTCGTCTGATTTTTCTCCGATCTTTCACAGCAAATCGGAAAGAAAATTTCGTAGGAAAATTCTTACAAATATTCTCGTACGACAGGCTTTTTTTTTTTTTTTTTTTTTGTTTAATTTATTTTCTGATCATGCACAGTCTTTATTCTCTGATTTTTCTTATACGGAAATCCATACACATTATGTATATAATGGGGTTTATTGGATTGTACAATCTTTTTTATTTTTATTTCTTATTTCTTTTTTTATATGGTTGAACTGGATGGACTTGTGTTTTTTTTAGGCCTAGCTAACTATGTAACATTAAACGAAAATCGTTCGTTCTGTTCCCCTGTACGGGAAAACTTTTTGGAGTTTGGCCTCTTTTGGGAATTTTCGTACAAAAATTCGGAATCGGCTGTCAAAAATTTGTGTACACACTATAAGGAAATTATTTTGGACGAAAATGTTGGCCCGATTTTTTTTCTTTAGTGTGTGTGTGTGTGTGTTAACCACCTGGTTACTTTGCACTTAAACCCCCCTCGTGACGAGACCAATTTTCAGCTTTTGGCGCTGACGCACTTTGACAATTGCGCGGTCATACAACACTGTACCCAAATGAAATTTTTACCATTTTTTCCCCCACAAATAGAGATTTCTTTTGGTGGTATTTAATCACAGCTGGGGTTTTTATTTTTTGCTAAACAAATAAAAAAAAGTTTGTTTAATAGTTTGTTATAAAATTTTGCAAACAGGTAATTTTTCTGCTTCATTGATATGCGCTGATGAGGCGGCACTGGTGGGCAATGATAGGCTGCACTGGTGGGCACTGATAGGCTGCACTGGTGGGGACAGATAAGTCGGTACTGATGGGCACGGATGGGCACTGATAGGGGGCACTGATGTGCAGCACTGTGGGCACTGACATATGGCACTGCGGGCACTGACAGATGGCACTGTGGGCACTGACAGGTGGAGCTAGTGGGCACTTTTATTATGCAAAGGAGGGCACCATGGACCCTGGGCATATTGCAGTGAGAGGGACTGATGTCCCTCTCACTGCCGCCGGTGATCGGCTTTTTTTTTTCTCCTTGCGCTGTTAGTGCGAGCAGGAAAAAAAGCCGATTACCGGCTCGGTTATTTTCACATGATCAGCTGTCATTGGCTGACAGTTGATCACGTGGTAAGGAGTCGGGATCGACCCCTTACTCGGATCTGTGATCCAGCGAGTCTCACAGACTCGCGGATCACAGAGCGCGCCGCACGCGCCCATCATGGGACGCGCAGGCAGCTCGTTGCCGTGACGACGTCAATAGACGTCGTCCCGGCATATCAGATCCGCGCTGTAGCCGTCATTTGGCTATAGCGCGGGTCTAAGGTGGTTAAGAGAACAGAAAACATGAAAGAGTTAATGAGTCAAGTCAGCAGGTGGAAATAATGAGTGCTGGGAGGATGGTCATGTGATCAGTGGGGAGGGCGGGGCAGGCTAAAGATCCTGTTTATCATTGGCTGGAGGAGACCATGTGATTTAGTGGGTTGAGCCTGAGAAACTTATATAAGATTGGAAAGAGAGAGCCGACAGTCATTTGTGTTTTGGGAGAGGGACAGAGCTGTGGGGTGGGGGAGGAAAGCCTGATTTCTAACAAACGGCAAAGAAACTGAGAATACTGATAGGGAACAATGGACTGATTCCGTGATTTTATATCAGCACAGTCAGGGAATTCTCTAATAGAAGTTTATTTACAATGGAACATTAACCTGGTTATACTACAAGATAGGGAAAGAAAGCCGCCTGAGATATTACACTTTTTGTTTTGCTAAAATTGAGCACTTTTAGACCTCCATTTAGTCAATGGAGCATCACTTCTGTGTTCAGAGAAGCAATTTACACCGCTCAGCCTCAGTTCTTATTCCGGATTGGTTCACTTTCCTGCCATCTGATATTGATCTGACTTTCAGTGCAATGATGTAGGAGAACTTTGATGCTACATTTGAAGTACTTTTGTATATTTTGAGGCAGGAATGGCACTATAGTAGTACAGGAACCTTACCATGCCTGCAACAATGGTCTCTCCTATTATTATTATTAATAATAATCATAATTAGGATTTATATAGTGCCAAATGTCTGCACAGCGCTTTACAACATGAGGGCAGACCTTACAATACAAATCCAATACATGAGGGATCAGAGGGCCCTGCTCCTTTAGAGCTTACAATATAGAAGATGTGATTCTGTATGATTCGAGTTGCATCTGAAATTGCACCAGTGTGAATGGAGCCTTAGACCATTTTTATTCCTTTTTTGTATCAGGGGTCTCAACTTTATAAACAAGGGTAGTTTACTGTCCTTCAGACTTTAGGGGGGCTGGACATTGGTATCAGTGGGAAGACAAATGCCCAAACATTGGGTGTCAGTAGGAGCAATTGTGCCCCCATTGTTGGGTGTCAGGAGCAATTGTGCCCCCCATCGTTGGGTGTCAGTAGGAGCAATTGTGCCCCCCATCGTTGGGTGTCAGTAGGAGCAATTGTGCCCCCCATCGTTGGGTGTCAGTAGGAGCAATTGTGCCCCCCCCCATCGTTGGGTGTCAGTAGGAGCAATTGTGCCCCCCCCCATCGTTGGGTGTCAGTAGGAGCAATTGTGCCCCCCCCATCGTTGGGTGTCAGTAGGAGCAATTGTGCCCCCCCCCATCGTTGGGTGTCAGTAGGAGCAATTGTGCCCCCCCCATCAATGGGTGTCAGTAGGAGCAATTGTGCCCCCCCCATCGTTGGGTGTCAGTAGGAGCAATTGTGCCCCCCCCATCGTTGGGTGTCAGTAGGAGCAATTGTGCCCCCCCCATCGTTGGGTGTCAGTAGGAGCAATTGTGCCCCCCCCATCGTTGGGTGTCAGTAGGAGCAATTGTGCCCCCCCCATCGTTGGGTGTCAGTAGGAGCAATTGTGCCCCCATTGTTGGGTGTCAGTAGGAGCAATTGTGCCCCCATTGTTGGGTGTCAGTAGGAGCAATTGTGCCCCCCATCGTTGGGTGTCAATAGCAGCAATTGTGCCCCCCCCATCGTTGGGTGTCAGTAGGAGCAATTGTGCCCCCATTGTTGGGTGTCGTGTTTAAAAATTGTGACCCCCATCGTTGGTTGTCAGTAGGAGCAATTGTGACCCCCATCGTTGGGTGTCAGTAGGAGCAATTGTGACCCCCATCGTTGGGTGTCAGTAGGAGCAATTGTGACCCCCATCGTTGGGTGTCAGTAGGAGCAATTGTGACCCCCATCGTTGGGCGTCAGTAGGAGCAATTGTGACCCCCATCGTTGGGCGTCAGTAGGAGCAATTGTGACCCCCATCGTTGGGCGTCAGTAGGAGCAATTGTGACCCCCATCGTTGGGCGTCAGTAGGAGCAATTGTGCCCCCCATCGTTGGGTGTCAGTAGGAGCAATTGTGCCCCATCACTGAAAGGAATGCTGTCCTAAATCAGTGAGAGAAACCATGCTTCAAGGGGCAGATAAAGGCAAACAAAGGGCTGCTGTTTGGAGACCACTGCTCTATATAATGATGGGGTATATTGGTGGGTGAAGTCCAGACTGGCATAGCGTGTCAAATCCGCTCGCACAGCACTTGGTAGAGGTCCTCAGTATAACAATGTGTTTCTATATATAATGAGCAGACCTGCCGTTTAATGACCATGCAGTATATGGCGAGGTTGACATATTTTTTGTGCTTTTCAGGCTTTTTGCGTTCGCTTACAACCAGCCGCCTCCAACAAAATGCATAACACAAAGCCCTACTAAAAATGCATTGATTCATTTTTTGATGCTCTTCCATTTAAGTCTATAGACCTAAAAAATGCACCTTTTTGTACATGAGAACCTGTATCTCTTCCAAAAATGCACAGCAGGAAACTGCATAGATGTGGACAGGATCCATAGGAAGCAATGTTCAATTGATTATCTTGTGTTCCTGTGCTTCTGAAAATGCACAAAAAAAACGCATAGGTGTAAACCTAACATTACAACCATCCTCCCTTCGGATTTGTAGTAAGACGCTTCCCTATGTTGAGTTTAATTTCTGATTTATTTTACATTTTTATTGAGCAGAGTTTTTATAAAAGTGTATAAAGCAGGTAAAGCCCAAACACCGGGCTTATAAAAAGCAATAGATCTGTGTTATGCCCCTTTCACACTTCCGCACTTTTTGCCGTGATTTCAGGGGCAGCCTGTGTAACTTGCATCAAAGTCACAACACGGTAGTGCAGGGACTACTTGGTAGTCAATGCGACTTGAAGTCGCACAGATATGAATGGTACTCATTGGAAATCATGGGGGGTACGACTTGTGCTACCCAAGTTGCACGAGTGTGAAAAAGGCCTTACAGGTCCAATGAGGAGCTCAACTCATGTGCTCCCAGTTATAATTGCATATCTAGAAGATAAAGCCAATATGGATTATATGATCTCTGTATTAAATCCTGATACTGAGTTTTTTTTATTTATTTTTTTGGGGATAAACATGTTTGGGTATAGAAAAATAAAAATGTGTATATAAAGGTACAGGCTCAATGGTCTTTTTAATTTTGTGTTTTTTTTTTTTTGGTTTTTCCTTACATCACTTTCATATTGAAACGTCCAAGCTCGTGGGTATTACACAATAAGGCCTCATGCACACGGACGTTTTAAAAAACGGGCTGTAAAGCTAGGTCGGACGCCTGGAAAAAGCAGCCTAAAAAAGACTTGACTTTTACCGCGTTTTGCATTTGCATTTTTGCATGTTTTTAACGCCAGCGTTAATTAGCGTTTTTAAAGAAAAACACATCTCTAATTTCCTATACAGGGATTACAGTGTCCAATCAACTTTTTGCAGCAAAAAAACGCTGCAGCTAAAAAACGTTGGTGCGTGTTTTTGCACGATTCGCGTTTATACAGCTCTAGCGCCACGGAACGCACTGGTCCTGTTCTGTTTTTTTTTTTTTTTTTTACAGCTTAAAAACGCCTATGCCATTTGCAGCTCAAAAACGCCTAGGTGGGCATGAAGCCATAGACTAACATGGACAGGCGTTTTTTAAGCTGCAAAAAACACTCAAAAACGTCCGTGTGCATGAGGCCTTAAAAGTACGTCCTGCAGTATTAGGAACAGCCCACTTATTACATTTTTTTTTAGTTTTGAAAGTCAAATATGAATAAAACAGAAGTAAATAAGTGTACCATGGCTATTATGTGACACACAAAAACAATTTAAGTATGAATTTTATTTTATGTAGTTTGGGTTGTGTTTTCTATTACCGAAATCCATAATTAAAATAAAGAGGCTGGACATCTGTGTACTGTGGGAGACCAGATATAGTGACTGCAGAGTCCTGGGGAGACCAGATATAGTGAGTGCAGAGTCCTGGGGAGACCAGATATAGTGAGTGCAGGGTCCTGGGGAGACCAGATATAGTGAGTGCAGGGTCCTGGGGAGACCAGATATAGTGAGTGCAGAGTCCTGGGGAGACCAGATATAGTGAGTGCAGGGTCCTGGGGAGACCAGATATAGTGAGTGCAGGGTCCTGGGGAGACCAGATATAGTGAGTGCAGGGTCCTGGGGAGACCAGATATAGTGAGTGCAGGGTCCTGGGGAGACCAGATATAGTGAGTGCAGGGTCCTGGGGAGACCAGATATAGTGAGTGCAGGGTCCTGGGGAGACCAGATATAGTGAGTGCAGGGTCCTGGGGAGACCAGATATAGTGAGTGCAGGGTCCTGGGGAGACCAGATATAGTGAGTGCAGGGTCCTGGGGAGACCAGATATAGTGAGTGCAGGGTCCTGGGGAGACCAGATATAGTGAGTGCAGGGTCCTGGGGAGACCAGATATAGTGAGTGCAGGGTCCTGGGGAGACCAGATATAGTGAGTGCAGGGTCCTGGGGAGACCAGATATAGTGAGTGCAGGGTCCTGGGGAGACCAGATATAGTGAGTGCAGGGTCCTGGGGAGACCAGATATAGTGAGTGCAGGGTCCTGGGGAGACCAGATATAGTGAGTGCAGGGTCCTGGGGAGACCAGATATAGTGAGTGCAGGGTCCTGGGGAGACCAGATATAGTGAGTGCAGGGTCCTGGGGAGACCAGATATAGTGAGTGCAGGGTCCTGGGGAGACCAGATATAGTGAGTGCAGGGTCCTGGGGAGACCAGATATAGTGACTGCAGGGTCCTGGGGAGACCAGATATAGTGACTGCAGAGTCCTGGGTTTAGTAACACTTTTAAATTCATTGCTTGTAGAAGTAATTGGCTTAGAAGAACTGAGGCTTCTTTCAATTGCTAATGGAAGATGATGACCTTGGACACAAGATGCAGTACTTCCCTTCTATTCAGAAAATAAATACCCTTTAGGTGGGTGGATCGCTTGGGCTTTTATACATAATATGAAACTGCTACATTGCCTTTATTATAAAAGGCTTATTGTACTTGTAGGTCTACATGTTTCTCCCCCCCCCCCCCCCCCCAGTTGTCCCATATCTTGTGCATGTGATCAGTATTATCTCACTAATCATGCTATGATCAGATCGGGATCTTCATGTTTAGACAGGATAAGATCTCTGTATAATGTTGTTGTGTAGATTCATCTCCCCTGTGGGGAGTCTCCTCTAATCATCAGCTGAATGGAATGTTCTCATTAGTCACCTGTGGAATCCCATTGCTGATCTGATGCTAAATTTCAGCAGGGTCTGTATGGTAAAAAAAATGCTTCAAAAGTAAGATGCAGTACACCTGTGCCCAAATCCCAGCACTACATGTTCTATAATCAATCAGGTGTGACCACGTTAAAAAAAATCATCCTTTTTATTCATCCTTTTTATTCATCCTTTTTATTCATCCTTTTTATTCATCCTTTTTTATTCATCCTTTTTATTCATCAGCGAACTTTACAAACAAGATTTATACTTATTTATTTATTTTTCCTACATATGTTGCAATACATATGTAAACTATCCAATGGCATCAAAGTAATCCCTTATTATATGGCCAGTCCCTACTCCTACAAAATGGAAATGCCCCAATGAATATAGTGCCAAGGTTTCAGGTCTGGCTGCTGACCTGCAATAGAAAAAAGATCTCCGCTCAAATCCCAAATAGCTTCTTCTCCATGTATATAATCCATCAAAGGCTAAAGGAGAGTGCCTACATATTAACACTAATAATTCTAGGTGAACCCTCTTGCACAGTAATGTAACCTTTCTAGCAAACAGATTTTTTGTGTGTTTTTATATATATATATATATATATATATATATATATATATATATATATATATATATATATATAGCAATATGTGTTTTAACTGCTTCCCGACTGCCCCATGTAGATATACGTCTACACAATGGCACGGGCAGGCAAAACCACGTACCCGGTCGGGAGCTCCGTGACCACGGCCGCAGGACCAGCGGACCCGATCGCTGCTGGTGTCCCGCGATCGGGTTACGGAGCTGAAGAACGGGGAGAGGTTTGTGTAAACAAACCTCTCCCCGCACTTCCTACGCTGCCTGTCATTGATTGGCTGTTCCCGGTCATCGGGAAAGCCGATCAATGATGTCAGACGTCAGCCCCGCCCCCTAATGTAAAAAAAACACACGTCAGAGCCCATAACCCCTCCCCTCCCCCTAGTGGTTAACTCTTTCACTACAACTGTCATTTATACAGGAATCCATGCATTTAAATAGCATTGATTGCTGTATAAATGACAATGGTCCCAAAAATGTGTCAAAAATGTCCGATGTAATGTCGCAGTCACAATAAAAATCGCTGATCGCCGCCATTACTAGTAAAAAAAAAATATTAATAAAAATGCTATAAAACTATCCCCTATTTTGTAAACGCTATAACTTTTGCGCAAAACCATCAATCGCTAATTGCGATTTTTTTTTATTTACCAAAAATATGTAGAAGAATACGTATCGGCCTAAACTGAGAAAAAAAAATATTTTTATATATTTTTTGGGGATATTTATTATAGCAAAAAGCAAAAAATATTGCATTTTTTTTTTCAAAATTGTCGCTCCTATTTTTGTTTATAGCGCAAAAAATAAAAACCACAGGGGCGATCAAATACCACCAAAAGAAAGCTCTATTTGTGGGAAAAAAAAGGACGCCAATTTTGTTTTGGAGCCACGTCGCACGACCGCGCAATTGTCAGTTAAAGCGACGCAGTGCCGAATCGCAAAAAGGGGCCTAGTCCTTTGGCTGCCAATTGGTCCGGGTCTGAAGTGGTTAAGCTTGCCAAGTGCATCTAATCATTAAAAAAAAAGTCCTCCTTGCTTCATTAATGCTTTCCTCAAAGTGCATGTGGTTGTTCTCGGGTGGAACAGTGCCCCCCCTTTCTCTAGGTCTTCTTAGGAAGAATAATGCAAATGTCTGTGGGTGTCAAGGGCTAGAATAGTGGCCCATTGAGCACCAACATTGGTATTAAAGGCTGAAATGTTGCCCCAAAGTACGTAAATCCTATACCGTATATACTCGAGTATAAGCTAAGTTTTTCAGCAAAGTGCTGAAAGTGCCCCCCTCGGCTTGTACTTGAGTTAATCACTTTTCTGCAGCAGAGAATGACGTTTTCCAAACAGACTTTGTGGCCCCGTATCTCGGGGCCACTTGGTGCTAGGAACCCCCAAGTTTAATGTGCAAACCTAGTGGAACTAGCACTACAACATACCCAATTTTTGGGGTTTCTAGCACCTAGTGGCCCCGAGATAGGGGGCCCAAAAGTCGGTCAACTGTGTCCATCTGCAGCAATGTCCATTTTGGGGCCCCTTGGGTTCAGAGACCCCAAATTTTGGCTGCAGCTAGAGGGCATCTAGGAACCTTTTAACTACCAAGTTTAATGTTCAGGGGACCTATGGCTGCAAATGGGCATTGTTGACCCTCTTTTTCACTTACAGTAGCTGCGCATTTCTCACCCCAGGCTTATACTCCGTTATTTCCCAGTTTTTTGTGGTAAAATTAGGTGCCTCGACTTTTATTCGAGTATATACAGTAATAAAAATAACTGCAGTTTGCAGGCTACGGTTTTATGGTTGGTAAAGTGTCATATGCTGTGGCACTTTGTTAATATGGCTGATAACAATTAAAAAAAATGCTAAATTTGACCTGGTAGGATGATGCCTTGCCTAGGAAATGTAAAACAGCGAGGAACCAGGTATAGCACAAGTCCGCTGGACGGGGGTCTCCAGTACGACTTGGAGTCTGATGTACAGGAGGAGAATAGGCTCCTTGGTCAGACGGCACTTCAGCAGAGCTTTAGCCTCCATAAAATCAGCGTGGAGACATCACAACGACCCTTTTCAAATTTGTACTTGATTTTTGCTGTATATCAAAATAACCCTCCAGAGGATCAGCATATACTGCATGTGATACTGCCAGCAAAACGGTGATTTAAATATTGCATTGTTGTTTTTTTAACTTCATGTTCCATTTAGTGAAAAAAAATTGGCATTCAATTAATGCAAGTAAGTCAGGTGACCTTGTTACCGCATGCGGTAGGCGTTTTTAGTGAATTGACCACAAATAGTTTAATAGTAATACACCTAAAACACAACACCGATGGGAGCTGAGACTTGGGGCTTCATACATTCTGATAGTTCAATTGCCCTTGGAACTTTCACGGTTAAAAAAACCATAAGAAATGCAATGTACACCTTATGAATCCATACAATGAGAGTAACAAAAGGACAATTGGCATGTAAATAAGCCACCATAAGATGGTTCAGGAGCTAGTTACATTAAACAGATGTCTTGACATAGACCTGATAAATTACCTGTTAAAGGATTAACAACCAAATGGTGACATCCAATGTCATGGAAAAAAAAAAATCTCCATACAAATGTGATGGGTAGTGCCAGCCATCTGTCCCATACCATAGTCTATTTAGTGGGACCATAAATGAGCCTTATATAGGGGAGAGTTGGGTTCACCTCCTGTTTATCAAAGACTCAAGTGTGGGAGTGGTTCCCTGCATCCAGTTTCTTGCTAGCAACTTGTGGGTTGTGAATAATGTTTTATGGAAGAATATCGTTTTGAAATTTTGTGTCCATATAGTGGGTGTCTGGGTTCCCCCTTATCCTTTTTGGATCCAAAGTCATGTACTTTAGGACTTTTACCAATGTGGTTATGCAAGAAATGAACCATTTTAAGTCCACTAAGTTTGGACAATAGGGCAGGACCATATGAGATTGTAGCTTCTTGTGTTCTGCATACAGTACCACACAACAGGCCAGCACCACTCTTGACCTGACGTGCGTGGCTCAGTCGAAAATTAAACATCTGCTTGTGGGCTCAGTCCTACCTCTGTGGGGCAGATTTGGTTCTCAGCAAGTAAAAAAGCCTCATCCACCACAATAACTGATTTTGTCTCCATTGTGCACAGGAGAAAAAAAGACCTGCTTGGGGGAATCACAAGACTTTTTTTTTTTTTTTTTTTTTTTTCATATAGCCAATATCCTATCCTGTTGCAGACTCTCTAAAGATTCTTGTATCTCCATAACTGCTGTAGGCTTCCACATCAATGCTTATGATATGGAGGTGGGCGTCCACCACAACCCCACAGGACAATAGAAAAATATTTATTGAAGATGGAAAACCTTGATTGTTCTTTTCAAATATTTTATTGGTAACAAACATGGTACAGAATACTGGAACAGTTACTGTTACAAATCGTTCAGTTACAAAACTCGATATAGTACAGAGCATGGGAACAAAAACAGTGCAAAAGCATCAAACGGAGATGGGCATCCATGCTGCACCGGCCCGCACAGCCCTTGATCAAGAACAATATGAACTGTGCCAAAACAAATGTAAACCATGGCTAAAGGTCTAAATAAAGTATATCAGTGGGATATAGATGAGCTCTGCTACGGAATACCTTGATTGTTATGTAGCACTAACCGAAGGAGCTGCTGGTTTGATTTGGGCTTACCGTTACCACACCTGCTTGCTTCTCCGTCTTGGGTGTCCCGTTAAATAGCCCAAAGGAATGTTTGTTTAAATCTGACACTTAGTCCTTTTTCACTTTTTTATTTGGGATAAGCACTAAGTCTTTCCATAGAGGGTCAAAAGGTTAAGGGGAGTTCAGGAACCTGGTAACTTCGGGTTAGAGGTATTGGTCAAATCCAGAGGACAAACAGCTCCACAGACTGGATCCAGCAACCACCAGATAGGCCCCTCTCACTTGACCTAGCAGCCGTTGAGATGCTCAACAAAGTCTCTGCCACAGACTTGATAAGTTTAGCAATCTTGTTGTGCATTCCTCTGCCACAGGAAGGCACAATCAGCTTCTTGTTGCAAAGTTAAAGCGTTGCCCCACAGTACCTGGTTCTTTCAGCCGACCCGGCGATGCTGTGTTGGTCCGTGTTGCGTCCTCTACCTGAGTTTCCAGGCTTCTCCAGAGACACCAGCCTTGTGCTCCATCCTCTCCTAGAAAAGTCCTCCCCTGGATCAGTAGACCCCAAGACTTTTTTCGGGCCTACCATCTCAGTTGCAAAGCCTCGAGCAAGTCGGCCCCCGAGGCGCATGATCATGCGATACCCACCCCAGGCCAGGAGGGCCACGAGGTCGGGATAGCGGACCTTGGGAAGAAGAAAGACGAAACCCATCCAAAATGACGTCGGTACCTTTTTAATACCATCTCCCAGAAAGCACAGCAGGGAAACCACTCCCACTGAGTTATTTCCGAGCAAGAGGTGGTATTCAATATATCCAGCTTGCTGCGTTTCCACACTTAACGGCGGTGACATGGACACCTACGGTCAAGTGGAAACCAGTGCAACCCAGCTGGACTGGCACAGAAGCAAGAACTTTTTTAGAATAATTGGCCTGAGTCCAACTGCAGCTTCAGACAACTAAATTTGTCTGCTCATTAGGAGCAGGGCGCTACAGTTACTTTTGTGGCATTTTCACATGTTTTTGCATCTATGGCTCAAATGCAGTTGGCAAAAATTAGTCTACTCCTGAAGTTCTGCCAACTTTTCCCACATTTTCTTTGTTGGTAGGAGATGCATCATGTTGTGATGCCTCAGCCATAGTGCCAAGCAGGTTTTCTGGGTGGCCTCTACCACCATGCTCACACCCCATTAGAAAGTAATGATGATGAGTTTCAAAACTCTATATCCTTTTGCCAAAAACCTAGATTTCGTAGTTATTAATAGATTATCACAAATCATTAAAGGGGGTAGTATTAGTTCTCTCGAATAGCCAGTATTCAGTGACCTCACATAACAAAGCATAATGGCACAGAATAGGTACAAAAGAAGTTAGGGCACACTCCCATATTGGTAAAGGCTTCAGTGTGGTGGTCTCATCCCTAGATATAGACCAAGAAAGAACCCCCTACTGTTGTGACTTTACTTAGATCACCACACTAGACAACATTGTATAAAAAAAATGAAAGTATTTTCATTCAAATATTAAAAATAGTCACCCAGTTAACAAAAACAGGGTACACAGTGCAACATATACACGACAGTACAAAAAAAGATATTTTAACAAAAAAGTATACTTATAGAAAACAAAAAACACATTACAAAAAAAACAGATGAATAGCACTGGAGCTCTTGTGGAGGTAGATGACCCCCGAATACTCGACGCGTTTCCAGTTCCCCAGATGTGGGAACCTTCATCAGGAGCAGAGAGTGATTGAGTTTCTAATGTAACTATCGCTCTAAAATGCAGAGACAAATCAGGGGGGAGCACACATAGGGATACAAGAAAAAAATCTATAAAAAATCTGCAAAAAGACAAAAAACAATAACAAACCACAAAAAGAAAAGCATATTGGTGGCATAAAGGAGGGAAATTACAAACACACCCTCCCCCTATCCCATATTACCCTTACCATCCCATACATAGATCCCGCAGAAATATACAATATATAGGTTTTTTTTTTTTATTATATATTATTTCTGATACCATATATTGGATGGACTTTACAATATGGGAGAGGACGTATGCATATGTATCCAGCTGTCCAAAAAGCATGCACATACCATGCATAGATAATATGATGTAAGAGAAGCATACATTACCACATACCGCGGTGGAGCCGACATTCAATGTGTGATAAAATTCCGAGGAGAGAGAAACACCTAACTCCCAGGCATAGCAGCAATCACAATGTTAGGTCTTGTGTGTAGTCAAAGGATGAAGTGTTTTTCTATACCCCATGAAATTCCACTGAGGTTGTCTGTGGGTTTGAGGATCAAATAGCATGGGGAAGACAGAACCTTTTTTGGTGTATGTAAAGAGGAAAGGTAAGTTAGTAACTGCCCCCCCATGTATATGTGACGAAAGCGAGGGCATAATATCAAGGGAGAATAGGTAGGGACAAGAAGAGAGGAATAGGGTACCCCCGAGAACCTCTAAAAAGATGATACTGGTGAGGTAGAGAGTGTGATTTCTGGTCCCCTTATACGTATAGCCTCTACCAAGCCACCATAAATTTATAGTGAGAAGGCACCACATAGTATGTGAGGGGGGAGGGGAGAGTGGGAGGAATGAAACCACGCCAGGAGGAAAGCAATAGGTAGGGGAAAGGTGAATACCTCAAATAAAGCTTACCCTAATAGGCCCTCATTAAAACAGGGAAAAACCATCCAAGAGAACCTCAAGGGAATATAAGGTGAACACCTAAATGTGGTTCACCGCAGAATTCCACTTGCTAGATAAATATCCAAAAGAGGGAGGAACCGTTTAATGATTATGGCAACCTAGGGGAGTAAAATAAGGGTAAACCAATAATGCTCTCCATATTTTATAAAGGGATGTCCGTTAATACATAGATATTTGGAGGTGACTTGCCCATATATGTTGCTCCAAGGGGGTGGAGGGAGGAGAAATGTCCGCCGTCCGTGTGTCGGTGTGCTGCACGAATAGGAAGTGTTCTGCTGGCGTTTAAATAGGGGAATCCAGGCGCGCTTTGATCGGCGTCATCCCCTGACGGCATATCATGCGCGACCATGGAAGTGTATTGACGCGCATGCGCGACTACGCATATCACGCAAGGACGTAGAGTATCCACGTCTGCGCATGCGCAGAAGCCCATGACGCGCAATCCCACACATCAGGGAGATTCTGATCCAGCCGTGGATGCGTGTGCAGGTCCAAGGGACCTGAAAGAGACACACGCACATACACACTGGCCAGAATGCATAATCTACCATACAATGCTTCCCAACCCGCAGGGTTAGCACACAAACAGTGGTGGCACCCAGTAAATAGAAAAGCCTCCACAGAGGTAGCCCCATGGTGCAAAAACATGCAACTACCCATGGGGAAAGGGGGGGGGACCTAGTCCTAACCACAAATTAAATGATATGTATGTATACATCGAAAAGGGCTGCAATAAGAAAAGGGGCACGTGTCTCTCCATCCAAAAGAATCAATCCACACCGATGTGTGCTTAACCACTTGCCGACCGGCGCACGACGATATACGTCGGCAGAATGGCACGTACAGGCAGGAGGGCGTATATATAAGTCCCTCCTTTCTGCCTGTCCGTGCCATCGGGAGCGTGCCGGTCGGGACCCCCGTGAGTCCGGTCGCGGTCCCGCGATCGTCTCACGGGAAGGCTGAATGGGGAGATGCCGAGATAAACAGCATCTCCCTGTTCTGCCTAGCAACTAGTGACGCCGATCTCTGCTCTCTGTGATTTGGAGCAGAGATCAGCATTCACTAGCTGACAGCCATGCCCCCCCCCCCCCCACAGTAAGAAACACACCCCTAGGCATACTTAACCCTTACACTGCCCCTTGTGGTTAACCCCTTCACTGCCAGTGTCATTTATACAGGAATCAATGCATTTAAATAGCATTGATTGCTGTATAAATGACAATGGTCCCAAAAATGTGTCAAAAATGTCCGATGTGTCCGCTATAATGTCGCAGTCACAAAAAAAAATCGCAGATCTCCGCCATTACTAATAAAAAAAAAAAATTATTAATAAAAATGCTATAAAAACTATCCCCTATCTTGTAAACGCTATAACTTCTGCGCAAACCGATCAATAATCGCTTATTGCGATTTTTTTTTTTTTTTTTTTTACCAAAAATATGTAGAAGAATACGTATCGGCCTAAACTGAGGAAAAAAAAATGTTTTATATATTTTTTGGGGGATATTTATTATAGCAAAAAGTAAAAAATATTGCATTGTTTTCAAAATTGTCGCTCTATTTTTGTTTATAGCGCAAAAAATAAAAACCCGCAGGGGCGATCAAATACCACCAAAAGAAAGCTCTATTTCTGGGAAAAAAAGGACGTCAATTTTGTTTGGGAGCCACGTCGCACGACCGCGCAATTGTCAGTTAAAGCGACGCAGTGCCGAATTGCAAAAAGAGGCCTGGTCCTTTGGCTGCAAATTAGTCCGGTCAGAAAGTGGTTAAGTGGTATTCTAAACGAGGATATCACTGTAATAGAAGCACAGGTCAGACTCGTTGTGGTGGGGTATATGGGGAGGGAGGGATTATTTAAGCCACATATGCCAATACAGAGGGAGCATCAAAATGAGAAAACAATATATATATAATACTAAAAAGAAAGAAGAGAAATGTGGTTGTATGTATGGCAGACCACCTATTGAAAAAATGTACAGTAGAAAGGACCGAAAAAGCGCCCTAGAACCTTGGACAGTGGACAGGCAGAAAAATAGATAAATAGATGTATGTGGCAGTTGGTAATTAGCCATGACCTTCCCAGGTTCCTGATATAAAGCCCTCCAAAAAAGGTTTGTAGCTAATACATTCATTTAAACCTGGAGGGTGCGTGGCCTTCAAGGCCACAATCCACCTGGTTTCGTGTTGTAGAAGGGTTTTGTCCCAGTCCCCCCCTCTGGTATTGGGATGTATGCGATCCAGAACCAAAAATCTTATTTTCGGGAAGTTCCCCATGTGAATATCCTGGGCATGTCTCCCAAGGGGCAGGTCTGGGTCGCATACACGTATGCTGTGTATGTGCTTGCTGGTTCTCTTGTGAAGCTCTTGTTTGGTTTTGCCCACATAAAAAGAGCCACACTAGCAAGTAAGCAGATACACCACACCAAAGGTGCGACAATTGGCATAGTGAGTCGGTCTGAATTTTTTCCCATTAGGGAGAACTATCTCGGTGTCAGTATTCATATATTAGCACTGAGTACAGCCTCCACATCTAAAAGTTCCCCGACGTTTACACGGGTCTCCTCTAAATTCCCCTGTATATTCACTTGTGACCAATTGGTCACGCAGAGATTTTGTGCGTCTAAAGGTGATGAGGGGTTCTTTGGGTATAAATAGATTTATAGTAAATCTGGTTGGTTGGGAATCTATATTGGCACTACTGAAATGTCATACCACCACCGCGCCAATCACTCCAGCAATAAGTGGATAAGTGTGTGTGTAAATGAGAACACAACACTCAACCTATTTAGACTAATAAAGTTCAACAGCTGCCACTCTACAAAGTGTATATAATGAAAAAGTAGATTATAATCAAACGTGTAGTGAAAAATATTTGAAAGTATAATCAAGCGGCGCTCAAAATGTTAAAGCTATATATAATAACAGAAAATGTGTCAAATAAAATTATGTATATGAATAACACCACGTGAAATAATGTTATAACAAACACACATAAAAGTCCATTGATAACTGTGTTTGAAAAATAAATCAATCTTCAAAGGAAATATGTCCACCAAAATATATCCAATAAATAATCGCTTTAATCTTCCACCACACCGACGTGCCTTGTGATCCCTCTCCCAATGAGACCGCACTCACCAGATGGTGTTGCCTCCCACTCTCGTGGTTGGCAAAAGATCAATTTAACCACACCTGGGTTACTGGTACGATCAATCCAAGATCTATCTCTCCATATGTGAAAATATAAAATAAACAGTGCTCCACATAGCGTAACTCAGCTATAAAACGGTTTATTTCAAAATTACCACACTCACACTTCAATGGTTAAACTCACATGTAACTCAGTGAAAATCAGCAAAATCACAGCAAATCTCCACAGCAAGCTGGAATGAAAGATGAACTGGCAGAGCGCAAAGTATGGTCACCCAAGATCACAAACTCTGTTGCTATAGATTTCACCACCTCCCCAAAAACTGCTCCTGATATGGGCCCTCCTCACAAAAAATCCCCAATAGCAGAAGTTCCGAGCGGTAAACGAAGATGGATCAATGTTATCAAGACCGCCAGAGATACGAATGGATGTTCAGTGTCCGTGTAGCCACGCACCTGACATGTTTCGTCATAAAGACTTCTTCCAAAGGGATTGGCTACACGGACTATCTGTATGCTTTAAATAGTGCCCCCTAGGTGATCACATGATCACCCAATAGCCATATGTGCGTGCGTGACTGATCTCAGTTGTGTCCCCTCGTCTGCGCTAGCACGCTCTTCACACAGAGTGTGCTCTATCGCGCACCTATCTCTCATAGGGGACTCGTGCATGCGCACTATATTGGCGTCGCGCACACTGCGCACGCATCTCAACTACGCGGCCACGTACATCACAGAGCACGCTCTTAAAGTGCGTCGCTCCTTACCCCAGTGGTCCGCGCATGTGTGGAGAGACAAGCAGTCTCTCTCATAGCAAAAAAAAAAAAGGCCAATCACTCCTGCAGGACATCTTACATTTGCACACAGAGGGTGCCCTACGTGACCACATTGAACACAGCCATTGCATCCTATTTTTGTCTAATATACATCTAATATACTAAATATGGATCCAAAACACTGCTAGTGTCATTATATTTAGCAATCTGCTAGAATATAGTGTGGTCAATCAGCTTTTTTTTTTTTTTTTAAATGAACATTATGATCAAGGTATAAACCTTAAAACAAAAATTGGTTACTCCATCATCTCAAAAATCACTATATTCACTCAACACATATATGTATAAGGCTAGAACAAAATACATATATGTATATAAGTCCATGGATAACTAAAACTAATTTAAATGAATAAAAATATCCACATACATGGGTATACAGCTATTGTCTATTACATAGTCTCAAATGAAAAATGGATAATATGTGAATGTATTAAAGAGTTACAGGGTCTAAAAATACTAAACCATACAGATCCCTTACAACATCACAAATCATAGTGGGAGGTAAGACTCCTCACATCCTACTGATTTCATTGAATTCATCCATATTCATACTCACTATAGCCCATAAATTAGACATAAAAATTTACTAGTATAAATGTAAAAATAATTAAATAGAAAATGAGAATAATACATTTTCATGGTGAAGTAGAAATCATGACACCTATGTACACCATACATGAAAAAAAAAATGCTTCATAGATGGTACCCAACCTCTACAGTATTTCCTGATAATAACGAAAATATATGACAACCTTCAAAAATTATTAATAAAACAATTGAGGTCTACCTCAATGTTTAATCCACTTGGTGTAAGACATTTCATAGCAAAAATCCAGCGGGTCTCTCTTTGGGATAGATCCCTCACCCTGTTGGATCCCCTCCAGGATGGTTGGACTATATCAATCCCACAAAATTGTATCAGTGACAGGTCACGATTGTGTTTCTCCCGAAAGTGTAATGACACACTATGGTAGCGAAACCCTCTCCTGATATTAGCTAGATGTTCAGCTATCTGTACTTTGAGTAGTCTTTTTTAGTTCTCCCAACATAAAAGAGTCCACATGGACACCACATGAGGTAAACCACATGTGATGAATTGCACGTAATGAACTCTTTAATGTCAAAAGATTCTCCATCCCTGTCAGAGAATTTTTGTCTGCCTCTATTGCTGGTACCGACAGTCCTACAACATAAAGGGTTTTTCGCCTGCAGAAAGTGTTTTAAGGTAAATTTTCAGACCCTTTTTGGTTTGGGGGATCCAATATTTTTCTGACTATTTGGTCCCCAAAACTTGGGGCTCGCCTGTAGATAAATCTGGGGTATTCTTGTAATATTCCAACCAGATGTCTGTCACGGCATAAAATGTGCCAATGTCTTCTAAAGATACTCTCAACATCCTTATACTGGCAGTGGAAGTTAGATATAAACCCCAGTTGATGTTGACTACTTCCCTCAACATTATTTACCAGACGGGGATCAATTTTCTTTTTGAAACACTGTTCTCTTGGAATTTCTGATACCTCCTGAATAATTTGACTCAAGGACTCCTCTACATACCCTTTTTGTAAAAATGTGTTTTTTAGTAGTTTAGCTTGATGGTGATGATCTGTAATTTTAGTGCAGTTTCTTCTTACTCTTAAAATTTGACCCTTTGGTATATTCTTGATCCAAGAGGGATGATGGCCACTTCTAATAGACAGGTAACTATTTCGGTCTGTGGGTTTGAAATAGACTTTCGTATTCAGTTCATTCTTATCTTTAAAGATCACAAGATCCAAAAAATTGATACTATTAATCTGATAGTCTAATTTGATGTTATTTTTATTTAAATTCAAAATCCTCTCAAACTCCACCGCAGATTCATAGGATCCTTCCAAAATAACTATAAGATCGTCTATGAAACGTTTATAGAATTTAAGTTGTGGGTGATTTTGGCTGAAAACGTACCTGTCTTCCCACTCCGCCATGAACAGGTTGGCGAGGCTTGGAGCGAATTTTGCTCCCATTGCCACGCCAACCTGTTGAGAGTAAAACTGCCCATTCAACCAAAAGTAATTGTGGGTCATACAGTAATCAAGGACATGACCCAAGAAACGCTTTTGTACATGTGGAATGTCTTCTCTCTTACTAAGGGCCCAGTTGAGTGCCAATGCCGCATCTTCATGTTGTATAATAGTATACAGTGAACACACATCAGCTGTTAGTAGGTATGTGTCCACTGTTGTACTTAGTTTGATATCACCCAATAAGGCCAACAAGTCCGAAGTATCCTTCAGATATGCTCTCTTTTTTATTTTCACACCGGGTTGGAGGAATTTGTCCAAGTACTCACCTAATCGCGCTGTAACGGACCCAATGCCGTTGACAATGGGTCGAGCAGGTGGTATTTGGCTGTTTTTATGTATCTTGGGCAAGGTGTATATGATGGGGATTCTCGATGTGCTGGGAACTAGATACCGTCTTTCTTTGGAATTTAAGGCTTTGATTGAAAAGCCCCATTCCACTAGCAGATCCAACCGAGTCATATATGAGTCAGTCGGGTCTGAACGTAATTTTTTGTACGTGATGGTGTCTCCCAACAGATTATCCAACTGTTCTGTGTAGAAAGATCTATCCATCAATACAACCCCCCCCCCCCCCCCCCCTTATCCGCTGGCTGAACAATAATGTCTTTTCTCTTCTCCAGGGATTTAATCCCTTCCTTGATATATTCAGGGTTAATACTTTTCTTTGGAGTCAGTGCTTCAAAAGTTTGGTATTAATAGATATTGAACACCTCAATTAAATGGTTACTTGGATTAAGAGGATTGAAGATGGATTTGTTTTTAAGACCGCTATCAATCATTTCAGATTTATAAGCTATCTTAGGGCGGATCTCTCCTGGTTGAATCAAAAAATATTTCTTCATATTTAAAGTTCTTACAAACCGATGTGTATCAATATACACATCGAATTTGTTAAGACCTCGCTTAGGGTCATATTTCAGACCAATATTAAGTATATTCACCTCAATTTGATTCAGTTCTACTTTACTGAGGTTATATACACCCTGGTCTAATTGTCCCTTGCTCGTTTTCTGGAGTTGTATCCGTCGGCCTGACCTACATCCCCTTCTCCTCTTTGGGCTTGAGAGCCCACATATTGTATGAGTGGAGGTTTCTCCCCTCCCTTCAGTCTTTGCATATGAGGGTTCTTTTTTGGTGTCAGTCACGCACGCACATATGGCTGTGCACCCACCCCCCAAACATTAAGGGTTATTTACTAAAACCGGAGAGTGCAAAATCTGGTGCAACGCTACATGGAAACCAATTGGCTTCCAGGTTTCATTGTCAAAGCTTTAGACCACTTTCACGTGGGCTCCATCAGTTTAGCCACGTTAACAATGTGTCAGTTATTATCCACTGCTTCATCCGTCTTCTGTTCCGCTTAATCTCCGTTTTTTCCATCCGTTAATGTACACATTTGTATCCGTTTTTTTTTTGTATCCGTTTACAGCAGATTCTGTGCCCTTTTTAAGGAAATTACCCAGAAAGCATTGCTCCTCCCATCCTACATTGCCATGTGTGAACAATTTGCAGACTACTTTCTATCTCCCATCAGAAGTTCCATGGCAGTACATATGTGTGTGTCTTTGTGTGTGTGTGTATATGTATATATATGTGTATGTGTATATATATATATATATATATATATATATATATATATATATATATTACACACAATGTGTGTGAAAATGTTTAATTTTATTAATTAATTTGGTTATTTCATTGTGTATTGATAGCATAAAAAGACACAAAAGCACATAAGTTCAAAACAGTTGTATTATTCTGCATAACCTGTTTTAAAAATTTTTTTTTTTTCACTTAACTGCTTGTTTTTTTTATTTATCAACATTGTAACACCAATTTGGTGTCACAAGCTTGGAGATTTCATACCATTAGTTGCTGTGTTCTTACTCTGTCACTGTGGTCCTGACAGGTTGAGTCCCTCAAGCCCGGCCTTTTCGTGCTCCAGGTTTATAAGCTCCTCATGGGAGACATGTCCTTGCCATGTTTCTCCTTTGGGCATGTACTGGAGATGTACTTCCTATTGTCCAACTACTGCCTGGGTCATAGGTTGAGTTCACAGATAAACAAAAAAAAAAAAAAATTTCTTCAAAACGGATCTTAACTGATGGACATTGTCCGTTAACGTCAGTTAATATCCATTTTCATGGATCTGGACGTAGCCTTGTACGTTTAAAAACTGATAAAATCAGAAGCGGAGGTTAACGGATAGTTATCCGTTTGCCCATAGGAATGTATTGTCGTCCGTTGACTGTCTACCACGCACAGCTGCACCAGATTCTGATTGCACCGGTTTTACTAATTCTACCCCATTGTTCCTTGAAGTAAAACCTATTCATTCTGCAGCACGTGAATGGAAATCAGTTTAAGGCTGCCACCAAACGGAAGAAAGCAACTCCACCAGATGGAAATACCCTAAGGCCCCTTTCACACTTATACGACTTGTCCCATAATTTGGGACAGCAAAGTAGCATGACAAGTCGTTCCCCATGATTTCCAATGACAGCCATTAATATTAGTATGACTTCAAGTAGTCCCTGCACTACTTTGGTCCGATTTTAATGCCACGTACACATGCATTCCTTGAAATCGCGGCAAAAAACTTGGCCGCAAATCGCGGTAAAATCACGCGACTTTAAAGTCGCACAAGTGTAAAAGGGGCCTTAATCAGAGTTCAGGCAGTGCATAGGAACCTGTACCACTTGAGTCTCAAAACTCCAATGGCGCAGTCAGAACTGATCAAAAAAACGGGCCAAATGAACCAGATTTTGGTAATGCCCAAAATGTGATAAAACATTGTGAAAGGGCCTGTGAATTTCTAGCCAAGTTCTGCAGGTCATGAGGGGGATTGTTTATCAAGCAGATGACTGTCCAGTTTTTGTGTGGCTTTTCAAAGAGAGGCCATCTTTTGTCGCCGCTTATCTGCAAACATCAGGGTGCTCAGACTCATGTTCAGACGATGCTCCAGGCAGGTGTTAAAGAAGAAGTAAACCCTGATGGGTTTACTTCCTCTTTATTTCCCTGCAAAGGTAAAGCATAATGGACTACTATGCATCGCATAGTAGCCAATTATGTGTCACTTACCTGACACAGGAGCCCGCGATGTCACCGCTGTCCCCTTGTGTACTGGGTCTCGCTGCTCCGGCGCTGTCATTCGATGGAGCCGCAATGACGTCACTCGCACATGCGCTGTAGACAGCGGTGCCTGTCTTTTGGCAAATATCTCCTGAACCGTGTAGGTTTAGGAGATATATTTCTTGGACCTACAGGTAAGCCTTAATCTAGGCTTACCTGTAGGTCAAAGTGTTTTTTCTGACAAATCAACAGCATAGACGACAGGATCCAAATTAGGGTCACCAGAAATCAGCGCCAAGGATATTGGCAGCAGGGGGCACACCAGACCTAGCGATCATAAAACAGATAGGGCAATTTCAAAGATTGTATTATTTTAAAGGTATATAGTGAGGAGACTAATGCGGCGTACACACGGTCGGAATTTCTGATGGAAACAGTCCGAAGGGAGCTGTTCATCGTATTTTCCGACCGTGTGTATGCCCAACGGTCTTTTTCTGTCGGAATTTCCGACGGACTTTGGATTGAGAACCTGTTCTCAATTTTTCCGATGGAAAAACTTTCTATCGGATTTTCCGATTTTGTGTGTAGGCAATTCCGACACGCCAAAAATCACGCATGCTCAGAATCCAGTACGAGACGGAACCGCTCGGTCTGGTAAAACTAGCGGTCGTAATGGAGCTAGCAGATTCTTCACACTGGAATTTTTTTAATTGTTCAATGCCGTTTATTCTCTTCTTTATAATGCTAGAAGAATGAAGTTGTTTTGCGGCTCATAGTAGATGCCATAGGCCTCTGTAGCATCGAGGGGGGGGGGGGGGATCTGAGGGCGTCATTAGCCTCCTTGATCAGGGCCAGTGCTGCCTCCTCTGCTTTTGTGCCCTTCCTCTGTCGTTTTGTAGGGAAGGATGAGGGGAGGCACCTGGGATTGTGTATTACTGGGCCCTGCCACCTCCTGGGTGACACTTCCCCCTGCCTCCTCCTGTGTGCCACTAGCCAGAGCCTCGTCCCGGCTGAGGTCATCCTTTGTATGAAAAAGGGACATAGTTTTAGTTTTTTGTTCATCAAACACTCAATTTTCAGCTCATGACTGTTGCAAATTTAATGTTAATAAATATAAAAGACTATCATTGTGAGCCCAGCATTTTTCCTTCTTGTCCTAATCTTTTTTGCCCACTTCTGTCTATAAATATGTGACACACTTTTTGTTCATTAATTTATTAGCAATAATAACATCTACTTACCAACAATCCTTTTTTTTGCACAGTAAAATTTATGTATAAAAAACCTATACCTGGCTCCATCTGGGCTCCTCAATCTCCTCCTGTATGGCAGGCCCAGGTTTGTCCACAGATGCCTCAGCTTGGGTTGAGGGAAGGCTGGAGGGAAAGGGTGCCGGAAGAGTAGAAAGGGATTCCCTGCCCTCCATCTGGTCATCTATAAACCTCATCTTGCTGTAGTACCACAGACTGGGCACATACACCTTATCTGCTGCTACTCCGGACCTCAGGGACTTCTGGACCTTCTGGTACTCCTTCTTATAGGTGCTTCTCAAGCTACCAATTTTTGCCTCAACAAATTTGATGTCTGCATCGGGGACCCGGGTCTTTACAAATTGAAGCAATTTCTCCAGCGTTGCCCTCCTAGCTGGATTATTATGATACAAGGGGTTTTTCACCTCCCACAGATTTCTCATCTCATGATATTTGTCAATGAATTCACCAAGGAATTCTGGGTCCTTTAAATGGCAGCATTATGTCTGCAAGACCAAACAAATACAAAAATAAACATCTCAGGATAATCTTTCAACACAATATAGGCATCAATCTAGATTCAGTATAGGCCGCACATGACTCCAAAAAAATTTAAAATCTTACCTTCGTTGTAACGTTTGTCGTTGTTCGACGTTCTTCGTGGCGTCCGTTCCTCCTTGTGCACACAGAACGTAGTTACGACACACACGTGTTTGAAGCTTTATATACACTGCGCAAGGGTGAATCTCCGCCCGCGTCGCCCGCCCCTGACGCAGTGTTTTTTATGTAACGTAACCACAATTTTTTAGTGGTGAAAATGCAAAACTTGTTATTTTTGTAAAAAAAAAAAAAAACGTGAATGTGTATGGAGTAAAAAAAATATTTTTTGCTCAACAATGTGTGGCTTCTTCTTTCAATGATCAATACCATTTTTTTGTGTTGAAATTGGTGTTTACAGTGACAATGCGTGTTTAGATAATGTACAAACCACTTGGCACTACAAGTGCTCTAGGAGACACAAAAAAGAAACACAAGCAGGAAATTCAAAGCAAGATTTTTAAAGCTAAATAAAGGTAACATTTACTCCAAAACTGCTGGGAAAGCAATGGCCCCCCTCCCCGAAAAATATTCTGAATAATTTTCACGCGGTTTGGGGGGCAAGCCAGGACGGGCCGCTTCCAGGGACGTCAGGGATTGTAGTCCAGCATCAGGCCCAAGTGTAACCACATAATTGGGGTTGGTCCTTTTGAAAAAGTTGTGCAAAATGCAACACGCTACCACTATGGTATTCAGTTTGTATTCCGCCATATTAATGGCCGTTTGGAACAGGCGGAACCGGCTGGCCAGAATACCAAACGCGTTCTCCATGACTATTCTGGCTCTGGCCAGCCGGTAATTAAATACCCTCTTCTCCGGGGTGAGGGTCCTCTGGGGGAATGGTCTCATCAAATGGTTAGCCAAACCAAAAGCCTCGTCTGCCACGAACACAAACGGGAGTCCCTCCACATTCTCCTCCCGGGGGTGGCAATCCCAAGCCACCACTCTCAAGACGTCGGTAGAACTCGGTCCTGCAAAAGACTCCTCCATCCGGCCATTCCTCCCTACGTCCACATGTAGGAGTTTATAGGTCGCCGACACCACCGCCATAAACACGATACTATTGAACCCCTTATAGTTAAAATAGTATGACCCCGAATGGGGTGGTGGGACGATGTGGACGTGCTTCCCATCGATTGCCCCTCCACAGTTCGGGAAATCCCACCGCTGGGCAAACTGGGAGGCCACAGTCTGCCATTCCTGTGGCGTGGAAGGAAACTGTGGAGTCAAACAAGAAAAATATAATCAGTACATTTGATAATAAACATTACAAGCAGATTCTACACAAACATTTTGGCAAACATCAGTAAAACATTTCTTGTAGTATTTAAAGGCTAAAAATATAAGGTCCACTTGTCAGATTCCTCCCCCCTCTGATGGCCCCTTGTAAATATTTTAGGGGGGAGGTATTTTTTGGACAGGTAACCACCCTCTCCACTACGTAATGGAGTAACAAAGTAATGTGTGATAGTTTGGCCAGAAGAACAATTTAAACAGTAGCATTTGAAAGTATTGAGGCAGGCCCTTGCACTACATGCTTTGAAAAATTCATCCATAAATCTGACCACTAAAGAGGTAGATATAGTGTGTATTGGGTTTGGCAAAGTCAGCAGATAGAGGATTGGTATCAGCTGACTGAGCAGTTGGGGGGAGGGGGGGTTCACAAAGATTTTGGGCACCACAAAACAAAGCCTCAGGCACTCTGCATGAATTTAAGGACAACTATAACATTTGTACACATTTTAGGGGGTGTTTAGGGTAAAGCATTACAATGGAGCTGACAAAATACACTGTTAAGTGACTAGACTATAGGAGTATATGGGCCCCGGATATTATGCTGGGGGGGGGGGGGGGGGGGGTTCGTGAAGGCAAAGATGCATGAAGGAAAAAAAAGGAACTAACAAAAATCCAACATGCATGAGGACAACATGGCACAGCATATTGCCGCATATTACAGCATATCGAAATCCTGGTAATTAGGGAATGATGAAAGAAATACAATACGTTAATAGTAAATACATAGAATGTGATGTTAAAGGATAAAACTTACCCTCATATAGTCCTTCTGCAGGACCTGTATGATGGCAGAACAGGTCTCTTGAATAATGATACCCAGAGCCTGGGGGGAGATGCCGGTGGAGAACTTGAGGTCCTGAAGGCTTCTCCCTGTCGCCAAGTACCTCAACGTGGCAACTAACCTCTGCTCCAGAGTGATGGCTTGCCTCATGCAGGTATCCTGCCTGCTGATATAAGGGGTCAGCAAAGCCAACAGACGGTGAAAAATGGGGTCCGTCATCCTGAGATAATTCTTGAAATCCTCATTATTATTCTCCCGGATCTCGCGAAGCAGAGGCATGTGCGAGAATTGGTCACGCTGGAGCAACCAATTCTTGGTCCATGATCTCCTCCTCGCCCTGTTCATGGACTGGTCTTGTGTCAAAGTAAGAACCCGCACAGCACGAACTCTAAGACGAGGACGTACACGCAACATCGCTTCTAAACGGTCGGCTGGTCAGAACGGACTAAAGAAAGCACTGATTAACAGCAAGGCCTGAAAGAACGAAATGCAAATCAAGCAACGAGCGGACAATAAGCACTGAAAATCAAAGCGTATTATATATAAATATATAGGCCGCAAAGACAAACAAATGCAAACTGACTACACGCACTGATAAGCAGATACGCACGACAAGCACAAACTGTAGAGCAGGAACGATCTGAAGCACAAGTCTGAAAAGCGCGAATCGTCTATAACCAAACTTCTACTAACACGCGATAAACACGAAATCAGCAGAAGGAGCCCAAAGGGTGCCGCACGTGGTGCTGAACTTCCCTTTTCTAGTCTCGTCGTACGTAGTGGACGTCACCGCGTTCTTGGCGGTTGGAATTTTGGTGTGACCGTGTGTAGGCAACACAGCTTGAGCGGAATTTCGTCAGAAAAACCGCCAGAGCTTTATCCGACGAGAATTCCGATCGTGTGTACGCGCCATTAGACTTAAACCTTATCACTTAACCTTTATCACATTGGCCGCAATGGTCAAGCAGTATATGTTCCTGACATGTTTAATCTAAAAAGGTGTATCCTGTCTAACACCTCTCAGCACTTCTGTGCAAGCTAGCAAGCTAGATAAAGGAAAGAAAGAACTTTCTTGCAGAAAGCCTCTTACAAAGTTAAAAATGAAAGGGTAACTCTACATTCCCTTGCAATAACCTTAAAGAGTGATCCCACATTTCCTTACATCAACCAACTTACAATAAACAACCCAGCCACTACGACTCAGGTTGTTTAAAATTATAACCACTCCCTTAGAACAAAAGGATGGTGACAAACCACATAATAGTATTATAAGGCCGCGAGGAGGGGAGGGGAGATAGCTCCCCAGGTGGATGTATTGAGGAACTGGCAGCCACTGTGCCTGATGCACTGCCTTTATATAGCTTCTGACCAATCTAGAAGCTTCCAGGGGGTCATGTAATTCAACTTTCTGGAAAATTCCTAAAGGTCAGCTGACCGGAAAACCCAGATATGTTACTTTTGTATTAGTTACCTAACAAGTGCTATACCTGACTGTACTAAAGGAATAGGCCCGCCCCATATAGTTACCTGAACCTAAACCCTAACAGGGGGGAACTCAAAACTTTCATTCTGGCACAGTCCCATGCGCTGGGTGGCCTTAAGACAGTCCCCCTTTGCTCTCATGACTGTTGCAAATTGAATGTTAATAAATAGAACAGACTATCATTCTGAGCCCAGCATTTTTCATTCTTGTCCCAATCCTTTTTGGTCACTACTGTCTATTGATATGTCAACCACTTTGTTAAATCACAACTTAACTGATCAATAGTAACATCTAGTTACCATCATTAAATGTACGACAAGAAATATGTTCACCAATGCTATACCTGTCTCAAGCTGGGCCCCTCCACATGTTGCTGCCTGGAAGGCCCAGGTTGGACATATGAAGCCTCAGCTGGGGGGGGGGAAGCCAGGAGAGTGATGGCTGGTTTGCCAGAGAATGTAGCCTCTCGTAGAACTGCATCCTGGGGACATAAATGTCATTTGGATCTCCTGATCGCAAGGAATTCTTGAACCTCTGGCGCTCCCTCAGATAGGTGCTCCTCAGGGCACCAATTTTGACCATCACATAGGCGATGTCTGCCGTGGGGATCATGATTTGAATGTAACGGAGTAGGTTCTCCAGCGCTGCCTTCCTTTTGCTTAGATTATTATAATCTGGGTGTGAATTCTGCCACACACAGGGCAGGGCAGCGCCCTGAGCTCATCAATTATAAGCATATTGAAGAATGGCAATTTAAAAGGATCCATAGGTATTTTCTGCAAGACAAACCATAATAATGTCAGGCTAAACTCTCCTAATCTTGTCCCAAAATAAGCCTCAATCTAGAAGCAGTCTAGGCTAGAGTCTAGGTGAGTGATGTACCAAGTTAAAATTGTACCTTTGTTCGCACGATCGGCGCTCTCTCTCTCTCTGCTCCTAGCTCGTATGTAACGTTTTTTTGTACAGTGCGCATGCGTGAAACTCTGCCCGCCCCTGACGATCTTTCTAGTCTATTCCCCACCCCTTCTCTTTACGGCGCAGTGGGGAGAGCACATGGCGGAGACACGGCAGGTGCATGATAATTCCACTAACGAGGAGGAGGATGGAGCCATAAACGTCCCGATCCCGGAGGAGAAGATTTAAGGCCTCAAAATGTCCTTTGTAGAGATGGTGGACATATTGAAGAGGAGCGACTATGATGGAAAGTATGGGCCTTACCCCAACCCAAATGTCAGAAAGGCCAGGATCATGGCTAAAGTTGTGAAGACTCTGCAGAAGAATTTTGGGTTACGACGATCCAAGGATCAACTGAGGAAACGCTGGTCAGACCTGAAACTGAGGACGATCAGTAAAGAAAGATCAAGCAGAGGCAACGAAAAGCTGTCCTCTGTGGGAGTTGTATCGTCTGTCTGTTTTCCCCCAAACAGGAAAGTGCTGACGTTGGTGGTGAAGGTGTTACGCTGACCGGATGAGGAGGCGGTAGAGGATGAGGTGCTGTTAGGGAGATATAATGTCCCTGACCGTGGTTACTGGTCCACGCATCCGTAGTTAGGTGGACCTTGCCACAGATGGCGTTGCGCAGTGCACACCTGATTTTTTTCCCCCACTTGGTTGTGCAGGGAAGGGATGGCTCGCCTGGAAAAGTAGTGGCGGCTGGGCACGATGTACTGTGGGACAGCCAATGCCATCAGGCTTTTAAACCTCTGCGTCTACACCAGATGGAATGACAGCATTTCAAAGGCGAGGAATTTTGAAATGCTGGCATTCAGGGCCAGGGACCGCGGGTGGCTAGGGGGGTACTTCCGCTCCAGGCTTTGGGAGATAGAGTGCTGAACGCTTCCATGGGACATTGTGGAGATGGTTGGTGACCCAGGTGGTAGTGTTGCTGGCAGATCCTCTGTTTGCGGCTTGGCAGGTGTCACTGTCACTACAGAGGTGGATGAAGAGACCTTTCTTGGTTTTTGAGGTGTCTACTCCACTGCAGCTCGTGCTTTTCACTTAGATGCCTGGTCATGCAGGTTGTGCTCAGGTTGAGAATGTTTATGCCTCGCTTCAGGCTCTGATCGCACAGCGTGCAAACCACTCGTGTCTTGTCATCAGCACATTGTCTGAAGAACTGCCACGCTAGGGAACTCCTTGGACCTGGCTTTGGTGTGCTCGGTCCCTTTCTGTGTTGGGCAGTAGCAGACGTACTGTCTAGGGGAAGGACGCTCCGCTTTTGCACCCTGCTCCCTTTTTCTGCTGTGCTGGTGGATCTGTGCGACCACAGCCTCCTTTTTCCGAACTACACTGGTCACCTGCATGACGTTGATTCCATGTGGGGTTGAGGACCTCCATCGTCCTCATCATCATCTTCCACACAGTCTTCACCCTTGCCTTCCTTGTCGGTCTGCACAATTGCGAAAGCAGCAGCAGTTGGCACCTGTGTTTCGTCATCATCCCGAGACGTGCTGGGATGGTCCTCATATGTACTCATCATGAAACAAAAGTGGTTGGGAATCGGTGCACACAATCTCTTCCACTTCTGGGGCAGGGCTAGGTGGATACCCTGCTAACAGAGTCATCAAAAAGCAGAAGAGACTGCTGCATGATTTGGGGCTCCGACTGCTTGGCTGATTTGGAAGGGGGTGAGGTCATCTACTATCGCCTGTACTTGTCCTGGCCTCAACAATCGTAGAGCCGCATTAGGCCCGACCAAATACTGCTGCAGGCTCTGTCGCCTACTCACACCTGAGTAAGGTGTTACACCGTTGTGCGTGTAGCTGGCACAGATCGACCACGTCCTCTCCCTGCAACAGGAGCTCCACCAGCAGCACCACGACCGGGGCCATGTCACTTTTTTGACGTTATATTTCTCAAATTTAGGATCTTGCCCTAAATGGGTGTTTTGAATAGCAGAACAGTATCTAAAGGGTGTATCTCACATGTACAGATATGCAGGAAACACTGCAAATTAATTTTTTCCCCTAAATATGTTTTTTTTTGAATAGCAGAATAGAGCAACAGTATCTAAAGGGTGTATCTCACACGTAGAGATATGCAGAAAACATTGCCAAAAATGTTTTTTGCCCTAAATTTTTATTTATTTTTTGAATAGCAGAATATAACAATATCTAAAGTGTGTATCTCACTAAATACAGATATGCAGGAAAGGCAGCAAAATTTCATTTTTTTGCCTTAAATGGGTGTTTTTAGAATAGCAGATTAGACATACAGTATCTAAAGGGTGTATCTCACAGTAACATATGCAGTGCTGGTGCACTGAGCTTGCATAAAATGCCCGCCGACACCAGCCTAACTAACAGATGGATAAAAGTTAT
Organism: Lithobates sylvaticus; assembly: GCA_028564925.1. Lineage (NCBI taxonomy): Eukaryota > Metazoa > Chordata > Amphibia > Anura > Ranidae > Lithobates > Lithobates sylvaticus. The sequence continues at coordinate 14,824,791 of CM053026.1, read as the reverse complement.
CTTTTCTCTGGCACTGTGCTCAGGGCAGGGTAAAAAGATTGTGCACTGCACCCACACAAGAAAATCAAGGTAGATCGCTGAGTAATTTGATTTCTGAATCAGGACCCTTATCTAATTCTCTCCCTCCAAAGCAACAGCAGCAACCTTTCCCTACACTATCTAAAGCAGAGTGACGTGCTGTGCTGTGTGCCTCCTAGCTTATATAGAGGCTGGGTCACATGCTGCACTGGCCAATCACAGCCATGTCATTAGTAGGCATGGCTGTGATGCCTTCTAATGCCGCGTACACACGAAGGGACTATCCCGCGGGATTATCCGCTGGACCGAAGTCCAGCGGATAATCCCCTCGTGTGTGGGCGCCGGCGGACTTTTTTTGGCCAAAGTACGGCGGACTAAAGTTTGAAGTTTTGTTTTCAAATTATCCGCTGGACTTGGCAGTCCAGCGGATAATCCGGCCGTGTGTAGTATGGTCCGGCGTACCAAAAAGGACGCATGCTCAGTAGCTAGTATGTCACGGACTCGCTCGGTCTGGTAAAACTAGCCTTCGTTTTGAAGGTCGCACAATCGTCACGCTGCAGATTTTTTTTTTTTTTTCTTCTGACAGCGGGATTTGTATGTTATCGTACTTGAAGAATGATTTTGCCTTGCTGCTTGTATATTCACGCAGAGTACTCCCGAACGTTTTTTCTTCAGCATTCTTTAGTGAAGTTATATATTTGTATATATATATATATATATATTATATATATATATATATATATATATATATATATATATATATATATATATATATATATTTATCTTTATCTCTCTCTATATATATATATATATATATATATATATATATATATATATATATATATATATATATATATATATATAGATAGATAGATATAGATATATCCAAATCACCAAATGAATAATATATCTATATTTCTCAATAAACCCAAAAAAAGATATATCTATATATATTTATATATATAGATATATAGATATATAGATATATACGTGTGTGTGTATATATATGTATGTATATATATATATATATATATATATATATATATATATATATATATATATATATATATATATATATATATATAGATATATATATATATAGATATATATATAGATATATATATATATATATATATATATATATATGTACATATATCTCTATTTAGATATATTTTATTATTTGTTGGTTATCAAAAGGATTTGTTATTACACATGATACAATTGTGGAGTCAGCAGAGCTTGCCCTTAATTCAGATCTTAACCCTCACCTTTCCAGCGACTGCACTTGCAGTTCCATTGAAGTTGCACTTTACACTTGTATTGTCAAATGAATGTTTAGACATGTACCTGCCTACTCCTAAAGAAACTATGTTTTTGAATAACAAGCACGTATATCATTATTTTGTGAAAATTAAATTACCATTTATTCTGGTTTAAACAAACAAGGCAAAACAAAATAGGAAGGCAACACTGGAGCCACTTTGCGATTTTGAGAAGACTTTTTGCCCCAACGGCAGACATCAAGTTTGTGAAGCCAAAAATTAAGCTTGGGCACATTTCATCCAATATAGGGAGCACAAGAAGATTGACCAGGAATCAGACAGACCAGGAACAGCAGCAGATGACATCTATGTCCCCAAGCTGTGGCACTACAACAGCCTGTGTCTTCTGTGAGACCAGACTGAAGCCAGGCAATCACTTCCGACTCTTCCCACCACGCTGCCCTGCACTCTTCCCTGCAGTCTTCCCTGCACGCTTCCTTGGAGGCTGACTTGTGGTAGGAGGAGGAGGAGGAGGAGGAGGAGGAGGAGGAAGGAGAAGAAGGAGAAGAGGAAGAGGAGGAGGAGGAGGAGAAGTTGGTGTCGGGCCTTCATGTGTCAGGCGGGTGGATTCTCGTAATTGACCCCTCAAACCCCCCTTAATAGCCTCAAAAATGAGGCCCTCACACAGGTGCCGGTGGGGGGGGGGGGGGGGGGGGGGTTTGTGGGGGGGTGGGGGGTGGTTGGGGGGGGGGGGGGGGGGGATGGGGGGGATGGGGGGTGGGGAGGGGGGAAGGGGTGGGGGGGGTGGGGGGTGGCCCTTCTCCATTTTCAGCAACCTGCTGGCCAAGTAGGTGGCATAGGCCTCTTCTGGAATGGGGGGTTTGTCGAGAATCGCACTCGCCTTCCTAATAAGTTGGAGTGATTCCTCCTCAACAATGGTCATCCTCCTGGGCCTTCTTGGGGGTAAGGGCAGGGGTGGAGGTAGACTTCTTAAGACAGTCTGGCTGACAGTCTGGCTCGTGCTGGGCCCAGCCACCTCCTGGCTCTCGCTGGTCATGTCCTCCTCCTCCATACCACTTGTCCCGGCATCATCCTGGGTCAGCTCATCCTGTGTGCAAATAAAAACAAAAATCAAACACCTGTTTTTTGGTTTATGGCCTCCTCAATCATCCAATTGTAAACTTATGAAGGAGCAGATAAATTTTTAAAAAGATCCAAAAGGCTATCATTTGGACCCCTGCATTTTCCAAGCAGATCACCAATGTTGTATAAGGCATTTTTTGCCACTACTGGATGTATGTATACACTATATATGTATCGATATGTTGCACCCACACTTTTTCGAAGTTTGCACAATTTTTGGCAGCTTTTTTCACAATTCTGAGTTCAGGGTGTTAATTGTTTCACATTTTAACGTTTACAGCATTAATATTCACACAATCACAATTTGGGATACTAAATATATACCTGGCTCCAGCTGGGCGCATCAGCCTGCTCCAAGGTGGAGGGGTCTTCTCCTTCCGTGGAAGCCTCAGCTGGGGTGGGAGGAAGAGTGGAGGGAAGGGTGGAGGGAAGGGTGGAGGGAAGAGTGGACAGTGATTGCCTGGGTTCCATCTGGTCACCTAGAAAAGCCAGTTGGTTGTAGTACCACAGCTTCGGTACATAAACCATCTCTGCTGCTGCTCCTGATCTGACTGATTCCTCAATCTTCTTGCGCTCCCGCTTGTACATGTGCCTTAAACTTGAAATTCTGGCTTCAACAAACTTGGTGTCTGCGTTGGGGACTTGAGTCTTCACAAAATCCACAAGTGGCCCCAGTGTTGCCTTCCGGACATCCCTATTGCCATATAAAGGGTTCTTGAGCTGCCACAGGTTGGTATTTTTTCTGTATAGCGCAATGAATTCGGACATGAACTGCTGGTCCTTGAATGGATTCAACTGGGCTGCTGACATGTTTGTTTCTGTTTTGTTAGTAATGGCAATACAAAAGACCAAAAACACAAATGTTACTAAAAACGCACCTCCAGTTTTTCAAACCAAACATTACACAACACACCCACACACAGGCAGCAACACACCCACACAGGCAGCAACACATCCACACAGGCAGCAACACATCCACACAGGCAGCAACACACCCACACAGGCAGCAACACACCCACACAGGCAGCAACACACCCACACAGGCAGCAACACCTACACACAGGCAGCAACCCCTACACACAGGCAGCAACCCCTACACACAGGCAGCAACCCCTACACACAGGCAGCAACCCCTACACACAGGCAGCAACCCCTACACACAGGCAGCAACCCTACACACAGGCAGCAACCCCTACACACAGGCAGCAACCCCTACACACAGGCAGCAACCCCTACACACAGGCAGCAACACCTACACACAGGCAGCAACACCTACACACAGGCAGCAACACATCCACACAGGCAGCAACCCCTACACACAGGCAGCAACACACACATATCCTTAAAAAATGCAGGCCCAAAACCCAATAAACCACAGTAATGCATCCTAGAAAACACTTACCTTCGTACAGAGCGCTCGCTACTTCCGTTCGGGAACACGTGGGGCCCTCAAACAGCCTTATATACACTGCGCACGCGTCGAAGTCCGCCTGCGTCCTCCGCGTCGCCCGCCCATGACGTTCCTCCTGACGAGTATTCCCCGCCCCGCTTCCCCTCGTTGCATTGTGGGTGAATAAATTCATGAAGATGGCGGACACATTCTCAGCCAGTAGCGCGGAGGAAAGCCAGAAGCGAACACATCTGCATCATGCAGCAGATATAAGGCCACCAATATGGCCTTTGAAGAGATGGTGGAGATGGTGGACATCCTCCAAAGGGAAGATTACGACGGGGAAAATGGCCCCTACCCTCGACCCAACTTGCGCAAGGACAAGATTCTCACTACAGTCGTCAGCACCCTGGAGCATAAATTCGGCGTACGAAGGGGCAAGGATCAACTGCGCAAGCGATGGTCCGACATCAAATCCAGGGAGCACGATCAGTACAGGAGAATTCGAAAAGCCATCAAAAAAAGTAAGTCAAGCACGTGCGCTACTATGGTTATACTTGATATGTCTAATCTTGCGCAGATGTTATTAGCATTCGTACGTGAAACTTGCGCAGATGTTATTAGCACTCGTACGTGAAACTTGCGCAGATGTTATTAGCACTCGTACGTGAAACTTGCGCAGATGTTATTAGCACTCGTACGTGAAACTTGCGCAGATGTTATTAGCATTCGTACGTGAAACTTGCGCAGATGTTATTAGCATTCGTACGTGAAACTTGCGCAGATGTTATTAGCACTCGTACGTGAAACTTGCGCAGACGTTATTAGCATTCGTACGTGAAACTTGCGCAGATTTGATGAAAGTTCAGTTTGTCTTCATAACGTTTATTGAGTTTACCTGGCTTTGGGTTGTTGGAGTTGTAAGGTTGTTTATTATTGTCACTATCTATACAATTACTGCTGTAGTAAGGGTTTTAGGGGTAACTTACACAGGGACTCCAGAAGCTGTTTTGGGGGGGGGGGGATAAATATGTTAAGCAGGGTGTCATGCTCACAATTCCCGAAAAATGCTCATCATCTACAAATACTGTAGGTGGTGACTTTTCAAAGAAGTACACTCACCTGTCCCTTGGATGGTGCAGCTACAATCTCTGATCTTGCAATCATGAAATTTAATGTTTGCGGCTTCACTTCCCGGGTCACTATTGGGCATGCGCCAGTTGCGCAATGCAATAGGACTGGTCCGCGCTAGCTCTGGGACCCCTGTGTGTCCCAGCAGACAGCACGGTGGGACGGGATGTGGCGTATACTTCTGTGGGAGTCTATGGCCGGATGTGTGTGCAAATACCTGCCTTACACAGGTATCTGCAACCCCTCCCCCCTAAAAGGTTCCAAATAAGACACCACAGGGGTGCAGGGATCCAATGAGCGGAAGTTCAACTTTAGGGTTGAAGGCCGGTTTAAGTATTGGAGTTTCATTAGATAGAGGTTTCAATTGTGTATTCAAGTAGGATCTTGTAACAAACTGCTAATAATTGGACAACACTTTTAAACAATGTTTAATAATCCTATTTCGGCACTCAAATATCAGTGTGATTAAAAGTGTACCTTTTTGTGTTCCATTACCATAGGGGGCAAAAGACTCAGACGTCAATCAGAACCTACCAGGACCTCCCGGCCTCACCAGACTAATTGGGCAGTTAGCCCAAGCCCACGCGTGGATGTGGCGGAACAGGTGGTTGAAGTGGATCAAATCTGCACCCCACCAAGTGAGTGTCTCAGAACACAGATTGAGCTAATAAATTAAGGTCTGCATGTTTTTGACACTTTTTTTCTTGTGTTTTATCTACCCAACTTTTAGGTGATGCTGATCTGTTTGTGGAAGGACAAGCTGCGGAGCCATTTTCCACAGACAGTGCCCACAGGCTTATTGGCCAGATCATGGCCTGGAATCTGCAGCTGGAAAATATGCAGAAGGAGATGGCCACCATGCAGCAGGGAATGAAGGACATGATTGATGTTTTGGGGAGAATCTAAAGACCCCTTTTCCATTTCTTAACATCAATCATGTCCTTCATTCCCCTTTTGATGCGCTGTTTTACAAATTTTAGAGGCCAAATTTTTAATATGCACACGGTGTGTCAACATGTGCTATGTGCCATCAGGGGATCTCAATGGACGCATTTTGTGTTTGCAACCCCTAATGCTAGTAGGTGAGAGGGAAGGGGTTTCACACACAAAACACGTCCATTGATTCCCCATGATGGAACATAGCACATGTTGACATTACCCATTTTCCTGTTAAATTAGTGTGCATATTCTAAATTTGGCTTCTACTGTTCATGGGTTACCTGTTGAACTTTGTAAGTTCTGGACTTTTACATTGTGTAAATATTTTCTAATGCTAAGCCTAAATTTTTTACCATTTTAAAACATGTTTTTATGTTTGTTTAAAAAAATCAATCACAAAAATAAAAAAAATATGTTGTGAGAAAAAGACCAAAAAAATGTAAAAAATATAACATAAAAAAAAGAAAACAAATGTTGTTGAAAAAAAAAAAAAAAAAATATTAACCAAAAAAAAAAAAAAAAAAAAAATAAAAACATAAAAAAGGTTTGGATGTGCACTAGAATAAAAAAAAAAATGTTTGCACAAATTAAACAATGTGTGGCTTCTTCTTTTTAAATACTACCAGTTTGACCAAAACATGTTGTGGTTCATTGACAAAGGGGCTTATTTACTAAACGCAAAACAAGTTTGCCACTATTAAGATGTGCACTAGGACAACATATAAAACAGGCAAAATTAAAAGCAAAACCATACGAAAATACCAATATTTCAAACATAAATAACTGTATTTATTCTTTGTAAATCAAAAAGATGGTTTAAGGGTCTGCTGCCATTGCAATGGCCCCCCTACCATTAAAATAATGTAAATAACGGTCCCGCACTTGCTGGGCTGATTGTGGGGCCGAACCAAGACGGCGATTATCCAGCCCTGTCATGTTGCCTTCCACTCCGGCCTCAGGCCCGATTTGGTAATGAGTATGTTCCTGAATGTTTGCGTAAATAATTGTGCATGACACAGCATGCAAGAATAATAGTATTCAGTTTGTACTCTGCCAGATGTAGGGATGTAAGGAGCAATCTGAAACGGTTGGCCATAATACCAAAGGCATTTTCCACAACCCGTCTTGCTCTGGCCAACCGATAATTAAAAATCCTCCTCTCAGGGGTGAGGGATTGTTGGGGAAATGGCCTCATCAGATGGTCACCCAGACCGAACGCCTCGTCAGCAATGAAAACGAACGGGAGTCCCTCCACATTATCTTCATCTGGTGGCAGCTCCAGGCCACCAGTCTGGAGACGATGACCGAACTCCGTGTGGTTGAAGACTCCTCCGTCCGACATCCGGCCGTTTTTCCCCACATCCACATAAAGAAAGTCATATTGTGCCGACACCACCGCCATCAACACTATACTATGGAACCCCTTATAATTCCAATAGTAAGACCCCGAATGTGGTGTGGGCACAATTCGCACATGCTTCCCGTCAATCGCCCCTCCGCAGTTGGGAAAGTCCCAACGGGCAGCAAACTGGGAAGCCACAGTCTGCCATTCCTGTGGCGTGGAAGGACACTGTGAAGTCCAACAGAAAGATACAAATCGAATTAAAAACCAGGCAAAACACCTAACTAAATGCAACAAATTAACAAACAATTTGGAAGAACATATGTATTTATTTTGTAAGTCCTTGAAATAAAGCCAAAAGATTAAGGATAAGGGACAAATCTCTGATTGATGACCCCTCTGATGGCCCAGAGAAGATAATAATGGGGATGTGGGTGTGGAGTAATTAATTGTAAGGTCACACAATACACATGCAATTAATTAACGGGGTGTGTGTGTGGGGGGGGTGGGTTAATTACAAGCTGACCAAAACCACATGCAATTAATTAACGGGGTGTGTGGGGGGGGTGGGTTAATTACAAGCTGACCAAAACCACATGCAATTAATTATCAGGGGGTGTGGGGGGGGGGGGTGGGTGGGTTAATTACAAGCTGACCAAAACCACATGCAATTAATTATCAGGGGGTGTGGGTTAATTACAAGCTGTGGGTTAATTACAAGCTGACCAAAACCACATGCAATTAATTATCGGGGTGTGTGGGGGGGGGGGGGGTTAATTACAAGCTGACCAAAACCACATGCAATTAATTAACGGGGTGTGTGGGGGGGTGGGTTAATTACAAGCTGACCAAAACCACATGCAATTAATTATCAGGGGGTGTGGGGGGGGGGGGGGGGGGTTAATTACAAGCTGACCAAAACCACATGCAATTAATTATCAGGGGGTGTGGGGGGGGGGTGGGTTAATTACAAGCTGACCAAAACCACATGCAATCAATTTAAAAATGAGGGTCAAGGGGGGTGAAAGGGGTGAGGGGCAAGGGGGGTGAAAGGGGTGAGGGGCAAGGGGGGTGAAAGGGGGGGTGAGTAAAGCAGTACAATGGAGCTGGTAATATACATTTTTAACCAAAGAAAGTGACTAGGCTAGGGGTGTTTAGGGGGCCAAGCTTCCATGCTGGGGAGGTTGGTGCAAGGAAATATGCATGTGACCCACTAAATAATACATTCTTAAAGCTATTTCGATAAGTCAACCATAAAATACTAGACAAAAAACAAAAAATAAAAAAAAAAAGGAATAGGGGACATTCATAGAATAGTCCTATCATGGTAATTAGCTAATGATGACATTGATGCACTACATTAGCAAACATACAAGACATAGGTAATTTTAAAAGAGAAGACTTACCTTAATGTATTCCTCCTGCAGGACGTGGATAATGGCAGAACAGGTCTCTGGAATAATGAGCCCCAGAGCCTGGGGGGGAGATGCCTGTCGTGAACTTGAGGTCCTGCAAGCTTCTCCCCGTCGCCAAGTAACGCAACGTGGCGACTAGCCTCTGCTCCGCACTGATGGCTTGCCGCATGCAGGTATTCTGCCTGGTAATATAAGGGGACAGCGAAGCCAACAGACGGTGAAAAATGGGGTCCGTCATCCGGAGATAATTCCTGAAATCATCAGGATTATTCTCACGGATCTCACGGAGCAAAGGCATATGCGAGAATTGGTCACGCTGGCGCAACCAATTCTTGGTCCATGAACTCCTCCTCACCCTGTTCATGGACTGGGCTCGTGCCAAGGTGTTAACCGCAACACCGAGCCCCTGCACAGCACGAACTCGTTCCCGAGTACGTCCACACTCCATGGCTTCAAAACGGTCGGCTGATCAAACAAACAACTTAACAGAACGCACTGAAGAACAGCAAGGCCTATGAAGAACGACCTGAAAAACAGGAACGAGCGGACCAGAACGGCCTGAGAACAGGTAGGAACTGATCCACACGCACTGAAAGCCAGATACAAACCTCACAAGCACAAACTGAACGGCAGAAACGAACGAATTAAGCAGAAGTCTGAGAAGCGCGAATCGTCTCTAACCAAACGTCAACTAACACGCGATACACACGAGATCAGCTGACGGTGCCCAAAGGGTGTCGTTTGGGATCTCGAGCTTCCTTTTTCTAGTCCCGTCGTACGTGCTGTACGTCATCGCGTGAACCGCCGGACTTTTTGCGTGATCGTGTGTGGTCAAGTCCGTTCGCTTTTTAGTCCAGCGGATTGTCCGCTAGACTTAGGTCCGCCGGGAAAAGTCTGTACGTGTGTACGCGGCATTAGGCACACGAGTTAAACGAATGTTGATTGGCTGCCCTGCAGCTTTTTAAAATGCGCCATTACATTGCCGAAAACCGAACCCGGACATACATTAAATTGTTCAGGTCCGGGTACCAAAAACCCAAAAGTCCGGTATGAACCCGAACTTTGCAGTTCGGGTTCGCTCAACCCTAATTTTAACTTCTAGTTAACATCATTAATATTAGGACAATAAATATGTATAAAAATAATATACCTGTCTCCAGCTGGGCGCATCCACTTCTTCCAGGATGGAAGGCCCAGGTTGTTCCTCGTCAGCCTCTGCTGGGGTTGAGGAAAGGGTGGAGGGACGGCTGCAGGGAAGGGTAAAAAGTGATTCCCTGGCTTCAAGCTGGTCATCCATAAACTGCAGTTTGTTGAAGTACCACAGCCTGGGTAAGTACACTTGCGCTGCTCCTGATCTGAGTGATTTCTGGATCTTATTATGCTCCTTCTTATAAATGTTCCTCAAGATGCCAATTTTCTATTCTAAGAACACGATGGTTGCATCGGGGACCGGAGTCTTCACAAATTCCAGCAGATTCTCCCACGTTGACCTCCTAGCTTTTTTATTATAATATAAGCTGTGTTTCACCTCCACACAAATTCTTCATCTCCGTGTACCGGTCTATGAAACTGGCCATGAATTCTGGGTCCTTTTTAAAGTGATTCACATTTGCTGTAAGACAATACACAAGACAAAAACACTAATGTCAGCCTAAACTCTCATAATCTTATCCCAATATAGGCCTCAATCTTGACAATAAGTGCACTTGGAGAACCTAGGAGGCAGCTAAAAAGAAACACAAGCAATGAAGAAAATTCAAGATTGTATCAGATAATTATTTATTTATTTTTTTGTGCCAAGCCAGGATGGCCAGTATCCAGGCCCATCGGGGGATTAGCAGGCAGTCCGGCCTCAGGCCCAACTGAGGCAAGATAATTTTGGGCCTTTTTTTCCGTAAAAAATTGTGCAATTTTGCAGCAGGATAATATGATGTGGTTCATTTTGTAGTCCGCCATATGTATTGCTGTCAAACAGGCGGAAGCGGCTGGCCATTATCCCAAAGGCATTCTCAAAGACTCTTCAGTCTCTGGCCAGCCGGTAGTTTAAAAACCCTCCTCTCCGGGGTGAGGGTCCTCTAGGGGAATGGACTCTTCAGGTGCTTGCCCAGACTGAAAGCTTCATCAGCAATAAAGACGAACAGGAGTCCTTCAATGTTGTCCAAAGCAGGTGGCAATGCCAGGCCACCAGTCTGGAGATGTTGGGATAACTCTGTCTGGGTGAAGACTCCTACATCTGACATCTGGCCATTCTTTCCCACGTCCACATAGAGGAACTCATATTGTGCCGACACCACCACCATTAACACTATACTATTAAAACCCTTATAATTGTAATAGTATGAATTGGGTGATGGCAAAATGTGGACGCGTTTCCCATCGATTGCCCCTCCACAGTTAAGGAAGTCCCTATGGTCGGCAAAATGGGAGGCCACAGTCTGCCATTCCTGTGGCATTGAAGGAAACTGTGGAGTCAAACCAGAAAAATAAATAAAAATATTAGTACTGTTGCACATAACATTGCAAGCAGATTACACAAAAACTTTCTTGCCCAACATCAGTATAACATTTATTTTAAGAAGTATTTAAAGACAACAATATAAGTCCCACTTATCAGATTCCTCACCCCCTCTGATGGCCCATTGTAAAATCTTTAGGGGGGGGGGGGGTTTGAGTTGAGTTTGGGACACAAAAAAAAAAAAGCCTATGACACTCAGCCTGAATTTAAGGGCAACAATAACATTTGTACGCATTTTAGGGGGTGTTTAGGGTAAAGCACTACAATGGAGCTGACAAAATACATAAAGTGACTAGGCTAGGTGTATATGGGCCCAGGTTAGTCGAAACAAATATGCATGTAGGCCAAAAAAGAAGCATTAAAAGCTTACAGCATGCATGGGGACAAAGGGGACATTCTCAGCATATTACAATCATTGGAAATTAAGTAATGATGAAAGAAATACAATATTTTAGCATACATTAAATACATAAAATGTGATGTTAAAGGAGAAACCTTACCTTTTTTTAATATAATCCTTCTGCAGGACCTCAATAATGGCACAACAGCTCTCTGGGATAATGCTTCCCAGAGCCTTGGGGGAGATGCCTGTCGAGAACTTGAGGTCCTGTAGACTTCTCCCCGTCACCAAGTACCGCAACGTGGCGACTAGCCTCTACTCCGGAGTGATGGCTTGCCTCATGCAGGTATCCCGCCTGCTAATATAAGGTGAAAGCGAAGCCAACAGACGGTGAAAAACGGGGTCAGTCATCCTGAGAAAGTTCCTGAAATCATCAGGGTTATAATCCTGGATCTCACGCAGCAAATGCATATGACAGAATTGGTCACGCTGGAGTAACCAATTCTTGGTCCATTAACTCTTCCCCGCCCTGTTCATGGACTGGGCTTGGGTCCAAGTAAAAACCCAACACCAAGCCCCCACACAGCACAAACTTTATGATGAGTACGTACACGCAACATGGCTTCAAAACGGTCGGCTGCTCAAAACAAACTAACAGAACTCACTGAAGAACAGAAAGGCCTGTGAAGAGTGAGCTGAAAATCAGAAACAAGCGGACAAAAACGCACTAAACAACAGATACGAACCCCACAAGCACAAACTGAACAGCAGTAAAACGATCTGAAACACGCAAATCGTCTCTCACCAAACTTCTACTAACACAAGATAAACACGAGATTGGCAAAAGGAGCCCAAAAGGTGGCGCAGTGGCTATTTAACTTCCTTTTTATAGTGCCGTCGTACGTTTTGTACGTCACCGTGTTCTTGACGGTTGGAATTTGGTGTGACCGTGTGTATGCAAGACCAGCTGGAGCGGAATTCAATCTGAAAAAACGGTCGTGTGTACAGGGCATAAGAGAGAACCCACGATTTCTGGTGGAAGATCCACATTTGATATGCAAGTCTACATTGTTTGCAAGAGCAATATTGGGTAGAATTGCACATACAATAATGATATCTGACAGCAGTTCCGGAGAGTGCTGTCAGTGGATGCCCACATTCCTCACGTCCTCTCGATAACTGATATGGTATGTATATGTGCACTGTTCTAGCTAACATCAGCCACAGTCTGAGGATTCCACAGAAGCGTCGGCAACCATGGTCAACATCCATATTCTGCGTCTCCTAGAATTACAAACAAATATAAGTAGTAATCAACAATTTCCATAAATAATAATAAAGTTAAATTTGTCTACCCACCAGCCATCCCTCTAGCATTTTGTCTTCTATTGAATCATTCATAGACTGTACTCATGGCAACATCTGGGAAACCCAAACCTAAGATTTATAATGCGCTGGTGGGAGCCTACCACCACTTGCACATTTAAAAAGTGGTAGCTGTTCCTGAATTGCTCCCCTCCTTTTTTTTGTGGTGGTATCAGCACAATGTAAGTACAGTCTGTGGCTTCCAGGCAATCTGGCATCTCACCCTTTTGGAAAAATCGAATTTTCACCTCTCGCCACTCTTACATGGTTCTGGGGAAATGCATGTACCTATCTATATGTCTCTTGATAGCTTTCAGAACTTGTTTTATTAACCTAGAAAGACAGTGATGAATTCCAATGATGCGAGCAGATGATGGCTGAAAGTTACCCGTAGCCAAATTAATTCAACACAGCCAATTACCTGCCAGTTGCAGAAATGGCTTGGATTCTCCTTGTGAGGGTCTCAATTTCTTCAGCTACAAAATGGTAAATCCTGACGGTTCAAGCACCTCAAGCACCTGGCAAATTCAAGCACCTGGGGCTTGATAGCTGCTGTTGATTCAGGACTGATTTATTTTGATAAATGTCAGCCCGTCAATGGAGTCTGTGGACAGACACACTTATCTTTAACAAAACCTCCAGCAGCACTGAATGTCCATTCGCAAAGCACACTGTGGATGCAGGACAGACCAGCAGCTCGATTTGCATATTGAGCAAGTTCTGGCCAGTGGTTGATCCTCAAGATCTAGTAACCCAGTGGATCCCCAGTTGCAAAGGTGTCTAATGCGGCGTACACACGAAGGGACTATTCCGCGGGATTATCCGCTGGACCGAAGTCCAGCGGATAATCCCCTCGTGTGTGGGCGCCGGCGGACTTTTTTTGCCCAAAGTCCGGCGGACTAAAGTTTTGTTTTAAAATTATCCGCTGGACTTGGCAGTCCGGCGGACAATCCGGCCGTGTGTAGTATGGTCCGGCGGACCAAAAAGGACGCATGCTCAGTAGCAAGTATGTCACGGAATCGCTCGGTCTGGTAAAACTAGCCTTCGTTTTGAAGCTAGCACAATCGTCACGCTGCTGATTCTTTGATATTTTCTGACAGCGGAATTTGTATGTTATCGTGCTTGAAGAATGATTTCGCCTTGCTGCTTGTATATTCACGCAGAGTCTCTCTCTCTCTCTCTCTCCCTCTCCCTCTCCCTCTCCCTCTCCCTCTCCCTCTCCCTCTCCCTCTCCCTCTCCCTCTCCCTCTCTCTCTCTCTCTCTCTCTCTCTCTCTCTCTCTCTCTCTCTCTCTCTCTCTCTCTCTCTCTCTCTCTCCTCTCCCTCTCCCTCTCCCTCACATTTCCAGCGACTGCACTTGCAGTTCCATTGAAGTTGCACTTTACACTTGTATTGTCAAATGAATGTGCGTTTTGGAAATGACCTCCCATATTATTTAGACATGTACCTGCCTACTCATAAATAAACTATGTTTTTCAATTACAAACACGTATATCATTATTTTTTTGAAATTAAATTACCATTTATTCTGGTTTAAACAAGGCAAAACAAAATAGGAAGGCAACACTGGAGCCACTTTGAGATTTGGTGAAGACTTTTTGCCCCCACGGCAGACATCAAGTTTGTGAAGCCAAAAATTAAGATTGGGCATATTCGATACAATATAGGGAGCACAAGAAGATTGTCCAGGAACAGCAGCAGATGACATCTATGTCCCCAGGCTGTGGCACTACAACAGCCTGCGTCTTCTGTCAGACCAGACTGAAGCCAGGCAATCACTTCCGACTCTTCCCACCACGCTGCCCTGCAGTCTTCCCTGCACGCTTCCTTGGAGGCTGACTTGTGGTAGGAGGAGGAGTTGCTGTCGGGCCTTCATGTGTCAGGTGGGTGGATTCAGTTAGTTCACCCCTCAAACCCCCCTGAAGAGCTGCAAAAAATAGGCCCTCGCACAGCTGCCGTTGGCCCTTCTCCATTTCCAGCAACCTGCTGGCCAAGTAGGTGGCATAGGCCTCTTCTGGAATGGGGGGTCTTTGGAGAATCTCACTCGCCTGCCGAATTAGGGTGAGTGATTCCTCCTCAAACCTGCTCATCCTCCTGGGCCTTCTTGTGGGTATGCACAGGGGTGGAGGTAGACTTCTTACAGTCTGGCTCACAGTCTGGCTCGTGCTGGGCCCAGCCACCTCCTGGCTCTCGCTGGTCATGGCCTCCTCCTCCATACCACTTGTTCCGGCATCATCCTGGGTCAGCTCATCCTGTGTCAAAAGAAAATCCAAAATCAAACACATGTTTTTTTGTTTATGGCCTCCTCAATCATACAATTGTAAATTTATGAACGTGCAGATAAATTTGACCAAATATCCGAAAGGCTATCATTTGGATCCCTGCATTTTCCAAGCAGATCACCAATCTTTTTTAACGCATTTTTGCCCACTACTGGATGTATGTATACACTATATGTATACATATGTAGCACCAACACTTTTTAGAAGTGGGCGCTTTTTTTTTTTTGTTTTTTTTTCTGAATTCTGAGTTCAGGGTGTTAATTGTTTCACATTTTTACGTTGACATCAGTTTGTCTGGCCTGTGCTGGAGTTCTGTCTGGTCCTAGGTGAGGCACCTGTGACAGGCTCATAACACAGTCTGCTTGTACACATGATGAGGTTACATTTGCTCGGACACAATCAGTGGGAGCGTCTGGCCCCACTGTGTATTTTGGGAAGCGGGATTTGAGATGCTGAGGTCACGTGTTCAGGCTTGAGCTTCACTTTAGATTCCTGGTTCTGTTCCGCAACAACCCCACAAGTGTTCCTGGGCCCAGGAGTGTCTGCTGGCCCTGGAAGCCTGGTCACCCTGACCAGCCCCAGAGGCCCTCGTTGTCTGTGGTGGGGATCCATCCGTTCCCGAGCCTCAGAACTGGCTAGTTTGAGGCACAGCAATTGAAGGAGGATTCTGAAGTTCCCCCGTGTCCTCTCAGGATTGGAGAGACATAGCGACTCGTACCGGCGAACACGGGGGAGGGGGCTCTTCGGAGGAGGGCAGTGGGTGTGGCTGCTTGTTATGAGCTAAGATGTATGGACACTAGTGAATTGCCATGCCCTACTGTTTTGCTGCAACGGCTGAAAGGTAAACGTAACCTCGGAACTGTTGCAAAAAACAACCTTTCCTTACAACATAGTGTGTGGCGGACACTTTGCTGGTTCCAAGTCACTTGTTGTTTGCTCCATCTGCAGACAAGGTTATATCCAACAGTGAAGTGTCCAGTTGTGAGGGGCTACTCTCTGGCCTTTCTTACTTACCTTTCTTGGGCTGCCAGCAGTTCTGAAGTGTCTGAGCTTTTTCACCCATGCCCTCAATGTACAACCGAGACACTGTGTAATGTTTAAACGTTGTTAACCAATTATCCTAAATATGTCCAAATGAAAGGTGCTTGGAGTATGGGTCTCCGCAATTGATGGTTACTAACCTGGGGAACCCCTAGACAATGAATGACAAGCTACAAGAAGCGTGTAATCGGTAAGCCATGAAAAGACATAGAGGCCTGTTTATAGAGTGGGAGTGGAGGTGGTTCGGCATAATAGAATTGCTGATTAAAAACATACATTTCTAAGCAATTCTAATCTTTACATTGACATCATTAATATTCACCCAATCACTATTTAGGCTCCAAAATATATACCTGGCTCCAGCTGGGCGCATCAGCCTGCTCCAAGGTGGAGGGGTCTTCTCCTTCCGTGGAAGCCTCAGCTGGGGTGGAGGGAAGGGTGGAGGGAAGAGTGGACAGTGATTGCCTGGGTTCCATCTGGTCACCTAGAAAACACAGTTGGTTGTAGTACCACAGCTTGGGTACATAAACATCCTCTGCTGCTGCTCCTGATCTGACTGATTCCTCAATCTTCTTGCGCTCCCGCTTGTACATGTGCCTCAAACTAGAAATTCTGGCTTCAACAAACTTGATGTCTGCGTTTGGGGACTTGAGTCTTCACAAAATCCAAAAGTGGCCCCAGTGTTACCTTCCGGACATCCCTATTTCCATATAAGGGGTTCTTGACCTCCCACAGGGTGGCATTTTTCCGGTACAGCGCAATAAATTCGGACATGAACTCCTGATCCTTAAATGGGTTTAACTGTGCTGCTGACATGTTTGTTTCTGTTTTGTTAGTAATGGCAATACAAAAGACAAAAAACACAAATGTTACTAAAAACGCACATCCAGTTTTTACACCAAAACATTACACAACTCACCCACACACAGGCAGCAACCCCTACACACACAGGCAGCAACCCCTACACACAGGCAGCAACCCCTACACACAGGCAGCAACACACACACACACACACACACAGGCAGCAACCCCTACACACAGGCAGCAACCCCTACACACAGGCAGCAACCCTACACACAGGCAGCAACCCCTACACACAGGCAGCAACCCCTACACACAGGCAGCAACCCCTACACACAGGCAGCAACCCCTACACACAGGCAGCAACCCACACACACAGGCAGCAACCCACACATATCATTAAAAAATGCAGGCCCAAAACCCAATAAACCACAGTATAATGCATCCTAGAAAACACTTACCTTCGTACAGAGCGCTCGCTACTTCCGTTCGGGAACACGTGGGGGCCCTCAAACAGCCTTATATACACTGCGCACGCGTCGAAGTCCGCCTGCGTCCTCCGCGTCGCCCGCCCATGACGTTCCTCGTGACGAGTATTCCCCGCCCCGCTTCCCCTCGTTGCATTGTGGGTGAATAAATACATGAAGATGGCGGACACATTCTCAGCCAGTAGCGCGGAGGAAAGCCCAGAAGCCCACACATCTGCATCCAGCAGCAGATATAAGGCCACCAATATGGCCTTTGAAGAGATGGTGGAGATGGTGGACATCCTTCAAAGGGAAGATTACGACGGGGAAAATGGCCCCTACCCTCGACCCAACTTGCGCAAGGACAAGATTCTGAGTACAGTCGTCAGCACCCTGGAGCATAAGTTCGGCGTACGAAGGGGCAAGGATCAACTGCGCAAGCGATGGTCCGACATTAAATCCAGGGAGCCCGATCAGTACAGGAGAATTCGAAAAGCCATCAAAAAAAGTAAGTCAAGCACGTGCGCTACTATGGTTATACTTGATATGTCTAATCTTGCGAATATTTTATTAGAATTCGTATGTGAATCTTGCGAAGATTTTATTAGCACTCGTACGTGAATCTTGCGAAGATGTTATTAGCACTCGTACGTGAATCTTGCGATGATTTTATTAGCACTCGTACGTGAATCTTGCGAAGATTTTATTAGCACTCGTACGTGAATCTTGCGAAGATTTTATTAGCACTCGTACGTGAATCTTGCGAAGATGTTATTAGCACTCGTACGTGAATCTTGCGAAGATTTTATTGGAACTCGTACATGAATCTGGCGAACACTTGATGAAAGTTCGTTTGTCATGATAAAGTTGATTCAGTTTACCTGGCTGTGGGTTGTTGGAGTTGTAAGGTTGTTTATTATTGTCACCATCTATACTATTACTACTGTAGTAATGGTTTTGTGGGTAACTTACACAGGGACTCAGGAAGATGGTTTGGGGGGGGGGGGAATCTGTTAAGCAGGGTGTCAAGCTACAAATTCCCAAAAAATGCTCAGCATCTACAAATACTGTAGGTGATGACTTTTCAAAGAAGTACACTCACCTGTCACAGGGTCCAGCGACCTCAGCAGCCGAGACTAACCGTCCCTTGGATGCTGCAGCTACCATCTTTGATATTGGCATCATGAAATTAATCTTTGCGGCTTCACTTCCCGGGTCTCTATTGGGCATGCGCCAGTTGCGCAATGCAATAGGACTGGTCCGCGCTAGCTCTGGGACCCCTGTGTGTCCCAGCAGACAGCACGGTGGGACGGGATGTGGCGTATACTTCTGTGGGAGTCTATAGCCGGATGTGTGTGCAAATACCTGCCTTACACAGATATCTGCAACCCCTCCCCCCTAAAAGGTTCCAAATAAGACACCAGAGGGGTGCAGGGATCCAATGAGCGGAAGTTCAACTTTAGGGTTGAAGGCCGGTTTAAGTATTGGAGTTTCATTAGATAGAGATTTCAATTGTGTATTCAAGTAGGATCTTGTAACAAACTGCTAATAATTGGACAACACTTTTAAACAATGTTTAATATTCATATTTTGGCACTCAAATATCAGTGTGATTAAAAGTGTACCTTTGTGTTCCATTACCATAGGGGGCAAAAGACTCAGACGTCACTCAGAACATCCCAGGACCTCCCGGCCTCAGGAGACCAATTGGGCAGTTAGCCCAAGCCCACGTGGGGATGTGGAGGAAGAAGAGGTGCTTGAAGTGGAGCACATCTGCACCCCACCAAGTGAGTGTCTGAGAACACAGATTGAGCTACTAAATTAAGGTCTGCATGTTTTTGACCTTTTTTTTTCTTGTGTTTTTATCTACCCAACTTTTAGGTGATGATGATCTGGTTGTGGAAGGCCAAGCTGCGGAGCCATTTTCCACGGACAGTGCCCACAGGCTTATTGGCCAGATCATGGCCTGGAATATGCAGCTGGAAACCATGCAGAAGGAGATGGTCACCATGCAGCAGGGAATGAAGGACATGATTGATGTTTTGGGGAGAATCTAAAGACCCCTTTTCCATTTCCAAACATCAATCATGTCCTTCATTCCCCTTTTTGATCCGCAATTTTTTACCAATTTTAGATGCCAAATTTTGAATATGCACATGGTGTGTCAACATGTGCTATGTGCCATCAGGGGATCTCAATGTACGCATTTTGTGTCTGCAACCCCTAATGCTAGTAGATGAGAGGAAAGGGGTTTCACACACAAAACACGTCCATTGATTCCCCATGATGGAACATAGCACATGTTGACATTACCCATTTTGATGTTAAATTTGTGTGCATATTCAAAATTTGGCTTCTACTGTACATGGGTTACCAGTTGAACTTTGTAAGTTCCCTAGTTTTACATTGGCTAAATATTTTATAATGAAAAAAAAAATGTTTTTAATATTTGAAACCATGTTTTTATTTTTTCTACAAAAAAAAAATGTTGTGAAAAAATACCAAAAAAATATATTACCAAAAAAAAAAAATATATAATAAATCAAAATAAATAAATAAAATAAAACATGTTTGGATGTGCACTATAATAAAAACAAAATGTTTGCACAAATTAAACAATATGTGTGGCTTCTTCTTTTTAAATACTACTAGTTTGACCAAAAAATGTTGTGGTTCATTGACAAAGAGGCTTATTTACTAAACGCAAAACAAGTTTGGCACTATAATAAGTGCACTAGGACAACATATAAAACAGCCAAAAAGAAAAGCAAAGCAATACGAAAAAACAAATATTTGAAACAGAAATCAATGGATTTATTATTTAAAAATAAAGTATGTTTTAAGGGTCTGCTGCCATTGCAATGGCCCCCCTACCATTAAAATAATTTAAATATCGGTCCCGCACTTGCTGTGCTGATTGTGGGGCCAAGCCAAGACGGCGATTATCCAGCCCTGTCATCTCGCCCTCCACTCCGGCCTCAGGCCCAATAGGTACTGTGTAGCTGGCAGAATGCTTCCGGAGATAATTGTGCATGATACAGCATGCGAGAATAATTGTATTGAGTTTGTACTCTGCCAGATGTATCGACGTTAAGAGCAATCTGAAACAGTTGGCCATAATTCCGAAGGCATTTTCAACAACCCTTCTTGCTCTGGCCAACCGAAAATTAAAAATCCTCCTCCTCAGGGGTGAGGGATCTTTGGGGAAATGGCCTCATCAGGTGGTCACCCAGACCAAACGCCTTGTCGGCAATGAAAACAAAGGGGAGTCCACCCACATTCTCTTCATCTGGTGGCAGCTCCAGGCCACCATTCTGGAGACGATGGCAGAACTCTGTCTGGTTGAAGACTCCTCCATCCGACATCCGGCCGTTTTTCCCCACATCCACATAAAGAAACTCATATTGTGCCGACACCACTGCCATCAACACTATACTATGGAACCCCTTATAATTCCAATAGTAAGACCCCGAATGGGGTGGGGGCACAATTCGGACATTTTTCCCGTCAATCGCCCCTCCGCAGTTGGGAAAGTCCCAACGGGCAGCAAACTGGGAAGCCACAGTCTGCCATTCCTGTGGCGTGGAAGGACACTGTGAAGTCAAACGGAAAGATACAATTATAATTAAAAACAAGCCAAAACACCAAACTAAATCCAAGAAATTAACAAACAATTTTGAACAACATATGTATTTTTTTTCTTAGTCCTTGAAATCCAGCAAAAATATTAAAGATAAGGGAAAATTCTCTTATTTGATGACCCCTCTGATGGCCCAGAGAAGATAATAATGGGGATGTGGGTGGGGAGTAATTAATTGTAAGCTCACACAATACACATGCAATCAATTAAACAGTGTGTGTGTGTGTGGGGGGGGGGGGGGGGGGGGGGGTTAATTAGAAGCTGACCAAAAAGCACATGCAATCAATTTAACAGTGTGTGTGTGGGGGGGGGGGGTTAATTAGAAGCTGACCAAAAAGCACATGCAATCAATTTAACAGTGTGTGTGGGGGGGGGGGGGGTTAATTAGAAGCTGACCAAAAAGCACATGCAATCAATTTAACAGTGTGGGGGGGGGGGTAATTAGAAGCTGACCAAAAAGCACATGCAATCAATTTAAAAAAGAGGGGCAAGGGGGGTGAAAGGGGGGGTGAGTAAAGCAGTACAATGGAGCTGTTAAGATAAATTTTTTACAAAATAAAGTGACTAGGCTAGGGGTGTTTAGGGGCCCAAGATTCCATGCTGGGGAGGTTGGTGCAAGCAAATATGCATGTGACCCACTAAATAATACATTCTAAAGCAATTTCGATAAGTGAACCATAAAATACTATAAAAAAATAAAATAAATAGAATTCATAGAATAGTCCTATCATGGTAATTAGCTAATGATGAAATTGATGCACTACATTAGCAAACATACAAGACATAGGTAATTTTAAAAGAGAAAACTTACCTTTTAATGTATTCCTCCTGCAGGACGTGGATAATGGCAGAACAGGTCTCTGGAATAATGAGCCCCAGAGCCTGGGGGGAGATGCCTGTCGTGAACTTGAGGTCCTGCAAGCTTCTCCCCGTCGCCAAGTAACGCAACGTGGCGACTAGCCTCTGCTCCGCAGTGATGGCTTGCCGCATGCAGGTATTCTGCCTGCTAATATAAGGGGACAGCGAAGCCAACAGACGGTGAAAAATGGGGTCCGTCATCCTGAGATAATTCCTGAAATCATCAGGATTATTCTCACGGATCTCACGGAGCAAAGGCATGTGCGAGAATTGGTCACGCTGGCGCAGCCAATTCTTGGTCCATGAACTCCTCCTCACCCTGTTCATGGACTGGGCTCGGGCCAAAGTGTTAACCGCAACACCGAGCCCCTGCACAGCACGAACTCGTTCCCGAGTACGTCCACACTCCATGGCTTCAAAACGGTCGGCTGATCAAACAAACAACTTAACCGAACGCACTGAAGAACAGCAAGGCCTATGAAGAACGACCTGAAGAACAGGAACGAGCAGACCAGAACGGCCTGAGAACAGGTAGGAACTGATCCACACGCACTGAAAGACAGATACAAACCTCACAAGCACAAACTGAACGGCAGAAACAAGCGAATTAAGCAGAAGTCTGAGAAGCGCGAATCGTCTCTAACCAAACGTCAACTAACACGAGATACACACGAGATTAGCTGACGGTGCCCAAAGGGTGTCGTTTTGGATCTTGAGCTTCCTTTTTCTAGTCCCGTCGTACGTGCTGTACGTCATCGCGTGAACCGCCGGACTTTTTGCGTGATCGTGTGTGGTCAAGTCCGTTCGCTTTTTAGTCCGGCGGACCCAGCTGGAAAGTCCGGCGGATTGTCCGCTGGACTAAGTCCGCCGGGAAAAGTCCGCACATGTGTACGCGGCATAAGTCTGCTCTTGCCCCTAGATAATCCTGCGCAATATGAGGCAGACGCTGCCAATGGTTGCCTAAACCTAACAGCCCTGGGTGCTGAGGACTATAAAGGATTGTTTTAAAGGGATCCTTCAGCTGGCCTTCTGCACTTTCTTTCTCTGACCGAACAAAGCCACAGAAACACGTTGTCCAGAAAATGGTAACCTCCCAGTGTCTGAAAAGGTGTTACACAAATTATTCTTCAAGGTGCCCTGAAGATTTTTTATCCTCTGTGAAGGCAGCATGAGCTCTGCAATTTTGTCCTTGTAACATGGATCAAAAAGGGTTGCCAGCCAGTAATGATCTCTCTCCTTGATACCACAAATCCTCGGGTGCTTTCACAGGCTTTGCAGAATCAGGGAGACCATGTAGCCTAAGTTTTGAGGAGGTATGAGATACTGAGTCCTCAAGGTCACTAAGGATGACTTTGTCAGGAATGACCTCCTGCCAGCCACGTACAATTCCTTAGATTTCTGGTGTCTGAAAATCATTTCTTGAAGTCTGCTGTATGTTTTACTCTACATCCATGCTGACACAATCCTCCTCCTCCTCCTTCCTTTCTCTGTGTTTTGTGGCCCCGCAGGATTGATATCTGCATAAAGGTGGCCTTGAGAGAAAGGGAATTCCTTTTCCTTCCACTCTTCTGCCTCAAGTGCCCTGTCCATGATTACACGAAGCGTGTGCTCCAGCAGGAAGACTAGAGGGATAGTGTCACTGATGCATGGTCGCAGCTCACCATGCTTGTGACCTCCTCAAATGGTGACAGAACAGTGCATGTATCCTTTATCGGTAGCCACTGGCATGGCGAAAAGAAGCCAAGCTCCCTTGAGCCTGTCCCTGTGCCATATTCAATGTTAAGCTCCACCTGATAGGCATGTCACAAATGAGGCGGTTGGTGGGCCGGTTGAATTCCTGTTGACTGTCAGCCAGCCGAACACTGACATTGTATGACTACAGGAAATGGCCACAGACTTTTCTGGCTTGCCTCAGAAAATCTGGTAAGACTGGGTACCTGTTAAAGAAATGCTGCACCAGCAAATATAGGACATGTGCCAAGCATGGAACATGTGTCAAGTGTCCCTGTCAGAGGGTGGAGAGAAGGTTAGTGTCCTTGTCTCATACAATCATTCCTGGCTCCAGCTGCCATAGCGTCAACCACCTCTGAGCCTGCCCCTGCATAGCTGACAGAATCTCTGCCCCGTTGTGGCACCTGTCTCCTAGACAGACAACTGAAGCACCGCATGGCATCTTTTAGCCTGACTGCTTGCAAAGCCCCTTGAACGCTTAGGGAGCGTTGCTGGTTCAGATGACAATTCAGCAGAAGAGGCCATAGAGGAAGAGGAGAAGTGGGTGGAGCAGACATATGTTGCAGAATCACCACTAGCCTTTTGGAGGCGTGGTGGCGGAACAAGCTCCAGCACTGACCTTGTACTTCATCCTTCCCAGCTGCGAGCAGAGTTACCCATTGCGCCGTAAAGGAAATGTAACATCCCTAACCATGCCTGCTGGACCACTTATCAGCAGTTTTGCCAACCTAGCTGCGGACTGCCCTGTCCAACAGGGCCAAAACTTTGCCTTCCACATGATGGTTCAAAGCTGTAATGGCCTTACGTGAAAAATGTATTTTTGGAACCTGCCACTGTGGTACAGCACTTTCCCCAAATTCATGAAAGGGGGCAGAGTCTACCAAATGAAAAGGCAGCAGTTGTAGTGCTAGCAATTTAGCCAAGCTAGTATTTAGACACCAAGCATGTGGTGGATGTCTGGAGACATTATGTTTTGGGAACCCCTTGATTATGTGCTGTATATGTTCCTTGATTCTTACTTTCAACTCTTTTCGTTTTGCCTACATATTGTAGCTTGCATGAGCATTGGAGAACATATACCACCCCTTCTGTGTGGCAACTAAAAAAATCTTTAATCGGCTACGTATTGCCCGTACTTGTTACTAGAAATTCACTCTTTTTACTTTGAAATTTTTTAGAATGTTGACAAGCAAAACAATATTTACAGGGATAAAATCCTTTGCCTTTAAAAAAGTGAATTGGTTTTTAGTAGGTGGATCCACCACATTTTTGAGTCTCTAAAGCCTCATACACACGATCGGACCGTGGACCAACTTTCCCGTGGATTTTTGTCCAAAGGGCGTTGGCCCCAAGTTGGTATTGCATACACACGATCGGACTTTTTAGGCAACAAACATGAACGCTGAATAAATTGAACTCTTATTTAAAGACACTAGGGTTGCCATCATCCCCAAGAATACTGGATTTATAGACCTCTTAGAATGGGATTTTAAAGGCAACAAAAAATTGAATTTGTATAAAGTATATAAATTTATTGTACAAAAGGATAGAATTCTAGCATAATATACATATTTCACATATAGCTATAAAATCAACTAACAAATGCTTGTAAATGATACGCAAACAGATGAATGATAATTCCGACGCGTTTCCAAACGGCCTTATAATTGCCAGTCTTCATCAGGGAATTTAGATCATCATCTACAGAGTATATCAAGAACATATTAATTACATAATATTTTGCAAAAATAGTCTCTATTGTGACCCAAAGATCACAAATGTCCAAATATTTATATATACTGTATGTTATAACAAAAGTAAACACACTTGCATCACGATACAAAGCATCAAATATGGTATTGCTTCCCCATGTATCTTCAGACCCAGGATCGATGCCATAAATGGGACAGATATTCTTTTATCTCTCTACAAGACGGCTTTAAAAAACATGTAGTTTCTTATTGCTAAATTGACGTTTAAACAGGCGGATGGGCGGCTAAGGAAAAAACAGAATCAAGAGCGAAAAATAAGGGAGGATCATAATTAAGTGGCTGAGGCTGGAAACAATCATCCAGCCAAACCAGACAATTCAAAAGACTCACCCAACAAAAATGTCCAGAAAAAGTTCCTTAGACCAAGTTCTAGAGGATATAATGCCTTTGTGTAGGAGAGAGCACTCCTGCAGCACCTGCTGCGGAGAGGGGAGACGTCAAATGCCGTCTCAGGCGTTCTTAATTATGTTATGAGGCCAATCCCGCCCCTGTGGGCGTCCACCGATGACGTGGTGCTCAGACAGCGCATCGCGTCATCATACCGTCATCCCGCCAACAGGCTGGATTGTTACCTGGGAACATGCGCACCGGAACATTCGGCGTCAATCCAAAAGGGCGATAGAAGTGCCAATGCACCAAGCGCAGAACCGAACCAACTGGACACAGGTCCTCACCTGCAGCTCGGACAACCAGGCATGCTACACATACCTGGTCATCACGGGTCATCGGGAGAGACACGCATGTAAAAAAATATATACAGACCTGTCAAAATTGCAGGCCCTTGATGGTAAAAGGGAAAATTTGGCAGGGAGAAAAATCAAAGAGACTCACTGCCACCAGCATATACCCGGGGTTCCAAAACAATGCAACAGGGTGATGGAAAGTAAACCAAAGCTGATGGGGGAATAAAGGAAAAAAGATTCCCCCATAGGGGCCCCAAAGAGGACACAACTCATAAATATGAATTGGGCCAACCACAGGGGTCCACAGGCATTGGGTGAACACGGGAAAGAACCAATTAAAGGGGAAGTGTTAACTAACCCACGCCAAGGCTCCCTAAGGGGGCCTAGGGGTTTTTTTTTTGGTGACAAAAACTTCCCCAGATAAGAACAAAAACCACTGGCAACATTGCTCACTAACGGACTAAAATTATTAGTCCAAAAATGAGCCTAATACAGCCTCAGGGGATAGGGTTCCACCCCCCCGGGAGAATATCCCAGTTAGTCCTGATGGGCGCAGGAACGGGCCCTGCTGTTAAAAAAATTTTGTGAAAAAATGTCATACAGGTGCAAAAAAATTGGGCCTTGAGTGTTGGTGCCTGAACACTGTAACCCCTCACAGTTACTTTTGTTGGGCGCAGGAACGGCCCTGATGTTAAAAATTTGGGAATATTTTTTAGTTGCATGCGCAAAACATGCAGAAAAATGTGGCCTAAGGCGTTGGTGGTGCCCTAAACCAAAAATAGCATAATCCAGATTAAGGAATAGGATAGACAGTATTCAAGGGATCCTAGATCCCTAGCAAATTCAATAAGCATCAGCGGCTTGATAGCTGCTGATCCAGGGCTGAATTATTTTTTATAAATGTTGGCCTATCAACAAAGTCTGTGGACAGGAGCACTCTTTGATCCATTTACAAAGTCTCCAGCAGCAGTAAATGTCTGTTCAGAAAGCACGCTGGTTGCAGGACAGGCCAGTTGCTCGATTTGCATATTGATCAAGTTCTGACCAGTCGTCTATCCTGAAGACCCAGTAACCCAGTGGATGTTCTGGTGGAAAGGTCTCCAAGTCTGCTTTTGCCCCTAGATATTGCTGCACCGTATAATGGACTTTAATAGATACAGTCCATGAACCGGGAGCCCTTTCTTGTATAGGATACCAACGGTACCAAGCATATTCCTATAGACCTTTACAGCTAAATTCTAGAAAACTTTAAAAAAGTATAAATTGAACCATAAAAAAAATAAAAAAAAACAATATTAACAAATGACAAAGATAGAAAAGAAAACAAAAGGTAGTTATCTCATATACTGACATAGACTGAGAACCCAAGTCAATGTTAATAGTACAGAATTTTAAGTGCTGTTAATGTTCTTATAGAAAGGGCAGTGGTCCCCAACCCTTTTGGCACCAAGGACCGGTTTTGTGGGAGAATATTTTTCCAAGGCCCGGTAGGAAGGGGGGGGGGGGGAATTGTGATTGTGTTGCGTTTAGCGGTTCAATCATCCTGATACCATTATATCAGGATGACTGAAGCGATACTATTACAATATAATACACGCATTATTTATATTACAATGTAATACAATGATTATATAGTTCAACTCACCGTAATGTAGAATCAGTGGGAGCCCTGAGCTTGTTTCCCTGCAACTAGGCGGTCCCATCTTTGAGTGTCACCGTCTCCTATCACCCCAAGTGTTGCTGCTTATGTCCAATCTACTCCGTAATCTAGTTTTTGTTTTGCTGTCACTGCTGAAAACCCAGGTTCACAAAGGTAGGATGTTGGAAATGGCAGCAGGCTTTTCAGTGCTTTTGTGGCAATTGCAGGATAGTCTGCCTTGACTTTAATCCAGAATGTATGGAGGTTTGAAGTCGTCTCGAACACACTTTTAAGGCCACCATCATTTGCGATCTCAAGCAGTTGATCCTCTTCTAGCGCGGACAGAGCGGATTCACTTGGCTTATTCACAAATGGGTCACGGTTCCATTTCTTCTCAGTTCTGGGTTCTTTTGTGGTAGGGAAGCAATGCTCAAATTCTTCTGAAATCTGAGAGAGGTGATCATGCACCAGCTGCGTGAAAGAAGATTCTGGCTCAGCCTTTTTTAAAAAGCTTTTATAATGTTGGAAACATGTCAAAAATCCCATTGTTCACTCGTCGCCCCCCATAATTCCAGCTTGGCTTTGAATGCAGCTACTTTATCTGCCGACTTGAATCTGTTATCTCATCATTGAGTCTTTCCCCCTTTTAAAAAACGCTCTCCAATGATGTATGTTTTTACTCATTTTGGCTAGTTAGCAAAGCCTGTCGCCAGATGCGGGTGACCACTGCTGAGGCCTGTCTCCAGATGCGTGTGGCCACTGCTGCGGCCTGTCTCCAGATGCGTGTGGCCACTGCTGCGGCCTGTCTCCAGATGCGTGTGGCCACTGCTGCGGCCTGTCGCCAGATGCGTGTGGCCACTGCTGCGGCCTGTCGCCAGATGCGTGTGGCCACTGCTGCGGCCTGTCTCCAGATGCGTGTGGCTACTGCACTGCTGCGGCCTGTCTCCAGATGCGTGTGGCCACTGCTGCGGCCTGTCTCCAGATGCGTGTGGCCACTGCTGCGGCCTGTCTCCAGATGCGTGTGGCCACTGCTGCGGCCTGCCGCCAGATGCGGGTGGCCACTGCTGCGGCCTGCCGCCAGATGCGGGTGGCCACTGCTGCGGCCTGCCGCCAGATGCGGGTGGCCACTGCTGCG
The DNA here is from genome assembly GCA_028564925.1 of Lithobates sylvaticus. Lineage (NCBI taxonomy): Eukaryota > Metazoa > Chordata > Amphibia > Anura > Ranidae > Lithobates > Lithobates sylvaticus. The sequence continues at coordinate 14,795,882 of CM053026.1, read as the reverse complement.
GTAGAGAGGCGGTACGGCCTGGGGGTTGACGACCTATGGTTTATAGAACTGCGTTTCATTGATGCCAGGTGCATGTATGGCATCACTGCGTTTTAATCCATAAAGTTTGTCTTTTGGAAATCAACTTATCTCATTCACCACCTCTTGGATTGTCCGGGATGACAGCCAGAACAATAAATGAAACACAGGAAGTATTGAATTTTTAATAAAGCTTCACATGGCGGCTTACCGGGGTAAGTTTCCAATTGAACGAATAACATATATGATCATTTATTTTCTTCTTAAATTGTCTGTCTTCCCCAGATAAAATGTCCTGCATTTCCAGAGCATTAAACAAACAATACCTTGTGTTACACAGTATTTGCCACATTTGTGAATACCTTTTTGGAAGCCTAGGAGAGATGGTAGTGCCAGTATAGTGACTAGACACGAGTTTATTACGCAGTGATCTTGCTCGCCTAAAGGCAATCTCTGGGCGTTGGCAAATATATTTTCTTACAATAGGGTCTTCCTGTAACAAATGCCAGTGATTCGTCATTTATGTTTCTTAAGCCCCATACACACGGTCGGATTTTCCGATGGATTCTGTCCTATCGGACAATGTTGTCGGAAATTCCGACCGTGTGTAGGCACCATCGGACAGTTTCCATCGGATTGTCCGACGGACAAAGTTCTATCTTTGAGAAAATGGAGCCTGTCATAGTACCAGAGCGTGGGGACATGGACCTGATCTGCTCCAGCTCCAGATGCTTGGGACTTCAGGACCTTATTCCGCTCCCTGAAATAGGTACTCCTCAGGCTGCCAATTTTGAGTCTTAACTTCTCCACCGTTGCTGTGGGCATCCTTGGCTTTACAAATGCCAGAAGTTTCTTCATGGCTGCGTACCTCTTTGGTTTGTTGCTGTAATCTCTGTGTTTAGCCTGCCATAATAGGGGCATTTCCCTATACTTATCAATAAAGAGGGGGAGAAAACTCACATGGTTGAAGCCCTCCATAATCTCTGCAAGACACAACACCACACAAAACACTATAAATAATGTCAGGCTAAACTCTCCTAATCTTCTCCATAAATAAGCCTCAAGGTCTAATCAGTCTAGGCTAGTTATTTACCAAGTTTAAAATTGTACCTTCGTTCTAGCGATCGTCTCGTGCGTGAGCTTTCTCTCCCCTCGTCTCACAGATCGTCGCTACGACACATGCGTCTGACGTCTTATATACAGTGCGCATGCGTGAAATTCCGCCCGCCCCTGGCGATCTTTCTCGTCTATTCCCCACCCCTTCTCTTTACGGCGCAGTGTGGAGAGCACATGGCGGGGACACAGCAGGTGCGCCCCAAATATTGCAGCAACGAGGAGGAGAACGAGGAAAGGCCGGAGGCAGAAACGTCCCGATCCCGGAGCCTGAAATTTAAGGCCTCCAATATGTCATTTGGAGAAATGTTGGAGATGGTGGACATATTGAAGAGGAGCGACTATGATGGGAAGTATGGGCCTTACCTCAACCCAAATGTCAGAAAGGGCAAGATCATGTCTAAAGTTGTGAGGAGGCTGCACAATAATTTTGGGGTACAACGATCCAAGGAACAACTGAGGAAACACTGGTCAGACCTGAAACTGAGGGAGCCCAATCAGTACAGAAAGATCAAGCGAGTTCTTCAAAAAAGTAAGTAGTTGTGTTTTGTGTATGATTTCTTGCTTGCATACTGCTCCATGTGTTTTTTTTTTTTAATGTTGTACCTTGGAAAATGGCCACTTTCATGTTCGTCTGTGCATTCGATCGTACTCAACCTCGATCGTTCGGCCACTTATAATACGAGGTTTGGGGAAGTTTGTAGTGAAAGGAAGTTTGATCTCAATAGAGATGTCATCAAGAATGTAAAGCAAATTTATTCAATGTAAAGGAGAGGTCACTCAGTAGCTGTTTAACCATCTGGACACTAGAGCACTAGTGCTGTGACACCCAAACGCCCTTTTTTTTTATCCTGTTCCATACATGTGCTCCAGTGGATACTAGAGGGGTGTACCAAAAAGGTAGTAAGTTTAGCCCCTTTACAAAGTGACTACATTCATGTTGTTGTCATTTGAAACTTGCCAACAAAAAATATTGTCCCTCACTTTCAAGCAATGTTTGATATTTCCTATTTCTGCCCTCCATAGATTGTTGTGCTAAATCTTCCTTTTGTACATTCTCATAGGGGAGCGAAGACTCGGGACGTCTGAGGAAACCCGAAAACCCACACCTCCCAAAGAAGGGGAAAGACCAGAAGCAGAGGAGGAGGAGGAGGAAGGAGAGATCATTGAACTTGGAGAACTTGTCACCACAACAGGTGAGTGTGGGAGAACACAGCTACTGGTAAGCTAATCAATGTATGCCTGCCTCTTTTACAATAGCCATTTTGTTTCTTTTTTTTGTGTTTTTAGGTGATGTGGATGTTGTGGAAGAAGAATCGCACTTTACCACTGAAAGTGCACACGTACTCATCGGGGAGATAATGGTCTGCAATCGAGATCTAGATGACATAAAGAAAAACATCAATGATGTTCAACAAAAATTGAAGAACATCATTGATGTTTTAGGTAAAATCTGAAAACGCACCAAGTAATTAACACAGATTGGTGGCTGTTTGTGACAACATTTGAAACTTAAGAACTGTGGCAAATTTGGAAGATGCACACATTGTGTCCACATGTGCTAGCTCCCATCATGGTGGATGAATGACAAGTTTTCGGAGGTGCAACCACTTTACTAACTACAAAAGTGGGTGTGGTGAAGGGGTTGCACCCCCAAAACACGTCCATTGATCCCCATGATGGGAAATTGCACTTTGGAACATTCTAGGCATGTGTTTTACCATCTAATGTCCATTTTGAGACCCAAATTGTGTGCATGTTCTAAATTACCTTTTTCAAGGGGTGCCCCCCCCCCATGTGCTGAAGGCAAAATCAAACACACTTTCAACATATAGTCATGTCTGATCTTGTCTTCACTTTAGAAAGTTGAACTTCCTAGGTTCTGTCTGTTCTGTTTTGCTCCATGCCTGGTTTTAACAAATGCGTAATGTTTGTAAACAATGTTCTAAAGAACCAAGATCTTGTCAGTTTTGCCACGAAGTTTAGAAAGGCACTTGGGAATGTGTTGTAAGTAAAAAACTATTTTAAACAAAAAAATGTGTGGCTTCCTTCTTTAAAAACTCCAAAGCATTATTTATGTCAAAAGTAAATGATTTGTGGGGCAATGGGTGTTATTTACTAAAGGCTTTTCCAGTTTGCACTGCAAGTGTATTTTCCAGGGCACTTTTGCAGTGCACTTGTAGTGCATAGTGGATTTGGCTTAGGTAAATGACACCCACAGTGGTTTGTACGAAAACACGTAGCACAGCATTTTGGTGAATACCCACATTTCTGTCATGGTGATGAAAAGGAGTATTTTGGGTGTCAGTTATGCACTACAAACCTTCTCTAGACAAAAGATTAGGTATCAAACACACAACATGAGAAGATTCTTTTTGGGAAGAAGAGACTGTTGCCTCCTTTTGCCCAGAAAGTGCATTCCCACTGTTGAAGCTAAAGGGCAAAAATATCCAACACAAATAAGCTAGAATACACCTACAAACAACACAAGCAGGAAATGACAAGAAATCATAGGTATGTTTAAAAAATATATTTATTAAAAAATGCCTCTCACACATCGTCAGGCAGAGCAATGGCCCCCCTACCCACAAAGTAGTCCATATATTGCTCGCGGACCTCGCAGGCATTTAGAGGGGGCAAGCCAGGACGTGCCGCTTGAAGGGCTGTGAGGTCGGCATTGGAAGGCCCGTCCACATCTGGGCCAACGGCCACCACATAGTTGCTGTTGTGTCTTTTCAAAAAGTTGTGCAATATGCAACAGGCAAGAACTATATGGTTTAGTTTGTATTCCGCCAAGTTAATAGCCGTCAAAAACAGGCGGAAGCGGCTGGCCACGATCCCGAAGGTGTTCTCCACCACTCTGCGGGCTCTCGACAGCCTGTAATCGAAGACCCTCTGGTCTGGGGTGAGGGTCCTCATCGGGAAGGGCCTCATCAGATGGGGAGTCAGCGCAAACGCTTCATCTGCGACAAAGACGAAGGGGAGTCCTTCAGCATTCTCCTCTAGAGGTGGCAAACACAGACTGCCACTCTGGAGACGCCAATAGAACTCTGTGTGCGCAATGGCACCACCATCCGAGATCCGGCCGTTCATCCCCACGTCCACATACAAAAACTCGTATGTCGCTGACACCACCGCCAACATCACTACACTATTAAACCCCTTGTAATTATAATAGTAGGACCCCGAGTTGGGGGGTGGGACGATGCGGATGTGTTTCCCATCAATTGCACCTCCGCAGTTAGGAAAGTCCCAACGGCTGGCAAAGTGGGAGGCCACAGTCTGCCATTCCTGTGGCGTGGAAGGGAACTGTGGAGTGAAACAAGAAAAAAAAATTAGTCACTTTGCACATAAACATTGCAAGCAGATTAGACAATAACATTTTGGAACAAGATCAGACTTTAAAATTGTAAGCTGGAAAGTGTTTGCACCCAAAAGTAGAGGGTCCCCCTAGCAGATTACTCACCCCCCATCAATCCCCCCACTTCTGAGGGGCCATTGACAATAACTAGGGGTTGGGGGGGTCTTTGGACAGGTAACCCTCTGCACTTCATTGATTGCCAAATGGCTCAATAATGTGTGCTAGTTTGGCCAGACCCTCCTTAACAAAACACTATTGGCAGCCCCCAAGAAACCTAAAACAACATTCCAAATAACACCCCCCCCCCCCCAAAAAAAAGGGAAACAAAAGGGGCTCTGCATGAAGTAAAACACACAGCAAACATTTGTGCATATTTTAGGGGGTGTTTGGGGGCAAACAATACTATGCAGCAGATAAAATACATTGCTTAAGGGACTAGGCCATAGGTGTCTATTTGGCCAGAAGAGCATGCTGGGGAGGTAAGTGAAGGGAAAAATGCATGAAGGCGAAAAGGGGCACAGCATATTAGAGCATATTGCAATCATGGTATTTAGGGAAGGAGGTCAAAAATACAAGTCATTAGCAAACAGAGCATACATAGAAGGGAATAGTAAAGGAGAAATGTTACCTTAATATAGTCCTCCTGCAGGACCTCGATGATGGCAGAACAGGTCTCTGGAATAATGATTCCCAGAGCCTGGGGAGAGATACCTGTGGAGAACTTCAGATCCTGAAGGCTTCTCCCTGTCGCCAAGTACCTCAACGTGGCAACAAGCCTCTGCTCCGGAGTGATGGCTTGTTTAATGCAGGTATCCTGCCGGCTGATAAAAGGGGTCAGCAAAGCCAAAAGACGGTGAAAAACGGGGTCCGTCATCCGGAGAAAGTTCCTGAAATCATCAGGATTATTCTCCCGGATCTCACGAAGCAAAGGCATGTGCGAGAACTGATCACGCTGAAGCAACCAATTCTTGGTCCACATACTCCTCGTCACTCTGTTCATGGACGGGTCTTGGCTCAAAGCTAAAAGCCCGACACCAATTCCGCGTACAGCACGAACTCGGCGATGAGTACGTACGGGAAACATCGCTCACAAACTGTCGGCTGGTCAGAACGGACAAACGGAAAGCACCGATAAACAGCAAGGCCTGAAAGAACGAAATGAATACCAGAAACGAGCAGACAATAAGCAGTGAAAATCAAAGCGTCCTATATCAAGATATAGGCCGCAATGACCAACAAATGCGAACTGACTACACGCACTAATAAACAGATACGCACGACAAGCACAAACTGAAGAGCCGTAACGATCTGAGTCACAAAACTGAGAAGCGCGAATCGTAAGTCCCCAAACTTCAACTAACTCGCGATAAACACGGGATCAGCAGAAGGAGCCCAACGGGTGCAGGACGTGGTGCTGAACTTCCCTTTTCTAGTCTCGTGGAAGACGACTTGCGTCACGACGTTCTTGCAGACCGGAAATTCCGACAACGTTGTCCGACCGTGCGTACGCACCACCAACATCGTACAAAGTCCGGACATGATCCGACGGAACTGGTCATCGGAAAATCCGAGCGTGTGTACGGCCCATTAGTTCAAAATGTTGGGAAGAAAATTTTATGATGCATTTCACTGTAGATCTAACATTGGGAGTGTTATTTTGTTTTTCATTACGTCTTTTTTGTCGTACCGCTTTATTGTAGGCTCTTTGTAGCTATGCTTTACTATAGCCTCCAGATAAGAGACGTGTACAATGGTTTTGCTTGATTTGTGAAATCCATTGGGTGTGTGCAGTTTGGCCAAAGCCTAATGTATTGTGCATAAGGAAAGGTGGATGTGCGCTTGCTGCATGTAACAGGGTGTTACCTCCTGTTTCCTTACGAAATAGGAATGGTGCCAAACAGTTATCATGGTCTTGATATAGATGGTAAGATCTAGAAAGGTGATTTTTGATTTTCTTGATACCTTTTTAAATGTGTCCAGTCCATGGCAGAGACGGTAGGAGTGGATGTGACTTATCGTACTAACATAGGTTGTAAGAATGGCAGTAGCAGGAAAAAACTGGATAGCCACACACCGGAAAAAGGCTTTTATTGAAAGTGGAGGGTTACATCACATCAAATAGTCAACAGCAAAGGAAAAGGGTACAAAATGCTGACGCGTTTCGCCCTGGAATCAGTGCTTACTCATAGCTGGCTATCTCTCTTAAACAAACAGGTTGTAAGAATGCTGTTGTAACGGGACTTAATGAATCAATAAGGAAAAAATGGCAACAAAATGAAAATGGAGGGGAATTGAATGGGCTTCACTAAGGGAAGTGTGCAGTAGCATTGAAGCCTAGATAGAGAGAAAAGAGAAGATAACAGACTTAATGCTTTTATAGCCTAAGATGATGTTCAAGAAGATAATGCATTTTTCAAAGAAACCAGGACATGTTTAAAATTGTATAAAAAATTGGGCATCTTGCCAAAAGGCGCAGATACCAAAGAACATTAAACGAGATGATGGAATAACAAAATTGCAGTTGAGGAATCAGAGCTACGATGAAGCCTTGTTTGGCTGGTGATTTTATGGTTGCATCCATTTCTGACCCGGATGAGATAAATCACATTAATAGGTTTAAGCTGGCCATACACGGGTCGAATTTCGAAAGATCTTTCTTTTGAAAATAAGAAAATTCGTGCATTTTGTGATTCGATGGTGCCACTATTCATTTAGAAATTCGACCAACCAAACCTTCAATTTCACCTCATGTTCCTACAGAAAAGAATTTTCTTGTCTGGGAATCTTCTTTTCTTGCACATGCGCATTTCTTTTTCGATTACATTTCTCGCACGATTCTCCCATCATTGGTTCGAAAATTGTTCGTTTTTTAAAAAAAAATTTCCAACATGTTGGATTTTTTTAATTCGATGGCCGCACGAAAATCGTCCGTTGCTGCAGCCCACTAATGGTGCGAAATTCATACGAAAATTCTTAGATTTTCGAAAAAAAAAAGATCTTTCGAAATTCGACCCGTGTATGGCCAGCTTTAGTGAGAAAGATGGAGGAGCAAACGTTTTATGCTCATCTGATGCCAGAGACCACCAGCAACATGAAGTAGAGAGAAAAGGCTGAATGCTTTTTGTAGCCCAAGATGGATGGTAAAGACGCTTTTGTAACAATATGCTTTCCACAACTAACGGACCCGGAAATGTTAGGTTTAGTTGATTCTGGCTCCGCCCGGACTATAACTCAAAAGTCCCACCTACGAAAAGACATCCCACCTTAAATCTGGGCCACTACCAGAATGTCTACCCCTTGTAAAGATCTGGGGTGGTTATGCTCAAGTGGTGTATGCGTTTTCAGGAACACCGGTCAGGCCAGACTGTATTTTTAAGGGCGCGGCAGCCCAATTTTATTTAAAACCAAACAAACTTTAGAGTCTTCCCTCGTAGGGGGGTTCCACCATCATTGTATAACAGAAAAATGCCCTCACTCTCTCTTATTTAGTCAAACTCCCTCCTGGAGCTTACTTGCTCTGCTGCGCGCTGCTTGGTCGCGGGCCACATCTTTCCTCTGCAGACATACACGCTCAGACTCCTAGTGACCGCCTGTCTCTCTTTCGTGGAGCCGTCTCCACCTGAAATCCCTCCTGACTCCTACACCAGTCCAGCTGCCCGTAGGGTGGAGCAGTTCCCAGGTGCGAGCCCTGAGTTCTGTTCCTGAGGGGAATATAACCCTGATGGGTATCTAAACACAATTTCTTCATTTGTACTATATTAAAATATAGATTTCTACTTTTAGGATCTCATATATTTACACATGTATACAGGTTTTCAGTGTTTTCTCACAGCGTCTGAAATGAACCTTGAACATTTCAGACATATCTCCATTATTTACTATTCCAATAAATTGATTTATCCTGAAAGCAAAAAGGCTATCATTTTGACCCCAGCATTTTTCAAGCTGTTCACCAATATTTTATCCTCATTTTACTACTGTATAGTTTATATGTATACATATGTAGCGCCGACATTTTCTCTAAGTCTGCGCTATTTTGTAAATTTTATTTTTTTCCAGAACTGTAACTGAGTTCTGGGGGTTAATAGTGCTAGATTTTTACTTTGGCATCGGTTTGACTGGTCTGTACTGGAGTTCTGCCTGGTCATAGGTGCAGTGAGGCACCTGTGACAAGCTGAGGACGCAGTCTGGTTGGATGCATTGGGTACCAATCTTTCTCGGAGCCAATCAGTGGGAGCGTCTGGCCCCGCTGTGTATTCCGGGAATGGGTATTTAAGATGCTGAGGTCACGTGTTCAGGGGTCGGCTTGCTCTTTGATTCCTGGTCCGGACCAACCCCGTGAGGGGTCCCGGACCCAGGAGTGTCTGCTGCCCCCATAAGCCTGGCCACTCTGACCAGCCCCAGAGGCCCTCATGGTCTAGGGTGGGGATCCGTCCATTACCGAGCCTCGGAACTGGCTAGTTCAAGGCCCAGTAACTGAAGGAGGATTCTGAGGTGTCCCAGTGTCCTCTTAGGATTGGAGAGGCACAGCGACTCGTACAAGCTGTGGATAAAAAGCTGCAAACCAACTATTTCAAACCCTGCGCCAAAGTGTAAATTTGTACTAAAAAATATTTATAGTATAAACTATATATACAAAAGAAATATGTGAAAAAAAGCTGCTCCCTTGTAAATCGTGTGATTTAGATTATGAAAGATAGGTGCAATAGGGGCGCTGATTAGATTATAATTATATAAACGATCATGCAAATATAAATCATGTGCATAGACTAAATCAAAAAATACAATGCCTTTATAATAAACACTAGTGATATTATCTGTGATACAATATCTCCTATGATCCATAGTACTCTAATATAATAGAAATCAGAGTCGCACTGCAGTGAGATTATAAATAATCGCTCTATATATTTATGCGAATGGACACACAGATTCCTCAATAGTGACACATCTAATAAAACAACTTTGCAGTAATAAAGTCCAATGGAGTAAGTGAACCCCTCCAAAATGAATCGTGACAGAAATTAATTCCGATGACAATTGATTTTCACTTTTTCCAAATGACCTCTTGTTAGTGGCGTGAAACCCTTCACCATAAGAAATCCTCTTTCACCCATTTGTGAATAATAAGCTGGCTGCTTACCAGATTGAGTTGATCACTTTAAAGCGGTTCTGCACTCATTTCATTTAGTAAATCTCTTTGCCTTCCAAATCAGGCAAAGAGTACTAAATGAAATGTTTTTTTTTTTTTTTTTTTTTTTTTACTTACCTTGTAATTGAAGACTTCCGGTCTTCTCCCTCTGCGGCGGCGGGCGGAGTCTTGCGTCGATCGTCGTCACGCCGCACTGTCTCCTGGGATCTGGTGTCATTGATCCCAGGAGCCAGTGCGGGCATCTTCCGAAATCTCGCGAGATTTCGGCCACATCTTCCGAAATCTCCCGAGATTTCGGCCGCATCTGCCGAAATCTCGTGAGATCTCGGCAGATGAGCCGTTACTGCGCACGCGCGAGTAACGGCAGTGCATGCTGGGCCATCTAAAGTCCCTGTGGGTGTTTCACATGCCCACAGGCAAGATGGCCCCCAGCACTAAAGAAGAAGACGAGGAACTTCATCGGACGAAAACCGGCGGCGATCGAGATGGAAGATGGAACAGGTGAGTCCCCTAATAAAGGTAAGCACACTTTATATTACATACTAAAAAAAAATTTTTTTTTTCAGAGTGCAGAACCGCTTTAACTAAAAAGTAATCAATTGCGCTTGTACAGGATAGTGCCTGCTCACACAGATATACCAGAAGATAATACCAGGTCCTCTTCCTCTCAGGCCAGATACATAGATAGGAGCAAAAAACACAGCCTCATAGCGTAATATTGCTTTTATTAAAAAGGTTATTAAAAAGCATAGCCAAATGGCTACTTACTTTTGTTAGTGCCCAACCCGGCACTGGGGCTGCTCGCTTTGAAATATGTGGATGATGGAGATTAGTTTCGAAATTCCATCCGCCTGCCAGCGTGCGCTCCAGCCGACGCCGCCGACAACCAGGCAAACAGGAAACTGGGGATGAATGAGTACAGAACGTGACCAGGTACCGCCTCCGACGTACGTTTCGTTGACACGTCTTCAGAGTTACATAGTTACATAGTTAGGTTGAAAAAAGACACAAGTCCATCCAGTTCAACCACAAATAAAAAAAAAATACATATATATATACACACATACATACATATATATACATATACATCATACAATCCCATATACCCCATTCTATACCCACAGTTGATCCAGAGGAAGGCAAAAAAAAACCCAGCAAAGCATTCTCCAATTTGCTAAAGCAGGGGAAAAAATTCCTTCCTGATCCCCCGAGAGGCAATCAGATTTTCCCCGGATCAAATTTACCTATAAATGTTGGTACCCAGTTATATTATGTACATTTAGGAAAGTATCCAGGCCTTTCTTAAAGCAAACTACTGAGCTGGCCAGAACCACCTCTGCAGGGAGTCTATTCCACATTTTCACAGCTCTTACTGTGAAGAAACCTTTCCGTATTTGGAGATGAAATCTCTTTTCCTCCAGATGTAAAGAGTGCCCCCTTGTCCTCTGTGTTGACTGTAAAGTGAATAACTCAACACCAAGTTCACTATATGGACCCCTTATATATTTATACATGTTGATCATATCCCCCTTAATCTCCTCTAATCTTTCCTCATAGCTGAGCTCCTCCATGCCTCTTATCAGTTTGGTTGCCCTTCTCTGCACTTTCTCCAGTTCCCCAATATCCTTTTTGAGAACTGGTGCCCAAAACTGAACTGCATATTCCAGATGAGGTCTTACTAATGATTTGAACAGGGGCAAAATGATATCTCTCTCTCTGGAGTCCATACCTCTCAATACAAGAAAGGACTTTGCTCGCTTTGGAAACCGCAGCTTGGCATTGCATGCTATTATTGAGTTTATGATCTACCAAAACCCCCAGATCCTTCTCCACTACGGATTCCCCCAGTTGTACTCCCCCTAGTATGTATGATGCATGCATATTCTTAGCCCCCAAGTGCATAACTTTACATTTATCAACATTAACCACTTCCCGACCGCCCCCTGTATATATACGTCGGCAGAATGGCACGTACAGGCAGAATCACGTACCTGTACGTGACATTCTTCCGGCGGTTGGGGGGTCCGATCGGACCCCCCTCCGCCGGCGGGGACGGTCGGGATGGCTTCAGAAGCGATGCGGGACGAGGTAACGGCCAGTCGTTTCTGGCCACCCCCTCCCGATCGCTCTGGCCAATGGGATTCGTCCGCTTCCTTCCCCTTCCTGTGTAATTGTAAACACAGGCAAGGGGAAGTGATGTCACGCTCCTCGTGTCGGTCTTTCTGACCGGGACGCCGAGCGGAGAAGACATCAAGTAAGTGCACAAACACTACACTGACACCAGGCACACATAGGCACACATTTCACCCCCCTGTCACCCCCTGATCACCCCCCAGATCACCCCCTGCCCCCCCTGTCACAGTGTCACTGATTGCAGTGATCATTTATTTTACTGATCACTGCATTTAGTGTCAGTGTGACTGCAATAACTGTCAGGGCAGTTAGTTTTAGGCCCCTTTAGGTCCAAGGTAGCCCCCTACCCCCCCCCAATAAAGGTTTAACCCCTTGATTGCCCCCTAGGTAACCCTTTCACCCCCTTTTGCCAGTGTCACTAAGCGATCGTTTTTTTTGATCGCTCTATTAGTGTCACTGGTGCCGCTAGGTAGCCAGTTTTTTTTTTAGGTAACCGCCAGGTTTATATAGGATTATAAATAGGTTTATAGGTCAGGTACCCCCATATTACAACCTAAATAAAGGTTTTAACCCCTTGATTGCCCCTAGAGTTAACTCTTTCACCAGTGATCACTGTATAAGTGTCACTGGTGACGCTGGTTAGCCAGTTAGTTATTTAGTTATTTAGGTTCCCCGTCAGGTTTTTATATAGCGTCAGGTACCCCCATATATTACCTAATAAAGGTTTTAACCCCCTGATTGCCCCTAGTTAACCCTTTCACCAGTGATCACCGTATAACTGTTACGGGTGACGCTGGTTAGTTAGCTTGTTTTTTTTATACTGTCAGGGCACCCGCCATTTATTACCCAACTATCGGTTTAACCCCCTGATCGCCCGGCGGGTGATATCAATTAGGTGTTAGGGTCAAATAAGGTCTGCGTCGCCCCAGGTTAGTGCCAGTACCGCAAACACCCACGCGCAAAGCATACACCTCCCTTAGTGGTATAGTATCTGAACAGATCAATATCTGATCTGATCAGATCTATACTAGCGTCCCAGCAGTTTAGGGTTCCAAAAAACGCATTGTTAGCGGGATCAGCCCAGATACCTGCTAGCACCTGCGTTTTCCCCCTCCGCCCAGCCCAGCCCAGCCCACCCAAGTGCAGTATCGATCGATCACTGTCACTTCCAAAACACTAAGCACACATAACTGCAGCGTTCGCAGAGTCAGGCCTGATCCCTGCGATCGCTAACAGTTTTTTTGGTAGCGTTTTGATTCATTCGCCAGCAGCCTAGGAGCTTTTTTTCCTGTGAATCTCACTAGTGTACTACTAAATTTAGAGCCCAAAATGGCAAATCGCAAGTACACTAGTGAACAGGCCTACTTGTTTCTGAGTATGTCAGATAGTGAAGAGGAGGTCACTCATCTGTCAGAATCAGGCTCAGAATACGATCCAGTAGACGACAGCGGCTCCATGACAGATAGCTCTGGCGACGAAGGTGTGGTCCCTGCTAAGGTCAGGCGTACCCGATCCCGATCTTCTGATGTTGTTGAGGTGCAGGAACCGCAGGTCTCTCGTATGGAGCAGAGAAGTACTAGCGCCGCTATTCCTTCTGGTGAACTGGCAAGCACCAGCGGCCTAGTACACCCTGGACGTAGTCAAACCAGCACTGCAGTAACACTTGGTGACGTGGCGAGTCCCATAAGTGCAGTTCAAGCTGGCGAGGTGGCAAGCACAAGTAGTGTCCCGCTGCCACCAAGAAGAAGACAAAGGCAGGCCCGTCGATCACATAGTGTCCTTCCTGCAGAATTCGCCAATCCTGATTGGGTGCCCACCACTTCTGCAGAACCCGTACTTCCCCCATTCACTGGCCAACCCGGTATTCAGGTGGAAACAGCTGATTTTAAGCCATCCGATTTTTATTCGCTGTTTTTCACGGAAGATCTCTATAGATCTATTGTGGACCAAAGTAATATATACGCTGGTCAACACATCGCCGCTAATCCCCAAGTGCCTTCCCTTGCCAGAGATTGGAAACCAATTACGGTTTCCGAATTTAAGACCTTTCTGGGCCTTTCCCTCAACATGGGCATACACAAATTCCCGACGCTGAGGTCTTATTGGTCCACCTCACCGCACCACCATATGCCCGTGTTCTCTGCCTCCATGTCCAGGGCACGATACGAACAGATCTTGCGGTTCATGCACTTCAGTGACAATGAACTTTGTCGTCCTCGTGGAGACCCTGAATTTGATCGGCTCTACAAAATTCGGCCCCTCATAAACCACTTCAACCAATGTTTTGCAGCCTTGTTTACGCCCAATCAAGTTGTCTGCGTTGACGAGTCCCTGATTAAGTTTTCTGGCCGCTTGTCTTTCAAACAGTTCCTTCCCAGCAAGCGTGCCAGATACGGGGTCAAGCTCTACAAGCTCTGTGACAGGGCAACAGGCTATACGTGGAGCTTTTCGGTTTATGAGGGAAAAGATAGTCACGTAGAGCCGGAGAACTGTCCAGATTACATAGGGAGCGCTGGCAAGATAGTGTGGAACTTGGTGTCACCCTTATTCGGAAAGGGGTACCACTTGTACGTGGACAATTATTACACGAGCGTGCCACTGTTTAGTCACTTGTTTGATCATCAGATTGGAGCATGTGGCACCGTGCGACCTAATCGCCGGGGCTTTCCCCAGCGGCTTGTAGATTCCCGTCTTAGGCTGGGGGAGAGAGCCTGCTTGAAGTGTAATAACTTGCTCGCTGTGAAGTGGAGGGATAATAGGAATGTTTTCGTTCTTACCTCCCTTCATGCAGACACGACAGTCCAAATTCGTACGGCGGCTGGTGTTGTGACGAAACCCCTCTGTATCCACGAATACAACCTTAATATGGGGGGGGGTGGACCTCAACGACCAGTTGTTGGCGCCGTACCTAGTTGTCCGTAAGGCTAGACGCTGGTACAAAAAAGTGTCTATTTATTTATTCCAATTGGCTTTGCTGAATGCTCATGTGCTATACGGAGCTTCAGGCGGGACGTTACCCTTCCTTGAATTCCAGGGAGCGGTTGTCATGGAACTCCTGTATCCAGGCGATTCCACACCTCACCATCCCCTACCAAATGCAGTAAGCCGGCTGCATGAGAGGCATTATCCTCATGTCCTCCAGAGTACCCCTACCCAACGAGCCCCCCAAAGAAGATGTCGTGTCTGTAGCAAGCGCGGATTTAGGCGTGACACCCGTTATTATTGTCCACGCTGTCCTGACAATCCTGGTCTCTGCGTTGGTGAATGCTTTGAACGCTACCACGAACTAGTGAGGTATTAGCGTAGGGTACAGCATTTCACAGGCTAGGATACACTTTCACAGGGTCTCAAGAATGCCATCGCATTTTGAGACCCGACCGTTGCAGTTAAAATTATAGTTACAGGGTCTCAAGAATGCCATCGCATTTTGAGACCCGACCGTTACAGTTAAAATTATAGTTATAGTTTAAAAAAAAAGTGTAAAAAGTACAAAAAAAAAAAAAACCCCAAAAAAAAATATAAAATAAAAAACCAAAAATAGTTGTCGTTTTATTGTTCTCTCTCTATTGTTGCTCTTTTTTACTCTATTCTATTCTGCAATGTTTTATTATGTTTTATCATGCTTGCTTTTCAGGTATGTTTTATTGTTAACCATTTTTTTGTTTTCAGGTGCGCCATTCAGTTGCAGCGCGGATTTATTTATCTTGACAGCAACAGCGTTTGCTCCCACGATACATAAAGCCGCGACTCCAACACTGTAGGAGGTGATTTCACCACCACAGTTAAAAAAAAGAGCATATATGCCGAAGCATGGGGGCAGCAGAGGGCGGAGGAGCGATTTTGCTCCTAATGCCACGTACATACGGTCGAAAAAAGTCCGACCATGTGTACGTGGCATAACTTTTTTGCGGGAGGATGCCCCCATGCTTCGGCATATATATATTTTAGGCACCGGTTGCGTTAACAAAATGTTTTATTTTTTACTATGTTTTTTTTTTTTGGTATTTGCTTTGCAGGTATGGTATGGTATGGTAAGGTCTTACTGTTATACTGTAATGTTACTTTGTTTTAATGTTAACCATTATTTGCTTAGCAGGTACGCCATTCAGTTGCAGCGTGGATTTATTTATCTTGACAGCAACAGCGTTTGCTCCCACGATACATAAAGCCGCGACTCCAATGCTGTAGGAGGTGATTTCACCACCACAGTTAAAAAAAAAGAGCATATATGCCGAAGCATGGGGGCAGCAGAGGGCGGAGGAGCGATTTTGCTCCTAATGCCACGTACATACGGTCGAAAAAAGTCCGACCATGTGTACGTGGCATAACTTTTTTTGCGGGAGGATGCCCCCATGCTTCGGCATATATAAATGGTGCATGTATGCCCATCATTAGAAGTGGGTGGATGAAGGGAGGTATTCTAATGGTGGGCATACCCACCGCGCCATTGGGAAATTGGGAAAGCATTTTATCACACCGATCTTGGTGTGGTCAGATGCTTTGAGGGCACAGGAAAGATCTAGGGTCTAATAGACCCCAATTTTTTCAAAAAAAGAGTACCTGTCACTGCCTATTGCTATCATAGGGGATATTTACATTCCCTGCGATAACAATAAAAATGACAACTAAGAAAAAAAAAATGGAAGGAACAGTTTAAAAATAAAATAAAAAAAAAAGCTAAATAAAAAGAAAAACTAAAAAAAAAAAAAAAAAAAGCACCCCCTGCCCCCCCTTCTTTTGCGCAAAGGCGAACACAAGCGTTGGTCTGGCGTCATATGTAAACAGCAATTGCACCATGCATGTGAGGTATCACCGCGAAGGTCAGATCGAGGGCAGTAATTTTAGCAGTAGACCTCCTCCGTGAATCTAATGTGGTAACCTGTAAAGGCTTTTAAAGGCTTTTAAAAATGTATGTAGTTTGTCGCCACTGCGTGTTTGTGCGCAATTTTAAAGCATGTCGTGTTTGGTATCCATGTACTCGGCCTAAGATCATATTTTTTATTTCATCAAAAATTTGAGCAATATAGTGTGTTTAAGTGCATTAAAATAAAAAAAAGTGTATTTTTTCCACAAAAAATGCGTTTGAAAAATCGCTGCGCAAATACTGTGTGGAAAAAAAAAATGCAACACCCACCATTTTAATCTGTAGGGCCTTTGCTTTAACAATATATATAGTGTTTGGGGGTTCAACGTAATTTTCTTGCAAAAAAAAAATATGTTTTCATGTAAACAAAAAGTGTCAGAAAGGGCTTTATCTTCAAGTGGTTAGAAGAGTGGGTGACGTGTGACATAGGCTTCTAAATGTTGTGCATAAAATGCCAGGACAGTTCAAACCCCCCCCAAATGACCCCATTTTGGAAAGTAGACACCCCAAGCTATTTGCTGAGAGCAATGTTGAGCCCATTAAATATTTTTTTTTTTGGTCCCAAGAGATTGAATAATGAAAAAAAAAAAAAATATTTTTTTTTTACAAAAACTTGTCACTAAATGATATATTGCTCAAACATGCCATGGGCATATGTGGAGATACACCCCAAAATACATTCTGTTGCTTCTCCTGAGTACGGGGATACCACATGTGTGGGACTTTTTGGGAGCCTAGCCGCGTACGGGACCCCAAAATCCAAGCACCGCTTTCAGGCTTTCTAAGGGTGTAATTTTTTTATTTCACTCCTCACTGCCAATCACAGTTTCGGAGGCCATGGAATGCCCAGATGGCACAAACCACCCCCAAATGACCCCATTTTGGAAAGTAGACACCCCAAGCTATTTGCTGAGAGGTATGGTGAGTATTTTGCAGATCTCGCTTTTTGTCACAATGTTTTGAAAATTGAAAAAAGAAAAAAAAATTTTTTTTTCTTTACTTTCTTCATTTTCAAAAACACATGAGAGCTGTAAAATACTCACCATGCCTCTCAACAAATAGCTTGGGGTGTCTACTTTCCAAAATGGAGTCATTGGGGGGGGTTTTGTGCTATTTTGGCATTTTATGGCCTTCGAAACTGTGATAGGTAGTGAGGAGTGAAATCAAAAATTTGCACCCTTAGAAATCCTGAAGGCGGTGCTTGGGTTTCGGGGCCCCGTACGCGGCTAGGCTCCCAAAAAGTCCCACACATGTGGTATCCCCATACTCAGGAGAAGCAGCAAAATGTATTTTGGGGTGCAATTCCACATATAACCATGGCATGTGTGGGCAATATATCATTTAGTGACAACTTTTTGAATACATTTTTTTTTATTTATTTTTTTTGTCTTTATTCAATCACTTGGGACTAAAAAAAAAAATATTCAACGGGCTCAACATGCCTCTCAGCAAATAGCTTGGGGTGTCTACTTTCCAAAATGGGGTCATTTGGGGGGGTTTTGTGCCATCTTGGCATTTTATGGTCTTCAAAACTGTGATAGGTAGTGATAGGTAGTGAGGAGTGAAATCAAAAATTTATGCCCTTAGAAATCCTGAAAGCGGTGCTTGGTTTTCGGGGTCCCGTATGCGGATAGGCTCCCAAAAAGTCCCACACATGTGGTATCCCCGTACTCAGGAGAAGCAGCAGAATGTATTTTGGGGTGTAATTCCACATATGCCCATGGCATGTGTGGGCAATATATCATTTAGTGACAACTTTGGGCAAAAAAAAAAAAAAAAAAGTTTGTAATATTCCCGCAACTTGTGGCAAAATATAAAATATTCCATGTACTCAACATGCCTCTCAGCAAATAGCTTGGGGTGTCTACTTTCCAAAATGGGGTCATTTGGGGGGGTTTTGTGCAATTTTGGCATTTTATGGCCTTCGAAACTGTGATAGGTAGTGAGGAGTGAAATCAAAAATTTACACCCTTAGAAATGCTGAAGGTGGTGCTTGGGTTTCGGGGCCCCGTACGCGGCTAGGCTCCCAAAAAGTCCCACACATGTGGTATCCCCGTACTCAGGAGAAGTGGCAAAATGTATTTTGGGGTGCAATTCCACATATAACCATGGCATGTGTGAGCAATATATCATTTAGTGACAACTTTTTGAATACATTTTTTTTTTTTTTTTTTTTTTGTATTTTTTCAATCACTTGGGACTAAAAAAAAAAAATATTCAATGGGCTCAACATGCCTCTCAGCAAATAGCTTGGGGTGTCTACTTTCCAAAATGGGGTCATTTGGGGGGGTTTTGTGCCATCTTGGCATTTTATGGCCTTCAAAACTGTGATAGGTAGTGATAGGTAGTGATAGGTAGTGAGGAGTGAAATCAAAAATTTATGCCCTTAGAAATCCTGAAGGCGGTGCTTGGTTTTCGGGGTCCCGTATGCGGATAGGCTCCCAAAAAGTCCCACACATGTGGTATCCCCATACTCGGGAGAAGCAGCAAAATGTATTTTGGGGTGCATCTCCACATATAACCATGGCATGTGTGAGCAATATATCATTTAGTGACAACTTTATGAAAAAAAAATTTTTTTTTTTTTTTTTTGTCTTTATTCAATCCCTTGGGACTAAAAAAAAAAAAATATTCAATGGGCTCAACATGCCTCTCAGCAAATAGCTTGGGGTGTCTACTTTGTAAAATGGGGTCATTTGGGGGGGTTTTGTACTTCCCTGCCATTTTAGCACCTCAAGAAATGAGATAGGTAGTCATAAATTAAAAGCCGTGTAAATTCCAGAAAATGTACTCTAGTTTGTAGACGCTATAACTTTTGCGCAAACCAATAAATATACGCTTATTGGCATTTTTTTTTACTAAAGACATGTGGCTGAATACATTTTGGCCCAAATGTTTGACTAAAATTGAGTTTATTAGATTTTTTTTATAACAAAAAGTAGAAAATCTCTTTTTTTTTCAAAATTTTCGCTCCTTTTCCGTTTATATCGCAAAAAATAAAAATCACAGAGGCAATCAAATACCATCAAAAGAAAGCTCTATTTGTGGGAAGAAAAGGACGCAAATTTCGTTTGGTTACAAAATTGCATGACCGCGCAATTACCAGTTAAAGTAGTGCAGTGCGAAATTGAAAAAAGACCTCTGGTCCTTTGGCTGCCAAATGGTCCGGGGCTAAAGTGGTTAAACCTCATCTGCCACATAGTCGCCAAATTAGACAGAGCATTGAGGTCGGCTTGTAAATTTGGAGACCAAGAGCTGTAGTACAAGAGCTGGGAAAGAAAAAGAAAGAAGGGGGGGAATAAAGAGGGAAAGCTGTCAAATTTTAATTAAACTGCTCACCTCTTTACTCTCATGCATACCCCCAGGGGCAAGAGAATCCAGAATGTAGATCCAGTACATTTCTCTGACAGACGTTTGAAACGCTCTGCCAGAGGAAATGCACCGGAAATGGATTCTCTGATCCACACTTTTTTAATCCTGTTGAAGATTTGGCATGTTTTTGGAGAAAATGGAGGGGAACACTGTGAGTGTCGTCCCCTGCCTCAACGAGACGACGATGCTCCCCAAACCTGTTTCTCAAAGTCCGTATTGTCCTGCCCACGTAGTATAAACCACATGGACAACTCAGACCGTAAATGACATACCCTGTCGAGCAATTGTAAAAGCCGATATGTTTTCCCGTTGTTGGAAAAATCTTTTTCACCATGGTTGACATGTTTGCACGTCAAGCATAGTTTTTTGTGGCACTGGTACATCCCGACTAAGGGGGTGAGACATGCGGATGTAGAGGTTTTTAATCCCTGTTGGGCTATGAGTTTACTGGGTGCAATCAAACTATGGATGTTCCTGGTTTTCCTATACGTGAATTTGGGTTTCGGAGTGACACTGGATTTTAGCTGGGGATCTAGGAGTAAGATTTTCCAGTGCTTTTCCAATATGTGTTCCATGGCTCTATGCTGTGTGTGAAACTGAGTCACAAACCTGACTGGTTGTGTCTACAGGCTCATTTGTGTTTTTAGCTGATGGGGAGTGCCCTGACGGGTAAAATTCAAAGGCTTCATCAATGAGTTTAGATGGGAATGATTTTTCTAAGAATTTTTGCTTTAAAAGGGACCCTTATGTGATCTGATTTTCTAGTACAGTTTCTGCGCAACCTGCAGAACTGACTTTTAGGAATGTTTTGAAATCCACCTGGGGTGGTGACAACTCTGATGATGCAGAAAGGAATTGCCAGCTGTGGGTTTGGTATAATTTTTTGCCAGAATTTTGCCATTTAGATGGAATAATGTTAAATCTAAAAATGCTAATTGTGAGGGATCATGTTCTGAAGTGAATGATAAACCATATGTGTTGCTGTTACAATGTTTCAAGAATTCCAAGAAAAGGGCTTTGCGGCCCTCCCAAATGAGGATAACATCGTCAATGTACCTCCCATAAAACATTATATGGGAGGTATAGGGATTATTGAGCCAGATGTAATTGGCTTCCCATGACCCCATGGTTAAATTGGCGTAGCTGGGGGCAAAATTTGCCCCCATAGCTGTGCCTCTGACTTGGAGGTAAAATTCTCCATCAAACTCAAAATAGTTGTGTGTCAGGCAGAATTCTGTGGCTTCTAATATGAACTCTGCTTGACAGGGATTGAGAAGGGGATCAGACGATAAAAATCTTGCAGTTGCTCTGAGGCCTATATTGTGCGGAATGGAAGTGTAAAGTGAGTTGACATCGAGCGAAGCCCACATGTATGTGGGCTCCCATGTGTAATATGCTAGCTGTTCTAAAAGATGTGCCCTGTCCCAGATGTAGGAACGTAGGCTGGTGGCTAGGGGTTGTAAAAACTGATCAATGTACTGTGAGATGGGACTGGTAATGCTGTCTATAGCTGAGACTATGGGCCGACCTGGAGGATTATGGGTACTTTTGTGAATTTTTGGGATGTGGTAGAAATATGGAGTGGAAAAATAGTGTTTATTGAAGAAGGCATGTTCCTGTTTGGAAATAATGTCATTTTCTTTGGCCTTACCAGTGAGTGTTTGAACTTCTACTATAAAGTTGGAAAGTGGATCTCCACGCTATTTCTTGTATGTATTGTTATCAGACAAAAGACGGGCTTCGGTCAAGTAGTACATGCGGTTTTGGACCACTATACCCCCGCCCTTGTCCGCTGTTTTAATTACTAGATCATGGTTTTTGGTCAGATCTTTCAAGGCTACTTTTTCATGGGAAGTGAGATTGGAATGACTATTTTGTGTATCTTGACATAATTTCTGTATATCAGAGTAAACTACTTGGTAAAATGTTTGAAGATAAGGTCCTTTTTACGTGGGTTGGGTTGAAAACATATTTGGGCCTAAAGTTACTGTGTTTGACCGGAGGAGACGTGAAAAAATGTTGGGTGAAAAGGGACAACTCTTCATCATCATCATCATCACTGTCTAGATTGTATAAATCCTTAAGAATATTCAGTTCAAGGGAATTGTTGATTTCTATTGCGGGAATAGGCTGCGAGGGGATGGAGTATGCAGAATTTTTCCGGTGTCTTTTGAGATTTAATATTGTAATAACGTTTGAGAGTGAGGTTGCGAATGAACATGTGCAGGTCCTAGAAGAGTGTGAATGAATTGGGTGAAGATGTTGGCGCAAAATTAAGGCCCCGTTGCAAGATCAAAACTTCTACGTCATTCAAAATGTGGGAAGATAAATTGAAAATGTTTACTGTTTTAGGGATTTACCCATTAGAGTGGGAGTGGAGGTGGTTACACATAATATAATTTAGGATTATAGCCTAGATTTGTAAGCAATTCAAAGATTTAACTTTACATCATTAATAATAAGACAATCAATATTTGCTAAAATAAATAAAATATACCTGGCTCCAGCTGGGCGCTTCCTCCAGGGTGGAAGGTTCTGGTTCTTCCTGGGACGCCTCAGCTGGGGTGGAGGGAAGGGTGGACAGTGATTGCCTCGCTTCCATCTGGTCATCCAGAAAACGCAGTTGGTTGTAGTACTACAGCTTGGGTACATAAATCTGATCTGCTGCTCCTGATGTGCGGGACTGCACGAAATTGTTGTGCTCCCGCTTATACATATTACGCACAATCCCAATTTTATCTTCCACAAACTTGATGTCTGCCTGGGGGAGTCGAGTCCTCACAAACTCCAAGTATCCCCAGTGTTGCCTTCTGTGCGTCTCGCTTGGAATACAAAGGGTGCTTTACCTCCCACAGGTTTCTGTGTGTGATACAGTTCTATGAACTTGCTCATAAAAGCCTTCTCCTTAAATGGCAAACAATATATATAAATATATACATAGGCTGCGCTAGCGGATGACAGTGCCTTATGTGATAATCATTAAAAGTGACAAGTGCAAATAAATTTAAATACGTGCAAAATAACTGCAAAAAAATATATATAATAATGCTAGTAAACAAGATGATCACTAGAAGCAATAAGCAGGCAACACATAAGCGTTGAATCCACTAAATAAAAAATGAGGTACTTGGTTGAGGAAAACAAAGTCCTTGGAACGACAATCCCCTCCAAAAACCCGGTATGCGGTATGGGGGGATTGGTTGCTGTATACAGAAATTCCTTTCTTGCAAAATCCAAAAGAATGCTCCAATAGTATAGAGAAGGCTCCAGAGGATTAATATGCCGAAAATAAGAGAGAAAATATGTGCAGTATTGCTACCACAAGCTGTAATACCGCTGTTAATTGAAGCACTCACTGAACAAGAAACTGGTATCAGCGTGTTCCGGGTGCACAAAGATGGCGTGCGTTCCACGGGAACAGGAAGCAGCGTCACTGGCTCTCAACGCCGGAAGTTACGTCAACGCGTTTCACCCCTCCTCCAGGGCGTCATCAAGGACATCACTTTCGGCATTGTCTAGACAACATATATATACTAAACGTCTGGCGCCTCCCAGCAAACCAGCCAGTCAATGACTAAATTAGTTTTAGTTTTGCTTCCAGACTACATCACTTCCTGTTAATAATTAAACATTTAAACTTTAATAACAAATTGTGAACACAAAACGGAACATACAAAACTCTTATAAAATATTGTATATAAAAGATTCCCAAACTTAATAAGATTGCAATAATAAAAAATAATGATGATGAAATAAAAATAAGATAAAATTAAAAACTAAAAATGAAAATGAAAATAAAATTAAAAAAATAAATAAATAATAAAAATTAAATTTAAAATAAAATAAAAATAAGAATAAAATTACAATATAGATAAAAAAAAAAAAAAATAAATTAAATAAAACAAAAATGAAAAATAAAATGAAAATAAAAATAAAAATAAAATTGAAATGAAAATGAAAAATAAAAATAAAAAATAAAAACAAATCAAAAAATCACCAATTAGATAAACAGTTGCGGTCGAGCTTAATGTTGAGGCCTTGTGGATTAAGTGTACCCAATCTATGTATCCATACTATATCGCCTGCTTGAGATTTGAACCCCTCCAATGCTGTTCTACTCTGTCGACACCGCAGAATCTTAAACCCCTGGGATCACGGTTATGAAAGAGTCTAAAGTGATTAGAAAGGCTGTAATGCTTAAAACCTAACACCTAAGCTCCTAGTGGTCCTCCCCACGTATTGCAGCCCACAAGGGCAGGCCAAAAGATAAGAAGTTACGTGAGTAGTCCCACAGGTGATGAATTTTTTAATTTCATAGGTCTTTCCCTAAGCGAAAGACGTAAAGTGTGTTGTCTTCCTCACCCTATGGCGAGAAGTGCGACAGACAACACACCCCCCGCAACTAAAAAAAACAGTCTGATCAAGGAAGGTACAAAGTTTCTCTGGAGGGTTAACAAAGTTATGTGCAAGCCTCAGCCTCAAAGTGGGGGGTTTGGTATAGATGAATTGTGGCACAGAAGGTAAAAAAACATTTTTTAGGTCTCTATCCTTGAGCAACAATGGCCAGTGTTCTTTCACAATTTTTTCAAATTGCCTATGTTGCCTGGTATAGCTAGTAAGGAAGGCAGTACTATACTCTCTTCTCCCGATTTTTTTACACACAAAAGGGATTCCCTGTCTGTATTTCGGATATCATCCCTAGTCTTAAACAACTCAGGTTTAGTGAGAAAGGATACAATACCAATCACATATGACTTTTGATTGTATGTCATAGTCCTCAATCCTTTTACAATTCCTGCGGACCCTTAGTACTTGGCTTTTGGGTACTCCTTTTAGCCATCTGGGATGGTGGCAGCTCCCAAGAGGTATGTAACCATTTCGGTCAACCTCTTTGAAGAAAATACGAGTGGACAGCCTGCCACAATCCTTAAAAATGACTAAATCTAAGAAGTTGATTGATTCTTGACTGGAGACCTCAGAAAAAGAAATCCCATAGGGATTGGTGCCGATCATATTCAGCAAGTCACAAAATGTTTCTTTTGATACTGCCCAAATGATGAATATATCATCTATGTAGCGCTTATAAAAAGCTAAGATGAGGGATGTTCTGGCCATAGACTACTTGAGACTCCCACCAACTCATGAACAAGTTGGCCACTGAGGGGGCATATTTGGCGCCCATGGCCACACCTTTTTTTTGTCTGTAATATTTCTGCTCATGACAAAAAAAGTTGTGGCTCATTGCTAATTCCAAAGACTCTAGGAGAAAATCCTTATGCTTGGACTTAATCTCAGTGTCTTCCAATGCCCACTTTACTGCTTGCAATGCATGGTTTTGTTGGATGTTGGTATATAGTGAATTGACATCCACACTTGCCAAACTGTGTCAGTCATCCACCTTTAAAGGGTCAATTAAAGAAATCAAGTCTTTACTGTCTCTTAGGTATAGTATGCAAGGATAGACCTAAAAAATGCCGCCCTTAGGACCCCCCCCCCCCCCCCCCGCGCTCCTGGATATTGTACTTTTAAGAATAATTTAAAATATAGGAATAATAAATAAATTAATGAATTAGTATTCACATCAAAATCAGCCGCTTTGTTATATAGCAGAAATCAAAAAAGGCAATATTAAACCTGGATCACATCAATCAAATATGATACTGTCCCTTTAAATATTGCAGCAGCGTTTAATGTTTTTTGTATTCACCCAACTTCATATAAGAGGCCTGTTAAATCACTAAGATAACCAAACACAGTCTGATGATGCACTAAATACAGATTTGAAAGTCTTTTCGGTGATGAGTAGCAAAGCTTCCACCCAAGGGTATTATTACACTTGTCACCACGTGCCGATCAAACTCCCCCTTGAGGATGCACTCACCAGAACCTGGAAATAAGTGGACCTTTTTAATAAATCTCACTGCAACCAGCCATCTGCTCAGCACGTCCACCTCTTAGCCGCCTCTGGGTGTCAGTATACCTCCAATCCACAGCATATGAGGGAAAAAACGATGCAGATAGCGCAGTACAGTTTGATAGATTTATTCAATACAAAAACACCCTTTCACCCCAGTAAAATATGCGTATATGAAGGGAAATAATAAAGAGATGCACTCTGCCTGTGTAGCGTTCCATCCGCCGGATCAAGCGCCCAGAGCCGGTGTATAGAGATGTCACCCACTTCCTGGTTACGCTGGTCCGGTTGGAGCGCAAACGTCACTTCCTGTGAGGTCACGACACTGACGCGTTTCGTCACTTCCACTTCCTGACTTCGTCTGAGGGCGTGACCTCGCAGGCCGAAAGTGAGCTTATAACCATGTCTCGATATGGAAATCCCCAATCAAGACGCGGTGTTTGTTGAGGGGCATTCACTGTGCCCAATCGCGGATAAGCGTTAGAGCTAATGCATGTGAAATACCTACAGTCAGCATTGAATATTCCTTGTTTAAAAATCTACACGCATCATATAAATTACAGTTATAACTTCAGCTCAGAGTGTATCAGGGATCAGTATGTATTACAGTCAAGATACAATAAATGTTGGGCCAGAATAAAACATACATTCTATTGCTGATACTGGGCATTGTGCTGAGTTTTTGTCATATTGACTGGCCGTATATGGAGGCTGGCTACACAACGATTCACACCACCCTCCCCACTTATACTGGGTGTATTAGGATATTTGCTATTTACTTATCCCTTCAACTATGTGTGGGGGCCGGCGGAGCTCATAGGTTTATTCTCAGTATGTGGCCAATTATATTCCCGAAATCGGCCGACCATCTTACAATATATGGTCGCCTATTCTTTCACAACCTGCATCCATATACAAACCAAATGGCAATATTAGAGTATATTAATAATGCATATATTCTTATACACCCTTTCACTGCCTAATTGGCTCGTGTATCCAGAAAATAAATAATCCCCAATAAAAATGCCAAAAAAGTGGTTTATAAATGCATAGATATGCAATATAAAATTATTCCCACCTACACTTGTGTGTATAAAAATGCGTATAAAAAGGATATAAAAATTACAAAAACTATATATATAAAATCGGGAAAAATAAAATTAAAATAAAAGTAAAAATATAAATAAAAATAAATATAAAAATAAAAATGAAAAAATACATAAAAAATAGAAATGACCATATTAAAATCATCGAAAAAGAATCTTGTTTAAAATATATCAATCGCTTATAAAAACGTTAAATATATGTAAAAATATATGTATTAATCACTGACACCTCTTAATTAATTACGTTAAAAATTCCATTAAAGATTCAAATGCAATCTATCTTGTCTCTTCCTACTACAATTCGTACATACAGATATAAATAATCTGTGTGAATATACACATTCTCAGAATACATGGGAGAAATGTATATGGGCAGAAACACTGGGCCTCAAAATATTTTAAAATTATTTAAAAATTCAAACCAATCATAGGTCATTCTGGATGTCTGTATCTTTAGGCCATTGTGGATGTCTATACCATGCTGGACCTCCTCATGATGGTTCATAATTAATCAGGTTCTCTTCTCAAGTATCACTTATAAAACAGTTTATGTCTAATTCGACATTCAGGCCTTTGGGCACTAGAACACCCACTGAATAAATCCAGTGTGTTTCACGTTTGGATAAATCGCAGATTAAATTTGTCCCCCTCCAATGTTGCTGAATTTGTTCAACGCCCCAAAATAACAATCCTGATGCATCCATATCATGTTTTAGCTTGAAATGTAGAGACACATTGTGGTCTTTGTATCCAATTTTGATGTTGTGTATATGTTCTGCGATTCTCACGCGTAATTTTCTTTTTGTTCGCCCAAATTAAATGAGACCGTAGGGGCATTTTAATACATACACTACATGTGTACTGTTACATGTGATGAACTGATCAATCGTAAATGTCTGGTTGTTAGCTGGAGAGGTAAAAGATTCCAGTGATCTACTAGGTCTTGCCACTTCTCTGCATGCCTTGCATTTTCTGCATGCAAAGAAACCATTACGGTCCCAAAACGTCGGAGGTCGCTTTGGAGGGTCTACCACTTTTCATACAATCTTCTCTCCAAAGCTCGTGGCTTTCCTATAAATAAATTGGGGAGCTGGTGGTAATTCTGTTTTTCAACTTCTTGTCGAGTAATAGCACATGCCAGTGCTGTTTAAATATTGCTTCAAT
This sequence comes from Lithobates sylvaticus, assembly GCA_028564925.1. Lineage (NCBI taxonomy): Eukaryota > Metazoa > Chordata > Amphibia > Anura > Ranidae > Lithobates > Lithobates sylvaticus. The sequence continues at coordinate 14,767,685 of CM053026.1, read as the reverse complement.
TTCCCGATTTATTGAGCATGGAAACCCGAGATAGGTTTTATCTTCTTTTTCTACTAGACAAGTAGATCTAGGTTTCTTCCCAATTTCTTCTATCACCTTTTCCAGGATGTTTAGATCATAGCCCTTTTTTGCAAATCTTTCCACCAAAATGCTGGCCTGGGACACAAAGTTGCTTTCTTCCGAACAGTTCCGTCGTACCCTCATGATCTGACCCTTCGGTATATTTTTAAGCCATTGGGGATGGTGTCCACTTGTTGTAGGTAGATAACTGTTCCTATCGTTTTTTTTTTTAAAAAATGCCTTCGTTTCCAATCTATCTTCTTTTCTGTATATGGTGACGTCTAAATAATTAATTTCATCCTTGCTCTTCTGCGATGTTAATTTTATGTTTCGTTCGTTCGTGTTTAAAAATTCTATAAATATTCCCAAATAATTCTCTGTTCCTGCTCAGATAAAAAACAAATCGTCTATAAAACGTTTATAAAAGAGTAGCTCTGGTGGCTGTTTATTAAAAATGGTCTTATCCTCCCACTCTGCCATAAACAAACAAATTTGCTATGCTAGGAGCAAATTTGGCTCCCATCGCTACACCACGTTGTTGGGAATAAAAAGCATTGTTGAACCAAAAATAGTTATGACTCAAACAGAAGTCCAAACTTTTTTTTAAAAACACTTTTTGGTTAAAAGGGATATCCTCCCTTTTGCTCAGGGCCCAATTTAGAGCTAGAAGAGCATCATCGTGCTGTATGATTGAGTATAGCGAGGACACATCCGCGGTCACCAACCAGATATCTTGCTTGTTCGTTAGGTCCACACTTTGTAACAGATTTCAAAAACTTTTCGTATCCCTCAAGTATGACCTGGTATCTTGCACACTTTTTTGGAGAAACTTGTCCAAATATTGGCCCAATCTGGAAGACACTGACTCGATGCTGTTTACTATCGGTCTTGCAGGGGGGTTCACAGGCTCCTTGTGGATTTTTGGTAATGTTTAAAGCGTTGGAACCCGACTGCCCATTGGGGTTAAATACCTTTTTTCTTTACTTGTTAGTACTCCCGTGCTGGCCCCTAATTGCTAACAATATCTCCAATTGTTCCCTGTATGCTAGTGTGGGATCTCTGTTGAGTCTTCTATACGTTATTAAATCTGATAACATACTCATAATTTGATTCTCATAAAAGTCCTTTGTTAATATGACCACGCCTCCTCCCTTATCCGCTGGACAAATGATGATGTCTTTCCTTTTTTCTAGCATCTCTATGCCCTCATTGATGTGTCTCACACTTATCTCCTTTTTGGGTTTGATGCTTTCCAGATCTTGCAACACTAGTCCTTTGAATACTTCTATTTGATGATTAGGGTTATTTGGGGGGTTGAACAAAAACTTATTCTTAAGGCCACTGTTTATGACGCCATTTGTATAGGTCACTGCTGGTCTGACTCCGGGATTGCACCCCAAAAAATGCTTTTTAATATTAAATTTCCTAATATATTTGTGAATGTCTATACGTCAAACTTGTTTGTTGTTTTTTTTTTATACCACATTTCAGCCCTAGATTTAATATGTTGAGTTCTTTGTGTGTTAGTTCTATTGGTGTCAGATTAAAAATACCTCCTATTCTGACCCCCTTCTTCTTTTGCTGGGCCCTCTGCCCTGCCCTACAACCTCCTCCCTTATCCGCTGGACGAATGATGATGTCTTTCCTTTTTTCTAGCATCTCTATGCCCTCATTGATGTGTCTCACACTTATCTTCTTTTTGGGTTTGATGCTTTCCAGATCTTGCAACACTAGTCCTTTGAATACTTCTATTTGATGATTAGGGTTATTTGGGGGGTTGAACAAAGACTTATTCTTAAGGCCACTGTTTGGCGCCATTTGTATAGGTCACTGCTGGTCTGACTCCGGGATTGCACCCCAAAAAATGCTTTTTAATATTCAATTTCATAATATATTTGTGAATGTCTGTCTATATATACGTCAAACTTGTTTATTGTTCTTTTTATACCACATTTCAGCCCTAGATTTAATATGTTGAGTTCTTTGTGTGTTAGTTCTATTGGTGTCAGATTAAAAATACCTCCTATTCTGACCCCCTTCTTCTTTTGCTGGGCCCTCTGCCCTGCCCTACAACCTCCTGGTTTTTCTTCCTTTTGATGACCATTTATTTCCCTTTCGCCCCTTTGTTGTGATCTTGCATATGGGTCCATATGTGTTATTTGATCCGGGGTCTCCCTGCGTTGAGTTTGGGTTTGGGGGTGTCCCGGGGGTCTCCCGCTCCGTGGCTGAAATCCTCGGCCTCTCCACTGGCCCCCCCTCCCTCTCCCAGTATAAGTGGGGAGGGTGGTGTGAATCGTTGTGTAGCCAGCCTCCATATACGGCCAGTCAATATGACAAAAACTCAGCACAATGCCCAGTATCAGCAATAGAATGTATGTTTTATTCTGGCCCAACATTTTATTGTATCTTGACTGTAATACATAATGATCCCTGATACACTCTGAGCTGAAGTTATAACTGTAATTTATATGATGCATGTAGATTTTTAAACAAGGAATATTCAATGATGACAGTTAAGTAGGTATTTCACATGCATTAGCTCTAACGCTTATCCGCGATTTAGGCACAGTGAATGCCCCTCAACAAACACTGCGTCTTGATTGGGGATTTCCATATCGAGACATGGTTATAAGCTCACTTCCGGCTGCGAGGTCACGCCCTCAGACGAAGTCAGGAAGTGACGAAACGCGTCAGGGTCGTGACCTCGCAGGAAGTGACGTTTGCGCTCCAGCTGAACCAGCGTAACCAGGAAGTGGGTGACATCTCTATACACCGGCTCTGGACGCTTGTTCCTGCGGATGGAACGCTACACAGGCAGAGTGCATCTCTTTATTATTTCGCTCCATATACATTTATTTGTGGTACGCATATTTTACTGGGGGGGAAAGGGTGTTTTTGTATTGAATAAATCTATCAAACTGTACTGCGCTATCTGCATCATTTTTTCCCTCATATGCTGTGGATTGGAGGTATACTGACACCCAGAGGCGGTGAGGAGATGGCTGGTTGCAGTGAGATTTATTAAAAAAGCCCACTTATTTCCAGGTTCTGGTGAGTGCATCCCCAAGGGGGAGTTTGATCGGCACGTGGTGACAAGTGTAATAATACCCTTGGGTGGACGCTTTGCTACTCATCACCGAAAAGACTTTCAAATCTGTATTTAGTGCATCATCAGACTGTGTTTGGTTATCTTAGTGATTTAACAGGACTTTTATATGAAGTCGGGTGAATACAAAAAACATTAAGCGCTGCTGCAATATTTAAAGGGGCAGTATCATATTTGATTGATGTGATCCAGGTTTAATATTGTCTCTTAGGTATGCTGGACATTTTTGCACCAAAGGCTGCAAAAAATGGTCGAGATATTCTCCCAACCTTGAAAATAGCGAGTCTATACCCCGCTTACTATTGGTCTCCCTGGGGGTCTACAAGGGTCTTTATGTACCTTGTGCAACTGATAAATGACAGGTACCCTTGGTGCATCGGGAACCAAATATCTGGTTTCTTTTTTATTGATTATCCCAACCTGATTGGCAGCCTTGATCAACAGTTTCAGTTTGGCCTTATATTTGTTACTCGGGTCTCCCCTAAGTTCTTCATATGTTGCAGTATCCAAAACTAACCGATTTAATTCATACATATAGTCACTTTTGTTTAAAATTACTACCCCCCCCCCCCCCCCCCCCCTTGTCAGCCTGTCTGATGACTATATCTTTCTTTTTCTCTAATAACTTTAAACCTCTTTCAATGTCTTTTTTCTTTCTACTAGGACGTATGCTTAGTTTACTTAAATCTTGTTCCACAATTGATTTAAAGACCTCAACAAAATCATTATTGGACACTTTAGGGTTAAAAATAGAATTATTCCTTAGATTGGTGTAAACAAATTACTCAATAGTTTCTTTAGGTGCCAATTCTCCTTAAATAGGCTAAGTCCGGCCTCAGGCCCAATTGATTGTAGGTAAGTGCCAGAATGTCTCCTTAAAAGTTATGAAGAATGCAGCAGCAGAGGATTATATGGTTTAGTTTGTACTCTGCAAGGTTTATGGATGTTAAAAACAGACGGAACCGGCTGGCCATAATCCCGAAGGCATTCTCAACAACCCTTCTTGCTCTGGCCAGCCGGTAATTAAAAACCCTCCTCTCCGGGGTGAGTGTCCTTTGTGGAAACGGCCTCATCAGGTGGTCGCCCAGACCGAAAGGCTTCATCCGCGATGAAAACAAAGGGGAGTCCCTCCACAATATCCGCATCTGGTGGCAGTCCCAGGCCACCAGTCTGGAGACGATGGCAGAACTCCGTCTGGTTGAACACTCCTCCATCTGACATCCAGCCGTTCTTCCCCACATCCACATATAGGAAATCATATTGTGCCGACACCACCACCAACACTGCACTATGGAACCCCTTGTAATTCCAGTAGTAAGACCCTAAATGGGGTGGTGGCACAATCCGCATGTGTTTCCCGTCGATTGCCCCTCCACAGTTGGGAAAGTCCCAACGGTCAGCGAACTGGGAAGCCACAGTCTGCCATTCCGCAGGTGGATAAATGATAAGCGCACATGCACAAATGTGCCCGTACCCGTAGATCCGCATATGCGTACACAATGTACATACAATGACAAAAAATGGAGAAATGCACACAAGAGTACACCTATTGGGGTAATCTCATGAGGAAATGAGGTAGCTCCTAACGAAAGAAGTTGGCCATGAATGTCATAATCCAAATCTCTAGTACAGTTTCTCCGTAAACGGCAAAACTGACTGCGGGGGATGTTACTGACTTAACTGGGGTGGTGGCAGCTGTCATAGTGTATGAAGGAATTGCCTGCAGTGGGTTTTATACATTTTTTTGCATATATCACATAGGTGAAGGATAGACCCAGAGTGTTAAGGTTACAGTACTGTTCAAAAGCAACAATGTCATCAAAAGTGTCATCCCAAATGATTACTATATTGTCTATATATCGACCGTAGTACATCTCATGGGTGGCAAAAGGCTGGTCAGCTGCGAGATGCATGTTTTCTCAGAATCCCATCGTAAGGTTGGCATAGCTGTGCCGTTGATCTGTAGGTAGTGTGTGCCCTCTGACTCAAAAAAATTATGCTTAAGGCAAAAGACTAAGGCTTCAAGGATAAAGTTGGCTTGCCGAGGTTTAGTAAGGGTGATCATTGGCCAAGAAATGTTTCACGGCCTGTACTCCTACATCATGAGGAATTGATGTATACAAGGATGACACATCAAGGGAGAGCCACAAGTAATTCTGTTCCCGTTGTGTAAGTCTTAAGCAAATCAAGTGAGTGAGGTCCATCGCGCATGTATGAGGGGAGCCTCCTCCCGGCTGCCACTTGCCACAGCCTCCTCCCAGCTGAGGTCTTCCTGTGTATGAAAATGGGACATAGTTTCAGTTCTTTGTTCATCAATCACACTATTTTCAGCTCATGACTGTTGCAAATTGAATGTTAATAAATAGAACATACTATCATTCTGAGCCCAGCATTTTTCATTCTTGTCCCAATCCTTTTTGGTCACTACTGTTTATTGATATGTCAACCACTTTGTTAAATCACAACTTAACTGATCAATAAGAACATCTAGTTAACATCATTAAATGTACGACAAGAAATATGTTCACCAATGCTATACCTGTCTCAAGCTGGGCCCCTCCACATGTTGCTGCTTGGACGGCCCAGGTTGGACATCGGAAGCCTCAGCTGGGGGGAAGGAAGCCTGGAAAGCCAGGAGAGTTATGGCATGGGTTCCCTCTGGTTTGCCAGAAAATGTAGCCTCTCGTAGAACTGCATCCTGGGGACATAAATGTAATTTGGATCTCCTGATCGCAGGGAATTCTTGAACCTCAGGCACTCCCTCAGATAGGTGCTCCTCAGGGCACCAATTTTGACCATCACATAGGTGATGTCTGCCGTGGGGACCATGATTTGAACGTAACAGAGTAGTTTCTCCAGCGCTGCCTTCCTTTTGCTTAGATTATTATAATCTGGGTGTGAATTCTGCCACAGGCAGGGCAGCGCCACGAGCTCATCAATTATCAGCTCATTGAAATTTAAAAGGATCCATAGTATTTTCTGCAAGACAAAGCATAATAATGTCAGGCTAAACTCTCCTAATCTTGTCCCAAAATAAGCCTCAATCTAGAAGCAGTCTAGGATAGTGATGTACCAAGTTCAAATTGTACCTTCGTTATAGCGCTTGTCGCGTCAGCTCTCTCTCTGCTCACAGACACGCGTGTGACGTTTTATATACAGTGCGCATGCGTGAAACTCCGCCCGCCTCTGACGATCTTTATAGTCTATTCCCCGCTTCTTCTCTTTACGGCGCAGTGGGGAGAGCACATGGCGGAGACACAGCAGGTGCATGATAATTCCACTAACGAGGAGGAGGACGAGGAAAGCCCGGAGCCAGAAACATCCCGATCCCGGAGGACAAGATTTAAGGCCTCAAATATGTCCTTTGTAGAGATGGCGGAGATGGTGGACATTTTGAAGAGGAGCGACTATTATGGGAAGTATGGGTCTTACCCCAACCCAAATGTCAGGCCAAGATCCTGGCTAAAGTTTGTGAAGAGTCTGCAGAAGAATTTTTGAGTACGACGATCCAAGGATCAACTGAGGAAACGCTGGTCAGACTACAAGTGCACTAGAATAACCTAGGAGACAGCCGAAAAGCAAACAAGAAGAAAAACTCAAGATCAGACAAAAATTTTTTTTTTAAGAAATTTCAAGTGTTAAAGGTCAGCTGGCATTACAATAGCCCCCATACCATTAAAATAGTTAATGTATCTGTCACGCACTTGACGTGCTGTTTGGGGGGCCAAGCCAAGACGGCCAGGATCCAGGCTTGTGAGTTGTGTACTAAGTCCGGCCTCAGGCCCGATTGATTGTAAGTGCCAGAATGTCTCCTTAAAAAGTTATGAAGAACACAGCAGCAGAGGATTACATGGTTTAGTTTGTACTCTGCAAGGTTTATGGATGTTAAAAACAGACGGAACCGGCTGGCCATAATCCCAAAGGCATTCTCAACAACTCTTCTCGCTCTGGCCAGCCGGTAATTAAAAACCCTCCTCTCCGGGGTGAGGATCCTTTGGGAGAACGGCCTCATCAGGTGGTCGCCCAGACCGAAGGCTTCATCGGCAATGAAGACAAAGGGGAGTCCCTCCACGTTATACGCATCTGGTGGCAATCCCAGGCCACCAGTCTTGAGACAATGGCAGAACTCCGTCTGGTTGAACACTCCTCCATGTGACATCCGGCCGTTCTTCCCCAGGTCCACGTATAGAAAATCACTTGGACCAGCACTTCATCAATTGGTCTTTACCCCATCGTACCCCAAATTGCTGCTCCAGAGTGGTCACAACTGAGGACATTATTTGGTCCTTCCGCAAATTAGGTCTGGAGTACGGACTATCTCAGGCCACCAGTCTAAAGAAAATGGCAGAACTCCGTCTGGGCGAAGATTCCTCCATCCGGCCATTCTTCCCCATGTCCACGTATAGAAAATCTTATTATGCCGACACCACCGCCATTAACACTACACTATGGAATCCCTTGTAGTTATAGTAGTAAAGACCCCCAATGGGGTGGTGGCACAATTCGAACATGTTTCCCGTCGATCGCTCCTCCACAGTTGGGGAAAGTCCCAACGGTCAGCGAACTGGGAAGCCACAGTCTGCCATTCCTGTGGCGTGGAAGGAAACTGTGGAGTCAAACAAGAAAAAAAAAATTATAAGTACTTTTAAACCTAAAACTTTGCAAACAGATTACACAAAAACATTTTTTAACACCACCAGTATAATTTTTTTTAGAAGTATTTAAAAAAATAAAAGATAAGGCCCACTTATCAGATTTTTCACCCCCTCTGATGGCCCATAGAAAATAATTTATGGGGGGGGGGGGTTCTAAATGATTTTGAGACCACACATTACACTTGAAGACATTTGAGGGGGTGGGGGAGGGTTCTAAAGGGACTAGGCTATGGGTGTTTATGGGCCCAGGATTGCGTGCTGGGGAGGTTAGTGAAGGCAAATATACATGTAGGGTAGTTATAGGGAGAGGGGAAGGGGAAAAGTAGCAAAAATGGCCACCATTTGCCGGTCAATTAATGTAATGCCTCGTACACACGATCGGACTTTCCGGCGGGATTGTCCGCCGGACTAGAGTACGCCGGACAGTCCGACCGTGTGTAGGGTTCCGACGGACTTTTTTTCCCCAAAAGTCCGGCGGACTAAGTTTTTTACGTTTTTTTGTTTTAAAATTGTCCGCTGGACTCGGCAGTCCGGCGGACAATACTGTATGATGGTCTGTATGATGGTCCGGCGGACCAAAAAGGACGCATGCTCAGTAGCAAGTATGCCACAGAATCGATCGGTCTGGTTAAACTAGCGTTCGTATTGAAGCTAGCACATTCGTCACGCTGCTAATTCTTTGATCTTTTAATGAGAGAGAGAGAGAGAGAGAGAGCATTTTTGATTACACATGATTAAATGAGAAAATCAGCAGAGCTTCTCCGTATTTCAGATGTTACCCTCAGATTTACAGCGACTGCACTTGCAGTGCAATTGAAGTTGCACTTTCCACTTGTATTGTCAAATGAATGTGCCTTTTGTAAATAACCCCCATAGTCTTTTGACATGTACCTGCCTACTCCTAAACAAACAAAGAGGAAGGCAACACTGGAGACACTTAGATTTTGTGAAGGCTTTTTTCCCCCACGGCAGACATCAAGTTAGTGCCCAACAAAATTAAGATTGGGCATATTAAATACAATAGGGAGCACAACATTGTCCAGGAATCACACAGACCAGGAACAGCAGCAGATGACATCTATGTCCCCAAGCTGTGGCACTACAACAGCCTGCGTCTTCTGTCAGACCAGACTGAAGCCAGGCAATCACTTCCGACTCTTCCTTACAGCCTTCCCACCACGCTGCCCTGCAGTCTTCCCTCCACGCTTCCTTGGAGGCTGTACCTCTGGTGGTGGACTTGTGGTAGGAGGAGGAGGAGGAGTTGCAGTAGGGTTTGCATCATATAGGCGGGTGGATGGAGTAAGTTCACCCCTCAAACCCCTCTGAAGTGCGTCAAAAAATCGACCCTCACATAGCTGCCGTTGGCCCTTCTCCATTTCCAGCAACCTGCTGGCCAAGTAGATGCCATAGGCTTCTTCTGGATTGGGGGGTTGTCTGAAAAATTGACTCGTCTCCCGAATGAGGGCGAGGGATTCCTCCTCAACCCTGATCATCCTCCTGGGCCTTCTTGTGGCTATACGCAGGGGAGGGACTTGACTAATAACAGTCCGGCTCCTGCTGGGCCCAGCCACCTCCTGACTGCTTATTGATAAATAAAAAAAAAATTAAAAATACAAAAAATAAAAAATTGAGTAAAAAAAATTAAATTTATATATTTTTGATTCAGAAAAAAAATAAAATATAAAATTGATTCTGAAAAAATAAAAAAAAAACAAAAAAATAAAAAGAAAAAGAACATGTTTGGATGTGCACTAATAAAAAAAAACACTGTTTGCGCTAATTAAACAATGTGTGTGTCTTCTTCTTTTTCAATACCAGTTTGGGATTTAAATTTTTGGTTTCAGTGACAAAGGGGCTTATTTAATAAAGGCAAAACAAGTTTTTCACTATAAGTGCACTAGGAGAACCTAGAGAACAGCCAAAAAGAAAAGCAAACGATACGAAAAACACAATATTTGATCAGATAGAAATGTATTTATTTTTTGAAAACAAATTAAGTTTTAATGGTCTGCTGGGATTGCAATGGACCCCCTACCATTAAAATAGGTGACATATCTGTCGCGCACTTGATGTGCTGATTGGGGGGCCAAGCCAAGACGGCCATGATCCAGGCCTGTCAGATCTGTGGTAACTCCGACCTCAGGCCCAATAGGTTGCAGGTAGCTTCCAGAATTTTTGCGTAAATAATTATGAAGTATGCAGCAGCTGAGGATAACAGTGTTGAGTTTGTACTCTGCCAGATTGATTGCTGTTAAAAACAAACGGAACCGGTTGGCCATAATTCCAAAAGCATTTTCTACCACGTTCTTGCTCTGGCCAGCCGATAATTAAAAACCCTCCTCTCAAGGGTGAGGGTTCTTTGTGGAAACGGCCTCATCAGGTGTTCGCCTAGACTAAACGCTTCGTCAGCAATAAAAACAAAGGGGAGTCCCTCCACATTATCCGCATCTGACTCCACACTGGCACTAGTTCCAGGCCACCAGTCTGGAGACGACGGCAGAACTTCGTCTGGTTAAAGACTCCTCCATCAGACATCCGGCCGTTTAATTGGTAAAAAGAAATGTATTTATTTTGTAAAAATAAAGAAATTTTTAAGGGTCTGCTGCCATTGCAATGGCCCCCCTACCATTAAAATAGTTGACATATCTGTCCCGCACTTGCTGTGCTGATTGGGGGGCCAAGCCAAGACGGCCATGATCCAGCCCTGTCATCTCAGGGTCAACTCCGGCCTCAGGCCCAATAGGTAGCAGGTAGCTGCCGAATGCTTGCGTAGATAATTATGGAGTATGCAGCAGCTCAGAATAATCGTGTTCAGTTTGTATTCTGCCAGATGTAGAGAAGTTAAAAGGAACCGGTTGGCCATAATGCCGAAGGCATTTTCGACCACCCTTCTTGCTCTGGTCAGCCGAAAATTAAAAACCCTCCTCTCAGGGGTGAGGGATCTTTGGGGAAACGGCCTCATCAGGTGTTCGCCCAGACCAAACGCCTCGTCTGCAATAAACACAAAGGGGAGTCCCTCCACATTCTCCGCATCTGGTGGCAGCTCCAGGCCATCAGTCTGGAGACGACGGCAGAACTCCGTCTGGTTAAAGACTCCTCCATCAGACATCCGGCCGTTCTTCCCCACATCCACATAGAGGAAGTCATATTGTGCCGACACCACCGCCATCAACACAATACTATTGAACCCCTTATAATTCCAATAGTAAGACCCCGAATGGGGTGGTGGCACAATTCTCACATGTTTGCCGTCGATCGCCCCTCCGCAGTTGGGAAAGTCCCAACGGGCAGCAAACTGGGAAGCCACAGTCTGCCATTCCTGTGGCGTGGAAGGAAACTGTGGAGTCAAACGGAAAGATACAATTATAAGTAAATTAAAAATAAAAAAAATAACAAATTAAACAAACATTTTTGAACAACAGCTGTATTTTTTTTTTTAAGTAGTCATTAAAAAAAAAAAAATATATATATGAAAGATAAGGCCCAATTCTCAGATTGCTCACCCCTCTGATGGCCCATAGAACATAATAATGGGGGTGTGGGGGGGGGGGAGTAATTATAAGGCCACACATTACACCTGAACACATTTAAAAGAGGGGTGGGGGGGAGTAATTAATTATAAGGCCACACATTACACCTGAACACATTTAAAAAAGAGGGGCGAGGGGCGTAAAAGGGGGAGGGGGTGTAAAGCAGTACAATGAAACTGATAATATACATTTTATTTTTAAAAAAAGGGACTAGGCTATGGGTGTATATGGGCCCAGGATTGCATGCTGGGGAGGTTGGTGCAAGCAAATATGCATGTAGGCCACTAATGGAGAAATTCAAACAAATCTTAAAATAAAATAGCCAAAAAAAAAAAAAAAACATTTTGAAAATGCATGCATGAATAGGGGACATTCACAGAATATTCCTATCATGGTAATTAGCTAATGATGAAATGAATGCACTACATTAGCAAACATACAATACATATAATGTAATTTTAAAGGATAAAACTTACCTTCATATATTCCTCCTGCAGGACCTGAATAATGGCAGAACAGGTCTCTAGAATAATGATCCCCAGAGCCTGGGGGGAGATTAATGTGGTGAACTTGAGGTCCTGCAAGCTTCTCCCCGTCGCCAGGTAACGCAACGTGGCGACTAGCCTCTGCTCTGGAGGCTAGCCTCATGTGGCTTGCCTCATGCAGGTATCCTGCCTGCTGATAAAAGGGGACAGCGAAGCCAACAGGCGGGGAAAAAACGGGGTCCGTCATCCTGAGATAATTCCTGAAATCCTCAGGATTATTCTCACGGATCTCACGGAGCAAAGGCATGTGCGAGAATTGGTCACGCTGGCGCAGCCAATTCTTCATCCATGAACTCCTCCTCACCCTGTTCATGGACTGGACTCGGGTCAAAGTGTCAACCGCAACACCGAGCCCCTGCACAGCACAAACTCGCGAACGAGTACGTCCACACTCCATGGCTTCAAAGCGGTCAGCTGGTCAAACAAACGCACTGAAGAACAGCAAGGCCTATGAAGAACAGGAACGACCTGAGCAGAACGGCCTGAGAACAGGTACGAACTGATCCACACGCACTGAAAGACAGATACAAACCTCACAAGCACAGACTGAACCGCAGAAAACAAGCGAATTAAGCTGAAGTCTGAAAAGCGCGAATCGTCTCTAACCGAACGTCTACTAACACGAGATACACACGAGATTAGCAGACGGAGCCCAAGGGTGTCGTTTTGGATCTTGAGCTTCCTTTTACTAGTCCCGTCGTACGTGCTGTACGTCATAGCGTGAACCGCCAGACTTTTAGAGTGATCGTGTGTGGTGAAGTCCGTTCGCTTTAAAGTCCGGCGGTTTGTCCGCTGGACTAGGTCCGGCGGACAATCCCGCCGGAAAGTCCGATCGTGTGTACGAGGCAAAAGAGATTGGCAACCGATCTTAAACCACATTGGTTATTGTCACCATAGACGTAAATGGAAAGGGGGGTGGGCTGAGTCCGATAGGGCTGGGCTCAAGTAGAGGCTACTTGGGGTGACAAAAGAATAGATCGAGTCAATCAAATTTAATTAAATTTGAATTTATTGATAAAGTTAATATATCTCTCTTTAAAAAGGAAAAAGAAAATCGATGTTGGTAGATATCTTATCCCTGTTAGCAAGGACAAACTGGACAAGACAAGACAACCATAAAACGACATGTAACGCACCACAATGACCAGACAGTTTTGTAGTCAATTGGAACCAATGAAAAAATGTTAGTTAATCATTTGGTAGAGAGTCAAACTCTCATAGTCAATCACTAATTGGTTCTTCAATGGACTTGAACTAGTGAGGGGGTATGGCTATAGGCAATAGGTATTGGGTAACATGTAATTGGATCTCATCATAGCCTGTATGTTGGTACTGTTTGGAAAACGGAACATAAAACTGACTCAGAAGTGTTCATCAAAGATAAGTTGTTGTTAAGACTTCAAATTTTTATATGTCCATTTGATCACTTGATGAGTGACAAAAAGATGTAATGAATTCAATCTGATTCAGAAAGACAAAACCCAGCCGTAGTGTCGGCTACTTCTTGCAACCAAGGAGAGAAGCTTCCCAGGGTCGGTTGTTCCAACAAATCCAACTTTTGGTTTATGATAGGCCAACACCAAGTCCGCTTTTGATAAGCCTCGGCTCCAATTAGCCAGTCAATGAGCCACGGCTCCAATCAACACTACATACAGCAATACCATCCTTTAACAAGCAAGCGTTTTAAGTTTGCAGTTATGAATACATTACCACTCCAAGCCGATCAGGTGCTCCTTGCGAGCGAATTCCTCTTACCGGTAACAGGTACCATGTATTGGCCCCAGGGCCGTTCGTGTATATCGGCCAATGGAGGGGAAGGTGATAGCGGGTCAGCTGGTAAGTGTGTCGCTGCTTAGCAGTAGGTGGATGGAGACCGCTTGTGGTTATTGCTGGGGCTGTCTTGAGTTGGATCGAGCGCTGCTCGTAGCTCATCCGATACTCCGTACGGGAGTTCCGCAATAGATGGTAGACGTCTGCTGTCTGTCACGTGGTGCTGTGACGTCGACGCATTTCGCTAGGTGCGTGATAGCATAGCTTCTTCCCGAACGTTTGTTGCGTTACCGTTGGAAGTCCCTTTTTATTTGCAATTTGTTATCAGCAATTATCAGCAGATGCTGAATCAGACAGGGGAAAGTCTTGGTTGGTGCAGTTTGTCCGCTACAACAGCCTTACTTAGTTTTAGCAGGGCTGATTGATCAAGCAAATACCAACTCTAAGAGAATTTTTTATATTAGGAAAGTGGATAATAATGTTCAATAGTATTTGGATGATGGGCCTGGGACTCGACAACATATACACTAGACAAATCAGACCAATTAATGGTAGACGAACTTTATGTACACGGAAACATTTAAAGACAAGACAAAGGGGGAGAACACATCACCTCGTGTATACATCATGTCAGTGGCATAAGTATAAGGCTAATAGCCACTAGTATTAGATTGAGCCACTAGATAAAAAAAAATATATATAGTAGCCATTGACATGAATGCAACAAGCGGTTGCATCATGTTATTGTGTAGGTAGTGGCAATGTGCTGAAGAGTAAATAGTATGGGCCAGTGGGGCAGTATTTATTGACCCGTTTAAAAAAAAAAAAAAAGTTTCCCTAATATAAATATATATATATATATATATATATATATATATATATATATATATATATATGTGTGTGTGTGTGTGTGTATATATGTATGTGTGTATGTATATATGTGTGTGTATATATATATATATATATATATATATATATATATATATATATATATATAATGTGTGGTATGTATGTATGTGTGTAAACGTATTATATAGAAAAACGAGTATGTTCATAGCGGCTAGGTGTCCAGGAAGGCCTGGAGGTTTAGTTCGGTATTTAATCCGACGGGAACGAGAGATTTCAACCGATAGACCCACCACTTTTCCTTTTGTAGGAGTACTTTATCAAAGTCCCCCCGTCTTATTGGTAGCTTTGGTGCATATATGCCCTTTACCAACAATCCTTTGGGGTCACCGCCATGGCATAGGGCGAAATGTTTTGCTAGGGTTTTTTTAGGTATCTTTCCCTTCTCTCTGATTTCGCGTAGATGCTCACCTATCCTTATTTTTAGTGATCGTTTAGTCTTCCCGACGTATATTTTGGGGCAGGGGCAAGTTATTATATAAATTACCCGTGTAGTCGAGCAGTTAATAAGATCACAGATCCTAAAAGTCTCTTTGCCTTGGGCATCCATGAAGGTTGATGTCCTATGCACAAATGGGCAAATCTGACATCTTGAACATGGGTACATCCCATTGGATCGTGGGTACTTAGAGAGCCATGTCTGATCTGGCTCTTTGGTGAATTTGGATTGTATCAGCATGTCTCTCAAGCTTTTTGCTCGTCTAGCAACAAGCTTGGGGGTTCTACCGACTATTTCACCAATCACTGGTGAACTTGTCAAGATTTCCCAGTGCTTCTCGAGTATCGAGCGGACCCTTTTCCACTGGGAGCCAAAGGTGGTAATAATCCTGACAGGTTCATCAGTTTTCAGGGTAGGTGCATCGGAGACAGTTCCCTGGTCAGTCATATTTCGTAGCAAGCTGTCAAGGTCCCTCAGGGCGGCCTTTTTCTTGGCTTGTCTTATCTGATCGTGGGAGTAACCACGTTCACGAAATCGTGTGTAAAGTTCGGAACTCTCGCGTCTGTAGTCCTTAGGGTCTGTGAAATTTAGTTTTATGCGCAGAAACTGCCCCACCGGAATTCCACTTTTTAACCAATGTGGGTGGTGACTGGTGGCGTGCAGTAGAGTATCTGCTGCAGTATTTTTTCCTGAGAAGTCCTGAGGATACCGTTTTCAATAGAGACCCTAAGGTCAAGGAATGGTAATGACTTTTGGTCAAAGTTATATGTCAATCGTATGTTTCTCTGGTTGATGTTCAGATCCTCCATGAATCGATTGAAGGTCATCCAGGGAACCCCGCCAGATCATCAGGACGTCGTCGATGTACCGCAGCCAGGTCTGTACGTGGCTGTGGTACATCGACGAGGGATAAACATCCTCCTCCTCCCAGAGATCCAAGTGGAGGCAGGCATACGACGGTGCCCACGCCGCCCCCATCGAGGTGCCACATATCTGGTGGTAGTAAACCGTTAAAAATTGAAAAAAGTTGTTGGTAAGGGCTAATTCCAGCAAATCAACCAGGAACTCATTCTGATGGCAGGCATGAGGGTAAGAAGTCTCCAAAAATCTGGCTACCACATGTATACCAACTCCATGAGGAATGGAGGTATACAGGGATTCTACGTCTATACCAACCAACCAGATTTCATCTGGATTGGTGTATGGTTCCAGGGTGGAGATTATTGATAGAACATGTCTTGTGTCTTGTACGAATGATTTGAGGTTCTTTACCATATCCTGCAGCAGGGAGTCTAGGTACCGACCCACCCTTTCAAGAGGCCCTTGACAGGCCGAAACAATAGGACGGCCTGGTGGGTTTTGTATGTCCTTATGAATTTTTGGTATTATGTAGAAGGTCGGTACACAAAACTCACGAACTGCTAGGTATTGGAACTCCTTCATCGTCAATAAGCCCTCATCCCTCGCATACGGTAGTTTCTGGTTGAGATCCTGTACTAGGGTGGGGAATGGGTTATCTTCAAGTATGAGGTAAGTGGTTTTATCCCCCAGTAGGCGTTTGGCCTCTCTCTCATACTGTGGTTGTTTTAATAGTACCACATTTCCTCCTTATCACTTTTTTTGATGACGACAATGTTCTTCATCTTTTTTAGGTCATTGAGTGCGGATCTTTCACCCATTGAAAGATTGTCAATGGGCCGCTGGGTCCAGTCAACCCTTTCGAGATCATTTTGAACCAAGTCCAGAAAAAGATGAAGCCATTTGTTTTTGGACAGTGGCGGCATCTTCTGAGACCTAATTTTAATCTTAGTACGTCTTCTTGTCTGTGAGGGGGGGTCACTATATTCGTCATTGTCGTCCAGTAATGAAGTCAGGATGTCTAGGGCTTTTTGATCGTCATTGTTCATAACTGTGGTTAAAACTGTTGTATCATCCCGTCTACTGTACAAGGAGCAAAAAAAA
Organism: Lithobates sylvaticus; assembly: GCA_028564925.1. Taxonomy (NCBI): domain Eukaryota; kingdom Metazoa; phylum Chordata; class Amphibia; order Anura; family Ranidae; genus Lithobates; species Lithobates sylvaticus. The sequence goes on along the minus strand of CM053026.1, from coordinate 14,750,712 downwards.
TATACTTTTTCTCTTAATGCAACATCCTTGTATACAGTAAACTCATCCATGTTTGCTATGGGTGAAAAAGACATACCTTTCTGCAGTAAATTAATGTGATCAGGCGTGAGTTCAAGATCGGTTAGGTTGACTATTTTAAGGTCATCTGTTTTTATAGGGGTCTCCCGAGAAGACATTATAGTTTTAATTCCTCTTTTGACTCCGTGCATAGGTGCGTTCCTGATTTTGTTTGTTTCATGGTACCTTTTACTGTTTTTGGGGGTGGTAGTTGACCACTGGTAATCTCCGCCCCCTCCTGATCTAAAAAATCATAGATTTATGAGAATCATCATCTGACCCGTTGGATTTAGAACGGCGCTTATGTGATTTTTGGCGATAGCCTCGTCCACGTGACTGGCTTCGCCCCCGTCATATATAAAGGGGACATAAACAGCATATTTTTATCATGGTAATTATGTAATGATAAAATTAATACAATACATTAGCAAACATTCAATACATATAATGAAATGTTAAAGGAGAAAACTTAGCTTCATATAGTCCTCCTGCAGGACCTGAATAATGGCAGAACAGGTCTCTGGGATAATGAGCCCCAGAGCCTGGGGGGAGATGCCTGTCGTGAAACTTGAGGTCCTGCAAGCTTCTCCCTGTCGCTAAGTATCGCAATGTGGCGATTAGCCCCTGCTCCGGAGTGATCCTGCTCCGGAGTGATGGCTTGCCACATGCAGGTATCCTGCCTGCTGATGTAAGGGGCCAGCAGACGGTGAAAAACGTGGTCCGTCATCCAGAGATAATTCCTGAACTCATCATGAATATTTGCACGAATTTCAAAGGCATGTGCAACAATTGGTCACGCTGGCACAGCCAATTCTTCGTCCATGAACTCCTCCTCGCCCTGTTCATGGACTGGGCTCGGGTCAAAGTATGAACCCCAACACCAAGCCCCCCACACAGCACGAACTCAAACAAGTACGTGCACGCTCCATGGCTTCAAAACGGCCGGCTGGTCAAACAAACTTAACCAAACGCACTGAAGAGCGACCTGAAGAACAGGAATGAGCGGACCAGAACCGCCTGCGAACAGTTAAGAACTGATCCACACGCACTGAAAACCAGATACAAACCTCACAAGCACAGACTGAACCGATCGAAATAAGCTGAAAAGCGCGAATCGTCTGTAACCAAACTTCTACTAACACGAGATAAACACAAGATTAGCAGAAGGAGCCCAAAGGGTGCCGTTCTGGGTTTTGTAGTGTACTTTTTCTAGTCCTGTCGTACATGCTGTACGTCACTGTGTTTAGAAACCGCCGGACTTTTGGAGTGATCGTGTGTGGCCAAGTCCGTTCATTGAAAGTCCGGTGGACCTCAGCTGCAAAGACTGTCGGAAAGCCCGATCGTGTGTACGCGGCATAAGGCTTCAAGGATAAAGTTGGCTTGCCGAGGTTTAGTAAGGGGATCATTGGCCAAGAAATGTTCAACGGCCTGTACTCCTACATCATGATGAATTGTTGTATACAAGGACGACACATCAAGGGAGAGCCACCAGTAGTTCTGTTCCCATGTGTAAGGCTTAAGCGTATCAAGTAAGTGAGGTCCATCGCGTATGTATGAAAGTGATTTTGTGCCAGAGGTTGGAGGAATTGGTCGATATAAATAGAGAAACCACTGGTAACGCTGTCCATGGCTGCTACTATTGGACGGCCCGGGGGGTTGGTAAGGTCTTTATGAATTTTTGGTAAGTGGTATAAGTATGGGACTTAATAGAAAATTTTCTTAAGAGGCTTCTGATTTGGAAATGATTGCCAAGTGTAGTGGCTTTGAGGGCAAACTGGGGTGTAGGGCACTAGGGAGAGTTGAATAGGTATTTAGTGTCAGAGAGTAGTCTATTTGATTCAAGGGTATAATCAACCCTCTCCTGAATCACTACCCCCTTTATCCGCAGGTTTTATGACAATGGACTCGTTTTGGGTCAGCTGTTAGGGTAGATTTAAGGTAAGTATGCTGAGGATCAGCTTTGCACATTTTGATGAGGTCGGAGTATACGACCTGGTAGAAGATCTGTAAATAGGGACCTTTATTGTGTGTGTGATTAAAGATTGATTTAGGACGTAGTGTAGTATGTCTGGCTGGGGGTGAGGTGGGGCAATGTTGGGTAAGCCATTCTAGGTCTGCGTTTAATTCCTTAAGGTGAGCAAGTACAAGTCGATCTGTGTCATCAAGTGAGACATTTTCTGTAACAGATGATGACTAGAGGGTACATTACAAATCATGGAGGGATTGTAATTTTGGGTCTTGGAAAAAAAGGATTTTGAGATTAAGACTTTGACGAAGAGGGGCAGTGTGAGTCGAATAGGCAGGGGAGTTATGTTGAGAGGGTCCAGAGGAGGTATATGGAGTTTTCTGTAGGGGCAATGTGAGATCACATGGGGCTGGTCAGGTGGAGGCATATTCGGGAGTGGGGAGAAGCTGTGTGTTGAGGTGAAGTTTTTAATTGCTAAATCAAATCATCACTAGTGACAGATTGTGTTTGGGGGGTGTTTGGGTCTGTGGGGATAATAGCCAATTGCGGGGGTGAGGAAGGGTCCATCAGGGGTAAATCAGGATGAGCCACACCCTGGCTGTCAAACATGCACCAACACACTTTGCTTATCACAGCTACTGCCCCTGCGGTGACATCATCTGGCCATTGTTGCATGGAGTTGTTGCACTGCTAAATGCTGGGCCCGAGTTTGACTACTTCGCTGTAGGACTACAGTCTGGTTCTTTATGGCTGTAGTCCGCATTCGGAGTAGTCAAGCCTCATTCTGGCCTCTATGCTGCAATTCTTGGTGTAATTACTGTCGGTTCTGAGCTTTGTTGGCCCAAGTTTTGCATTAGGAGCTCCAGTGTCCTTTCTACATAATTAATTTGTGTAGAAGGCCTTCCTTGCTCCCATAATCTATCCGCCTGGGCAGACAACCCTTTTCCAACTTCAATAAGTCAATTGTGTCCAGGTAGCAGGGGTGCTGATCCTGCTGCATCCAATGGGGGCTTGAAATAGTGTTTACATGGCTGTACACGCAAACAATAGTAGAAGTGCGTGCTTTTTGCCCAAGTACTAGACCGTGGTCATGTTGTCAAGGCTGGGTCACTTAGCACAGGAGGCTTCCACATGAATTTTAAAGGGAGAATTCCAAAGATGGCTGAAACATGTACACACCATCCCATTTCGGGACTCAATCACAGACCAAGAAAATGCAAATGCAGCTTACACACAGGGCACATCGGTCAGTTGTCCCTGGCGAAAGGGCGGAGAGGAGGTTGGTGCCATTGTCGCAAACCACCATTCCTGGCTTAAGCTGGTGTGGCGTCAACTACCTCTCATCCTGCCCCTGCAGAGCTGACAGAATCTCTAACCCAGTGTGGCTCCTGTACCCAAACACACCAGCGCAAGCACCGCATGGCATCTTTTTTTAGCCCCTTGAACGCCTATGGAGCACCGCTGGTTCCGAGGACAAAGCACAGGAAGAGGCGGGGGTTGGGTTGAGAGGTGTGTCAGAATCACCAGTAGTATCATTTTGGAGGTGTGGTGGCTGAACAACCTCCAACACTACTGCACCTTATCCTGCATCCTTCCCAGCTGTCAGAAAAGTCACCCAATGCGCCGTGAAAGATAGGCAACGTCCCTGTCCATGCCTGCTGGACCCTGAATCAGCAGTAATATGCCCCTTACCGCTGACTGCCCTTTCCAGCGAGGCCAAGACATTGCCTTCCACATGCCGGTAGAGAGCCGGAATCGCCTTCCGTGAGAAAAAGTGGAGTTTGGGAACCTGCCGAAGGGGGCAGAGTCTACTAACTGAAAAGGCAGCAGTTGAAGTGCTAGCAATTTAGCCAAGCTAGCATTCAACCTCTGGGAGTTAAGTTATTTTGACGGTGCAGCAGCTGGGGCAGGGAAATTTTGCTTGGTACAATCGGACGTCGGTGTACTGATAGCAGATTGCCCGCAAGTACTTGGCTGTGACACACCTAATTCTACACCTTCATTCCTCTCAGTGCAGCTTTCAGAGAGGACTGAAGGTATAGTGGGGTTTGAGATCACAGCTGATGAGGAGCAAGGAGAGGTCCGCTTTGTTCTTTGGTGTGGGTCTTTTAGGTACGCTTGCCAATGAACTGCATGGCAGGTCGACATATGTCTGGTCAAGCATGTGGTGCCCAAGCGGCTGATGTTTTGGCCATGCGACATACGCTTATGACATATGTTGCAAATAGCAGCAGTGCAATCTGATGCACTCGTCTCAAAAACTAAAATAACTTTTGGAATAACATGCGGAGCTCTGCGGTGTGATGCAGTCATGTGCTGCCCTTAAGCTGGCCCCTGGAGGGCATCCTGCCTCATTGGAGATGTGCCTCCTCCTCTCTCCTATCAGGCACCCATGTGGAGTCAGTGACCTCATCATCCCCTCCCTCCTCATCACTGGAGCTGGGGCAACATGACTGCCAGATCGCTGTCCTTCATGGGCATCCCCTCTCTCTGGGCTCACGTTACTGCCTTCCTCTAGCTGGTTGTCATCATCGGAGCCTTCAAAATGCTGGGCATCCTCATGGAGCAATGTACCCAACACTGTGCTCAAACAGTTCGGGGGACTCCTCAGGAGGACATGGTGGGGCTAGGGAAGGAGTGACTGATGCCATTGAGCCGTGGGAAGAGGCCGCGTTGGCAGCTGCTTTGCCAGTACCCTGAGCCTGGGTGAGAGAGGAATAGGACGGCTTGGTCATCCACTCTACCAAGTCTTCGACATGTTGTGGCTCAACACGTCCATCTGCCGAAAAAAAGGACAAGCGTGTCCCATGGCCACGTGCTGATGAGGATGCACCGTGTCCACGACCAGCACTGTTGCCTCTAGACACAGAGCCTGCTTGCCCTCTTTTATTGGCTCGTAACTGTCTGCCTCTCCTTGTTGGCATTCCAGACATACTAATGGCCTGCAGGGAGATGTAGCTGCACAAAGCTGGGACGTATATACTGATATACTGCAGCTAGCAGAATCAACTGCCTGCCTGTAGTATTAGTATGAGAACAACAGCAATTGGGGTAGCTTTATGTGCACACTGTGCAGAGTACACAGTACACCAACTGTAATGACACAATACACTGACTAATTGCTACAGCTGCCTGCGGATAGGATCAGCAGCACACCAGCAATTGGGGTAGCTTTAGGCGTACACTGTGCAGATGACACAATACACTGTAATTAATGCAGCTGTCTGCCTGTGGTATAGGATCAGAAGAACACCAGCAATTGGGGTAGCTTTATGTGCACACTGTGCAGATGACACAATTCACCGACTGTAATTGCTACAGCTTCCTGCGGATAGGATCAGCAGAACACCAGCAATTGGGGTAGCTTTAGGCGTACACTGTGCAGATGACACAATACACCTGTAATTACTGCAGCTGTCTGCCTGTGGTAGAGGATCAGAAGAACACCAGCAATTGGGGTAGCTTTATGTGCACACTGTGCAGATGACACAATTCACCGACTGTAATTGCTACAGCTTCCTGCAGATAGGATCAGCAGAACACCAGCAATTGGGGTAGCTTTAGGCGTACACTGTGCAGATGACACAATACACCTGTAATTACTGCAGTTGCCTGCCTGTGGTATAGGATCAGCAGCACACCAGCAATTGGGGTAGCTTTTAGGCGTACACTGTGCAGATGGCACAATACGCCGACTGTAATTGCTACAGCTGCCTGTGGATAGGATCAGCAGAACACCAGCAATTAGGGTAGCTTTTAGGTGTACACTGTGCAGATGGCACAATACACCGACTGTAATTGCTACAGCTTCAAATGAAATGAAATCACACTCCCTCTCTGTCTATTTCTTCACTGCTGCAACACATTACACAAGGCCGCTGCGCAGGCGGCCTTATATAGTGTGGGACATGTACTAAACCCCCTCAGCCATAATTGGGCAAAGCCACCCTGGCTTTGACCAATTACGGCTCTCCGTTTTTTCCGCGATGTGATTGGCCAAAGTATGCGGGTCATAGTGCATCCTTGGCCAATCATCAGCCAGCAATGCACTGTGATGCCGCAGTGAATTATGGGGGGCGTGACGCGCCACTCAAATTTGGCGCGAACGGCCCATAATGTTCAGAATGAGTCGTACATGAGTTTGACTCGAACGCAAAGTTTATCCCTACTCAGGAACAAACTAGTTTAGATTTACAAAATGTTTTAATTGAAACTGGTACACCTAGGTTTAAGCTACAATTTTGCAAGAGACACACTTGCCTCCCAGTTTTTATGCAATTTAGATAGATACATTTGATTCATCTCCCATCTGAGTCCGTGAGAAACAGGACCTGCTCCGTCATGGTAATCTAAAATTTAGATTTTTGGAATTGAAACAAGTTTGTGATGACATTCATCTTTTTTCATTGCTTTATAGAGCAGATGCACTCTGCAATGTCGTAGGATTAAAGTTAAATATCTATATACATGCAAGGTTGACACCTGTCCAGGATTTGGACAGTTTGGGTTTTGAATTTTAATTTGGGTTAATGCCGGTCTTGCAATTTTTGTGAACAGGTTTGCCTTTTAAAGATAGATAGATCTATATATATATATATATTCTATTATAATATAATATACCCCACGCCCAAAAAAATTTTTTGTCAGGGGCCCCCAGGCACTATATACTCTGAACAGAAGTATATATACTTAACGGCCTGCCCTATAACTCTGCAGAAAATTGGGCTTTAGGTGTTGGTGGTACCAGAACACTGTAAGCCTCACCGTTAGTTACTTTTGGTGAGCGCAGGAACAGGCTCTGCTGTGAAATACAAACCCTCCAGCAGCACTGAATGTGCGTTCAAGAACGCTAGATGCAGGACAGGCCAGTAGCTCAATTGCATATTGAGCAAGTTCTGGCCAGTGGTCCATCCTCAAGACCCAGTAACTCAGTGGATGGTCTGTTGGAAAGGTCTCCATGTCTGCTCTTGCCCCTAGATATTTCTGCACCATGTAGACGCTGGCGATGGTTGCTTGAACCGATCACACCTTGGCGTTAAGGACTGAAAAATTGTCTGAAGGCATCGGTCAGCCGGGCATCTTCTCCACCGCTCTTCCTCTGACTGAACGAAGCCTCAGCAACATGTCCAGCACCAGGAAATTGTAACTTCCCAGGGTCTGAAAATGCATTGCACAAACCTTTCTTCACGGCCTCCTGAAGATGTTTCATCCTCTTCGCCTTCTGCGAAGGCAGGATGAGTTCTGCAACCTTACCCTTTGTAACGTGGATCAAGAAGAGTTGCCAGCCAGTAATGATCCCTCTCCTTGATACCATGAATTCTAGGTTCCTTTCACAGGCTTTGCCGAATTAGGGAGGCCATGCAGCGTAAGTTTGCAGACGCATTTGATTGTCAGTCCTCTTGGTCACTGAGGATGACATTGTCAGGAACTACCTCCTCCCATTCACGTACAACTCCTTGGGTTTCTGGGGACTGAAAACCATTCCTTGATGACTGCTGCTGAGTTTTATCCTCTACATCCATGCTGACACAATCCTCCTCCTCCTGTTTCTTCCTGTGTGTTTGGCGGGCCCACAGGAATGCTATCTGGATAAAGGGGACCTTGAGAGGTAAGAAAGTCCTGCTGTTCTGCCCCAAGTTACATGTCCATTATTCCACGAAGTGCTCCAATTCTGTGCTCCAACAGAAAGACAAGAGGGACAGTATCACTGATGCATGCATTGTCGCTGCTCACCATCCTCATGTCCTCCTCAAATGGTGATAAGACATGGATCCTTGATCAGTAGCCACTGGCCTGGCGGAAAAAAAAAATAAGCTCCCCTGACCCTGTCCTGGACTCACACAGGTACTCATTGATGGCCCTCTGCTGCGAGTGCTGCCGCTGCAGCATTGTCAACGTTGAGTTCCACCTGGTGGGCATGTCACAAATAAGGCGGTTAGTGGGCAGGTTGCATTCTTTTTGAATGTCAGCCAGCCGAGCACTGACTTTTCTGGGCTGCCTCAGGAGATCCTGTAAGCCTGGATACCTGCTTAAGAACCGATGCACCACCAAATTTAGGACATGTGCCAAACATGGGACATGGGTCAAGTGTCCTTCTCGGAAGGCGGAGATAAGGTTTGTGCCATTGTCACATACAACCATTCTTGGCTGAAGCTGGTGTGTAAATCAAGCTATCTCTCTGTCCACACCAACAACACTACACAGGACCGCCGTGTAAGCATCCTTATATAGTGTGGGGAGTGGACTTATTGTAATTCCATAAATTTGCAGACAATCACAAATGGCTTTGCTTCTTTTTGACAGGGAGCTGTGATTGGGCTCCAGGCATTACATGGGTACAGGGTAAAGCACACCTGTGACTCCAGACAGTCCTTCTGAACGGGTTTTCCAGGGTCTAACTTTTAAGCAAAAAGCTCATGTGCTTATTCGGCTAAAGAACAAAAAAACTTTACAAACAACAAAAACATAGTAGATGTAATTTCATAATATATAGGTTAGCTCTTTTTCAAACAGGGGCACACACACAAACACCTGACATCTGTCCTACTCCCAAAAAATGTAATTGTAGTCAGATTTGCTGACGTGGTGAATTTTAGATTGGAATTGTTAGTGTTCCTTGCTGTCATATGCCCATCTCGAGAGATTTGATCGTGCCATTCCATACCATGAACACATTATATAGCGGTACCAAATTATGATATTCTCAGTTAGTGATGTGAGATTTTCATTGGCCAGTAATGAGTGTTCCCACTCCCGCAGGTATAGATTGGCCTAGAATGGGGCACAACACGTCCCCATCGCTACGCCTTGCACCTGTAGGTAGTTGGAACCCTCAAAGGCAAAAACATGATGCAAAATAAAATCCAGAGCTGCCAATATGAATTCACGTAACTCTGAACTATGTTGGTGAGATTGCACAAGAATGTGTTGAATTGCCACCATGCCCTGCTTCCACATCCACTGCTACCAGCAGAGGGCATCTGGTGGTATGTGTAGGTCCTCCAAGTTTTCTAAAAGGTGAACAGTTTACATAATATACGAGGGAAGATTTATCACAAGGGGCCGCATGTGCGTGGGAGCCCTCGGTTCCAACAAAAAGCTCTGAAGTGCCTGCTCAATACGCTGGACCTTCAGAGCGCATGCACCTCTGATGTCAGCGGCCGCATGCAGGGTGAATATCTCCTAAACGGTGCACCTTTATGAGATATTCCTTTTTGTAGGTAAAAATAACAAAGCGGGTATACAAAACTGCTTTAACTTTTCAGCTGTTTTTTCAACTGGTATAAATCCAATAAAATGCTCTTCAATATCTCCTGATTTGTCATTGACATGTCGTAAGACCACAGTCATTTATTCAATGTGGCTCGCATCCCTGGTGCAATCAAGAATCATGGGATAATATTTTGCTTGGAGAATCTTTTTCAATAACTTTTTGCTTAACCAGTTTGGCCATCAATGTAAATTTTAGTTCATTTTGGATGTTTTTTCCCCCAAGTAATGGCTGTGAATGTCTCTCATCAGTTTGTTAAGTGTTCACAAAGAACAGGATCAAGCCTTACACAAAGCTTTATCCGATGTATAAAATTACCACTATTCTCTTACTCTAAATTAGCTCTGCGACCTCCAACTGGTATGTTATGACACGATAAGAATTGAACTGTGTACTGTGGCTATGAGCCTTTCCAAAATGTCATGCCTTTCTTCCTGCTTTTCTGGGAGTACAGTGGAACCTCGGTTTGCGAGTAACGCAGTTAACGAGCATTTAGCAAAACGAGCGCTGTATTTCTAAAAATCCTAACTCCGTTGTCTCGCAAAACAAGCAGGATTCAGGCCAAAAGCGGTGTGCAGTACTGCTTTTGGCCTGAGGGGGGAGGGTCGGAGCCGAACAGCGCCGATCGTCGCCGTTTGGAAAGGCCCGAGCACTCTTCGGCTGACCTCGGCAAACCTCGGAAAGGCTTGTGAACAGAGTTTCCAAGGTCCGCCAAAGTGAGCTCGGCCTTTTTGGCCGTTTCCAAAGCTTTCCAAAGCTCTCCGGTGCCCCCGCCTCTGGCCGCATGCGGTATTGCATCCTATTGAAATCAATACGGAACAAATTATTTTCGTTTCCATTGACTTCAATGGGAACACTCGTTTTGATATGCGAGTACTTTGGATTTCGAGCATTCTCCTGGAACAGATTATGCGCGTAATCCCGCTGTATTTGCTGTTGCATTGACGCATCATTCATTTTTCCACATCTGAACCTTTTCTCAGCTTCTCCGCTTCCATCCATGTGATGATGGCGGTGGTCAGAACTGTTTTCATGAAGACCAAGTTGATTGCTCAGGTTCTTCCAGTCACTGCAGCCATCGGACACTAAAGCTCTCCGTAATGGTGAGAATAAACGACAGGCAAAACGAATTAAAATGGGGAGAACACCACTCTCTCCCATATGGTGGTGGGACTTTAAAGGACGTGTGACCGTCACTGCGGTAAGCTCACAAAAATATGATAAAAGTACAATTTTTTCCAAACACATAAAATAAAAATTGACATACATCATGCTACATGTGGCATAAGCCAACCACAATTCTTAATGCTTATAAAACTTGAAAGGATCCTGGTGCATGGAGTATTTTGAATGAAAATATATATGAGGTACCGGCGCCAATTATTGTGTTTTAGTAATTGTATTTATATTTTTATTTTTATGGTGTGCAGCAGTTTTGTGAATAATATTCACCCACCAGTGATTATTTAAAACATGTAATAAGAAAAGAAAACCGCGCCACCCTTTATTATTAGTGCTGTTGCCCAATTTTTACCCCCCCTTTGTTGCTTTAAAAGTGCTGTATGTACAAAGATATTCCTTATCCTCCCTGACTAAATAAAGTGATTTATAATTATTGATGGTGTGTTTTACCATCCCTTCATATGGTTTTAGAGTGCTATGTAAAAAAGTGCTCTGTGCTAATTTCTAATTACAATTTCCAACCGCAACAATCATGCGCTTCATAGAAAATATTTCATCATAGTGTTTTTTGCAATATTTCAAGGTCCATACATCTATATCAATGGTACCATCAATAGTGTAAAGCATTAAATATTTCAACATTCAATCACGGTATACAAAAATACAAATAAAATATAAGTGAAAAATAAAAATAAATCTGTGACACCACCGTGTATTTTCAGTGCTTCTATATTCTAAACATTCATTGTGCAAGTCCTTCTAGTGCATCCACCACCTTTTATGCAATGGGTCACTCACCACATCATGGTGAGTATGGGGCGTGTGGTTTATTTCTGGACAACCAATCCTATCTGTAGGTTCCTGCACGTTCCTATTTCCTGGTATGCGGGGTCACATATGCTCCACTCTCCAAAAAAAGATAGACATATGCCTCCAATGGTGAAGTATGTTTTTAAAAACTTTTATTTAAAAAAGAAAGCATTTATTGAACTCACATGATCAGGTGCCTTACGCTGGCACTGAGCGTTTCCAGCCGTGTGTGTGTGAGACCCTGTCGCTGGTGTCTCTGTGCTGGTTTCTCGTTTGTGTGCGTTCCAAGCCTCTTCCTCGCCTGAACCGCCTCTGCTGGAAGTGACGTATGTTCGAATTACCCAGCAGCCTCTACGCGTTTCGCAACTTAATTTTGCGTCATCAGGAAGCTTCTTCCCGTTTTGGATTAGGAGCTTGTTACAATCCTCACCTCCTGTTGTCGGGATGCACCCGATCTAAGATGGTAAAAAGTACACGGGGAGATCTGCTTTGGTGACCGTCTCTCACGTGTCGTCCCAGAGGGAGATCGGGATTGGCGCAAGCCATACTGCTCACGTGCCTGGCAGCCCATGTCCAGAATTCAAGCTTTGTTTTACCCACATAGAAATATTGGCATTGGTATGTTAACAAATTAACGACCCCTGCGGTTTTACAATTTGCATAATGTTTGGGTTTGGAATTAGATTATGTATTCATGTTCCTTCAGAATGAGCACCCCTCACAAGTGAAGGTGTCCAGTCTTTAACATGGGTCAGATCTAAACATGCCTACATATTCACTTCTGACTAGTTGATCTTTCAGAGAGTGAGTTCTTCTATATGTAATGCCCTGAGTGTTGGATATGTGTAAATTCAAAATCGGGTCGATTTGTAAAATGGCAGTGTTTTTTTCTATAGTTTTTTTTTTGAAAGCTTTATGTTTGTTAAAGGTGGTGATTAGTCGAGTGGTTTGTATGCACGTTTTTTGGTGGGGGGAAAAAAAGCAAATCCTGCCGTAACTGACCAAAAGCTCGACAAAAAGCCTTTTTGAGACATGTCGGGGAGTAACCTCGTTCAAGGAGTCTGTCTGAGTGAATTTGCCTTGCGGCAAAACTTCATCAGTAGAGTAGTTCCTCCTTAAGCTTAAGTAATGACTATAAGGAATTTGGTACGATCAGTGACTGCGTTTGTGAGCTGGATGCATGCAGGGCGGTGTTTCCAGCAGTCGGCTTACAATATAAGCTGCTAGAAAGAGACCCATCCTGCAATTTAGAAATAGTTACCGTACATACTCGAGTATAAGCCGAGTTTTTCAGCACATTTTTTTTGGTGCCGAAAGTGCCCCCCTCAGGTTATACTCGAGTCAAGCACTTTTCTGCAGCAGAAAATGACATTTTCCGACCCTGGGACCTTTGGGGTTCCTAGCTCCAAGTGGCCCCGAGATACAGGGCCCCAAATTTGGTTCGGATAATGTCCTTCTCTGCTGCAGAAAAGTGCTTGACATTTTCCGACCCGACTTTGGGACCTCATATCTCAGGGCCACTTGGTGCTAGGAACCCCAAATTTGGTGTGCAAACCCAGTGGATCTAGCAATGCAACATATCCAAATTGGGGTTCCTAGCACCAAGTGGCCCCGAGATACAGGGCCCCAAATTCGGTCAACTGTGTCCATCTACAGCAATGTCATTTCGGGACCCTTTGGGTCCAGAGACCCCAAATTGGCTGCAGCTAGGGGGCATCTAGGAACCCTTAACTACCGAGTTTGAAGTTTGGGGGACCTATGGCTGCAAATGGGCACAGTGAGGCTGCAAATGGGCACTGTTGATCCTTTTTTTCACTTACAGTAGCTGCGCATTTCTCACCCTAGGCTTATACTCGAGTCAATACGTTTTCCCATTTTTTTGTGGTAAACTTAAGTGCCTCGGCTTGTATTCGGGTCTGCCTATACTCGAGTATATATGGTATATCTAGAAAGGTGATTGATCCATCACTGAAATTCGTGGTAAAATGTAAGTTGGAAACATTGTCATTCATGATACGAACAAAAGTGTGCAGAGCCTCAGGTGTACCATCCCATATCATCAAAATATATCATCGATATATCTAAACCATGACACTACATGAGTAGTGAGAGGTGTCAAGTCGGTGCAAATTAGAAGCAAACGTTTCCACTCCCCCCGGGTACTGGTTGGCGTACGATGGGGCACAACATGTCCCCATTGCTACCCCTTGTACCTGGAGGTAGTGGGAACCATCAAAAGAAAAGACATTTATGTGTTAAAATATATTCAAGCGCTTCTATTATAAATGTATTAAGTTTACGATCGTCCTTATGGAATGATATGTTTCACAGCAGAAAGACCAAGATCATGGGGGATGGAGCTACACAAAGCGTCTACATCAATGGCCACTAAAAGAGTCGGGTGGAAGATGTAGCCCCCTCCAAATTCTGTAAAGGGTTAATTGTGTCTTTAATGTAAGATGGGAGATTGGTGACAAATGATCTTAGATGGTCATCGATAAATTTGCTTAGATTTCCAGTAATCGATCCATTTCCTGAATTTATCTGGCGGCCTGGAGTTTTTTTTTTTTTTTAGATCTTTATGTACCTTTTTGGGAGGGAGTAAAAGTTGAGAATACGAGGATGTCATTTTCTCGTGTATTTGTATTTCACTTTTGCTCAGCGCCATCCTAACAATCTTTTTAACAAATATTTCATTCCATGCATGTAGTATCGGTATGTGCATTAAATGATATGAAAATGGACTTTTGCGCTACTAATTAAAAATAATAATTGTATGTGGAAATGCTGCCAAGTCAAATAATGATCACAAATCAAATAAAAGCATAAATAAATGTGTACTATAATGTACGTGACTCAGCGCATAACCCAAGTGATCTGCCTAATAAATAAAGTGCTGGTGTATCAATAAATAGGATCTTCAGTGTATCCAATACAGTGCATACAGATGCAGAGGGTAGAGTAGAGAGCGATTTACGTGGTACTGTTTGACCCTTAAAAAATTGGAGGCTATTAAAGTACCAGAGCTTGGGAACATAGACCTCTTCAGCTCCTGCTCCAGATCTTTTGGATTCCTCGATCTTCTTCAGTTCCCTTTTGTGGACACTTCTGAGGCCACCAATTTTGGTCCTTACCATAGAGTATGTTGCTCTGGGGTACACCGTTTTAGCCAATTCCACTAGTTGTTCCATTGCTGCCATCCTCTTGTTTTTGTCGCAGTCGTCTTTATTTTTTCACTTGCCACAGACAAGTGAGCTCCCTATATTTATCTATGAATTGGGCAATGAATTTGTGTGAATTTAATTTTGACTTCATCATTTTGATCTCTGCAAAACAGTAAAAAAGAAACCATAATGGGTGGCGAGAAGCTGCTCACAATATGGGCCTTTATTTAAGCCAGGGGTGCTCAACCTTTTAAAGAGCGAGGACCATCGAAGCGACTTGGTAACTGGTCGTGGGTCAAAATAATTGTAATGGGCAGATGACAGGTTTGTATCTACCCCGCATATGCAGAATGGATATGGACACAGCCCATGCTACTCTATGGACCCTCCAATTCAATCTGTCAGAAGGGGACGGTTCCCCTTCTTTTTTACTCTTTCCGTATTTGGAGAAGAAATCTCTTCCTCTAGACGTAAAGAATGCCCCCTTGTCCTCCTGTCTTGACCATAAAGTGAATAACTCCCACACCAAGTTCACTATATGGACCCCTTATATATTTATACATGTTGATCATATCCCCCCTTATTCTCCTCTTCTCAAAAGTGAATAAATTCAGTTCCTCTAATCTTTCCTCGTAGCTGAGCTCTTCCATGCCTCTTATCAGTTTGGTTGCCCTTCTCTGCACTTTCTCCAGTTCCCCGATATCCTTTTTGAGAACTGGAGTCCAAAACTGAACTGCATATTCCAGATGAGGTCTTACTAATGATTTGTACAGGAGGGGGGGGGGGGGGGGGGGATTGTATCTCTCTCTCTGGAGACCATACCTCTCCTAATACAAAGAAATTTGCTTGCTTTGGAAACTGTAGCTTTGCATTGCATGTTATTATTGAGCTTATGATCTACCAAAACCCCCAGATCCTTCTCCACTATGGATCCCCCCAGTTGTACTCCCCCTAGTATGTATGATGCATATTCTTAGCCCCCAAGTGCATAACTTTACATTTATCAACATTAAACCTCATCTGCCACATAGTCGCCCAATTAGACAGAGCATTGAGGTCGGCTTGTAAATTGGAGACCTCCTGTAAGCATGTTATTCCACTGCATAGCTTGGTGTCATCTGCAAAGATGGAAATGTTACTTTTGATCCCAGACCCGATATCATTTATAAAGATATTAAAAAGTAAGGGTCCCAACACTGAACCTTGGGGTACACCACTGATAACCTTAGACCATTCAGAGTAAGAATTATTAACCACGACTCTCTGAATTCTGTAATTTAGCCAGTTTTCTATCCATTTACAAACCCATATTTCCAAACCTGTAGACCTTACCTTACACATGAGCCGTGTGTGGGAAACTATCGAACGCTTTTGCAAAATCCAAGTATACCACGTCCACGTCCACCCCTCTGTCCAAGGTTTTACTTACGTCTTCATAAAAAGAAATCGGGTTTGTCTGACAACTTCTTCTGTCTTTTATGAACCCATGCTGTCTATTGCTTAAAATGTTTTTTTCCTGCAAGAACTCGTCTATGTGGTCTTTTATTAATCTCTCCATATCTTCCAGACTGTAGAAGTTAAACTAACAGGTCTTTAGTTACTTGGTAAAGACTTTGTTCCCTTTTTAAATATAGGCACCACATTTGCCCTGCGCTAATCCAGTGGTTCTATTCCCGTCATTAATGAGTCCCTAAAAATTAAATACAATGGCTTTGAAATTACAGAGCTCAGTTCTTTTAGGATCCGTGGGTGGATGCCATCTGGTCCAGGTGCTTTATCCACCTTTATTCTGTCTAAATTGTTCTGGACCATATCACTTTTGAGCCATTGTGGATCAATCAACTTCTTGCGCTCCCTCAGATATGTACTTCTCAGGGCACCAATTTTGGCCATCACATAGGTCATGTCTGCCGTGGGGACCATGATCTTCACAAAACCAAGCAGTTTCTCCAGCGCTGCCTTCTTCTTTCTTAGGTCCTTATAAAAGGGGTCTGAAATCTGCCACAGGCAGGGCAGCTCCCTGAGCATATGAATGAGTAGCCCCCTGATCGGTGCGCACGCCGCTCCGTCTCAGCGCGACCACCGAATGCCGGAAAAAGAGGCCATGCCCACTCCGCCTGTCAACACACAAAGCTTCACCGGCAGACTGCGCATGTCTGCCGGGGGAGCAGGATGGAGGTCCGACGCAAAAAATATAGCGTCTCAGACCCCACAGGTTGATTTAACTTGGGTGGCTTTATGTGCTGGGCGATCAGCAAATATGCCCATGTAACAGGGGGAAGAAAAGAGGGGAGGGGGAAAAGAGCGAGCAGCCACCCAGAAGGCTGACATTTCAATGGAGATTCTTAAATAATACTGACAGGCATTACATTACAGCAGATGGATTATGAATAGAAAATGTTTTAACAGAGAAACGTAATATATGCAAAAATATATACACAGACATTGATGCATTAAGCACAAAAATACATAAAGGGCATGATGGTAATGGGGTGTAATGTAACTTTTATAGTAATTCATATGGGCAAATGCATGCACACGCACCTTATTAGGTGTGCATATACATGCACCTGCCCGGTATACATAATCAATCGCCAGCAAGTAATTCGATTTTTTAGATCTAATTGTGTGTACTTTTTGAGTGGATTATTTCTCCATGGGCTAACATTCTGGAGTTATTACCATATAAAACACAAACACAACTTAATATCTTTAAATCATAATTTATTGTTGGATTTTTTATGGCCCTGGTGTCGGTCAAGGGGTAACCTTTTAAAATAAATATCCATTAGCCAACTCGGCTATAACCATCAAAATTAAATTTATTTTTTGTACACGCTGTCCATCCAGCCAAAGCTGGACGACTAATCCCCACTGACCGAAAACAGGGGCGACGCTCCTGATTGAGGTCCCCCCACCACCATGGCACTCTCAATTAAGGCCTGCAGGCCCATATTAAAAATATCCAGACCTATTGAAGACAAATGGACCTGGTCCTGCCTGAATAGACCTGGGGAAAAAACCTTGCAGCTCAAAATGGCGGAATAACACACCGTCTAATGAAATTATTAAATTATTTATGGTCCTATTTAGCCGCCTTCTAATTTTATCCAAGTAGAACAGGTTACCACACGGGGACCATAGGAGCCGCGGGATCATTACCGAAAATGCCAAGGTAGAACCCGGGAATAGTAACTTGAAGTCGTATAAATCCTTCTTGATCTCGCACAACAGTTCCCAAGTTCTAACCTTGCCAACATCGTTAGCCCCCAAGTGAATAACCAGAACCTTAGGAGGTGGCCATATGGAGGCCAAATAGATCAGATGCCCTCTAAGGTTACGCCACCTTAGACCCCTTATGCCTGACCAAAACACTCTAAATGTATTAATGTCCAATCCCAAATTACTGGAGTAAATCCTCGAAGAAGCCTGCTTACCAGCCCAGAAAACGTAGGAGTGGCCTACGACCCAAACTGCCTCAGTAGCTGGATCTGAAATAAAATTACACAATTAGTAGTTCTGGGCGAACATAAATTTTATACCTGTCGCTAGCCCATCTACCCACCCTTTTCTGACTTTCTGGAGGGAAACCCAACAGATTGGCCGCTGTGGCGGCCCCAACCCTAAATGAGTGGGATGAAAATTTAAAGCCTGCAAGATTGAGACGCCTAAGGCAAGAAGCGAGGACAGATGAAAACTGAAATCTGGTTAACGGGGACATGTCTTGGTGGATAAAAAAGGAACCCTCGCATGCGGGGCGCACTTCCAAAAATTTAGCTACGAGTATAACTGGGCAAATCCTCTGATCTGGTGAACACCCTAAAGGTATCCATTGGCCTTTACCCAGGCCAAAAGTCTTTGATCTACATATAAATATACGAATGCTATCGGGCCCCATGACTATATGCTTAAACAGTAGGAAAGAAGATGACGACCTATTACGAGCCGTACATTCACCGATCCTCAAAGCACCAAAGAAAGTGACAGAGAAGGCTGCCCTGAAAAGTAATACTTCGAATTTGGAAGCACAAACCACCTCTAGTACCGCTAACAGCTTAATCAATAACTCAACTGAAATGGGCTGACGACCATCTTTAGAAGGGGCCGACTTCCGGAAACCTTTAAGAATTTGCCTGACCTGAAAAAATTACGTAAGCGCTGGTCTACCGGAAAATTTTAAAAAGGAGACTCCAGCCACTATCTTGCTAACCGAACCAGGACTCATGCCGGCCCCCATCATGGAAGATACGAAAGCTAATGCGACATAACCATTCACTTCCAGTACCTCGATACCCTGATGGGAGCAGAAAAAACACCATCTGGACCAAGCCAAACCATAATCCTGCCAAGTCTTCGGTGCCAGCGAGTTCCGAAGGTGATCAGTCATCAGTCCCAAATCAAGCCCCAGAGGAAATCTGGGTATGGGGTGCCCGTTGGATCCGCCGCAGGTGCCAACTCCCGAAAACGCTGGAACTGAGAACGAGAACGCGTCAGCTACACCATTTTCCACACCAGGTAAGTAACTTGCCTTCAGCCAGATATTAAAACGAAAACAATGCAATACCATAAAACGCAGTAGTTTAACCACCATTTCTGACTTAGATGACAACATATTTATAGCAAATAGAACGCCTTTGCTATCAGTATGCACTAGCACCCTCCGGTCTTAAAAAACTCCTTCCATACCACGATGGAAACCACTACAGGAAAAAGCTCCAGGAGGACTATGTTCCTCAGCACTTCTTCCTGTAGCCAGCTGGAGTGCCATTTAGAAGCACACCTATGGCCATTTAAAAAGGCTCCAAATCCTGATGAACCAGCTGCATCCGTAAAGAAATTTAATTGGAAATTGTCCGTAAGAGATTGCTGCCACACCGTGGCACCATTGAAATTAGAAGGGAAAGAATCCCAAACTCTCAAGTCCTCCTTTATATTCGATGATAAGCGAATATGGAGACTTCAACCCACTCGTGGCCAAGGCAAAGGGCCTTGAAAATATCCTGGCCACTGGAATTACCCTTGCAGCGAATGCAAAAGGCCCCAACAGGGATTGAGCTTCCTTCAACATTACTTTACGTTTAGCTAAAAATACTGAAATCAGCAATCTCATACGACTCAACTTTCCTTCCGGTAATCTGAATTCCATTCGCTCAGAGTCAATTGTGATGCCCAAAAATTCAATCGTGGGAGACGGGAGCACTGTTTTCTCATGAGCGATAGGAATACCGAAAGAGTCACATGTCCTAAAAAAGGTATTCAGAGCTTTGAAACATAACTGGGAGTCCACCGGACTCACGAACAAAAAATCATCAAGGTAGTGCAACAGACCCCCTCCTGGCAGAGACTGCGATACTACCCAATGTAAAAAAGTAGAAAAGGCCTCAAAATAAAAACATGACAAGGAAAAGCCCATAGGTAGACATTTATCAAAATAAAACTGGTTCAGAAAATGAAAACCCAGGGAATTAAAACCCTGCGGATGCACGGGAAGCAGCCGGAAGGCAGACTTAATATCTGCCTTTGCCAACATCGCCCCCTGCCCAAACTTACGTAACAGCATCAGTGCTTCATCGAATGATGCATAAGACACAGGGGCCAAGACCCCTGCCACCTCATCATTCAGTGAACCGTCCGCTGGGTAAGATAAATGATGGATGAGACGAAAGGAAACTCCCCTGCTCCTTCTTGGGAACTATACCCAAGGGGGAGAGGCGAAAATTCTCAAAAGGCGGTAGTTCAAAAGGGCCTGCTACTCTGCCTTCAGCGATTTCTTTAGTAATTTTCTCATGCACCACGTCAGGGTGCATCCTAGCAGAGCGCAAATTCTCAACCAGGACGCACCCAGAACCTGTAAAGGAAGGGACCATAAAACCTTCAGCAAAACCCTCAGTTAGCAGCCTGGCCATCATGCGGTCTGGGTAACGCTCTAGCCAAGGGTGCATGCTTGCTAGATCCACTGGCGTCTTGCCCTTTTCTCCCGTTTCCCTAGCAACTGCTGCAGAGGTAGACGCTGCTGACTTGCGAAAACATCTGTTTGCAGGGTGGGCGCCATTGCAGTAAGAGCACTCTTGCCTATACCTGCAATTCGCGAAAAATTTACATTGCCCTTCATTGAAGGCGAAACAGCATCCTTTGCGAAAACTATTCTGTGCGGGCATCGCCCTAGGAGAAAATTGCGGCTTTTGCGGTAGCATTAAGTTAAGCCACAGACCAACATCCTTGCAACCCCACCGCAATGTCGGGTGGACGGCCAATTTCTGCCTAAAATTTTCATCATACGTGAACCATGCTATACCCCCAAAGTGGCGAAAAGCTTCCGCTATTATATCTACATGCTGAAAAAATCCTGAACATTTTTCAGGATAACGCTCTCCCAGCACGGCCGCATAAATGCAAAAGGCCTGCAACCAATTTTGAAAAGTTTTTGGAACAATTTTTTTTCGCTCTTCCTCAGATCTTTCCTCTGAACGCTTATCAATTTTCGCCAAAAATTCCTTGGAAGCGGGTAATAACGACATTAGATCAATAAAGTCCCCCTTCCAAATCCTCTCTTTGATATTATCCGATAAATGAAAACCCAGCGGGGAAATGTCGCATGGCATAGGTAATCTAAAAGACGACTCTGCTGCCCGCGGAGAAACCACCGTCTGGTGCATGTGCCTGCCTGTATGCGGCAGCACCCCACCACTACCAGCTGACATTATCGCAGCTTCTGCTTGTGCGTCCGACAATTGACGCCATACAGGGCTAACCACATCCGTTCGCACGCCATCACTGGCTGACTGCACAGCACCACTTAAGTGTGCCCTCCTTGAAACACCGGTAACCCTTCCGTCCTGAAAAGCACCATGATACTGTGCGTCATTAGATTCTTTAATACCAAACGCAGTGTTCTGCAAACTAGCACCAGACTGCTGTGCCCCTTTAAACTTATTGTCAATTTCAGAGAAAGGGAAAGCACCAGACATATGTGCACCTGCATTAATATCCATACCAGCACCAATTGTGTGCAAACCCTGGAATTTTCTAGCATATAAATCCTTTAAGTCAGTACCACCCGTGTGTACCCCTTTAAGTTCATTCACAAGACTGGACAGAGAGGACATTAACAAATGCAGATTATTAACAGGGATGTTATAGCAAGTCTCACCACTAGGCGAACTCTCCTCCTTCAGGCTGCTGGAAGCTGCTGGCAGACCGCACTTCTCCTGGTTTGAGGTAGCATCACTGGGAAGGACGCTGCTGGCTCTCTCCTTCTTCTTCTTATGGACGGGGGAAGCTGATGATTTTGCCTTCCTTTTCCCTCTAGTCTGGCGCGGACTCCTCAGGGCGGCTGTAGGCTCGTCCATCTTCTCCTCTGGAGTAACGGTGGCCATTAGGGGGGGCGGATCATGCTGGGCAGTGCTAGGGCCGGCCTCCAGGCATTTAAGCAGCCATTCTTCTCCTCCCAAGCCCTCTGCTCTCTCGATCAGGCGGCGCAGCAGCGATTCGCGTTCCCTGGATGCATCTTGCTCCATCGTGTCGGCTCTGCAGGGGTCCCGGTCTTGCTTCCAAGAGGAGGTAACGCCGGACTGCTTCCTCCTTAAAAGACCCCGAATTCGCGGGCTTTCAGCGCGCCCGCCGCCGTCCACCAACCAGGTGCTGTTGCTACCCTGCTGCCATATCCAATAGCAACCTGTGGATTACAAAATCACGTCCCCCATGTTTGCCCTGCATATAGCAGGGCTTGCCATTCCTCCAGAGGAAAATCCCTCAAGAAACGGCTTGAAGCAAATAGCTTCATTCAGGCCTGGCGGTAGTGTCACTTTTAATTCATGGATCCCACGTAGCTCTAACTGGAGGAGAGCTTTGTTCCAATCCCCTCCCCTACGGTTGGGGTGTATATCATCTAAGATAAGGAACTTTATTTTTGGGAACCTGCCATTTTGTACGATCTTGGTATGCCGACCAAGAGGGCGATCTGGGTCGCATAGGTGCATGCTTCTCACATGCCTGTAAGCCCTTCTCCAGAACTCGAGCTGGGTTTTACCAATGTAAAACGGCTACAGTCGCAAAGCAACATGTACATCACTCTGAACGTCTTGCAATTAGCAAAGGTGTTTTGAATGAATATACTTGTGGTATATCATTACCAGTGATTTTATTTAATTGAGCATGGATTTGTTTAGTAGGGAATTTCACATATGTACTTAGTGGATCTTTTTAGTGTTTAGCACTTATTTATCATTTGTGCCCTGATTGGAAGGTTAATTAGAGCACATCATTATTTACAATTTTAATGAAAAATCTGGCCGTTGGGTAAAACTGGATTCTTTTGGGTAAACATAAACTTGCAAATAATTGCATGTTCCTTTATACTTACAGTGGTCTTTCCTAGTTTTTCCTTTAAACTCAGTGCTTATGATTTTGTCCCTAACAGAGTCTGCTCTTTTAAATGTAAAGAGGGGTTTTTAAGTAACAAATTGTCCCAGATATGAGTCTAATTCAACAATATTTTAGATTTGTTGTTGTTGGTTCGTGTATCTTGTTATTCTTAGAGGGTTGGCTTCATTTTTTTTGTTTCTGTGAATACGAACGTTTTTTTCTCGATTTGGTATTGATGCCTGTTGGTAAGCTCTCTTAAGGGAGGCATGGGAGTAGCCTCTTAACAGTCGATCACGCAACTTATCTGCTTCTATCTTAAAGATGGTATCATCGGTGCAGTTTCGTCTCGCCCTAAGAAATTTACTGTAGGGTATTGAGTTTGAGAGCTTTGGGGTCAACTTGTGGCGTGTAATAGTGCATTTCCTGATGTGGGCTTTCTATATAGTTTGCTAAGAAGGGAGCCCCCCCCCCCCCCATAGATTTCCACATCCAGGAATGTAAAGCATTGCTCATTGTGGGACATTGTAAAACTAAGATTGAAGTAATTTCTATTCGTTCTTGAGAGACATTGCTGGAGCATCTCCTGTGACCCATCCCAGACAATAAAGATGTCGTCAATGTAATGGTACCACACCAAGATGTGGTCCGTATACATTGACATGGCCTCATCCGCCAAGAACATTTTCTCCCACTCCCCCAGGTACAGGTTGGCATACAATGGGGCACAACAAGTCCCCATCGCAACACCCTGCACCTGGAGGTAGTAGGAACCATTGAACGTAAATGGCATACGATGGGGCACAACAAGTCCCCATCGCAACACCCTGCACCTGGAGGTAGTAGGAACCTGGAGGTAGTAGGAACCATTGAACGTAAATGGCATACGATGGGGCACAACAAGTCCCCATCGCAACACCCTGCACCTGGAGGTAGTGGGAGCCATTAAACATAAATATGTTATGTTCAAGGATGAATTCCAATAGTGAAAAAATGAATTCACCTTATACTGGGTCTATGTTTCCTTCCCTTTGTATGATGTGCTTTAATGGCTGCTATGCCTTTGTCATGTGGGATGGAGCTGTAGAGCGTTTCGACATCTACTGTAACTAAGGTTGTGTGTTCAGGAATGTGTTAGTCCTCTACAATTTGCAAGAAGTGTGATGCATCTTTACATAAGAGGGTAAGGCCGTGACAAAAGGTTTAAATCAGTCATCAATTAGTCTACTGGCATTCTCACTGAATGCGCCTACCCCGGATATGATAGGTCTTCCGGGAGGGTTTTTATCATTCTTGTGGATATTTGGCAGTGTGTAAAATGTTGGCACTCGAGGAAAATGTATTTCTAACAAAGTTCCACAGTTGTTTAGTTATTGTGTTGTTGGAAAAGGCAGTATCAATTAATGTATAAAACACCGTATTCTACTTCTCAACAATGCCGGTTGGCATCCGACGATACCAATCTGGGTTTCTAAGTATCTATCTGGTTGCACATATTGATCTACTTTTCGTTGTCCAGCAGGACGGTATTGCTGCCCTTATCCGAGGGTTTAATGACAATTTGATTGTTATCTGAAAGTTGTTTTAGCGCTGACATTTAATTTTCACTTAGATTTGCTGGTTTCCTCGTACAAATTTTAAATTTTTCTAACTCGTGTTTCGCTAAACTAAGGAATGCTACTACATTTGAATTGGTGCTGGGTGCTGGACAAAAGTCAGACTTTTTATTTAATATCAACCTATTTTTTTTAGGATTTTCAATTCCAAAATTTGTTGGAGGTCGATCTTCATCATCTAGGAGGGAGCGCTCCCATTCCCCCAGGTACAGGTTGGCATAGGATGGGGCACAGCAAGTTCCCATCGCTACCCCCTTTACCTGGAGGAAATGGGAGCCATCAAAAGAGAAACAGCCATGCTGCAGGATAAACTCCACGCATGAAATAATGAATTTCCAAATTTTCTAGCCATCCTTGTGTGATTGTGAAAGTATATGGTTTACAGCTGTGATCCCCAAGTGATGGGGGATCAAGCTGTAGAGCGCTTCAAGTATTGTATCAGGGGTAAGATGGATACCTTCCACATTTTTAAGAAGATGGATAGTGTCCTTAATGTAAGACGGTAGGTTAACTACATAAGGTCTTAGATGGCCATCAATAAATTGACTAAGATTTTCTGTATATCTGAAAGGTTTGTTTTGGGACTTTTAAAGCGCAAATACAATAATTTATAGAAAAATATAAATGTATTAGTACAATTAAGATAAAACATATAAATAATACATTTTAAATAATTAGAAGAATACACTGGGTACATAAGAACAATTGCAATGCTGATAGGTCTCTACATGTTTCGCCATACATAATAAGGCTTCTTCAGGAGAACTGTTAATATCGCATATGCATATAGTCACTAGAATGAGAAAGACAAGATATCAAAACACACATAAATGGACAAAGGTAATCAAATTAATACAATTAACAGCTATAGAGAATACTATGAAGACAAAAATTGATTTCAAGAGCTGACCTGTGCAATCAATGGAATCAGATTAAACTCCACACATGGTTGGATAAAGGAAGGATCAATATTGATGATACCATAGAGAGGGATATTGTCAAGGAAAGGTACACCTTGGGATCCATCAAACAAGTTGAAGTGAAGAGCAAGAAGAAGGTGTGTGTGTGTGTGTGTGTGTGTGTGTGTGTGTGTATGTGTGTATGTATATATATATATATATATATATATATATATATATATATATATATATATATATATATATATAGTGTGCTAAAATAGAAACACTATGTAGCAATGTGTAAAAATCAACAACCAATTGAATGCCTACCTCAGATCTTCATTAAAGGTAAGACTGCCAACCTTCAAAATGGAAAATAATTATATAAAACCCTTTTCAAGGACTTCAAAAATTTTGTCAGGAAGCCCCTAAAGGATGATAAATATCCAATTAGTCCCCACAACTAAAGGAATAGAGTTGAGCGGACACCTGAATGTTCGGGTTCGAGGGGTTCGGCTGACAGAAAAGTTTGAGTTCCGGACTGAACTTGACCCCATTGAAGTCAATGGGGACCCGAACTTTTGAGGTTGAAGTCATTTAAAAGCACTCACGGATATAATGAATTGATATTTAAAAAGTTATTGTCATAAAAAGTGTTTGGGGTCCTGCCCCAGGGGACATGTATCAATGCAAAAAAGTTTTAAAAACGCCTGTTTTTTCCGTAGCAGTGATTTTAATAATGCTTAAAGTGAAACAATAAAAGTGCAATATTCCTTTAAATTTCGTACCTGGGGGGTGTGTATAGTATGCCTGTAAAGGGGCGCATGTTTCCCGTGCTTAGAACTGTCCCTGCACAAAGTGTAATTTCTGCAGGAAAAAAAGTTATTTAAAAGCACTCGTGGCTATAATGAATTGTCGGCTCCCCGTAAAAACAGAGAACAATCATTGATAAAAAAAAAAAAGCGTGGGGTTCCCCCTAAATTTACTTACCAGGCCCTTCTGGTCTGGTATGGCTATTAAGGGGAACTCCACACCAAATCTAAAAAAAAAAAGAGCGCCCCCCCCCCCCCTGAACCGTACCAGGCCACATGCTCTCAACTTTGGGAGGATGCATCCCCCCCAAAGCTCCTTGTCCCCATGTTGATGAGGGCAAGGGCCTCATCCCCACAACCCTGGCCAATGGTTGTGGGGGTCTGCGGGCCCAGAGGTGATCCCCAGATTCCGCCCCCCCCCCCGTGTGAAATGGTAAGTACCCCTACCATTTCACCAAAAAAAGTGACAAAAATGTTAAAAATGACGAGCCAGTTTTTGACAATTCCTTTATTTCTTCTTTCCATTTTCTTCCTTTCCTTCATCCTTCAGTTTCTTCCTCCTATCTTCTTCCTCTGATCCTCTACTTCTTGCTCTGGTGTTCTCATCCGGCATCTTCCTCCACGGTGTCTTTTCTTCCTCGCTTCATTCTCGGGCCGCTCCGCGCAATGGTAATTTTATTAATTATTAAAACTGCTGCAAACAAAACATACATACATTGAATAATACATAAAGAAAAATAGCCACACTCTGGCACAAAAAGGTTGCTCCAAAGGGGCCCCTCTCATACGACCGGTCTGGTCACTGGGGACACTAAGACTATTTATTTACATTATATACAAAAATATA
The DNA here is from genome assembly GCA_028564925.1 of Lithobates sylvaticus. Taxonomy (NCBI): domain Eukaryota; kingdom Metazoa; phylum Chordata; class Amphibia; order Anura; family Ranidae; genus Lithobates; species Lithobates sylvaticus. Next base: position 14,723,728 of record CM053026.1, on the reverse strand, counting down.
CACTATATACAAAACTATACGAATTTATACAACCCATGGACCCACCACCCCCACCCCTTACACACACCACCACCCCTTCACTCTAACCTAACCTCCACACCAACTATACACCAACACACTACACTACACACCCGAATGCAGAAGGCAGTACAGTATGCAGTGGAGCGGGACGCCTCCTGTTCACAAAAACAAAAAGGGCCCTACGGGGGGTGTAGGACAGGAAGAACCACCACCTCAGGAGAGGGGGCCGGGGGATCCTCAAGGAGGCCTGAAGGAGAAACCCCTTGTCTTGATCAGGCTTACCCTTTCCCGAAGGGACAGTTTCCAGCCCTTCCAAGCATTCACCTTCCGAGTGGCACCCACTAGCCTGCGCTCCCAGTTCAGTTTGGGATAGTCATCCAGGCCAAAATGGATGCCTAAGATCTTTACCTCTGGCTGGGGGCTGGGGAACACGTCCGGAAGGACGAATTGCTCGCCCTCCTTCCCCATCCAGAGAACTTCACTCTTATCCCAGTTGACAAGCGAACCCGACGCCTCGGAGTAGCCCCCAATCTGTGTTTCCACAAACTGGGCCTCCTCTCGGCTAGACACCACTACCGAAACGTCATCCGCATAGGCCACTACCCTCACTGCCAGACCTGAACCACTGCAGGGCTCCACCGGTAACCCCCCCAGACGCTCGCAGGGAGCTTAGTGGGCAACCCTGCCTGACCCCAGAGCCCACAGCAAAGGAGGGACCCACCCAACCGTTGACAAGAGGGAAGGTCTCCGCCCTCCTATACAAAGTCTGGAGCCAAATGATGAACTGGGCGGGCAAACCGTACCGCCTCAGCAGAAGCCACAGGTACTCGTGGTTCACCCGATCAAAGGCCTTCGCCTGATCTAATGCCAACAGATACCTCCCGTCGCCCGTGGCCCTGCACCTTTCCACGGCCTCCTGGACGCTCAGGACAGCACCAAAGGTACTACGGCCGGAAACTGCACAGTGCTGGGACGCGGAAAGTAACTTGTCCGTTACCGCGGACATACGCCAGAACAAGATCTTTGCCAGTATCTTTCTATCCATGGTGAGGAGGGCAATAGGGCACCAATTCTCCACAATGGACGGATCTTTGCCCTTTGACAAGAGGATCAAGGCCGACCTTCTCATCGAGGGAGGGAGCAGGCCTGTTGCCAAACATTCGTTGAACACCTCCCTCAGATGAGGAGCCAAAAGGCTCTTAAAGGTTCTATAAAACTCTGCCGTGAGCCCATCAGGCCCAGGTGACTTTTTTAACGACAGAGAGTCAATGGCCCGCTCTACCTCAGCCACCGAGATCAACCCCGTCAAAAAGGGCCAGAGAGATCAGGCTCCACATCAAGTGGGGTCTCATCAAGAAAGGCCCTGGCCTTCTCCAGATCCAAAGGCTTCCTCTGGAGGAAGTCTGAAAAGTGGGCTCTGACGACCCCCAGGATCCCTGACCTGGACCGCACCAGAGACCCAGAGGAATCCTTCAGTCCATGTATAACCTTCCCACTCACCGCATCCCCACAGCTCTTATAGGGATCTGGGGAGGTAAATTTCCCATAATCCCTCTCAAGGACCAGGGAGGCGAGACGGTCATACTGACATTCCTTCATCCGAATCTTCAGATTGGATATCTGCTCTTGGGGCCCACCAGAGGAGACCAGGCGGTCCAGCTGCCTACGCAACCTCTGGTAAGCCCAGTACCTGGAAACAGCCCGGTACCTAGAGACCCTACGAAAAAAACCCTCAGATCTCTTCTTCACCACCTTCCACCATTCCTGGCGGGGGCAGCCGCTCTCAAGGAGTGAGGTTTGATCCGTAAAAAACGTCTCATAGGCTTCCCTGACCTCAGGGTCCTCAAGTAGCGTCCCATTCAGGCGCCACAAGCCCCGACCTCTCTGGGGGGTGTCGGCCACATTCAGGGTAACAGATACCATACAGTGGTCGGAGAACTCCACCGCCTGCAGCCCTGGGGCTGCGAAGGCAGAGTCCCCCTTTAAAAAAAAAAAACCTATCTAACCTACTCCTACTGCTACCTCGGGCGAACGTGAAACCCGTGAGGCTGGGGAAGTGCCGGATATGCACATCCACCAACCCAGCCTCCCTTACTACACTATTCAAAAAAATGCTATCGTATCCCAGAGGGCATGAGGCACCTGCCCGGTCCTTTGACCTGGTGACCATGTTGAAGTCACCGCCAAAGACCACCTGCTGGGACGTGAACAGGTGTGGCTTAACCGCCGCAAGGAGGCTCTTCCTCTCCCTCTTGCTCTGGGGCCCATAAAAGTTTATGAGCCTGAGGAATTGCCCCCTCACAACGGTGTCCACCACCAGGCATCTACCAATCTCTACCTCAATAACCCGTCGGCAAGCCACCGAGCCGGTCTTAAAAAGGACCGCAACACCACTGCATGGCTCAGCCGCAAGAGACCAGAGGGAGGGCCGGCACCTCCGCTCCCTCTTCGCTAGGTGCATCTCTGCCACAGATGCCAGCCAGGTCTCCTGCAAAAACAAAATGTCAGCTTCAACGCGGCTGAGAAAACTAAAGGCTGTAAAACGAGCCACCGCAGATCGCACACTCGCGAATTGGAGATGGTACCGCCATCCTTTGAGACTGGACCGTACTCTCTTCTGCATATACATCACACGTCAAACCTCGTCCTCGGAATCCGAGGACAAGACCTCAAATCTCCCTTTAGTGATCGGCACCGGACCAGGCCCACCAAGCCCAGACCTGCTGGTACCTGGCTGGGAACCCGAACCCGCCTCCCGCCCACCCGGGGCCTTTTTTTTTCTTTTTACTTTTTTCCTTTTTTAACTCCCACCCACCCTCCACCGGGAACATACAACCCTCCCTCCTCCCCTGAAAGCCCACTCTGGGCCTTGGGGCGTTTTTGCGGCCCCCTGATTGGCCGGGACGTATCCATCACCTCTTCCCCAGATGACGGACAGGAAGGATAAGGAACAAGGGGATGAGGAGAAGGGGGAGGGGGGAGAGGGAAGGGGGGGACTAGGACGGGAAGGGAGGGAGAGGAAGGGGGAGGGGACCACCTCCTCCGGAACACCCGAGGGGGCAGGAACCTGAGCCTCCACCACCTGCCTACGTTTCCCAGGTCTCTGCCTCTGGGGGGAGGGGATCCCCAGATCACTGGCCCCCGGACCACCACCATCATCTGCTGGCGTGGGGCCAGCCTCCGCAGGCCCACCATCCTGCTCCTGATGTTGTTCACCACCGCCGCCCTCCGGAGCATGACCCCTGAAGGCTCTTGGGCACCTGCTAAACGGGTGCCCCAGTTCTCCACATAGGTTGCAGCGGATCAGTCTACACGACTCCGAGGAGTGACCAAATCCGCTGCACCTCCCACACCTAATCACTGTACACTCCGCACTCAGATGGGTGGGACACCCACACTTGAAGCAGCGGCGGGGCTGACCGGGGTAGAAGACCAGGATCCGGTCCCGGCCTATGAACGCACTACCTGGTACGTGCGACATGGTGTTACCAGACCGCCTGAGACGGATCCTGGCCGTCCAAGCCCCGGTCCACACCCCACGCTCATCAAGAGTCTTTCTCATCGGCGCCTGGAGATCCCCAAATCTCGCCAGCCAGGTAAGGATGTCCTCAGGAGCCAAGGACTAATTTCTCACCAGAATGGTGAGGACCTTGACCTCCTCCTGGCGAGAGATGGGACCACCCTGAAAAGCTTCCAGGGGTCCGCCCTCCTCAGCACCTCATACCTGGTGAAGAAGAGTTCCATCTGGACGGCGGTGGTGAAACTCACATCGAATTCCCGGCTGTTTGCCGGGTGGATGATGGCAAACAGGTCTGCCACCCTGAACCCCATGGCCAGCACCCAATCGACCACCTGGCCCCTACTGGGGCACTGGCTAGGGCCCTCCCACTTCAGGAGCACCACATTCCTGCGTCTCCTCTCTGGACCCCCTGTACCCCTGGACCACGGGTTCGCCCCCTGGAACTGCTCCGAGGGGGGAACCCGGAAGCCCTGGGCGCCAAACTGGCCGTACAGGGGGGCGCTAGTGCCCGCCACCCGGGCATAGGATCTGCCCTGCCGCAGAGCAGACAGGAGGTCCGCCTCCTGCTGCGCCCCCAGCAGGCGAGGCGGCTCTGATACCGGGGGGGTCTCCCTCCACAGGGGCCCCATCCCCAACACCCACCCCCTGTGGACCCTCTTCCTCCCGCGCCCCACCCCCCTCCACCGCTAGCGGCGGAGCTGGGACCGGGGTCCCCATCACCTGCACCCCCCTCCCCTGCAGGAGCCGGGGTCACCACCTCCCCCACCAAATCACTGCCCAGCAGGGCTTCAAACAACCCCTCCGCCTCCATGTCCCATTCACCCCCGTCAGCAACCCCCGCCCGCACCCCTGCTGACGTCACCACCGGGGACCCCTCCAAATTTTTTATGAAATCCAAGGCGGGACACCCCACCTCTAGTATACCCACTGGGGAGTCCGCCCAGGATCGGGCCTGTGCCGCAAGAGGCACTGAATCACCAGCGTCCTCCGCATCCCCCGCCTCCCCTGGTCCACATAGGGCACCGGAAGTGCTGGGGGACACCGCCCGGAAGTCCGCGGCAACCCACGATGGGGACACATCCGGCCGCGCGGTCATCTCCCCACGCCCCCTCCCCGAAGCCCCGCCCTCGCGGCATATGTGTCCGCCATTGCGGTGGGGGAGAGCGGGAAAAGAGCGCCATCCCCCTCCAGGGAAGATGGCGCCTCCGCTCCCGCACCCCCCATACACTCCATAGAGTCGCTGTCTCTCATGACGTGTGCTGGCGGCAGTGGCCGCCATTTTAGAATGGTCCTGGCACACTGCCTTACTCGGAGACTTTCCAGATGTCTTCCCCGCTGAGCGCACCGCTGGGCTCCTCAGCAGCCGTTCTCCCCCCCCTACCTGCCCCCCTTGCCCCGCTCCAGCATCACCGGGTTCCCTACCCGGGACTGCATCTGAACCAGCCCCTCTCACGGGCTGGCTACCGGCAGTTTTTGCCCGGGGACCCTCCGCTGGAGCACCTGGGGCATGCGGGGGCATACTCACACCCTGGGGGGCCGCCACTGCCTGCCCCACCTAAGCCTCGTCCTCCGACCTCCCGGGTTGTGGGGCCGCTACCACTTGGGGATCCACTGGCTCCCTGGACTGCTCCGCTGCTGTGGTCTGCGATCGCGTCCGCCGCCTCGCCGCCTGGCTCCCCCTCTCGTTAGCCTGTCGCAGATCGCGTCTCATGCCCGCCCCGAATTCTGGCTCCTGCCCTCCCCGGTCACATAGCCCAGACAGGAGGTCCCTACAATAGGTTTTCAGGGACTCTATGGCCACCCGAAACTCGCCACGCTTTACGCTACTGGCCTTGTCCCTCCTGTTCCGCAACTCCGTAAGGACCTTCATACGGCCACTGAAGGCCAGGGTGGCCTTTTCAATTAGGTCCATGACCCGGGTCTTTCTCCTCAGCAACTTCGCTGCGTTCTCACCTGGCTGGGGCCCAGTCCAGTCCAGCAACTGGAACTGGGTCCCCAGAAACAGACGCTCCTCCCTGGACAGGTCTTTCACTCCAGGGAGGGCTTGCACATCACCAGGCCAGGGAGGCCTCCCCCGAGCCTGGGCTCGCTGAGGCCATGGTGCCTCCTTCCTCCTCCACAGCACTCCAGGAGCTCCAACCACTGCTTCCTCCTCCAACGCAACTCAGTAGCACCGCGCAATGGGAGGCTCCTGCTGTGTGACTTTTCTCTTCTTCTGACAGTTCTTATATAACGGAGGGCGGGGCTATCTGGTGATCTTGCCCCCTCTGACGCACGGGGACTTGGGGACTTCCCTATGGCTTTCCCCATGATATCAGAGGGGGGCGGGGGTCACCGGGTCGGTATGAACTCTTTTGTATGCCCTCTTGAGGTATTTATGTGAATAGCAATACTAAGCATCTGAGTCAATACTAAGCATCATTTGTCAATAATAGCATCTGATGCGCCGTTATTGACTGTAGGGTATGGAGTGGACTAGAGGTGTGGGATGGAAGCTGCTGTCATGCAGTATGGAGTTGCCAGCGGAAGGTTTTCTATAGAGTCCTGTATTGAGTCTGCCTTGTGGGTCTTTATTAATGGTTATGTCTAGGAATGTGATGTTGTCATTGTTCCAATTCATGGTGAAAGCTAAATTTAAACGTATTCGTATTATTAAGTTCCTCGAGGAATTTGGGTAGTATTTCAGTGCTGCCATTCCACACAAGGAGAATGTCGTAGATGTAGCGAAACCACATCGCAACATTCTCCATGTGTTGGGCCATTGAAGATGTCTCCATGTGTGGGGCCATTGAGGATGATTGTTGGATAATTGTCATCTGCTCCCTATCCCACAGGTTGGCGTAGGAAGGGGCACAAGAGGTCCCCATTGCCACGCCCTGCACCTGGAGGTAGTGGGAGCCATTGAAAGTAAAAAAATAATGAGAAGGGATGAATTCCAAAGAATCCAGGAGGTATTGGGATCTATTTGACTATTTCGAGATAACACATGTTTGATGCAGGCAAGACCCTTATCATGCGGTATTGAGCTATATAGGGCCTCGACATCTATGGCCACTAAAACTGACTCAGCAGGGATGCATAAACCATCAAAAATTTGAAGCAAATGTGGCGTATCTCTGATATGACTGGGAAGTTTGGAAACATATGGACATAGATAGCCATCCATGAACTTACTGAGTTTCTCGGTTAGTGAACCGTTGCCAGAAATGATTGGTCTACCAGGTTGTGTGAGACTTTTGTGTAATTTAGGTAAAGCGTAAAAGGTGGGTGTTGGGTTCTGATGTAGTCCCATTCTGCTTTATTGATGGTGTTTTGTGCTGTAAGCCTGATCAATTAAAGTGTAGAATTCTCGTTCAAAACGTTTGGTTTGGATTTTGCATTACCAGTCCTGATTGTTGAGTATGGTTGTACACATGTCTACATAAAACTCGTTGTCCATAATTACTATATTACCTCCTTTATCAGAGGATTTGATTGATATGGTTGGATGATCTTTGAGAGAGCGTAAAGCTGCTCGTTCAGAGTTGGACAACTTGTCCTTAATGCATTTTGATGTTTTAATTTTTCGTAGATCTTTGGTAACTAATTTACCAAAAGCTTGTACATTCAAGTTGGTATTAAGGTTGGGAAACATACCAGATTGGTCGAGTGATTGCCATCGACCGGTGGAATGCCCCGGGCGCCCATGCAGACACAGGCTGCTATGGCTGGCAATTAAAGGGAGTCCATGAAAGAAAAAAAATACCGCTATGGTATTAATTTGAATATTACAAAAATAGTGTTGGCATAGAATGACTGGATATATCTATTCAGATATATATCGGCCTATATCAGTCTGCAGCAGAAATGGCCACTTGGTCTTAGTTGGCCCCTGTCCCTCCCCACAATCACAGTTTATTAAATGCCCAAAATATATATTTATACTCAATTGTTGTTCAATGTGCCAAATTTAATTATACAATAATCCACAAGCTGGTAAACGCTGTGGCCTGATGTTCCTCAATGTGCCCCAATATGCCCTGATGTGCCCCAGTATGCCCTGATGTGCCCCAGTATGCCCTGATGTGCCCCAATATGCCCTGATGTGCCCCAGTATGCCCTGATGTGCCCGAATATGTTTGGGTGGGGGTGTGGGGAGGGGGGGGAGGGGAGTGTTTTCTGCCATTGCGGAAGGGAACTAATACTGTTAAGTTATTATTGTTGGAGTTGCTTTATGCTTTTGAGAGACCCAATAAACATTTCTATGTACAGTAGTGTCGGTCACCTTATTCTGTCCTATGTCTGGCTACCTTGGATGGGGGACAGAATGTACGGCTCACTTTGCAACACTCCTTTTGAGTTGCGGAGCAGGCGGAGGGATCTGTGGATCACAAACTTTTTATTTCTGTGTCAACGGCTTATCACAGTGTGTCTCCCTCAACAAAATCAAGCACTAAACACTGATTTTATTAGTCAAAAATATTTTTATTTTAACAAAACAAAAGTAGAAAAAAAAATATATTAACACAACATATGTACATTAGAAAGCAATTAGCTGCCTTGGGTCCTGGAGGAGAGGTTTAGGAAGGAGAGGGTTCTCGGCTGCTCGGGGTGGTAAAGCTAGTAGTACCAGGCAATGGAGCATTGTGTCTGGAAATTGCTTCCAGCAAAGATGGTGTACAATGCTCCATTGCCTGGTTCTGCTGTTGGTTGAACCGGACCAACATCCTCTCCATATCATCAGTGTGTTTCCTTACTGTAAGATGAAGGGTCCGGTTCAACCTCCGGATGTCCCGTGACATTCTTTTATTGTCAGTGGCCAGCCTGCGGATCTCATTGAGGAGGACACTCTGAGGCACTGCATCAGTTGCTGGTCCAGCTGTAGGTGGCATTGCCAGTGCCATCTGGGTATGAGGCAACAGCTGTGGCTGCTCCTGTAGAGGGCGAGGCACACTAGGGGCAGCATCAGATGGTGGCAGGGAAACATGGCTCGTGACCTCCCTCCTGTAGCCATGGGGAGAAGACAGGAGTCTGCTGGTCCATCACAGGGGTCAGCTGCTCTGGCTCATCCTGGAGCTCAATGCTTTCGCCAATAGGTGAGCGAGGCAGGGCTGCACTGCGCTCTCCCCTCTGACAGGTCTTGTTGATCTGAAATAGACGAGATAGCCAATGTTGATGATAGCATTCAAAGAAATTGACCTCAGATCTCATATTTACACTAAAATGCAATAAAAAATTAATATAAAAAGAAATGTCATATCCCCCCCCCCCCCCAACAAAAAAAAACCCCTTTAAGACTGGAGGGCAGAAGTGGACCTGATCGTCTTCACCGCTACTGGTAAGTGGCAGAGGCGACCGGAGTGTGGCGGGCCTCTTCTGTCCCTGATAAAAGTGAACTTGAGGCAAGTCCGCCGCAGTAACCACTCTTATCTGAAAGAGGACCGCCCGCTGAAGAAGATACCGGGGTTATGGCAGCTATCTGCTGCCATAACAATGGTGGTCCTCTTCAAACAGCCGACATATAACTGCGGCGGGTGGTCCTTCCTTAACCACTTCAGCCCCGGACCAATTGGCAGCCAAAGGACCAGGCCCCTTTTTAGCTGGGGACCCGATGCGCGTGCCCGGTGGCCGCGATGTCCGCCAGGCACCCGCGATTGCCCGGTAATTGAGCAGGACGTGGATCTGTGTGTGTATATATGTGTATATATATATATATATATATATTTTTTTTTTTTGTGGTTGAACTGGATGGACTTGTGTCTTTTTTCAACCTAACTAACTATGTAACTATGTATATATAATATTAAATCAATAATTAATGTAATGACGCCATGTCCCCAAGCACATACATATGTGCATGGATGCATAGACCTGAATGCATGAGACCATACAAATTCATATCTACATCTACATATATGTCACTACTGGTAAGGAATAATATTAAAAAAAAAAAAAAAATATATATATATATAATATATATATATATATATATATATATATATATATATATATATATATATATGAACAAAGAAGTGTATATCAGGTGGCCTAAGTGTATACACTACTCAGCGCTGGATGTGTGTGTACAGTAAAACAGATTGACCGATTGAGTCAATAGAATGGTTTATATAAATAGCTGAAGTATTTATATAATAGGATAAAATTTAAAAAAGCAGCTGTTTAAAATCAAGCAAATATATAAAGGAGATAGTATAATATAAAACAGTGGTTCCTGTAAAATACAATACTAAAACAGCGCTAAAACAATGACATATAAAGAAATATGAGTTCTTTCTGTGATAAAGTCCACAGGTCATAAATAGAGTGAAGAAATAATGCAGCGGAGGTGGTCCTTAAGGTGTATCTCAAAATTAAAGTGCTCAGTTCAAATGATGAGTGACTTTTCAAGTGGTTAAGTATTCCAGATGTCTATCCAAGCACCTCTTTAATCCCTTTAAAACTTTCCACCACGTGAGGCACGCTCCCCTCAGGGGGTTAAACTCACCAGAAGAATAAATTAAACAGGCCTTAAGATATATAGCATCATCTCGGTATATACTGTATAGAAGACGTCACACATCCAGAACCAGTGCCAATCAGATCGGTTCCTCAGTTTAGGTACCACCAGGGTTTAAATACCATCAGGGTTTCAAAAGATAACTCAGCTCCCAAAGGTATGTCATAAAAAAATGGAAAGAGTAGCATACATAGTGTAATTCCATTTATTAGATTCTTTAAAAGCATATCCCATTACAAACCCCTATAGTAATAAGCGTACATTTAAGTTTCTTTCAAACAGCATATAAAACAGTGTCACTTGCGTGTAATGGTGGAGGTAGTTCTCCAGTCGTCCACTGTGGCAGCAAACAATCCTTCCTGGAGCGGCCTGTGTGTCTCTGCTGACACAAGCTTCACTTCCTGGATGGTGGTTAGCGGCAGTGGAACGCACACGTGACTTCCGGTCGAGCGTCGTGATAGCCACGCCCTGACGCGTTTCGTCACTTCCTGACTTCAACAGAGGGCGTGGCTACACGGCGCTCTGGCTGGCTTAAGTAATCCCATTCACTGGCTATGTAGCCAATCAGGGATCGCAGAAACCGGACCATGTTACCATGGTAATCAAAAGCAATGATTCTGCACAGCCCTGTGACGGGCAGCAGACACAAACATCATCATCCAAGTGCTCAGCAATTATTCAATACTGTTGGCATCTTAATCTGAGGAGTGATAATGCTGTTAATACAAGAAGGAAAAAATAGATAACAGCAACCGCTGAAAGTTTTGTTATTAAATGGTGGGCATCTGCACATAGGAACCCCGGGGCTAGCAGCACAGGTGTAACAGATCAATCATTAGTGCATATACACAACAGATCAATGTTAGAAAGGTGTACATAGTAAAATATGAATAATAGGTGTACTATAAATTGCATAGATAATACATTGCGCGATCTCTAATCGCTGGACAAGAAAAATTATTATAGGAGAGAGGTCCATTTCAATGATTGAGTAATTTATGAACGGAAACATGTATAATCCATTATATACTCAATTACTTTAAAAAACGGAACATGTGCGATATAGCATGATAGATGATAAATAAATTAATAATAAATCAATCTGAATATTGTGTAGCCAAATAAAAAGGACATTAGGAATAATCTTCTAAAACGGAGTCTATATATTAAAATATGCGTTGATCTCAGGCCAGCATGGAGGGGCTCTAACCAGGTACGCGAACTTTCAAAGAAAGAAACCGAATGGATTTATTTGGTAGATACTCTCTCGCCCAAAGGGTTAAACGTGGACCTAGATATTAATTGTTTTATCAGTGACTATTAATTATTTATCAATGAATATTAATTACTAATATATGCCATATCCTGATCATACATGTCCTGACGATGTCCGTACAGGTTATTTTTATATATTTATTTTTATTTATTTGTATCTCATAACCTTATCTGCCGCATATATTTATCGCATGCTTCTTTTGGAAAAAAGAAAAATATGTATATACATTTTATACACATTTTTTATATATTTTTAATCCTGATCAACGATATGTCTTTTATATTTCACATATATATATATATATATTTATATGTGGAATTGTACATTTTTATATTTATGGATATTTTATGGATATCAAATTTGTATTTATTGATCTGGCCTCTACTCTTTTCTCTCCTTTACAATATGATATTTACTGATGGTCTTTTTCCTTAGACCACACATATGCATTTATGCATTCCATATATTTATTTTATCATATTTTATCATATTTATTTCATAAGTATATACACACATATCGCTATGAAGAAGCGAGTGCTTTTATGTATATTTATCTCAAACATATATTAATTTTTGACGCACTGGCATATGTACATATATATGCTTATATGCATCAACGCATATTTTGCTATCACGACGCTCGACCGGAAGTCACGTGTGCGTTCCACTGCCGCTAACCACCATCCAGGAAGTGAAGCTTGTGTCAGCAGAGACACACAGGCCGCTCCAGGAAGGATTGTTTGCTGCCACAGTGGACGACTGGAGAACTACCTCCACCATTACACGCAAGTGACACTGTTTTATATGCTGTTTGAAAGAAACTTAAATGTACGCTTATTACTATAGGGGTTTGTAATGGGATATGCTTTTAAAGAATCTAATAAATGGAATTACACTATGTATGCTACTCTTTCCATTTTTTTTATGACATACCTTTGGGAGCTGAGTTATCTTTTGAAACCCTGATGGTATTTAAACCCTGGTGGTACCTAAACTGAGGAACCGATCTGATTGGCACTGGTTCTGGATGTGTGACGTCTTCTATACAGTATATACCGAGATGATGCTATATATCTTAAGGCCTGTTTAATTTATTCTTCTGGTGAGTTTAACCCCCTGAGGGGAGCGTGCCTCACGTGGTGGAAAGTTTTAAAGGGATTAAAGAGGTGCTTGGATAGACATCTGGAATACTTAACCACTTGAAAAGTCACTCATCATTTGAACTCAGCACTTTAATTTTGAGATACACCTTAAGGACCACCTCCGCTGCATTATTTCTTCACTCTATTTATGACCTGTGGACTTTATCACAGAAAGAACTCATATTTCTTTATATGTCATTGTTTTAGCGCTGTTTTAGTATTGTATTTTACAGGAACCACTGTTTTATATTATACTATCTCCTTTATATATATATATATATATATATATATATATATATATATATATATTTTTATATTTTTTTTTTTAATATTATTCCTTACCAGTAGTGACATATGTAGATGTAGATATGAATTTGTATATATATCTATATCTATATCATTGCACACATATATATCTCTCTCTATCGTGCACGCTCTATATATAGACAGTAAGGTTAATTATCTAAATTAGTGCAATAAAAATGTGTTCATAGTTGCTTTAAAAACATATTAAAAAAACATTTTGGAAAATACATTTAAAAAAAAACTTGTTCAAATAATGGGTATGTACTAAAATTATCACATAATACTCAGAACATCGATTTCCTCATTCATTCCCTCAGGTGCAAGGGAACCCAAACGGTATATCCAAAAGGTTTCCCTTCGGCATAGACGGGAAAACCTTTCGTTATCCGTAAGGGTATCCTTAGGTATGACCTCTATTGCACGTACCTCCATAAGGCTAAAATCTTTATTATGGGCCTGACAAAAATGACGCGGGACGCTGTGTTTTAACACACCCTTTCTTTGTCAATCTCCGGTGTTCCCCCACCCTAATCCGCAAAGTGCGGATAGTGCGTCCTACATAGAGCATACCACAGGGACACCGGAAAACATACACTACAAACTCAGTAGAACAAGTAATAAATTGTTTGATTTGGAAACATTCACCTTTCTTGGTGGTTATCTCCGAGCACCCATGGGGAATGGATTGGCAGGTAAGGCAACCTCTCTTGTGGCATTGAAAAATGCCAGGCCTATCCTCAAAATAGGTACTACCCTGTTTCCCCGAAAATAAGACCTAGCGAGATTGTCGGTGATGGCTGCAATATAAGCCCTACCCCCCAAATAAGCCCTAGTTAAAGTCCTTGCAGGTCTTATTTTCAGGGTAGGGCTTATTTTTGGGGAAACAGGGTAGGGCTTATTTGAGGGGGTAGGGCTTATATTGCAGCCATTACTGACAATCACGCTAGGTCTTATTTTCGGGGAAACGGGGTATTAGTATCATCTATTGGAACTTTGGGTTTTGTAATTTTACTGGGGGCAATAATTTTTTTTACTGTGCGGGATGGCCTAAATGTCACCTGTGGTTTAGGGGGAAGAACCGGTGCCAGAATGTGATCGAGTTTTAAGATTGCGTAATGTTTATAAATAATTTTGGAAATTGATCTAAACTTGGTGTTAAAATTTGAGACAAACCTCTCTGAATGGGCCATATCCTCGGGGTTCCTTTTTGATCCACCGAGAGGTAGTGTCTTATTCGAAAAGAGAGCATTGGAAATTAATTCCTTTCCTGCTCTGTTCTGTCATTAGAGCAGATTCTTAAATAAACTTTTCTCATGATCCCATTGAGCGCTGTTTTTTTTTTGATTTTATTGCAGAAAGCTATATATACTACCCCTTTCGTTTGGCAGTTAGCCGAAAATGTCATATTATATGTCTCGCCATTAGGAAGCAAAAAAAATAATTTTTTGTAAGAATAAACTCTTATGCCCCGTACACACGGTCGGAAAATCCGACCACAAAATCCATCGGATTTTTTCCGACACTGGTGTTGCATACACACGGTCGGACAAAGTTGTCAGAAAATCCAATCATTCTGAACGTGGTGACGTTTGTTGCCTACGACGGGACTACGTAGAGGCTAGTAGCCAATAGCTTTGGTCTTATAATGTGATCTGAGCATGCGTGGCACTTTGTCCGTCGGAATTCGCTACACGCGATCGGAAAAAGTCCGATAGGACTTTGTTGTCGGAAAATTTGAGAGCAGGAGATAAAACATTGTCCGTCGGAAAAAGTCCGATGGAGCCCACACACAGTCGTAATTTCCGACAACATTGTCCGACAGGACATTTTCAGTCGGAAAATCCGACCGTGTGTACGGGGCATAAGAGTTGTAATATAAACCGATTCAGGGGCCAGGTATTATGGTCCTGCTCCATGAGGAAGGTACCAGCCGTCCGGACGCCCTGCTCGCGGGGGATGCTCGAGTATAAAGCCTCAACATCAACAGCCACGAGGAGGGCGTCCGGAGGGATTTGGACCCCCTCAATATGACAGAGCAGGTCCGTAGTATCCTTGATATAGGAGGGTAAGCTAAGTACATGGGGCATCAAAAAGGTGTCCATAAACCTGATGGCATTCTCCGTTAGTGACCCTATGCCTGAAACAATAGGGCGGCCTGGAGGGTTTGTTAGGCTTTTGTTAGGTCTTGGGGAGGGCATAGAATGTGGGGTCCCGAGGTGTTTGCGTGTTGATGAATTTGAAAGTATCTTCATCAATAAGTCCTTGCCAAAAGGCACCGGTCACTAGACACCGGAAGTCGGCAATGGGGGCATACCAGGTGGTATTAGCACCTTGAGGCACATGGCTTGGTATTGTTGGTGCGTCATGAGCACCAAGTTCCCTCCTTTTGTATGATTTCTTGATAACAAGATCCGCTTTTTTGTGTAGGGTTTGAATCGCTTTCTTTTGGATTAAATTTAGATTAGAGGGCGATTCTGGCCAGTGCTGCTTTTGATAGATTTTGAGACTTGATTGATTCATATACGAATGCCCAAATTGCAGGGCAAGTCATCAAATCGGGAAAGGCCCGAGATTTTAATTTAAGCTTGTCTCTTTTATTCACTGGGCATGGTTTATGTGGGGTGATGGTCGACACAGTGGAAAGAGGGGAGGCCTGCGGTGCCTCGTCTATCCCCGAATCCACTGTCTCTACTGATCCCTCCTCGTATAAAAGCATACGGTCTCTCAGGGCCCTAAACTCACGCATAGAGAACTTTTTTGTTTTTTTTTCTGCTAATTGCCTTTTCGAGGTTTAAATTATGTCTATCTTTATCGAAAATGAATCTATAGGTGAGATTTCGAGCGAACAGGTAAAGGTCCTTGATGGTTTCGTAAATGTCAATAGGCTGGGAGGGGAAAAGCCCGAGTCCCAGTTGGAGGACAGATTCCTCCTCCTGGGTCAGGGGATATGGAGTTGGATTACTGATATTGAGATTTTCTAAAGCCGGACTGGACACTGGAGAGCGGGGTTCTATGTGGTGTTGGACGCCGAGGTCTTGAGGACATATGAATCCAGACTTCCTCATCGAGTTGGTTCCAAAGGTGCCGGGGGTAAAAAACCCAGATTTGGAAACAATGTTTGAGTATTTGTATGTAGTATCTTAGGGATAATACTGTGCAAAGTAGATTGTGTGCTACTCGTTGAGGCCTGCGCCCCGGAGTGTGCCAAGCGTGTCGATTTTTGTGATTTTTCCATGTTTTTTACCCACCCCCCGCCCCCTCTCCCCGCCCCCTCTCCCCTTATTTGTATAACCTCCTCTAGTGATGCAACACATTTTATCTCTGAGCAATATTACCAACCGATAGATATGGCAGTTTACTTATATCTGTCCCTTGCTATTATTATTTCTAGTCCATCCCACACCTATTGCCTCCCGTGTCCGCCCTGGGCGAGACACCCATTTTTGGGTGCCTCAGGTGCCCTAAGGTTCTGAGTCCTTCTTGGGATCTGAGTGGTGAGTTGCGCTTTTCCAGGTTACTCTACTCCAGCTACTACAAAGTGATTGCTTTAAATGTTGTTATTCTATTTAAATTTATGTATGTAACTATGAGATTGTAACTTTCTGCTCTCGATGCTTTGATCCCTCCTGAGGAAGCGACATTGTCGCAAAACTAGTAGAGGAAATCGTCTGCATCTACACTCATCCCTACACTCCTAACAATTTGGGGTGTAGACCTTTGTAATATATCCATTTTATGTATATGTAACTTTGCTACAGCAATACCTAGATTGGCTTGCTGTAAATGAATTTTCTATGTATTTTTTCTAATAAATTATATTTAATTTTACTTTATATGTTTCCAATTTGTGGGTATCGAGACAGTAAATTACCACAATAGGTGTTGCATGGTATCATAATGGAGTACTCCCATGCTTATTCACCCCTTTTTCGCCATGGTGATGATGTAAGTCGATTTGATGGTGGCTGGTAAACAGCCAGAACCAGATAGGTTCTCTGGTATAGTATTGTGTGCAAAAGGCCTTAGAAATTAAGTTTCAAAGTTTGTAATGTTAGCCCACCGTAGTTAATTATTATTTTTTTTTTTTTAAACAATCAAAATTGTAAAATCATGTACGGGGGTCCCCGACTTGAACCGGGCGCTGCGGGGACCCTCTGCCATTTTCCGCGTACCTTCGGCCATTCTGCGCTTGCACGGCCAGACGGAGCCTCGGAAAATGACGGCTAACAACGGAAATGTCCGTAATTTGCCGCGCATGCGCAGAACGGCATTCGACGGAACATCGGAAATGTCCGTAATTGTCGGTCTGCACATGCACGGCCGACTTACGAACATTTACGATTTATGAACAGGAGGGCAGTCCGTAACGAGTTCGTAACTCAGGGACCCCCTGTATCAAGAGTAAATAGGTATCAAAATTGTAAATACATGAATAGTCACTCCAAAATGGAGGGGCTTTGCTGGGTGTTGAACCCAAATCGAGATAATTTTGTTTGTAGAGTGGCAGTGCATGTATAGACTGGTCTAGCCGATCCAAAGAACAAGTGGGGGAAAAAAAGAACGTCAATTTTGTTTGGGTGCAACGTCGCACGACCGCGCAATAGTCAGTTCAAGCGACGCAGTGCTGTATCGCAAAAAATGGCCCGGTCATTGAGCAGCCAAATCTTCTGGGGCTGAAGCGGTTAAAGCGGAAGTAAACCCATCCATAAAACTGATTCATTTAAGGCACGTGCCAGAAATGTAACACTCCCATTGGTTGTGCTCTCAACCAAACTGTCAAACCATCCAATGGCTGGTGTCATAACTGATCACATGTGTAGCATCATGGCAGTTGTAGATGAAACAGAGGCTAAGATGGGAGCTTCCTTGGCTGAAAATGATAGGGGGGTTTACTTACACTTTAAGGACAATTGCGGAAAACATGACTGTTTAAAAAGAAAGAATTAACATTTTGAATACACATGACTAAAATAATGAAATACCTGGGTGTCACCAGGAGACGTTCCTCAGGAGACACACTCATCCTCAACCGGGTGTCCATTCGAGTGAGACGCGGTCGCAGCCTCTCTAGCAGATTGTCATATGTTCCAATAGACATCCTTGTAAAGGTAAAAAAATAACTTTTCAGGATAGTTACGCAGCTGAACATATAGGCTGGTGAAATATCCTGAAGAGATGGGTTGGTCCATCAACGGATGGGTCCAGTACCGACTAACTCTGGTCCTCTCATTCATTTCTCTCCGTCTTCTGAACCAACGCAACTAAATCAGGAGGAGTATTTCCTGCATTGTCTTCATGGCTGGATCCATTGTCAATGCAGCTAGCAACAAGTAGACCGCTCCCTGCTGAAGACAGTTCTCTTTCTGGTCTAAAATGGCTGCTAGGGTAAAAAATAAAATTTTCTCAATGCATTGTGGGAGTTTGGGAATGCTTTGTGGGATTTTTGGAGTGTCCTCTGTATTTTTTTATAAAAAAACGCCCATTAACGATGACGCTAAAAAACGCGCATAAACTCTTAATACAAAACGCTGTTAAAAGCACGTTTTTCAACCAGCATTTTCTGCTGGCAATCTGGCGTCCAGAAAAAGCTTTTTTTGAGCTCCAGTGTGGATGGAGCCTTAGAATAGGTTTTTTGACAAGGAATCTAGAATTGTTAAAATGTTAAACTGTAAAATGGTCCAACCGTTCATCCATGCTGAACAATTACTATTACGTTAAGAGTACAAATTATTTAGATGAACCGCACATTATGTAATTACCATTCTTAGAAAATATGTTTCTCCCACGCGATTAAAAGCAGATACGGAGCACCATTCTTATCAACCTCAATAGCAAGCATGTTGAGCAGGTCAATGTTGGGTGCGTGGTCAATGCGTTGTCACCGGGGCTGTTGTGGGATGAGAACAGCAGCTTGTTGGATGCAGTCGGTGTGGAATTTGTGAGCGCAGGGCAGAATCGTACTTGCCTCGCCATCTTCATATCCTGAAAAACAAATGGTACAGATCACCTGGTTCTCACCATGCAGCTCTGTGACTTGTGACGGTGCTGGGGGTTGTTCAGGAGCCCCGTCACGGTCTCTTGGCGAATGGCTACTGTGGACTGGTGTGTCCTCCTTGTCTCATCTGACGTTGCGCTCTAGACCTGGTACGATGGGCGACTCTACGCCATCCTGATGAGAGCGCCTTCGTAGTTGAGCAGGTCAATGTTGGGTAACGTGGTCTTTGCTGTTGTGGGATGGGAATAGCAGCCCTGCACAGAGGACAGGTTCTGCTTTGAAGCCATCGCTGGATGCAGTCGGTGTGGAATTTGTGAGCTTACGGCAGAATCATAATTTCCTTGCCATCTTCACATGCTATAAAACAATTGGTACAGATCACCTGGTCCTCCCCATGCGGCTCTGTGACTGGTGGCAGTGCTGGGGGTTGTTCAGGAGCCCTGTTGCGGTCTCTTGGCGAACGGCTCCTGTTTCTGCTGATGTTGCGCTCTAGACCTCGTCCGATGGGCGACTCTCCGCCATCCTAATGAGAGGCTCTGCTTTGCTGAAGCCATCGCTGGATGCAGTCGGTGTGGAATTCATGAGTGCAGGGCAGAATCATACTTTCATCGCCATCTTCATATCCTGAAAAACAAATAGTACAGATCACCTGGTCCTCCCCATGCGGCTCCATGACCGGTGGCGGTGCTGGGGGTTGTTCAGGAGCCTTGTCTTGGTCTCTTTGCGAATGGCTACTGTGGACTGGTGCGTCCTCCTGTCTCGTCTGACGTTGCGCTCTAGACCTGGTACGATGGGCGACACTCTGCCATCCTGATGAGAACGCCTTCGTAGTTGAGCAGGTCAATGTTGGGTACGTGGTCATTGCATTTTCTCCGGGGATGTTGTAGGATTGGAATAGCAGCCCGGCACAGAGGACAGGTTCTGCTTTGCTGAAGCCATCGCTGGATGCAGTCGGTGTGGAATTTGTAAGCTTAGGGCAGAATCATTCTTTCCTCACCATCTTCATATCATGAAAAACAAATAGTACAGATCACCTGGTCCTCACCACGTGGCTCCATGACTGGTGACAGTGCTGGGGGATGTTCAGGAGCCCTGTTGCGGTCTCTTGGTGAACGGCTCCTGTTTCTGCTGACGTTGCGCTCTAGACCTCGTCCGATGGGCGACTCTCCGTCCTGATGAGAGCGCCTGTAGTTGAGCAGGTCAATGCTGGGTATGTGGTCAATGCGTTGTCTCCGGGGCTGTTGTGGGATGGGAATAGCAGCCCGGCACAGAGGACAGGTTCTGCTTTGAAGCCATCGCTGGATGCAGTCGGTGTGGAATTTGTAAGCTTAGGGCAGAATCATTCTTTCCTCACCATCTTCATATCATGAAAAACAAATGGTACAGATCACCTGGTCCTCGCCATGCGGCTCTGTGACTGGTGGCGGTGCTGGGGGATGTTCAGGAGCCCTGTTGCGGTCTCTTGGTGAACGGCTCCTGTTTCTGCTAACGTTGCGCTCTAGACCTCGTCCGATGGGCGACTCTCCGCCATCCTGATGAGAGCGCCTGTAGTTCAGCAGGCCAATGTTGGGTATGTGGTCAATGTGTTGTCTCCAGGGGGCTGTGGAATGGGGACAGCAGCTCGGCACAGAGGAAAGGGTCTACTTTAAAGCCATCGCTGGATGCAGTCAGTGTGAAATTTGTGAGCACAGGGGAGAATCGTACTTTACTCGCCATCTTCATATCATGAAAAACAAATAGCACAGATCACCTGGTCCTCACCACGCGGCTCCATGACCGGTGGCGGTGCTGGGGGTTGTTCAGGAGCCCTGTCGTGGTCTATTGGCGAACGGCTACTGTGGATGGGTTCATCGTCCTGTATCCTCTGACGTTGCGCTCTAGACCTGGTACGATAGGCGACTCTCTGCCGTCCTGATGAGAGCGCCTTCGTCGGATCTGGGGCGTGAAGGACGGGGCATCCTGATGGTATTGGATGCCTGTATACATGAAAAAAAAACAAAAAACAAATTTAAATAATATTATTTTAATTAACACTAAGATAGTAGTACTAGCGATAAATATAAATGAAATTGATAATTGCAGTGAATCACAGGAGTCAGGCTCTCACTTTTATGGCAATTACAGACCACTGGTCATGAAATGGTTAAATAAAATAGGAAGCAATTCAAATGAAAATATGTGAAATACTAAATGAGGGATGGTGGCGCTGTTCCAGATAAATATGGGGAGTGAGGTCTCTAGGTTACTATCACTATGCATGATGGAAATAAATCATGTGACTGACGTGTAACGTCTAAATAATATATATGAATAAATACAGTGTAATTATAGTGGTTCTCCCCACTATACTTCAATCCAGTGCGATGTTGCAAAAGTACTTAAAGTGATTACGTGCAATGACCATCAATAAAAAATAAAACTTGTATAAATAATTTAATGCCTGTGAAATCCTTATATATTATAATGCGAGCAATAAATATATATGTAAACCAAATGTGGTAAAGGATATTTAAAATGACTCAGTGAAAAAAATATATCATAAAGATGCTGAAAAATAATTAATAAGCATATTTCAATGAATGTCTATATAAATGAAGATAAAAATAAAATTGAGGTGCACAGAGTCGGTGTATACTCGGCTATGAGTATTAAAATATATCCCTTCAAAGAATGTCCCAAGGTAAAAAAACAAAGTGATAATGTGAAGTCCTGTGTGATCCTTGAAATTCAGAAGTCCTGTAACATCATATGGCTTCAATGAGCAAACAGGTGACTCATAAACGGTGACTTTTGCAGTGCTCCCCTCCTTCCGCAGAGTGACCCCTAATGTGAAAACACTCACCAGAGTGCCCAACCCCTGCAGGGGTAATAGGCATATAGTATCCAAGACGGATGATAGGGAAATCCTCCTCTGTAGGGGTGTCCAAAACCGTTCCACTCTCCAGGGGTAGGGGATGCAGCAGCGATTAGGTCCATATAAATATGGAAAAATGACACTAATAGTGTAATTCCGCAAACCCAATGGGTATTTTATTCAGAGATATAAAGTATTTTACTAAAAAAAAGGATGAGCCTGCAAGGCGATTAAAAACAGATATAATTTAAAACTTTAAAAAGCAGAGCGCGCAGCTTATGGGCAATGTGATGACGGCACCACAAAGCCTCGGTCTGTCGGCGTGCGTTCCACTCGCGAGCTGAGCGAAACCGGAAGCCGCAAACAGGAAGTGACGTGTACCAGGGTATCACCTTGCGCGCGTTTCGTCATTGGACGTCGTCTGAGGTGATACCATCTTGGTACACCTCACGTAATTTATAGGATCAAACGGGGCTGCGGTAACCAATCGGGATAGGACAAAAGCACAACAATGCGCTCGTTCCAGGACCAATCAGAATGGGGCAGAGACGCAACAATGCGCTAGCTCCGGGACAGATAAACAATTGGTAAATAGATATAGAAGGCCTAATTATGTGGATGTGCAACCCCGAGCCAGTATATAAAATGAAGTTAAACCACCCATTACGCCCTCTATTAGATAAAGGTGGAAGGAGACCGCAGCCCCTCATGATCAACTTAAAATCATATTTGAGGGATAATACACAAAACGAAAGGAGTACGGTAGGTTATATCCGAACTGAGAAATGGTAACATTGTATGTATACATAAATGAGTATTAGTGGCTGACTGAAAATAAAAACATAAGCCGCTGGCTATACATATAAATCAATGAATAGCATCCACAGCCGTGTGGAAACCATAACTCGTAAAAGCGGTGACACAGAAAATGTCATGGGGAAAAAAATTATATATATTTATATGGGGGTTAAAATGTACATAATAAAATAAATAGAAAACTATATATATATATATATATATATATATATATATATATATATATATATATATATATATATATATAAAAATAAATATAAAACTATATATATAATATAACTATAATTAAAGGGATATTAAAAGGTGCCCACTTAGAATATACAAGTATTAAGACCTAAATAAAGTGGGAATCAATGCACAATTAATTATATAAACCTAATATGAGATGGGCCAATAATATGTATACCTATATAATAGAAATACATATATATATTAATACCTTAAAATAATATTAATTTAAACATGCATGTAAAAATACATATCAAATGCATATAAAAAACACATATAAAAAATGCACATGGGATCCAAGGTTAAAATATATAGGGTTGAGATGAATATTGGAAACCTAAGATATATAAATGCATAAAAAGTATATACGCGTAATAAGATAAAATTGGTATTTGACAATGGAAAGATATATGTTCATGATCTCATTAATCCATAGGAGTATAATGTAGTGTTAAAAATAGGAGTGAATATATATATATATATATATATATATATACTATATATATATATATATATATATATATATATATATATATATATATATATATATATATATATACATACATACATACATACATACATACATACATATATACATACATACATACATACATACATACATATATGGGAGGACATATAGATTAAGAAATATATGTATGGACCGTAGAAATTAGATAAAAAACAATTGAGGTCTATGTCAACATTTAACCCTTTGGGGACTAAAGACCCCAGGCGATATATCCATTTAGTTTCGTTTTGGGATACCTGTATCATTTTGTTCCCTCCTCGCCAATGGTTATTAATAGTGTCTTTGCCGTAAAAAAACAGTCCTGAAGGGTCCCTTTTATGGAATTGATCAAAGTGTCTAGATAAATGATGTTTTGGGAAGCCCGTTTTTATATTGTTAATATGTTCTCTGATACGGACACACAGAGGCCTAGTGGTTCTCCCCACATTGTAATCGACACGGGCATTCGATGACGTATGTTACGTGGGTACTCCAAGTTCCCCAATCTCAAATTCTTTGCCCGCTCTTGACCTAAATTTGGTCTTTCTTCTAGGTTGTTTCTTACTAACCCGACAAGCTAGACACCTTTGGCATTTATAGAACCCTTTTAACTCTGAAAATATTTTAACAGGTCTAGGTGGGTCTATTACATTTTTCACCAACTGATTTCTTAAAGTGGGTGCCCTCCTATAAATAAATCTGTTTTTTTTGGCAACCATATTGGCTAGAGTCCGATCTGATTTGAGTATGGGCCAATATTTTCTAAAAATGTGTTCTATAGACTTGTATTGCACGTTAAATCCTGTAATAAAAGCAACATTTGTTTGTTGGTCCATATTATTTTTCTTATCTTTAGTTAATAGTAACGAATTACGATCGTATATTCCAATTTCCTCCCTTAATTTCAGTAGTGGTTCCAAGGGGTATCCTTTATTCTCAAATTTTGTAATCAATGTATCAGCTTGTATATAATAATCCTCCAGTCTCTGGCAATTCCTACGCACTCTTAGGAGCTGTCTTTTGGGGACGTTTTCTTTCCATTTCGGATGATGGCAGCTCGAAGTGGGTATGTAGCCATTACGATCAGTTTTGTTTAAAAAATGTTTTCGTTAAAGTAACATCTCCTTCTTTAAAAACTTGTAAATCAAGGTAATCTACCTGGTTAAAATCATTTTTACCGGTAAAGGAAATTCCATATTTATTCTTATTTAGTTTTGGTTAAAAACTTCTCGAACGACTCAGATGTGCCCTCCCATATAATAAAAATATCATCGATTTATCTTCGGTAAAATTTTATCTCTGGATGACTCCTTCTGTAGATATAGCGATCCTCCCACATGTCCATAAATAAGTTAGCTACGCTTGGGGCGTATTTAGCCCCCATAGCAACACCTTTGGTCTGAACAAAGAACTCCTTTTGGTACCAAAAGTAATTACTTTCCATTGCCAATTTGTTCCTGCCGGAGGTCAGTCTTTTCATGTAAGAGCCTTTCTCAACACCTTCAAGCCCGTCCTTCTGTATAATGCTAGTATACAGGGAATTTACATCAATTGTTGCTAGTATATATTTAATAGAACCCTGAATCTGTTGGAGCTCGTTGATCAGCTGGGTGCTGTCTCTTATGTATGACTTTCCTTCTCTCACAAGGGGTTTCAGGAATTGATCAATGTATTCTCCAAGTCGTGAGAAAAGCAAATCCATTCCACTGACTATAGGCCTCCCCGGCGGTTTATCCAATCTTTTATGTATTTTGGGTACCGTATATACTCGAGTATAGGCCGTCCCGAGTATAAGCCGAGGCCCCTAATTCACCACAAAAAAATGGGAAAAACGCATTGACCCGTGTATAAGCCGAGGGTTAAAAATGCAGAAGCTACTGTAAGGGGAAAAGAGGGTCAGCAATGCCCATCTGCAGCTGCATGTCCCCTGTAAAGACCCCCCTGTGTCCCCATTGCAGCCTACCTGTGCCGATCTGCGGGTCCTCTGTCATCCGTCCTGTGCCATCTGTCATCGGTCTTCCGCCGATGCAGTCTGGCTCTGTCCCCCCACAGCGTGTAAGGCGCCATTCTAAAATTACAAAAGCCGCGCGTGATAGGAGGAACGCTGTTTTCCCAGCAGTCAGTGTGCAGTGTTCCGCCTATCACGGACGTCCTCTCATACTCATCCATGAGATGAGAATGATAGGACGTCCGTGATAGGCGGAACACTGCACACTGACTTACTGCTGGGAAAATTAGTGTCCGCCTATCACGGATGGGCGGGAGGAGGAGGCGCGGCTTTTGAAAACTGCCGTCTGTCTGCATGACACGCTGTTCATGTAGGCAGACGGCGGTGACTCGAATATAAGCCGAGGGGGGGACTTTCAGCCCTAAAAAATGGGCTGAAAATCTCGGCTTATATTCGAGTATATACGGTAAGTAATATATCACTGGTGTTCTGGTAGAGTCCGGCACGAGATATCTGGCCTCTTTTTTTTATTTAGAATGCCACTTTCTTTACCCTTTTTCACTAAAGCTTTCAACTTTTTTTGCATAATGGGGTTTCGGGTTGGATTTTAATTTTTTGTATGTATTCGGTACTTTTTAATAGGTTCTCCATCTCCGTTTTCATAATCCTCTTTCTTTAAGATAACCAGACCGCCCCCTTTTATCAGCGGGGCGGATGACTACTTATTTTCTTTTTTCCCAGGGCCTTAATAGTTTTCCATATATTTCCACCCTTTTTCTTTGTTTCCAGTTTGTTGAGATCATTCTCAACCATCCGTTTGAAAGAACCTATACATTGATCTCCCGGTACCTTGGGGTGTGGGCTGTTCACATCTCCCGGAGGTCCACCTTTCCTCCAAGGGGCACCTTGATCCATTCTTTGGTTTCTCCACCCGGTGGTTCTGTAGGGAACTTGTGTATTCCATCTCCCAGGGGGTCTCCCTCTCTGTCTTCCTTGAAAAAAAATCATCAACTTCTCTATAATCCCATCTGTTATTGAAATTCCGATATGGTGTTCTTTGTCCTCTTTCTCTAAAGGGAGAAAATCTATTTTGTGTAGGAATGTTGTATCTTGGGGGTACCAGGGGAACGTCCATACTCAGGGCCCCTATTTCCATTTCTTCCTCTACCATAGAAACTTGATTGGGGGTTCTGGGTGCCCCTCCTCTTCTCCCATTGGGGACAAAGTAAAATCTAGTCTGACAGGTATTGGCTAGGTTTTGAGTTGCAGTTTCATTAGTATCTTCTGCTGGACCTTCGTCCACTGAAATCTCGTCAATGTCCACATTTAATTCTTCTGCATCTACCTGCCATTTATATACTTTTCTATTGGCATAGTCTAATACGTCTCTTTTAAACTTCTTTTGTTTTTTTGCTTGTATATCAGCATCATATTATTTGATAATATCCTGTAGGTCCTTATCCTTTGTTTTTGTATTCATTTAACCACTTTCAGCCCCAGACCAATTTGCAGCCGAAGGACCAGGCCCCTTTTTGCGATTCGGCACTGCGTCGCTTTAACTGACAATTGCGCGGTCGTGCGACGTGGCTACCAAACAAAATTTACGTCCTTTTTTTCCCCACAAATAGAGCTTTTTTTTGGTGGTATTTGATCGCCCCTGTGGTTTTTTTATTTTTTGTGCTATAAATAAAAAAGAGCGACAAATTTTGAAAAAAAACCTCATTTTTTTTAGTTTTTGCTATAATAAATATCCCCCAAAAATATATAAATTTTATTTTTTTCCCTCAGTTTAGGCCGATACTTATTCTTCTACATATTTTTGGTAAAAAAAATCGCAATAAGCGATTATTGATTGGTTTGCGCAGAATATAGAACATCGGGGAGAATTCTTAAGAAAAAACAACAAAGAAATCCCCCCCCAAAAGAAGGACGATGGAGGGTCTGCTGCTGGATTTTATATAACCATTTTTTTTAGTATTCAAAAATAAATGTAAACAAAAAAACACTTCCCTTTTGAGAAAGTTGTCTATTAAAACAGGGGGGTATTGGCCACAGCACACAGCATTCATACCCTAGCATGCATCCATATCAAGAAGTAGTGGTTAAATAGCATATACTCTCATAGTGGTGATTCTAACCGGACATTACAAGTTCAGCATATACACTTTAAATCCAGATATGGGTGGCTAGACCATGCGTTTTTGTATGTACTAGTTTCTCCGTGAACTTCAAGAGTTCAAAAGTAGTTGAATGTACATATATGTATTTTTTGTATAATTTTTCTTTGTATGTTATTTGTCATTACTTGTATTGTCATGCATATTGTACATCGTGCATCCTGCTGCTAGATACCTTTTGGAGGATTTTTTATATCTTTTTTACCAATAAAACATTTGATTTATTAAAATCCCGTGAGAGTGGTGTTCTATCTAAAGTCCCAATCTTAGGGGATTTTTTCTTGTCTATATAATAGGGATGAGATCACCACCTACTTCCATCTATCTCACTAGGGGAGTCAACCTTAATCTTTTTCTGTTAAACAGGCATTATTGCACGGTTTTGAACAAAGCAGCAAAGCACAGTACAGCATATGGCAGGCGTATAGCTTGATTCATAGGTAGGAGCAAGATGGCAGCATAAAGTGAGAGAAAGCAAGCAGAGCTTCAGCAGGGGGAATGCAGAGTCGCATAGGTTGTCAATCATAGCCTAATGCAGGCTGTACATAAATATGCACCAGCCTCTCTAGGCTGCTTACCCACTCCTGCTGTTGGATCAACTGTCCCAGGCTTACTGATGAATTCACTTTAAAAGTTGTAAGTCACTTGTGCTGTTCTGCTTTCCTTGTTCGCCGCTGACCGCTATTAGTTTAAAGCATCCCGCTTGTGCCGCTCCAATAGCTGCTCAGAGGGTTGCTTGGATAGAGCTGTAGGTCACGTGAGTGCTGTGGGCGGGCCAGTACCCCCAAGATGACGCGCTGACATCACCACAGCTGATGCGTTTCGTTAGCCAATCACTGCTAACTTTTTCAGAGCTAGGAGGAGCTACACAGTTCCAGTTTATATAGTGGTGGCCGTATCGTTAAGACAATACAATCAGGTGTAATACCACCATTCATCCACAAGATGGCAGCGGTGTGCTCATTCATTCTGATGACAATTCAACAGCACTAGCAGGTGCAGATCATAGCCTATTTTTAAAGTGAATATTTGAATATTTAAACACATTGAAACACACTTAAAGGGAATACCCTGATCCTATGCATATATTGTCATGAAGATAGACTCCTCTTGTGGAAATTGAATTTAGCCGAAGTGTTTTTCTGTGCTTATAGCAAACAGTTTATTTAGAGCCATTCATTTGCACATGTATATTTGAAAGAAAGGTCCATCCCCACATTGATAGTGAAAAAGGCATCTCTCTCAGAATATACATGTAATTTATACATAGTTTTTTAACCCAAATTTACACTGACCCTCATTACGTGTCAATATGTTAACTGGATCGATGTATGCTTATACTTATACATTTTGAATACCCTCAGCTGTGCCACCCATATCGACTGGGGTCCCTTTCATCAAGCGAGAGGGGAAGAAAGATGTCTTCACCTGTCGGGTATACATTCCATATACGTATGGGAGGGGTACTGGAGAAGAGGGAGTATATAGTTATTTTATCTGTGGATTCATTACCTCTTCAAAAAAGGTTGCATTGTGCATTCTGTGTTGGGGCCAAAGGAGACCATAGAGTTCAAGTAATACGTCCACATTTTCTCTTTCTGTAATAAAATGTTATCAAAATCACCCCTCCTAGGGGGTAGGTTAAGTGCATAAATGCCTTTCACTGTCAGACCCTTTGGGTTACTATTGTGAAATTGAGCAAAGTGTAGCGGGATTGGTCGATCATCATCTTTCTTC
Source organism: Lithobates sylvaticus (assembly GCA_028564925.1). Classification (NCBI taxonomy): domain Eukaryota; kingdom Metazoa; phylum Chordata; class Amphibia; order Anura; family Ranidae; genus Lithobates; species Lithobates sylvaticus. The sequence continues at coordinate 14,694,704 of CM053026.1, read as the reverse complement.
TTTATGCTGCTAATGTGCTCACTTATTCTGATTCGAAGTTCACGTTTTGTCTTGCCCACATATATTTTGTTGCAGGGACAAGTCAAAGCGTAAACTATCCGGGTGGAAGAACAATTAATAAAACTTCTTATCTTGAAATCACTGCCACCTCTGGGGTTGGCAAAAGTGTTTGTTTTATGTACGTATCTACAGATGTTACAGTGGCCACATGGGAACATGCCTACTGTTGGTTTGGAGTCTGAAAGACAGTTTTTAGTCGTTTTTGTTTTCCTATATTCTGATTGAACTAGAATATCGTTTAGATTACGTGCTCTTCTGGCTGTGATTAGGGTTCTAGGTCCTACTATGTCCGATACCAAAGGTGTAGATTTAAGGACGTGCCAGTGTTCCCTCAAAATTTCTTTTACCTTGGACCACTGAGAGCCAAACGTTGTGATGATTCTAGGGTGGCTCTCAGAGGTGCACCGTGGAAGTTTTTTACTGCTATCCAGCAAAGAGGTTCGACTACATTTTAATGCCCTGGATTTGGCCCTCCTAAGTGATCGATGGGAGTAGCCTCTCTCTTTGAACCAAGTATATAGGTCATTTGCTTCTTCAAGGAAATGATCATTTTCAGAACAGTTCCTTTTAATCCTAAGGAACTGACCAATCGGTATACCGTTGATCAAGGACCTCGGATGATGGCTTTGAGCCTGGAGGAGGGTATTGGCTGCTGTCGCTTTTCTGAATGTCCTTGTGATCATTTTTTGATCGTTAATTGTTAACTGAAGGTCAAGAAACGAGAGAGTGGTGGCATGGTAAGTAAAGGTCTGCCTAATGTTCCTATTGTTGTTATTGAGTTCCGACATAAACTCCAGAAGTTCCTCTGTAGTACCCCGCCAGACCATCAATATATCATCTATGTACCTCAGTCACAGGAGACAGTGGCTGAGGTACATAGAGGATCTGTATATCAGGTCATGTTCCCAAAGTCCCAGATGAAGGCATGCATAGGATGGTGCCCATGGGGCACCCATACACGTACCCCTTTGTTGCTGGTAATGTCTTCCAAGAAACTGAAAGCAGTTATTATTGAGCATAAACTCCAAGAGTTCGATTATAAACTCATTATGTGCTCCCATAGACAGGTAATTCAATTCAAGAAAGTGTACCACCGCTGCTAGACCCCATATGTGGGGTATAGACGTGTACAAACTTTCAACGTCAATGCCTACCAGGAGGCAGCCCTCCAGGAAAACAAAAATTGAATAGTTTCCGGAGAACGTCTCCTGTGTCTTTTACATATGAGGGAAGCTTGTATACCATTTCTTTTATCAGCGAGTCGACATATTTCCCCACTTTTTAGTATTTTTTTTGAATACTAATAAAATTGTTATATAAAATCTAGCAGCAGACCCTCCATCGTCCTTCTTTTGGGGGGGATTTCTTTGTTGTTTTTTTTTAAGAATTCTCCCCGATGTTCTATATTATGCCCCAGGAACGGAGAGGGTCTTGTTTTCAGACTTATTTTAGTCTGAAATCCAGTTGCAGATCCACTATATATGGATAAAAAAGTATACATCAATTAAATCTGGTAGATCCGGGCACTGCAAATAAATTTTTCTCTGGTTTGCGCAGAAGTTATAGCGTTTACAAGATAGGGGATATTTTTATTAATCATTTTTTTTTATTAGTAATGGCGGCGATCTGCGATTTTTATAGTGACTGCGACATTATGGCGGACACATCGGACATTTTTGACACATTTTTGGGACCATTGTCATTTATACAGCAATCAATGCTATTTAAATGCATTGATTCCTGTATAAATGACACTGGCAGTGAAGGGGTTAACCACAAGGGGGCAGTGTAGGGGTTAAGTATGCCTAGGGGTGTTTCTTACTGTGGGGGGGCGTGGGTGTCAGCTAGTGAATGCTGATCTCTGCTCCAATCACAGGGAGCAGAGATCAGCGACACTAGTTGCTAGGCAGAACGGGGAGATGCTGTCTATTTCCGCATCCCCCCGTTCTGCCTTCCCGTGAGACGATCGCGGGTGTCCCCGCGGCGATCGAGTCCGCGGGACCCGCGACCGGCCTCGCGGGGGTCCCGGCCGATGGCACAAACGGCATTAAGGAGGGACTTGTATATACGCCCTCCTGCCTGTCCGTGCCATTCTGCCGACGTATATTGTCCTGCGCCGGTCGGGAACCGGTTAAATCTGCATGAGGGAATAAGAGACCCTTTATCTCCTAAATGTTGCTCTCTATGCCTCTAATTTTAAGTTGTCTCCTCTTGACAATTATCCCTAACAACTCTTTTTCACATTTATTAAAAAAAATATACCACTCTCCCATGTTGTCAGTTATATTGTCATTGGGGTTAAGATCCCACCTGAGCCTGCGGGGGGGGGGGGGGGGGGGGGGGGGGGGGGTCATACCTTCCCCAATATACATCTCAAATGAAAATATACAGTACCAATTTTTAAGTGTTTATGAAAGTATGATTATGGACCTATAAACATTTTCCCCCTTTTTACAACTTTTTATATGTACTCTGATTTAACCAACAGTCCTTTGGTGAAATCAATTATCCAAAAGTGACGACCTAGTGATCCTCTCTCCCATTCGCTGACATACTTTTGACCAAGAGATTCCAAGCCCGCCCACCACAGCAAGGTAGACTCTCTTCTAGGGCAAGACCTACACTAAGCTACCCTTCTGGATGCCAATCATCATTTCTCTATGATTTTTCTTTTGGTGAAGGGAATCGCCGGCTGTAAAAGAAGATATCTGAATAATTCCTGTAACTACGCCCATCATTCAGATATCAGCACTCAAAGTCCGTGACGTCATATGACGTTGTGTAGAGAAGACGAAAGGAACGGCTGTGCTCCCTATTCGATGTGTGACGCCCCCCCCCCCCTCCTGCCAGGCCATCCCAACGTGCTCTGCCATGTTGTTGTGGTTGTGAAGAGGAAGGAAGAGCCGGGTGTTTGTGACTGACAGCAACCGAGAACGGGGAGGGGTGAAGAGACAGCTGAGTTCGGGGGGGGGGGGGCGCCTTTGGTATAACCCGCACGATCTGGCAAAAATAGGATGTATTGAAGAATAATCACCATTCCCATCAGGGACATTCACTCATGCAGCCCTCCCTTTTTTTCCACTTCATCCCCACTTTTGGGGAGTCTTTTCTGCCGGAGGGCGACCGTCATTTGGTGTAGTAGGGAGCTGGTGAGATATCTTTTTTATACAGAAGCACCCAGCTAGCGGAGCCAGTGGAGGAGTACAGCTGAGGCAGAGTGTACCGCTTTCCTTGATGCCTATTGAAAGAGATCTTCAGGTGAGAGGCTAGTGAGCACAGTTAACCGCTTCCCGACCGCCTCACGCAGATATACTGCGGCAGAATTGCACGGGAAGGCAAAATCCTGTATATAAACATGATTTTGCAATTGCCTGCCTGTGGGTCGGCGCTCGCGACCCGGTCGGGAGCTCCGTGGCCGCGGGACCAGCGGACCCGATCGCCGCTGGTATCCCGCGATCGGGTTACGGAGCTGAAGAACGGGGAGAGGTCTGTGTAAACAAACCTCTCACCGCGCTTCCTACTCTGCCTGTCACTGATGGGCTGTTCCCGGTCATCGGGAAAGCCGATCAATGACGTCAGACGTCAGCCCCGCCCCCTACTGTAAAAAAACACACTCGTCACAGCCCAATAACCCCTCTCCCTCGTGCTTAACTCTTTCACTACAACTGTCATTTATACAGGAATCAATGCATTTAAATAGCATTGATTGCTGTATAAACGACAATGGTCCCAAAAATGTGTCCGCCATAATGTCACAGTCACAATAAAAATCGCTGATTGCCGCCATTACTAGTAAAAAAAAAAAAAAAAATATTAATAAAAATGCTATAAAACTATCCCCTATTTTGTAAACGCTATAACTTTTGCGCAAACCAATCAATAATCGCTAATTGCGATTTTTTTTTTTTACCAAAAAATATGTAGAAGAATACGTATCGGCCTAAACTGGGGAAAATTTTTTTTTTTTATATATATTTTTTGGGGATATTTATTATAGCAAAAAGTAAAAAATATTGCTTTTTTTTCAAAATTGTCGCTCTATTTTTGTTTATAGCGCAAAAAATAAAAAACGCAGGGGCGATCAAATACCACCAAAAGAAAGCTCTATTTCTGCGAAAAAAAAAGGACGGCAATTTTGTTGGGGAGCCACGTCGCACGACCACGCAATTGTCAGTTAAAGCGACGCAGTGCCGAATCGCAAAAAGCGGCCTGGTCCTTTTGGCTGCAAATTGGTCCGGAGCTGAAAGTGGTTAAAGAAAAAATCAAAGCATACAGTTGAGCAAATGCTCCGATATGTGGTGGGATGTGGCAGTATACTCACTGTGATGTGATCTAAATTGCTGCGTGCCCTCACATGGAGATGGAGTTCTGTGCTCCACTCCATGATCTTTATGTGTCTGTCTGTGGCAGTGATTGGCCGGCTTGGATCACTGCAGGTGCGTCAAATCATCCCCGTCCCCCCCCATAGTTACCACTCCGATGGCTGCAGGCAGCGGTCATGGCGGCCATATAGGTCCGCCTCGTGTGATCTCCTTGGCGTCTGTGAAGGCCAGCGGCCCCGCGTCTGTGTCGCTCACGTCGCAATGGCCTGACGTCATCACATCGCGCGCACGCACGGGGCCCCGCCCATGCGCGACGATCAATAACCATTCCGAGGGCGCTCAGGAACGCCACCAGCAAGGGGACCAAGCAGCAATGGGAAATCCAAGACCTGCTTGGATGCCCATGAAGAGAGGATAGATGGAGGAGTCAAAATGAAAATACTCCTCCCCCCCCCCCCCCCCCCCCCCCCCCCCCCCCCCCCCCCCCCCCCCCCCCCCCCCCCCCCCCCCCCCCCAAGCCCCCCCCCCCTGCTGTGAAGGCACACGTATACGGACACCACCCATCACGCCGTCCCAATAGGAAGGCAAAAAGGCGCCACCTGGGGGAAAAATGAAAGATGATAAACAGGAATAAATATGAATCCTAAAGCACAATTGTTACATTAGTTGATCTATAATAAAAGAGCATATGAAACCCTGGGATTTAAAGACATTTTGTGTACATACAGATAATTTGGTCTGATGTAGATACAATATTAAGTAGTACATCAATATAAACATGAGCATTCAGATACATGTAGGGACAACTATATGTTTATACATATTCATTCTCAGATAGAATTCTGTGTTAATTATTATAAAATTGCACATGATTATAGCCAATGTTATAAACTAGGGGCATTGATTGCATTACCTACACAGAAAGAAATTATACAAATGTATCATTATTGACATTTATTATACAGGACACCACATTTGGTGTCTGCATGTACAGCGGTATAAGGCATGCAAAGGGCAAGGGGGGAAGACGAAGCAGGAGAGACACATATGGAGTAATTCCCGGAGAGCCAAAGACATGTCCCCGAATTAGTCGCTATTGGGCGACTTATTTTGATGTTAAGAGAAAATTATAGATGTTGTTGAGTTTTTCCGGATACGAAACCCCTCAAAAAGGGGGGCGTATGAAATGGACTCATTGAGTCCTGGGAAAAAGTTAGCTTGGAGTTTAAAGATCCATCTTTGCTCGTGTTGTAATAGAGTCTTGTTCCAATCAACGCCTCGATCCGGGATATGTACCCGGGATATGTAGCAATTAGTAGGTGATGATTAGACTTACTGATAGCCTGATAATGTACTCGCAATCATATAAGGTGAAGTTTCAAAATGCACTGTAGTGCGGATGTCAAAAAGAGACCGTAGCTATAGACTGCTAGGCATATATTGCAGTTAAGTCAACACTGCCTCATGTTGTCCCGACCTCAAGGGTCAGGCATGATAGTCTGTAAAAAGAGAGAGCAGTTGGTAAATGACTGGGGGCTAATCGTTCAAATATTTTAGTCCCAAAGCGAATAAAAAGCATAAGCTTACCAGAATAGGAGAGAATATCAGGCATGGCGGCGGCAAACAAACGGCACTGGGTGGTGAAGGGGGCGCTGAGCCATAGCACACAAACGCGTGCTTTTATATGCACATCCCGTCTGGATTCTGACACCCGGCGCGCGCCGGCGTGACGTCATCCAGACCGGCTGAAAATCACAGTGCGCATGCGCAAGATGGAGTAGCCGCATAGACTCCATGTTGGCCGCGCATAAAGTGATATGTAGATAGGCCAGGGTGAACAAGCTCCCCCTAGTGGCCTCTACAAGCGTCAAAAGCTGGATAAATGACGCTGGGTGGCCGCACTGTGTATATGTAAAGCCCCATCTCCCTGCATATGTCCAGATGTGACCAGCGAACCACATAAGACAACCCAAGAGAGACAATTAGTAACATGGACATTTTGAAGTGATATCATAGAGGTGCAAATACAGATAAGATATATAAAAGGTATTTAGCTCATCAAATTATTTTAGAAATCTTACTTTTAAGGAAGATTTTTAAACAGAGGTATATATCAATTGACCAATGAACATTGTTGTAAGGATTTTCATGTCATTTGCTAATAAAGCATAAGGCTAGGAAAGGCTAATATGTCTGTGATTACCAGACATTACAAAGGGAAATTAGGATAGTGAGGCCAAGATCTAATAATAGCGCATAGATTTTGACAGAACGTTTAATTCCTTAACCCCTATTTTTCGAAACTACCCCCAGGGGAGGAAAAGAGAATACGTAGGGGAACAAAGGAATAGGTCCATAAGAGAATGACATTCATTACTGAACATTTGTCATAATATAGATACTAGTCTATATATTTATGCAAATATTAAAGAAAGGGTTTGTTGGACTGTGCCTCATTAATGCCTGGCAATCGAGTAGCATTTAACCACTTCCAGACCAGCCTCGTTTTGGATTTTAGGTGTTTACATGTTTAAAACAGTTTTTTTTTGCTAGAAAAAAACTTAGAACCCCCAAACATTATATATTGTTTTTTTTCTAACACCCTAGAGAATAAAATGGCAGTCGTTGCAATACTTTTTTTCACACCATATTTGCGCAGCGGTCTTACAAGCGCACTTTTTTGGGAAAAAAGTCACTTTTTTTGAATAAAAAAATAAGACAGCAGTAAAATTAGCCCAATTTTTTTTTGGATTGTGAAATATAATGTTACGCCGAGTAAATTGATACCCAACATGTCACGCTTCAAAATTGCGGGCGCTCGTGGAATGGCGTCAAACTTTTACCCTCAAAAATCTCCATAAGCTACATTTAAAAAATTCTACAGGTTGCATTTTTTGAGTTACAGAGGAGGTCTATGGCTAGAATTATTGCTCTCGCTCTACCGATCGCGGCGATACATCACATGTGTGGTTTGACTACCGTTTTCATATGCGGGCGCTGCTCACGTATGCGTTCAATTCTGCGAGCGAGCTCGTCGGGGCGGGGTGTTTTTAAAAAAATTTTTTTTGTTTTTTCTTATTTATTTTACTTAATTGTATTATTTTTTACACTGTTTAAAAAAAAAAAAATTGATCACTTTTATTCCTAATACAAGAAATGTAAACATCCCTTGTAATAGAAAAAAGCATGACAGGTCCTCTTAAATATGAGATCTGGGGTCAAAAAGTCCTCAGATCTCATATTTGGACTTCAAAGATAAAAAAAAAAAAAAAAAAGTAATTTAAAAAAATTACATTTGTAAATTCCCCTTTAAGACGTATGGGCGGAAGTGACGTTTTTGACGTAGCTTCCGCCCTCCTATGGTATAGAGATGAGTGGCGGCCATCGTAGCGTCACTCATCTCTATACACAGGCAGGGAACGGACCCGATCGCCTCCGCCGCTGCCGACGGTTCCGGTAAGCGGCAGAAGGCACGGGAGAGCGGCGGGAGGGGGGGCACCTCTCCCGCCGCCGATAACGGTGATCTTGCGGCGAATCCGCCGCGATGACCACCATTATCGGAAAGGGGACCGCTCACTGTGAAGAGGGATACCTCGGTTGTGGCAGCAGCTGCTGCCGTTACCGAGATATCCCTCTTCAAAAAAAATGACGTATATATACAGTGAGCGGTCGTGAAGTGGTTAAGCGCTCGATCCAGGTAGTTTCATTTCTTAAGATTATTTTATCCCACTCGCCACCCCGTGGATCCCTAGGGATTACAGCAAGGGCAATGAAGGAGGCAACTGATGTATCGAATCTGTGATACAAGTCTAGATGCCTACTCACTGAGGTAATCATTTTACCCCCTGAGGAGTCGTATACATGGCCCTTAATGCGGGAACGAAAATGGCGCATGGTTTTCCCAACATGAAACGCACCACATGTGCATGTCATCAAATATATACTACTCCTTTAGTTTCACAATCGGCATAAAAGCGTGGTATAAAAATTTCTCCATTAGGGAGATTAAATTTAGTACCAGGGTTGACCCATGGGCAATAGGCACATTTGCCACAACGACTGATCCCATGCTCACGTTGGCAAGATGGTGTTTTGTGTATGTAGTGACTCGAAGTGAGTTTATCTCGTAATGAGCGCGATCTTCTAAATGTGATAGTTGGATTGGGTTCAGTATATTTCTTAAGGATAGGGTCCTCACAGAGAAGCGGCCAGTGTTTGTTGAGGATGGCTCGCAGTTCAACATGTTGTTTAGAATATCTCGTAATGTATCTCACTATCTCATTTGTCTTCTCAACCTTAGTTTTATAAAGTAGAGAATTGCGTGACTGTCTCAGGGCCTTGTTGTAGGATTTACGTAGCAAAGATTTGCTATACCCTCTAGCTCTGAGGCGGTCGCGAAGGCAGTTAGCTTGTACTTGTAAATTCCTCAGTGTGTGTGTAATTGCGTCTGAGTCTTAAATATTGCGCATAGGGGATGCTGCTAATTAAATTTTCCGGATGAGCACTATTGGCATGTAACAATGTATTGCCCGCGGTGTCTTTTCTATAAAGTGTAGATGCTAGACAGCCGGTTAGATCTTGAAAGATGGTAAGGTCTAAAAAGGTAATTTTAGCTGTGTCTACAGAATAGGTGAATTTCAGATTAACCTGTTGCTGACCGGCCGCCGTCAATTGACGGCGGAGCGGTGCAGCTCTTGTGGCGATATGACATCGCTTGCTTTTTGGCCACTAGGGGGCGCCCGCCGCGTCGCCGGGGACCCCGATGCGCGTGCCCGGCGGCCGCGATGTCCGCCAGGCACCCGCGATTGCCCGGTAACTGAGCAGGACGTGGATCTGTGTATGTAAACACACAGATCCACGTCCTGTCACTGGAGAGACCGATGGTGTGTCCCTTGTACATAGGGACACCGATCGGTCCTCTCCCCCAGTCAGTCCCCTCCCCCCACAGTTAGAATCACTCATATAGGGAACATAATTAACCCCTGCAGCACCCCCTAGTGTTAACCCCTTCCCTGCCAGTCACATTTATACAGTAATCAATGCATTTTTATAGCACGGATCGCTGTATAAATGTGGTCCCAAAAATGTGTCAAAAGTGTCCGATATGTCCGCCGCAATGTCGCAGTCACGATAAAAATCGCAGATCGCCGCCGTTACTAGTAAAAAAAAAAACTAATAATAAAAATGCTATAAATCTATCCCCTATTTTGTAGACGCTATAACTTTTGCGCAAACCAATCAATAGACGCTTATTGCGATTTTTTTTTTTTTACCAAAAATATGTAGAAGAATACAGATCGGCCTAAACTGAGGAAAAAAAATGTTTTAAAAAAAAAAATTGGATATTTATTATAATAAAAAGTAAAAAATATTGCGTTTTTTCAAACTTGTCCCTCTTATTTTGTTTATAGCGCAAGAAATAAAAAACGCAGAGGTGATCAAATACCACCAAAATAAAGCTCTATCTGTGGGGAAAAAATGATAACAAATTTATTTGGGTACATCGTTGCATGACCGCGCAATTGTCATTCAAAATGCGACAGCACTGAAAGCTGAAAAAGGGCTTGGTCAGGAAGGGGGTGTTTGTGCCCGGTAGGCAAGTGGTTAAAGGGATTTTGGTTAATGGCATCCATGAATGCCGTAAGCATGGTAAGAGATCCCGCCCATATCATAAAGATATCATCGATGTAGCGTATCCAGCACAATACCTGGCTTGTGTATACTGTCAAGGTATCATCTGAAAAAATAGTACGTTCCCCCCCAGGTACAGGTTGGCGTAGGCTGGCGCACAACAAGCGCCCATAGCCACGCCCTGTACCTGGAGGAAGTGGGACTCTGACTCTAAATGTAAAACAGTTTCTAGTTAGAATAAATTGTAGCAAATCAAGAATAAATTTGCCGTAGTCCCATCGGTGATGGTCCTGGTCACGCAGGAAGGTCCTTGCTGTCCTGATGCCCTGCTCGTGAGGGATGCTCGGGTAAAGAGCCTCGACATCTACAGTCACGAGCAGGGCATCAGGAGGCAGGACCATACCTTCAATTTGTTTGAGAAGATCTAGAGCAGGGATCCTCAAACTACGGCCCTCCAGCTGTTGCAGAACTACACATCCCATGAGGCATTGTAAAACTCTGACATTCACAGACATGACTAGGCATGATGGGAATTGTAGTTCCTGAACAACTGGAGGGCCGTAGTTTGAAGACCCCTGATCTAGAGTGTCCCTGGTATAGGACGGGAGAGCTAAAACATGTGGCATTAAGACTGAATCAACTAAACGACTGGCATTCTCTGTGAGGGCCCCTATACCAGATACAATAGGTCTACCGGGTGGTAGAAGAGGATGTTTATGAATTTATGGTAATCCATAAAATGTTGCCAATCTAGGATTTGGGACATTTAGGTATTTGTAGGTGTCTAAATCAATTAGGCCTCTCTGATAGGCAGATCCAATGATCAAAGCAAACTCATTCTTAAAAGAATCGACTTTAGCGGCACTGATTAGTGTATACCATTGTCTGTTCCTTAACCACTTTCAGACCGGACCAATTTGCAGCCAAAGGACCAGGCCCCTTTTTGCGATTCGGCGCTGCGTCGCTTTAACTGACAATTGCGCGGTCGTGCGACGTGGCTCCCAAACAAAATTGACGTCCTTTTTTTCCCACAAATAGAGCTTTCTTTTAGTGGTATTTGATCGCCCCTGCGGTTTTTATTTTTTGCGCTATAAACAAAAATAGAGCGACAATTTTGAAAAAAAATGCATTTTTTACTTTTTGCTATAATAAATATCCCCAAAAAATATATAAAAAAAATTTTTTTTCCTCAGTTTAGGCCAATACGTATTTTTCTACATATTTTTGGTAAAAAAGATCACAATAAGCGATTATTGATGGTTTTGCGCAGAAGTTATAGCGTTTACAAGATAGGGGATAGTTTTATAGCATTTTTATTAATAATTTTTTTTTTACTAGTAATGGCGGCGATCTGCGATTTTTTTTTTTTGTGACTGCGACATTATGGCGGACACATCGGACATTTTTGACACATTTTTGGGACCATTGTCATTTATACAGCAATCAATGCTATTTAAATGCATTGATTCCTGTATAAATGACACTGGCAGTGAAGGGGTTAACCACAAGGGGGCAGTGTAAGGGTTAAGTATGCCTAGGGGTGTGTTTCTTACTGGGGGGGGGGTGTGGTTGTCAGCTAGTGAATGCTGATCTCTGCTCCAATCACAGGGAGCAGAGATCGGCGTCACTAGTTGCTAGGCAGTACGGGGAGATGCTGTTTATCTCGGCATCTCCCCGTTCAGCCGTCCCGTGAGACGATCGCGGGGGACCGCGACCGGACTCACGGGGGTCCCGACCGGCGCGGGAGCGCGCCCGATGGCACGGACAGGCAGAAAGGAGGGACTTATATATACGCCCTCATGCCTGTACGTGCCATTCTGCCGACGTATATCGTCGTGTGCCGGTCGGCAAGTGGTTAAAATATTTAAAGCCATAGTTTCATAGAAGGATTTAGTCATTAAGACAATGTTGCCTCCCTTATCAGCTGGTTTTATTTCTAAATCAGGATGTTTTTGCAAGCGTTTAATGGCCTGCAATTGTGATGCTGTAAGATTATTTGGTTTAGATGAAATAGTGAGTAGCTTGAGGTCATTGACTGTGCCCATCAGAAAGGCCCAAATATTGGGATTTGTCATGAGATCAGGGAAACGTTGGGATTTTAATTTAAATAGATTGCGTTTTAGAACTGCCGTAGTAGCTCTAGGTTCACTAAGATTCGATACATCAGTTGCCTCTACATTAGGATCATTCTCATCTAGCAATAAGATAAGATCCCGAAGGGCTCGAAAGTCCTCCATGGTATAGTTTTTGACCTGTTCAGAGATATGTTTGTCTTGTAGGTATCTCTTGCGATCACCATCAAACATAAATTTATACGTTAAATTACGCGAGAAAAGGTATACGTCTATTATGGCTTCATATTTATCGATGTCCATTGATGGACAGAAACTGAGTCCCAGACAGAGAACCTCCAGTTCATCATTGGAAAATATATAAGGGGTCAAATTGATGACCTCACGATTAGGCCTTATGTTATCAGGGGGGTGTTGAGGGGTAACTGAAAATTTCCAGCAGTGTTTATTTGAGCAACATGTGCATCTAGAGTGCTTTGTCTTGTAAATATTTGAGGTTGTGAGGGTGCAGGGGCAGAGCTAGTGGTGCTTGCAGAGGGCGCAGATATGTGCTCCATAGTGTTTGCTCCTAGAGATGCAGAATTAGGACGATTTAGATATCTCGCATGGGAGAAGTGGTTTGTGTAAGTGACATTTGAGATGAATTATGGGTATATAATAATTGAATAGCTTGAAGAGCAGTAGCTCCTAGATATTTGCCTTGTGGTTGGCCACCTGTACCAAGTGACTGAGAGTTATCGTGTAAAGATTTGTGTAGAGTCAATGTTGGGAGACGTCTATTATATGGTGTACGTGACCCCCTACCACCAAGATCCCGCTTACGTGTACCCGGATGGACATGTTGCATAGTTTGATTACCCCTTCTCAGGATGGATCCTGGGAAGGGAAATAAAGCAGAGTCAGATTCAGTATCTTCATCAGTAGTAGATTGTACATTACTGTTATTTTTTGACATACGATAATTATTTCTAGGGTTTCTTGTCTGGGACACAGATTGCCACCGATAGGCAAAGCCTTCCATAAAGGCAAGCCTATCCTTTGAAAGTTTGTTTTGTTTCTTATAGATAATATCTTTGGTAATTCTAGTGACAAAGTCTTTTATATCTTGCCAACGTTTAGTGTATGAAGAGTGGGTCTTAATATTTTCATTCGTTGACTGTAGATGGAGGATGTCCTGATCCAGCACCAACAACTCTGATTGATATTGAGTAACCAAGAGTTTCATTAGGTTGGTGCTGCAAGTAGTCAGGACGTTCTCCCAAGCAGTTTTAAATTCCATGGTAGCATTTTGGAAAGTCGGATAGACTTGCACTCTTAGACCTAAGGGGCTAATATTTTCTCTAACATATTTGTTGAGAAATTCAATATGCCAGTACAGATTTGATTTCTTTTTTAAAAGACGTTTCATTTTGGCCATAAATTGATTCATACCTATCTCCTGCTCAGTATCCACATTGCAATTTGTCTGTATCTCAGACATATAACCTGTCCATGCAGTGCCTACAAAGTCCATGATAGCAGATTTAATCAATAAAGATAAATGTGTATATAAATGAACTAAATAAGTAGTAATACCAAATAATAATCAATATAGTTTCATGGGTAAAAATGGGTATAGCCACAATATGGACAATCAAACAAGAACATATAGGTGTTGCCCAGGTGCTTCCACCTAATATTAGAACTAAAAAGAAAAAGATGATATCCTTACAACAGTGTGGCACTGTGGATATAAGTGGTACAATGTGCCGCGTCCTAAACGATATTCAAAAAAGGAGGGAGGGGACTTGGACTTTGTAGGCACGATACAACCAGGTATTTAAATAAAGACATTTTTTAAATTTAAAAGTAGTTTTACACAAGTAAAGGTACATATTAAAAATATATTAGCTTGCCAACATATATTCAAATGACCGCAGATAGCATCATGATGTATATAGCCTTGTGGATACGGAAGAAACAACTATTGTGAATGAATGAATGAATTATTTGTATAGCGCTGCAAATGCGAACTGAATCGCCTCAAGGCGCTTGTCTGCCCCTGTTGTCCTGCTGTATTAGAAGAGGTGGGTCTTGAGTTTTTTCCTGAAGGCCTGATGGTTTTCTTCCAAGCGGATGTCGTTTGGTAGAGCGTTCCATAGCCGAGGTCCCTGTACTGCGAATCTTCGTTCTCCCTTCGATTTGTAGCGGGCTTTGGGGATGAGAAGGAGAATTTGGTCTGTCGATCGAAGTCTGCAATTCAGTATGTATTTTCCTATTTTCTCACAAAGGTATTGAGGAGCGTTTCCTTGTGTACATTTGTGGGTGAGGCAGAGGGTCTTGAATGTGATCCTATCTTTTACCGTGAGCCAATGGAGGGTCCTCAGGGATGGGGAGATGGATTCCCAGGGTTTCTTTCCGGTGACTAGTCTTGCTGCTGTGTTTTGGATGACTTGAAGGCGTGCAATCTGGTAATCCAGTAATCCTATGTAGAGGGAGTTTGCGTAGTCGAGACGCAAATTGATGATGGTTCCTACTACTACTGCTTTCTCCTTTTCTGGGATGAAGGGGATGAGTCTGCGAAGCATGCGGAGGAGATGATGGGATCCACTGATTACTGATCCTATTTGTGCCTCCATGGTCATCTCTGAATCAAAGAAGACTCCGAGGCATTTGGCTTTGGTGCTTGGGAGGATGGTCTGTCCAAGGATGGTTGGTGGTGTTCATGGGGTCTTCGTTTTTGTTCCTTCGGTTTGCGTTGAGGAGCAGTAGTTCTGTTTTCGACCCATTAAGTTTGAGGGAGCTAGTGGTCATCCAGTCATCTATCAATGTGAGACATTTTCCTAGTTCCTGGTATTGGTCTTTTTTTCCGGTGATACGGAAGTACAGTTGAGTGTCGTCCACGTATGAGTGGAAGCATAGATCTGATTTGCTGATAATTTTGAAGAGTGGGCGGATGTAAATGTTGAAGAGTACTGGTGACAATGGTGATCCTTGAGGGACTCCATAAGAAATTGCCCGGGTTTCCGAAGTGAAGGCTCCTAGTTTCACTGTCTGTGAGCGGTTTCCTAAGAAGGAAGAGAACCATGGCAGATCTCCATCTGTGACTCCTGCCACTTCCTTGAGGCGGCTTAGAAGAATGTTTTGGTCCACTGTGTCGAACGCTGCACTAAGATCCAGCAGTATCCAGTTGAATAACCAAGAGTATTGAAATGTCCGTCCACAGGGAAGGATGCGATGAAGCGGTGATGTCATCAAAAATAGCACGACATACATTCAGGCTCTACATGTTTCGGTACAATTTACGCTTCGTCTGGAGCTGGATATAGAGTGGCTGGCGGCTAATAGGATCAAAGGATACATAATAAATACATACATAATAGATTTGTTTTCATTTTACTCTAGTATATAACATAATGTGCAACAATATTGCACAGGAAATATATAATTATGTCAATCTTGGATATGTATCTCAGGTGAACGCTGACACAAATGGGCCAGCCGTAGGAGAGGCGAGTCCTCCCTGCCTAAAGGTCTCTCTATGCCAATGTTATGATCACAGGCCATGGCACACTCCGATGGAAGTGGCCAGCCATCTTCCGACAAGAGTCCACCACTTTGGACAGCCTTCCATCGCCGCCAGAATTAGCCTCCCCCAACCAAAAACTGTCAGTTACCACCTGGTGGAGAAGGTGGGCTGAGCAGCGCACACCCACAAAACTGCCATCCCTTACAGCCTTGACCATGTTGCTGCCTCCATCAGTGACAACATAGCCAATCTGGTAGTTGTTGCTGTCTGCCTGTCCAAACCACTGCAACAACATTTTCTGCAGGGCTTGCAGGATGTTTTGTGCTGTGTGCTTTTCATCAAGCACCTCAGCGTGCAGGAGGAATGAACGGTGCCCCTGTTTGTCAACTGCTGACGAGGATCCAGATGTTTGAACTAGTACATCATGGGACACCTTGCCCTGCCACCAATGTGCCGTCAGGGACAGGAAGGTGTGCTGGGCACTAGGCGCACTCCACAGGTCAGTGGTCAGGTGCACTGCCTATCCACCTGCCTTTCCAATCTCCTCCTTGAGCACCCCAACACAAGACCTGTATAAGGCTGGCACCACAGTTTTGCTGAAGGTCTTACGTGATGGCACACGGTACTGTGGTGCAACAGCCTGCATCAATTGCTTGAAGGGCTCACCTTCTACCATGTTGAAGGGCGCTCCTCCAACAGCAATGAGCTGGCCGATCAGGCGTGTTATTTTTCCTACCTGTGCCCGAGACATACCCTTAGTACTCTGAAAGCCACCAAAATCTTCCAGGGTGGCCTGGTGGCTGGTATGGGTTGGATGTGGGACAGTAACAGTAACAGCATTATTTTCTGTATACTGGCTGGAGGTGCTGGTACTTATGGTGGCTGTGGCGGTGCCACTATTGGTTCCCCTCTTGGTGTTTGGAGGGCCCATACTTTTCTCCCCTAACAGCACTGCTTGGTGGTGCACACGCATGTGCTGGTTCATGCCACTGTTGCTGAGATGGCTTATGTCTCGGCCCCGGCTGATCTCCCTGCCACAATGATTGCATTTAGCCTTCTGACCAACACCAATTCTTTTAAAATTTTGCCAAATGCTGGAACGGCAGCCAGCACCTATGACATTGCCTGATGGAATCGCATCCACTGCAGTGGTCACACTCTCTTCCTGAGGTTCAGCAGGAGCAGGATGAAGAGACCTGAACATCCCAGGTATTTTGGGTGCTGTGGTGGATTGAGGCCTAATGGTTGCATTGGCCCATGATGCTGGAGGCTTTGAAAGAACTTGGGCAGGGGATTTATCAGGAGAGAAAAGTAGTGGGGACTGAGGGGAGATATTTTCTGTGCTGTCGCTGGGGCCAACATGGGTAGAGGGTTTGTAATCCAATTTGTCTACGTCAGGAAAGCCTGTTTCCACCTCTTCCACATTGCCAGGGGAAGAGTGATCCTTACAATCAGTAAACTGACTCTCCTCCTTGCTTATCACTAAGCTCCCTGTAGTGCTGATAGTGACATCATCATGAGCCTCGGCCTCCTCACATGTTTCCTGCTGCATGGCCAGGATCTCCAGCTTTGGCTGCACAACGGTGTGTGCACTGGGAACCCCTTTGGCCTGCCCTCTTCCATAAAAGGTACCAGTGGGGCACCATGCTACCAGCAGCAGTGGCAGAGGTGGTAGCGCCACTTTTGCTATCAACTGTCACTGTGCTGCTGGTTCTAGAAGGTAAGTCCTGGAGCAGCTGGCGACGTGCAAATGATATCTGCTGTTTGCCAGGCTCTTTCACTCCTGTTCTTTATGGGAGGTGAGCTGAGCTCAGGGGGCGCAGAGACAGAACGTCCCACCTGCTGCTGATGTACATGGCGGCTCATAGCTCTCCCTCTCCCAGCAGCACTCTTACTGCCTTTTTGTCCTTGTTGTTTGCTGCTCATTTTGCCTTTACAAGTCAAAAAAAGACAAAAAAAAAAAATATGAGCAAACTAACACCAAAATCCGGAGTAAACGAATAAATCCAGAAACGAACTAAGCAATAAAAGATGATAAACTTGCAGACTCCAAGAGATATCAAGTCAAATGAAAAGCGAAAATCAAAGGATCACGAAGATATTTGCTCAGATGCACTGACAAATAGTTGTGTGATCTGCTCGACAAAGAGAAGTCATATGATCGGGCGTGCCCTGTAGGCCTCAGCATCAGAAGAAAACCTCTGATTGGTCAACCAACAGTCACATGTTTCTGTAGTAAAGAAATTTGGACCGAAAACAAATTCGTTATTATTCCTAGAGTGTCGATATTCGTTATACTGAATATCGAATTCATTCGAATCATTCGTTATATCCGCTATAATAATTTATTTTGTATTCGTTGAAATTCGATTATTATTTGGTAGTTGGATTCGAATAATTTGGAGCCAAATTTCGAATCATTCGTTATATCCGCTATAATAATTTCTTTTGTATTAGTTGAAATTCGATATTATTTGGTAGTTGGATTCAAATAATTTGGAGCCGAAATTCGAATCATTCGTTATATCCGCTATAATAATTTCTTTCGTATTAGTTGAAAATGTGAAATTCAATATATTTGGTAGTTGGATTCGAATAATTTGGAGCCGAATTTCGAATCATTCGTTATATCCGCTATAATAATTTCTTTCGTATTAGTTGAAAATTTGAAATTCAATATATTTGGTAGTTGGATTCCAATAATTTGGAGCCGAATTTCGAATCATTCGTTATATCCGCTATAATAATTTCTTTCGTATTAGTTGAAAATTTGAAATTCGATATTTGGCGAATTTCCGTTTAAGAATTTCGGCTCCAAATTATTCGAATCATATTACCAATGGTAATTGGATTTGAATAATTTGGAGCCGAAATTCTTAAACGGAATTTCGTATTCTGTACAGAATTCATATCCCCAAAAATTCGTACTGCGGATTCGTACGAATTTCCGATTCGTACGAAACTAATCGCACATGTCTACCACACTTTCAGGACATATGTGTTGAGCCTCAGTTTTCTACACCATTGTTTAATGTGATCTACTGGTTACTTGATTTACCATTACTTTGGTTTATTTCAACACTCTTTGATGATATCATCTTGACTGCTTCCTGTATGTGATAAATGTTCTTTTTAATGTCCTTCAATCCTAATGTATACTTGTTCATTCAATTGAAATCTGTTCTCTTGCCTAATGGTTATTCAATGTGGTTAAAAAAATAAAAATAAATACTTGAAACTTAATAAAACATATTCAACATAAAATAGAAAAAACATTAACCACTTCAGTCCCGGAAGATTTGGCTGCTCAATGACCAGAGCACTTTTTACAATTTGGCGCTGCTTTAACTGGAAATTGCGCGGTCATGCTTTGCTGTACCCAAACTAATTTTGCGTCCTTTTTTCCCCCCACAAATAGAGCGTTCTTCTGATGGTATTTGATTGCCTCTGCGATTTTTATTTTTTGCAATATAAACGGAAAAAGACCGAAAATTAAAAAAAAAAAAATAAATAAAAAAGTTCTAGCGTCTACAAACTAAGGGGACTTTTTCTGGAATTTACGCAGCTTTTAGTTTGACTGCCTATCATTTCATGAGGTGCTAAAATGACAGGGTAGTATGACCCCTCCCCCCCCCCAAATGACCCCAATTTAAAAAGTAGACACCCCAAGGAAATTGCTGAGAGGCATGTTGAGCCCATTGAATATTTTGTTTTTTGTCACAAGTGATTGAAAAATGACAACACAATTATAAATCAATTACACAAAGTTGTCACTAAATGATATATTAGAGGAAATGTTTTGAAGATATTGGACTTTATGGGTGCATAGCGACAAAATATTGAATCAACACTATATTAAAAGATATATACACATTTTATTAAATGAACAATCATCATAAAATCAATGCATACAATACAATCATAGCCATAGGTGTATGCAAAACTTTCTATTAGTGACAATGATTTACTGTAATCACGTTCTTGATTTCTACACGTTTTGCCTCATGGCTTCTTCAGGAGAGAACGTGGCAGTTTGTTTAAGTATAAGAACCTTTAATCCCACAACTATAGTTGTGCAATAAAGACAAAATGAAAATACAAATTAATACATCAAATATAGACACGTTGTATCTAATTGTATACATATGGCTGCATTTATACATGAAGCGAAAGGCGCCCAATGAGAAAATCCCCTACCTCTTGAATTGAGTGTGGGAGCCTGGATAGAACTAAAAAAAATGAATAGGGAATGAGATCCGGCAATGCACTGCATCAGTATGACCACCGGACACCAAAAGTTGCCATGTAGTACATAAGCGTTCAGCAGAGCCAATTGGAATAAATAGGCATGTTTTTGTACCAGTGTCTGGCCTTAATTGCATACGGCGCCAACAACTGGTTGGACAGAGAGCACAATGGGACAATTTTCCTCTTGTGGGACTTTAAAAGGCAGGAGTCTCCAAATAGTAATTATATCAAAATTTAAATTTTATTTGAAAAAAGGTTAAAACATGAGAATGATAAAACCTATGGATGCTTGTACAAAACAGAGAGGCGAGAGATAACACAATAAAGGTACTCAATCTCCTGCATGTGGTCAACAGAAACAAGACCCCTTGCTTATTTCTAAGCACGGACGCGGAGAAGGCCTTTGACAGGGTGAATTGGAGATTCATGTCTTCAGTCTTGCGGTACATAGGGTTAGGAGACAAAATGCTGACCTGGATTGACTCAATATATAAAAATCCATCGGCTCGGGTACGAGTCAACGGGGTCCTTTCGGAACCCTTTATGATAAAGAATGGCACCCGCCAGGGATGCCCATTGTCTCCGCTCCTCTTCACCCTGTCATTGGAACCTTTCCTGCGAACGGTGCATGCCAACCCGAATATTACAGGAATCTCCTTAAGAGATATACACCAGAAGATTGCTGCGTATGCGGACGACATGCTGTTTGCACTTACTAAACCTGAGGTCTCCCTCCCAAACCTACTACAAGAGTTCAAATCATATGGTGACGTATCAAATATGAGAATAAATTTCAATAAGTCAGAGGCGATGAGCGTAGGAATCCTTCCCCAACTTCTCGAGACCCTAAAAACTGACTTTAAATTTAAGTGGACAACCACAGCTTTGAAGTACCTAGGCACATACGTCCCTCCTAAAATCTCTCAAGTATTTGCCCTGAATTTCCCTCAGTTGCTAGCAACAGTTCGCTCCCTTCTTAATAAATGGCACACAGGACTACACTCCTGGTTTGGGAGATGCAATATAATCAAGATGTGCATTCTACCCAAATTCTTATACCTACTACAGGCTCTCCCGATCCAAATCCCCTCCCATTACTTTGAACAAATCAGAGCCTTATTGCTCAACTTCATATGGGCGCATAAAAGACCTAGACTTGACAAACGCCAACTGACCCTACCAAAACAATGCGGAGGACTGGCGGTACCAGACCTCCGCAAATATTACCAAGCTGCACATCTAACCAGACTGATTGACTGGAACCGTCACCAGACCACAAAACTATGGACCAGACTGGAACAAGCCCAATGCGACATACCCCTAGGCAGGGCACCGTGGTGTCAGAATGTACTTATAAGAGATGTAAAAAATCATCCTCTGATAGGGACAACCACACGTATCTGTGCTTCCTTATTCACAAATCTCCGCCTAACATCTTTAGACTCTCCGATACGCCCTATCCTGGGCACCCCAGAGTTCTCCCCTGGATATAAGGACCCCAATTTCTGCTCCATTAGAGCAGCGGGATACGCACAAGCCTCCCACTTCCTCAGAGGAGACAAATGGCTTACATCTACCGAACTTATGAGCCCGGACGGCCCGTTCCGGTTAAATTTTTTAAAAGCCTCTCAACTGACCCATTTTTTTAAATCTCTACCCCCACCTGGTAATTTCAACCAAACCTTGACCTCATATGAGGCACTCTGCGCAGACGAGGGAGTCCTGCCACACGCCCTGTCCACAACATAGCAATTATTGATCACACCACCGGAAGGACACCAATTAAGATGTCTGGAGGCCTGGGAAAAAGACATACAACGCACATTCACGACACGCCAAAAACAGAATATCCTTCATTTTACCTACAAATCTTCCATATGTACGAGAATGCAGGAGACAAACTACAAACTAGTCACTAGATGGTATAACACCCCTGCGAAGTTGCAGAAATTCTTTCCCTCAACATCGGATCGATGTTGGAGATGCCAGAGTGAAAAAGGGACAATTCTCCACATCTTCTGGACCTGCCCCCTACTGCAGTTCTGGAAGACGGTACAGGAAACGATGCAGAAATTTACAGACTATCCCATTCGGCATGACCCAGCATTTTTTCTACTCCATGCCTCTGAAATATCACAAAAAAGATACAAGAAGTCCCTGATCCGCCACCTCCTAGATGCGGCCAAAGCATGTATCCCATTGCGCTGGAAGTCCACACAACCCCCGACAATTAGCATGTGGCTTAAAAAAGTGGAAGACATCAAAAAAATGGAGGATCTTATCCTCACAGCAAGAAACCAAAACCAGAACTATTCACTAAGGTATGGCTGGGGTGGAACATGTTTATATTCTCCGATGAGGGACAGTCACTTTTGGAGAATGGTACCCTGAATTAGAACAGCCCCCACTATAGTGGGTATTGATAAGCAGTAGATGAGGGACCATGTGCCCCCAAAGATAAAGACATGACAGGTGATAAGCGCTACCTCCTGGTTCCCTACCTAATCCCTTCCCCCTCCCCTACCCTCCCATACTTTCCACGCCCACTTGTCCACTCTATCACTACACCCCTCTTTACTTAGTCTTGCCTCTTCCCCTCTGATTCACTTTCTTCTTCTCCTATTCCTCCTGAAACTGGACTAGACTCATGGAACCATCCGAAGATATAGATGATTCCAAGTGGGAGATCTATTTAAACTAATGAAACAGGAGATGGTCTCACATAATAAGGGCAGATAAGCTGAAGCAACCCAGGCTAATGGGGGCTTCCCAGGGGTTTACTGGTGAATCCTCCGCCCTAAGGACATATAGACATCCCACGTACGCTCAGGAATTCACATCTACCACAACCACATTGTTAAAGATCTTGCTGTTGTTTTATTTGGATGTTGTATTTCATGTTTCTGTGTCCTTGGAATAAATAAAAAATTTGAAAAAAAAAATAAATAAATAAACCTATGGATGCACATGTGATCAAATGGTAACAAACAGAGAACATATGTATATGCAAAGACAGCGATACTAATGACACCACACTGATAGGTCCGAGCAATGAACTAGGATCAGAGGGCCCGACGCGTTTCAAGGTTGTGGAAAAATTAAACCTCTACTTCAGGGGCTGGTAGTGGGGTACATGATTATCGTATAATTCCTAAATCACCATCAAATGGCTTCCAGCATCAAAAAACGGGGATAAAAGGTTTGCCCCCAGAGATCGGATCCATGGACCAGTGCTTACATACAACAGGGGAACACACAGATCCAGCATCCAGGCAAGGGCGTCTCCTTACCGCAGATATCACACCTGGTTCAAATTGCCTAGTTGTATCCTGTTATCTAGTGGCGCATTCAGCAAAGAACTTTATTTCGCAAGGTTGAGATGCGTCAAAAAAACTGCACGGTTTGTAGTGGTATGAGGCACCCACTAAAAAGGTGAACCCCGACAAGAAGTAGAAACATAAATGGGGAAGTACGTAGCCACACGATCAGTCTGATGCCTATAACAGCATTGTCCCATTGTGTGGTCTAACAGGGATGTGGGCAGGTGGTCTTCTTCCACAAAGATCTTGACACTATCACCATATATTGGTTGGACAGAGAGGGGGTTTCTCTACAACACCAGTCGCCGTAGGATTTTGGACTGTCGTGTCTCAGAGAAGTGAGGACTGAACGAAAACATTCCGTGTATCCCTCCACTTCACTGCTAACACATTATTACAATTCAAGCAAGCTCTCCCCCCATCTAAGTCGGGATTCTACAAGCCGTTTGGGGGAAGCCCCGGTGATTAGATCGCACTGTGCCACATGCGCCAATTCCACAATCAAAAAGGGGACTATAAAAAAAAAAAGTGACAAAGTGTCACACTTGTGTGATAATTGTCCTTGTACAAGTGGTACCCCTTTCCGATTAAGTGTGACACCAAGTCCCACACAATCTTACCAGCGCTCCCTATGTAGTCTGTGCAGTTCTCGGGCTCCACGTGATTATTTCTTCCCTCGTAATCCATAAAACTATATAGTCTGTAGCTCTGTCAGAGAGCGTATACATCTTTTTCTCTCTCTCTTTTTTTTTTTTTTTTTTTTTAGGTAAGTTAAGGTTTTATTGCAGTTTGTGACTCCAATGGAGAGATTCCCCACCCTTTTACCTTCTGTGACACCAGGAGAGGAATGGAGGGGAAATCTCGGACATCTGTAGAAAATCTAGCAGATCTTTATAACCTTTCCCTGTGCTATCCAACACTAAAACAAAAGAAGTCCGGTACTGGTAAGCAAAGCTGCTAAGCTGAGTGGTCATCTGTCAGGACACCCAATAGAGAAAAAGCCCGAAACAATTGGGGTGATTTACTAAAACTTGATCACTCAGAATATGGTGCAACCGTGCACGGTAGCCAATCAGCTTCTAACTTCTTCACCAAAACTTGAGGCTCATTGTTGGTGTTCTGCGGACCTTCTTCTTCTTCTTGCATGGAATTTATTCTGTTTTAAAAATAACGTTTAATCACCCACTCGACCAACCACACAATGAAGTTGTAGATTTCCTCACGGATGGTCTTGTCTTGACGGAGAGTATCGACATTCTCCTCCAGGACATCTACTCTCTTTTCGACATCCTCTGTCTTTTCTATGGTGTTATCCATCTTTTGTTGTAATTCAATCATTTCAGTTTTTATCTTCTCTGTCGCTCTCCCAGACTTGATTTTGTATTGGATACGCAATTAATACAATTAGAACAGAGGAAATTCCAATGACGAATACAATCCATGTCCTCTGTGACTGCGGTCTTCCATTTATAGGTCTCATTTTGTCCCCACCAGTCTCCACAATCACCTCATTTTATTCTGAAATCTGGTTCCCGATCTTATACATCGTGACCTCATATCTGATGAAAACTTGAAGAGCAAAAATGAGGCTTGTTATGTATATGTAGTCAAGACGTTAATTAAGCTGCTAACTATTCAGCCCCTGCATATAGAAGAAAACATTAGTTTCCAAAGATAGGAAACCAAAAAATGGGGCTCATTGAAAGGTTGCATGCATCTTATTTCATGATATATATAAATAAATATAAATACCAGAGGTTTCTGAGAAAAATTTCTTTGGTATATTTATTGAAAAATTAATTAATTACACCACATATATAGAGGGAGTTGATTAAAGCACAACAGTAAAACTAGACATTTATACACGTGTTTGTTGGTTCAAGTATGAACCAAATCAAAACATACACATACTAGGGGGGACATTTACAAACATGTAACATATAGAACAATTGTCGTCCGGACGCCAGGGAAAACTTGTGTATTATCCCAATATAAAACCATAGGGCTGTATTAATGATAATTTTAAAGGTAGTGGGAGAAAAACTCCCTTAAAACCAAATATTTTGGGTTAAACACTGCACGTACTCCTTGGGTGGCTCGAGCCTATTGGGAAGGGAGGGAAAGGGGAAGGAAAAGGGAAAGGGGAAGAGTAGTCACGGAATGTGAAATTAATGGTTGCACTAAATTCCTGCCGAGGCAATCCTAAGTAGATTCAGCTGATGGAGTGAGCAGAAGATTTTTCAATAGTTAATGTTATATTAGTTTGCATATATTTATACCCGATGTTGTTTTATATCAAATGGTTCCCTTAACAGAGATTGTCCATTTTGCTTGTAGTCACAAGGAAGAAAATAAGGGTATTTTAAACAAACGGAGTCTATGAGACTTATTTTTAAGATTGCAAGAGGCTACCAGCATACATTACCGCCTCCAATACTCGATATAGTCGTGGGCTATAGGATGCTTCAGGAACCCTTCTCAATACTGTGTAGAGAGCCAGACGTCGCCAGTGATAGAGAGAATCTCGAATATCACCTCCATGGTATGCAGCGCTGCTAGTTTCCGATGGCTGGGTTTGGTGGTTCCATCTATGTAAGTAACAGCTATCCGCCCAGAGTGTTTGAAGTGCGGCTTGCTGGTTCGTGCGTGTGTCAGCTGGTTCAAGGTATCAGCCTGACACCCTATTCATTTCCGCGTCCCTTCGTCTGGCACGCTTGCTGGGAAGATACTGTTTGAATGAAAAAACGGCCAGAAAACTTAATCAGGGACTCATCAACACAGACGACTTGATGGGGAGTAAACAAGGCTGCAAACTGTTGGTTGAAGTGGCTTATGAGGGGCCAAATTTTGTGGAGCCGATTGTATGCAGGGTCACCCTGAGGACAACAGAGTTCATTGTCATTGAAATGCATGAGCCGCAAAATCTGCTCGTATCGTGCCCTGGGAGGCGGAGAACACGGGCATGTGGTGAATTGGGTCAGTGGACCAAAATGACCGCTACTTCCTTTTTTATTTTTAACAACGCCCATGAGGAGGGATATGGACAAAAAAATGTAGCGCTAGAACGTATGTACTTTCTGAAAAGTGATACAATGAATAAATGTATATATTAAAAATAATAATACCATTCCCACAGTGATCGTGAGCATTAACAATCATATAACATGAGATGTTAGTGTTGATGGTGATTAACCAAAGAAAGATAACATGAACTGGATCAATAATAAACACCAATCCAAAATTAAAGTTCATATATTGTAGACACTGGTAACCCCAGATGAATCCCTCGGATAGGCTCAGGGGCAGGGGAAGCTGAGCCCCACAGATGAGGAACGGCTTGTCTGATAAGGAAAATAAATGAATACTCTTACCAGAGATGTTGGATACAGCTACCGTACGGTATTTGTATCGAGCAGGCTTAAACGCTGGAACTCTTGCATCAGTGGGTACCAGATGGAGCAGGTAGAAACCACAGCAGTCAGGAACCGGGCAGCATGCACAGCGACCAGTGGACCAATCGGTATACACAGCAGCCAGTGAACCTCCAATTAACCAGATGATCCAAAGGGAGGTGATCCCACGAACCGGGGAAAAAAGGAGGAAAAAAGGGAGGCAACTCCAATAGTGCAGGTCAAAAAATATATAATAAAATTTATTCACATTGGTATGTGACAAATCAAACAAAATAGAAGGAAAATCTCGAGATAGTTGTAAAAAAAATGGGTCGGCAATGTGGAAAGTATAAGACAGCTGGCCCGACGCGTTTCGACACTATCGGTCTTCTACTGGGGCGTATCTCTGACCTCCCCACACTGCCAAAAACAATTTATAGACCCAAGACTACCTTAGCCCCGCCCACCTGGTCCTAAACAGGAAGTCCACGCCTCCGGCCCGACAAAGTGGGGTAGGGGGAAGTAGGTGCCCACATAATCCAAATACAATGCACATGGATAATTTAACAATCATAAAACACAATGTCAAGTACACTAACATGAAAAATCCTGGATGTGAGATAGATCCTATGGACAATGCATCAATGCGCCTAACAGTGCCAATGTATCTGGAATGGGATAACCCCCAGTGATGGGCCGGTCCAACGCCCAAAATGTGTGGCCAAATTCCCGCCAAAGATAGCAACAAATCACAACAGCTGTCATGGCAAGTCAGAATATGATAGGTTGACCTCACAAAGTGTAAACAGTACAAGTATAACAGTGCTCCCAATGGATCACCTACATGACGCCAAATCAGAGTGAGCAGGTGGAACGTATGGTCACCCAAGAGACCCCCACAGCACTCGGCGCCACCACAGACAAACCGATCCTCTCAACCAGGGGCAGCCGGCATGTGTACTAGTGAGCCGATGTAACCCGGAAGGTGAAAGGGCGCAAGCAACAACCTGTCCCATGTGACTTCCGACGTGACGTCACATCCTATATGGATGTAAACAGCATCTAGACTTGTGTGCCGTCAGTGCGCAGTAGCGTCACCACGCTGTGTGAGTGGAACGCAGAAACGACCAGTGAGCGACGCAGACAACGTCCGATGTGACCAACACCGTGACGTCACATCCTATATGGATGTAAACAGCATCACGTCTTGTGTGCGTAGGCACCGTCAGTGCGCAGTGGCGTCATCCCGCTGCGTGACTGGAACGCAGAAAGCACCCCGTGCGCACCTGCGCAGAAGTCGAGACACACTATATCGGAAAACGTAAGCGTGTCATAGGCTGTACGGCTCCTCAATTGGTGACGTGCGCTCAGACCACAACTTGTGCGTACAGGCGAATATGACCAACCGGCAAAAAGGAGAATGGAGTTATTGATATTGAAAGAAGGTCATATGACTAAAGCATACTCGATCCCATGGGTATGCTAAAAACGCCTCCTGAAAAGTGCAAAACTACCCATTAGGAAAGAGGGGGGAAAAATATATATAAAAAGTAAAATATGAAATAAAACATATGAATCGATCTCACATACAGTATACAGTATAATGTGAAATACAGTAAAACGGATGTGTGAATTACATCAGGACGGGCCTAATGACATCAATGATATGAAAGGGATTTTATGACTGGTGACAGAACCACAAAGCCATAAGATCCAGACAGAAGAAAATTAATAAGTCGTTAAATAAATGTGCCCAAACACGTCTAACATGAGTGAAGAGCCACTCACCCCCGATTAATGAAACAGTTGATGTCCCACTCAACTTTTTTTGTCCACATTTCTTTGACTTTGTTTGTTTTGTATGTTAGCTGCTTTTTCACATTGAGTTGTTTCTAACGAAGGTAGCGCAGTGTTTTCCACACTTCCATGAGGAGGGATAGGCCCAGGAAGGTCTTAAATTTGGAGACCTTAATAGGTCTCTAATCTCTGGCAAAGGCCAACTGGGGATTAGCGGTGATGAATTGACCAGCATACAAATTGCTTTGGTCCACAATAGATCTATAGAGACCTTCCGTGAAAAAAACAGTGAATAAAAATCAAGTGACGTAAAATCAACTGTTTCCACCTGAATCCCGGGTTGGCCAGTGAATGGGGGGGAAGTACGGGTGCTGCAGAAGTGGTGGGCTAGACAAGTCTGTTTGTCTTCTTGGTGGCAGCGGGACGCTACTTGTGCTTGCCACCTTGCCAGCTTGAACTGCACTCATGGGACTCGCCACGTCACCACGTGCTACTGCAGTGCTGGATGTACGAGGCCGCTGGTGCTTGCCAGTTCACCAGAAGGATGACCAGTGCTAGTACTTCTCTGCTCCATATGAGAGCCCTGCGGTTCTTGCACCTCAACAATGGCAGAAGACGATCCGGGTCTGGTACGCCTGACCTTGGCAGGAACCACAACTCCATCGTCAGAGCTGTCTGTCAGGGTGCTGCTGCTGTCTACAGGATCGTATTCTGAGTCTGAATCTGACCAACTAATCTATCTTGCATAGAATCACGTTTCCAGCTGTATGCTTCTTTGTGCTATATTGTGTTGGGAACATATTCTGATCTCTCCATCAAGAGGAACTATCATTCTGTTGAGGTTAGTTTCCCCAAACATCCTTTTTTTTATTTTTTTAAAGTTTTTTATTTGCCAACAAAACACACAAACATGGTACGGTCACTTTACAATACTTATGTTCCAACACAGATTGATGTATGTACTGGTTTCATATTATCACACGAATAATAAAGTCTTTCTTTCTCCTTGTGTCTTATTCTTTATGCTTCAGGCCATATATACATATATGTAAAGATACCTATATAGGGTTGTTTTTTTTTTTGTTTTTTTTTATATATTATAACCATTATACTAGTATGTAGCAAAACGTTTCTACATAGATCTAAGAAAACTGAAGTTACCCTCAGTAGAAAAACAAAACATGTACACCCCAGAGGCATCGTCCTCCGGAAAACATTTGTGCTGTGTGCTGCCGCTCGGTCTCCCGCATGCCCCCCGTCTCCCCCCCCATCCTGAGTACATGCATGTTATACATTCACAGATAGCAGGTCAGACAGTATTTTCGGATGAGGTCCACCTTCCCCATACACTATTGAATTTTTTACTAGATCCCCTGGCTTCATAAGTTTGCTTGTACATGGTAACATTAGCGTTAACTAGGCTTTTCCAGTCTTGAAGTGTAAGATGCTCTCTTCTGTTCCAGTGGAGTGCAATTAGTTTCCTCACATAGTAAAACAATAGTCTTAGGCTGCTTTCACACTGGGGCGGTTTGCAGGCGTTATTGCGCTAAGAATAGCGCCTGCAAACCGACCCGAAACAGCTGTTGCTGTTCCTTCAGTGTGAAAGCCCGAGGGCTTTCACACTGAAGCGGTGCGCTTGCAGGACGCTCAAAAATGTCCTGCAAGCCGCATCTTTGGCTCGCTATAGGAGCGGTATATTTACCGCTCCTATAGCGCCTGGTCCCATTGAAAACAATGGGGGAGCGCGCCGAACCCGCCCGCAAAACGCCGCTACAGCGGCGGTTTGCGGGCGGTATTGACCCTTTTTCCGCCGCTCGCGGGGGTAAAAACACCCTGCGAGCGGCCGCAATGCGCCGCTAAAACGCCGGTAAAGCGGCGCTAAATATAGCGCCGCTTTACCGCCAGCGCCCCCACCGCTCCAGTGTGAAAGCAGCCTTAGAAGCGTTCTTGTATTATTGCTCATAACCTCATCCTCTATAATCCCCAGAAATCCAAGAAGTGGGCTACATATATTCGGGACGTCTAGCTCATCAGCAATGAATTGGGTAACCTGGGACCACAGTGGTCTTACTCTGTTACATTCCCAGACCATATGTATGAATGAGCCTACTTCAATTAGACATTTATGACATGTGGGGTTGTCTCTGTGACCCACCAAACATCTTTAATCATCTTAATTCCAGACCATCATAGAAAAAAAAAAATGGTTAAATTGGCACAAGTTGCTATTTGTATTTACAAAGACAGCAACAAGTGAGCAGTAGCGCCACGTCAAGGCTTCAACCCTTGCTACTGTCCATTCACACACAACATTCATTCATGCAATCACACACACTCTAGTCTACACAACACTCATTGTATTTTCCAAAAAAAGGGTGATGGAAGGAATAAAGGGAAAAATTTGGATTGCTTAACCACTTAAGCCCCGGACCATTTGGCAGCCTAAAGTCCAGAGGACTTTTTACAATTTGGCATTGCGCTGCTTTAACTGGTAATTTCACGGTCATGCAATGTTGTACCCAAACAAAATTTGCGGCCTTTTTTCCCCACAAATAGAGCTTTCTTTTGATGGTATTTGATTGCCTCTACGATTTTTATTTTTTGCGATATAAATGGAAAAAGACCAAAAATTTGGGGGAAAAAAAATGATATTTTCTACCTTTTTGTAATAAGAAAAATCCAATAACCTAAATTTTAGTCATAAATTTAGGCCAACATGTATTCAGCCCCATGTCTTTGGTAAAAAAAAAAATGTTAATAAGCGTATATTTATTGGTTTGCTCAAAAAAGTTATAGTGTCTACAAACTAGGGTACATCTTCTGGAATTTTGCATCTTTTAGTTTGACTGCCCATCTCATTTCTTGAGGTGTTAAAATGGCAGGGCAGTACAACCCCCCAAAATGACCCCATTTAGGAAAGTAGACACCTCCTCTTCCTAGGCAATGGGTATCAGTAATTGGTATTGGTGAGTACTTGAGAAACAGTATCGGTACTGGTACTCGTTGTTAAAAAAAAAAAATGGTATCGGTGCATCCCTAACTGAATGTAAACAAAAGAATTGCCAGCAATAAAATGTTAAGATAAATCAGCATGGGGTTCCCCCCAATCCATACTATGCCTGTCAGGTCTGGTATGAATTTTAAGGAAAACCTTCCGCCAAAATAAAAATAAAAAATTGGGTTCCCCCACAATTAATACCAGAAATGTATCCAAGCTTGCAACCTGGCAGGCTAGGAAAGGGAGGGGCGAACGAGCGCCCAGTCCCCCACCCTCAACCATTTAAGGCCACGTGTCCTCAACATGGGGGTGATTTGGGGTAGAGGGGCTCCCCTCCCCCTCCCCCAAAGCCCCTTGTCCCCATATTGATGGGGACAAGGTACTTTAGGGGTGGGGAGCCCCTCTACTCCAAAGCACCCCGCATGTGGTCTGGTATGGTACACGAGGTGGGGGGGGGGGTAAAGGACGCTCACTCGTCCCCCTCCCCCCCCTTTCCTGGACTACCAGGCTGCATACTCGGATAAAGTTCTGATATGAATTTTGGGCCCCAAACCATGATTTTTTTTTTTATTTTGGCGTGAGGTTCCCCTTAAAACACATACCAGACCCAAAGGGTCTGTTTTGGATTGGGGGAACCTCGTGCTGATTTATCTTCAAATTTTATTGCTGGCAATTCTTTGGTTTTCATTCAGCTGTCAGCGAGAATCCCGCCGACAGCTGATGAGTCAGTTGTTAAGGACGCCAACCTATTCCATCGCTGCAACTCTTTGTTCCATTATTATGTCTAAATCCTGCACTGCCAGTCCTTCCTCACGCACTGCCAGTCCTTCCTCCCATCGATGTGACTCATTCAAGTCTTTCTGCAAGTCTTTCTTGCGCCTCTGCAAGTTCTTTTTTAGTCACTGCGAGTTGTTCCTCCATCGCTGTGACTCCTTCTTCAATCTGTATGACTGTTTTCTGATGTACTTTTTCTGTCTCTGCGAGTCTTTCTTGCGTCTCTGCAAGTTCTCTTTTTGTCGCTGAGAATTGTTCTTCCAGGGCTGCAAGTTTTCCATTTAGCGCTGCAACGTCTTTTTCAGTTGCTATTTGTCTGTTTGTCATTACTATGCACATTTCAATCAGCCGAGCAGACAATTCACTCTTCATAGCGATTCCTCTTCCTTCCATAGCTCTGCTTATCTCATGCATTAAGTGAAAGTCATCCATTGCTGTGGGTCTTTCTTCCATCACCGCTGGAGGTCCCGCTTGCATCGCTGGAGGTCCCGCGTGCATCGCTGGAGGTCCCGCTTGTATCGCTGGAGGTCCCCCTTGCGTCGCTGGAGGTCCCCCTTGCGTCGCTGGAGGTCCCCCTTGCATCGCTGGAGGTCCACCTTGCATCGCTGGAGGTCCCCCTTGCGTCACTGGAGGTCCCCCTTGCATGGCTGGAGGTCCCGCTTGCGTCACTGGAGGTCCCCCTTGCATGGCTGGAGGTCCCCCTTGCTGGAGGTCCCCCTTGCATGGCTGGAGGTCCCCCTTGCATGGCTGGAGGTCCACCTTGCGTCGCTGGAGGTCCCCCTTGCGTCGCTGGAGGTCCCCCTTGCATGACTGGAGGTCCCCCTTGCATAGCTGGAGGTCCCCCTTGCATAGCTGGAGGTCCCCCTTGCATAGCTGGAGGTCCCCCTTGCGTCACTGGAGGTCCCCCTTGCATAGCCGGAGGTCCCCCGTACACCGCTGGGAGTCCCCTTTGCGCCGATAGGGGTATTTCTTCCATTTCTAGTCCCTCTTCCATCCTTTTTAGCCTGTCCCACTCTCGTCTCCTCTTGCAGTATATTTTTCTGTAGAGATAAAAGAAAGAAATGTTATAACAATGTGTCCATAAAACAAGCAGAAATTGTCAGAATAGCTGACACCACCTAAATCTGTGTTTGATAGAAAACAAATAGTCACACGTCATCACCCCATTTGTTACTGTTACCAGCAGCCTCAGTTCATTCACCCCTCCCCCATAGAACAAATGTTAGAGGTGCGTTAATCTCATTATGACCAGTCCTGTGCTGCTAAACCCCGGGCGAAAAGGACAGAAAACGCACCGACTCGGTCTGGTCAACTGCCCGGCTATAGGAAAAGTGGTAAATATTGGGAGGGGCGGCGGGTCAGATACAGTGGGTGATAACATGAAGTGTAATGGAGAAAACCTATAAAAAACGTGCAACAACTTACCCAAAACAACATGCTGCTGCAGCACAGATGATCAGTACTAGAAGAGAGCCTCCAACTGCTACGCACACATATAGAAGGAAGCCATTTTTCTCTATTTGATTGTAGATCTTGCTGATAGAATTCACCATGAGATCGAATAATACTAGTCCTGTATAATAAATACTTGGCTCCGTTGTCATTGCTGGAGACTTCATGGGGACCTCCTCAGTGGAGGTAACAGAAGGGGTCTCCCTCTGTATTTCCAGGTTTGGTTGGGTTTCCATGAAGGTCTCTGTATGATCGGATGCAGTAGAAGTAACAGAAGGGGTCTCCCTCTGTATGTCCAGGTTTCGTTGGTTTTCCATGAAGGTCTCGGT
Source organism: Lithobates sylvaticus (assembly GCA_028564925.1). NCBI lineage: Eukaryota > Metazoa > Chordata > Amphibia > Anura > Ranidae > Lithobates > Lithobates sylvaticus. The sequence continues at coordinate 14,660,801 of CM053026.1, read as the reverse complement.
ATCATCGGACTCAGTGGAGGTAACAGAAGGAGACTCCGTCTGTATGTCTAGGTTTAGTTGGTTTTCCATGAAGGTCTCGCCATCATCGTGATATAGATCAGTGGTAGGTAACAGAAGGGGTCTCCCTCTGTATTTTCAGGTTCATTGTCTCCGTTGTTGTCATTGCTGGAGACATCATCGGACACAGTGGAGGTAACAGAA